>OY776294.1:36860074-37460074 GCA_963675345.1 Trididemnum clinides | reverse complement strand
CAAAATGGCTAATTGTGGCTGCGACGCTGCTGTAGTCTGCAAAACTGTGATGAAACATTTAAAGTTGAACGTCATAATAGACAAATACGTTTTGATCAATTGTGGAAATACATACAAAATAAAATTATTGCTCTTCTGGTAGTTGAGTATTTTGGTGATCCCACCTGAGCAAAACTCGGCCAATATTTATTAAGCGGCGAAACGATAGGCAACCGGTTGATAGAAATCAAAATTCCAAAATCGCGTGAATTTTTACCGGCGGATTAAAAATTTTGGTTAACGATTACGACAATGCCGATTTGTTTTTTCTCTTCGCTTAACCCTAACCCTCACTCGGGTTTCATGGGGGAAAACATTTCTCTGAAAAATTTTTCTCTCTCCTGTTTAAACGTCTACGCTCTTCTTCTAGTTGCTCTTTACCGGACATCTCTTTGCTCCCTCTTTTCTTGCCCTCTTATATTCTCAGGAGGCGCTTTAGAACTTGGTTCTGACCATTTCCGTTTTCTTCTAACTGTCCCTCTTTTTCCACTATCCTATCACAAGAAGCGCCTTTTTTTCAATTTAATAAAGCTTGTTGGGATGGTTCCGTCATCCACTTTGACTCTTGCAGAGAAATGTTCCTCTCTTTTCCGTGCAGCTTCTCCCTTTACATCTTGGACACTGAATACGACCAAACCTTCTATTTCTTTCATCCGCATCAAACGCCTATCTCTCGAGTTTGCTGGTCTTCAAAAGTGGAAAAAGAGGTTAGGGAGAAAAACTGCACCTTTGCTTTCTCTCACAAAAGTAATAAAGAGTTAATGTGTTTACCGCCAATACATGAGGTCTTATCTACCTTAGAACACTTTGTACTTGCCCTTGCCCCTGGTTCTATAATGTAATAATGCTTTTGTTGTTACGTAATTGCCTGCCATAGTAATAATTTTTAGTGTTTAATAATACAAGTTGTCTTGATATTTTTATGCACATTTTATATGTAGCACTGATAACAAATCTACCGAATTCTGACAAAGCTTCCCGGTTACTAATGAAAGCAAAACGTCAAATTTATCAATAAAATTGTCGAACGAACGACTTTATCTGTTTAAGATAGTGATGAAGAGGGCCAGGCTTCTGTCTCATTCTCTCGGCATGCTGTATCTCTCATCAACACGTTAGGAAAAATCCCTTTCTCTCTTTAAAGCTGATGCTAAATCAGCCAATTTTCTTCTTCGACTTGCAGCTGGTTTTGCTTTTTACTCAGAACTTTCCTAAATGCTTCTTTCCTACGGAGTCGGTATTGGTTTCTGCCAACCATCTCCGGTATAACTTTTCAATTTACTCAGCCTCTTATTTTTCGCCAAAAATGTTGCTCTAGCCAACCTAGTCTTTTCCCATTTGCAGTCATGAATTGGTCTGGTGGTTCTTTCCCTTCGACTCAAAGGTTATGGCTTCCATGTTAACCGCTAATTTCGTGTCGCTGAAGTTGCGCATTCTTATTCATCAAGCCCAGTATGTTTAAGTTTTTCTGCTGACGCCTATTACGTCTGGTCTCGGCAGCACCAACAAATCCGTCTTTTTCTAAAACGTTTTGGCTCAGCCCTTCTACAGCATTAACTCTTAAACTAAATTTTCTCTTACTTGGCTTGGGGCAAAAAAGATCTTTTGCGGCTCTCACTGTTCTCTCTTTGAAGAAAACAAGCTCGAAATTGGTCTTTACTCATTAAAAGGTTACCGAACCTCTACATTGTCGCTCGCTTTTCTGTTCAGCTACGGACTCTTGCGCCACTCGCCCTTGGGCGACTTCTCTTCCATATCCGGCCTCTGGTCAAAGTCTTTGGAAGCTGTCCAGCTTCTGGTGCTCCGTCATGTTCCAATCCCGTGGAAGGAACCGGTCAACAGTGAAACAATGCCGACTGATTTCATCTCCTATTGTATCAACTGGATGCAGTCTGCGCCTAGCTTACCTACTACGTCATTCTGCGTCAACCGCGAACGTTTTGCGCATCTTGCATGAACCTGTCTGGCACAAATAGTCTCAATTCCCAACAACACGATTCACTATTAAGTGGCAACACATGAGGCACACACAGGATTGCACATAAACTTGGCCAGTCCGACATAAAAAAGTGATATAATCTCATCGTAGAAAAATAAAAGCATAGAGTGTGATTCAGCCGTTCAGAGTCTTCCAGTCAAAATGAGGATTCGGCGCGTGAATGAGCGATGGGTACGGAGGTTCGATGAGCTGCCAAATGCCGAGCTCCTCCGTGTAATCTTCCAACACAATCGAACCACAGTAAGGGACCTGAATAAAATTGAGGTTAGCGGTCTGTTTCATAAAAGGATGGCAGTGATAAGTGTTAAAACCGATTTGTTTTCGGGGGTTCACCCACACTATAAATAGGTGCTCCCACTTGTTGCAATTGCTTGTTTTCCAAAATACAAGGTGTTTTGAAAAAGAAAACCGCTATGATTGAGTTTATCTCATGACCTACTAAATGCAGTTTCATCATTTTTTCCAAAATTGGTAGTAAACTGTAAGGAACTACCATGAAGTTTGAAACTGATTGCGCAATCATGAAGCAAACAATAACAAAAATAACTTAGTAATTTGGTATGTAAAATGAAATCTCCACTACAAGTGCAGAAGAAATTTTGGGCAGATATTACACACAGAAGTTAATGCACCGTCAAAAGAAAACAATTTTTCATAACGGGAACGCTATAGGCATCATTCTGTTGTTGTTTACCCGACCCCTTCTGAGGGATGGGGGCATGGCGGAAGACCATGGAGCCCCAAAAGCCGGGCAACTCCCCAGGGTCTGGACCAGAGGTCGTAGAGAGACAGAGAATCGCCACAGAGTGAGCGGCGCAAAGAGTCCGTAGCTGGACAGTGCAGAATGAGATGATAGGTGCCCTGGGACGAATGTCAACAGACGCTTCAGGAAGGATTCTCGATTCTGCCAATCCTAGAGATAAGAACCTAAGAGAAGGCTGCTTCCGTTGTAGCGTAAACGAGAGAGGACACAGCGAGCATGACAAGGGACCACAAGTTCCTCGGTGGAAATCGAGGAAACCTGTGTGTCACAGAATTTCGACGAGACGAGTGTCCGGGGACCCATTGTAGTCTGATATAACAGGAGGAGAGAGAAGACAGTTCCTGCCAATCGCAAGTCACAATTGCAAGTGAAGATGCGCGAATAGTTTCTAACAATGAAATGGAAGAAAACAAATGTATCGAAATCGCTTGGTTCTGCACCAATCAACAGCCGCTTCAACGTGCGGTCCCCGGCCACATTTGGGTTGGGTCAAAATGACCGTTGGACTTCAGAAGAGTCTCAGTTACTTCGGGCACTCCCCTTTATTATTTCGCTATGCTGCCCCCTGAACGACCGCAGAAGACAGCACACAGCTTCCTTTAAATCGGTCGCCGGTTTTTTCTTTCTCTTTTCTCCTGCCCCTCTCTTGCCCTTCTTCGTCTCCTCATTTTTCTTTTTCTCTTGATGAGCGGTAACGTTCATCCCAACCCTGAACCCATCTTTCCTTGCTCAGTGTGCGCTGGAAATGTGACCTGGTGGGGCAAGTCAGCGCAATGCTGCACCTGCTCCAAATGGGTCCATCTAAGGTGCTCACAACTTTCTCTCTTCAAATTCAGAGCTCTTGACAGCTCTCACTCTTGGAGCTGCCCCCCCTGCTGTGTCCCCACTCGCAACACTGTGACTCTCTCCTCGAACTCCTCCGACATGTATACCTCCATTGAACAATCTAGCTCTTCGTCTGCTAATGCTGCACTCCCTCCCCATCCTCGTTTTCAAACTTCTTATGTCCCGTCGACCCTTTCTGTCTCTTCTCCCTCTGCCCCCTCATTACCGTCCCTCGATCCTGGATGTCCTTCTATGCCTCATGCTTCCTCTTCCACCCCTGACTCTCTCAGGGTTCTTCAATGGAATGCTGGAGGTCTTCGAGCCAGGAGCACTGAACTATTTAACTTTCTTTCGTCCCATCCTGTTGACCTTATCTGCATCCAGGAATCCAATCTTAACTCCTCTTCCTCTTTCCTTATTCTCTGCTTTGCGCTTTGATCGCACCCACTCCCGGTCTGGCATTCTCTCTCCGGATGCCACGCACGCTAGCGACGGTGTAATCATTTTCGTCGGGCAGGGCTTATCCTTCTCTGAAATCTCTACCTCCTCTCTTTCTTCATACGATCCCTACTCGGACTATGTAGGGGTAATCATCTCTCCCAACAACTCCTCCTCGCTCCCATTTCTTAATGTGAACGCCCCCCTATTCACTCCTCCCCGACGGATAACAGAACCGACTCTATTTCTCCCTCAATTCTTTGCTCCTCCAGAAATCTCTTCATTCTGGAGGACTTCAATTGCAATCACCCCTTCTGGGACTCAAAAGATACTTCCCACCACCGCGGGAATTATTCGACTGGGTCATCTCTTCTGACCTCCTCCCCCTCAATAACCCTGACAAACTCACCCTTCTGCATCGCTCCTCTGGCAGTCGCTCCTCTCCTGACATCTCCTTTGCTCCCTCTTCTCTTGCCCTTTCTGGCTCTTGGGAGGTGCTACAGAACCTGGGTTCTAACCACCTACCAATTCTTCTATCTGTACCCCTCTCCCCGGTTTTCTGCCCCAACGAGCGTCCCCCTCCTTCAATTTTCAGAAAGCTTCCTGGGATGGCTTTGCTTCCTACTTTGACTCCCACTGTCCTTCTGCAGAGAAATACTCGTCTCTTTCTCTTTCCTCTGCTGCTCCTCTTTTTACCTCTCTGGCACTGAATGCGGCCACATGTTCTATTTCTTTCGGCCGCATCAAACGCCCTCCTACAGCCTAGTGGTCTGCTGAGGTGAAACGTGTGGTTAGTGAAAGAATCAAACCCGAAAACTGTATACTCTCTTCTTCGCTCTATCGCTGGTTCTCCTTCGTCTTCCTCCTCTCCTAACTTCCCCAACTGTTCTTCTCCCAGGGAATCGGCTTCGGTCTACGCCGCTTACCTCAGATCTCACTTTTCCGTTTCTCATCCAAAGACCCTGCGTGGCAGAGCCAGAGGCTACCTCTCTGAGCTCCGCCGAGCCACGTGTCCGGAGGAGTCTCATTCGTCCTTCTGCTCTCCATTCTCTCCCGCTGAACTTCTTGCGGCTGCCTCCAACCTCTCCTCCTCCACTGCCATTAGCCCAGACAAAGTTGCCTATCCCATGCTAAAGCATCTTCCTCGGTCTGGCATGGATTTTCTATCTTTCCTGGTCTTCGCATTCCTTTCCTTCCATCTGGAAGACATCTTCTATTATTCCCATACACAAGATGGGAAAGCCTCTCGACTCTCCTGCTTCCTTCCGGCCTATCTCTCTCATCTCCTGCATCTTAAAGGTTTTTGAACGCATCATTCGATCCCGTCTACTCTTCTTTCTGGAGTCTAATTCCATTCTCTCTCCCCGCCAGGCCGGTTTCCGCCCTGGACGGTCTTCTCTTGATCAAATTCTGTACCTTTCTCAGTCCATTTCGGATGGGTTTAACAAACCCAGGCTGGGCTCTCGGACGATCCTGTCTACTATCGGTTTCTCTAAAGCTTTTGACTCTGTCTGGCATCCCGCCCTTTTCCACAAACTCATTTCGGCTGGCCTCTCTCCTTGCTTTGCTCGTTGGACTCAATCTTTCCTTTCTGACAGGCGCGCTTGTGTGGTTTTTCAAAATCACAAAAGCCGTTCCTTTCGAGTCCGTCGAGGTGTTCTGCAAGGATCCGTTCTTGGCCCTGTATTTTTCTCTCTCTTCATTAACGATCTTCCGGCATCTCTACCTTCTTCGGTCAGCTGCTCTCTTTACGCTGACGATCTGGCCATTTGGTCCTCCTCCCCTCGGTCCCAACTGCGGTGGAGGCCGCACAAGGAGCCCTGTTTCGATTGGAGCGCTGGTCTGAGTACTGGTGTCTTTTTCTTAATCCGAGCAAATGTGAGGTCTCCTTCTTCTCAGTGGATCCCCACCAAGCTAACCACCACTCCAATCTCCTCTTACTCGGCTCCCGCCTCCGTTTCACCCCAACTCTAACCTTTCTTGAGCTCACCTTCGAGGGCACTCTTTCCTTTTCTAAACATGTATCTTCGCTGAAGGCCAAGTTTTTCCCACGTCTCAAGGCCTTACGCTTTATCTCTGCTTCCTCATGGGGCCCCTCTCTCTTCTGTATAAATCTTTTCTTCGGCCCCTTCTTAACTATGCTTTATCGGAATGGTTTCCTTTTCTAAGCGCTACCAATATCACCAAATTGGAAGGCCTACACCAAGCGGCCAGTCGCGCCATCGCCGGCTGCCTCTCGTCCTCCCCTATCCCTCTTCTTCTCTCCGAGGTTTCTTTCCCTCCCCTACGAGTCACCCTGACTCATTTATCTCATTTTCGTCTCCCAACCTCCTTTCCTATTTCAGTTTTGACCAGACTAGAAGTGAAACCAACACTCTGCAGATCGTCCTGGAGAGCTTTTGCGTCCACTCACCCGCTCATGCTTCCTTCTACTTCTCTTAGGGAGGCTCTTCTTGCTTGCCCTCCCTTTCCTCTATGGAATCTGCCCTCCTCCACCGTGGAGTCCACTCTTTCCTCTCCATGCTCTCGCTCTGATCTTCCTCTCTCTCGCCAACCTTGACTCTCTCCCCCCTCATGATCTGGTACTCTGGACTGACGGTTCTGTTATTTCTCCTTTTGGCAAGGGCGGCTCCAGCGTACTTGCCAACTGCTCTCTCTGTGGCACTGAGGCCACTCTTTCCTTTTCAGCAGGCCTAGTTTGTTCAAGTTTCTCTGCTGAAGCCAGTGCCATTCTGCATGCTCTTTGCTGGTCTCGGCAGCACCATAAAGTCTACCGCTCCTCTTCTCTTCTCCTCCTATCTGACTCTCGTTCTGTCCTCGCCACCCCATGTTCTCCTCCATCTTTTCTTTTATCTCAAACTTTGTGGCAGATCTGGCAGGAACTGTCTTCTCTTTCCTCCTGTTATATCAGACAACAATGGGTCCCCGGACACTGGTTTCTCCCTGGGAACGACGCGGCTGATGAGCTGGACAGACGGGGAGCGCTATTTGCGCCCTCCGCAACCCCTTGCAGTCTCTCTCGTTTCATCTCTCGTATCCACTCTTCTGTTTTCTCAGATTGGAGGCGTACTGTTTTATCTAAATTCTTTGACACACAGGTTCCCTCGATTTCCACAGAGGAACTTGCGCTCACTCGTCACGCTCGCCGTGTCCTCTCTCGTCTACGCTGCAACGGACACAACCTTCTTTCAGGTTATCTCTCTAGGATTGGCAGAATCGAGATTCCTTCCTGCAGCGCCTGTGGACACTCGTCCCAGGACATCTCTCATCTCATTCTGCACTGTCCAGCTACGGACTCTTTGCGCTGCTCATTCTTTGGCGATTCTCTGTCTCTCTAAGGCCTCTGGTCCAGACCCTGGGGAGTTGCCCGGCTTCTGGGGCTCCATGGTCTTCCGCCATGCCCCCATCCCTCGGAAGGGGTTGGGTAAACAACAACAACAAACCGCTTGGTTCTCGGGTAGGAGGTGTGTTTTGTTGGATGGTGTGGCCAACACCCGTAATCTAATTAGAGCAAAACCGACGCCGATGTTTTAAGTCGATCCAGTTTATATTCTTCTCTGAGCCCCTGATAGCCTATACCGATATCGCTAATTATCATACCTAGCGATCGTAAAAGAAATATAAGTGGTGAGCGCAAACAGTCGTTTTGGCAACTGAAATCATGATTGAAAGCGGATCAATTGACTTAGAGCACTGTTGCCTACATCGCGGTCCGCACGAGAAGTTTTCGGCTCACGACTCTTAAAAACCAAAAGACCAGTTTCCTAAAAACTGACCGCAACAAAATCGAGTTCAGAAAGTTGATCCCCGACATCTTTATTTAAGTTACATATGCTTTCAAAATTGCTTTCACAACACAAAAAGGTCATTACCTTGGCAATGGTCCATAAACCTTGACCACTTGCATCCAAAAAAAATTGGCATTTATTAAATCTGTCAGCACCTCAGATGAGTGAAATGTGTCCCAAACCATCAAAACTTTGGGGACCCTGGCTTGAAAAGCCTTACAGTATTTTTTGCATTTGAAAAGCGTGCATTTTTACGCTTATATGCACAATGCATGAAGTTTTATAATGTTTAGTACAAAATTAGTTACCGGTTTTTGGACGACGTATGATCTTGACCGGCCGAAAAAAACTGTTCAAAAATTGAAGTTTGTTGTCGATTTTCACTATTGGGTTTTGGTACGAAGCTTATTTTCAAAATCAACATCAGCTCAGCCTTAAATTTTCTAATGCGACGCGATTATGAACTAATCGTTACTACCGAGAAAAATAGCTAACGGTGATGGTGTAGTGGTTAGAGCGTTCGCTTCGCAGTCGGTAGACTTGGGGTTCATTCCCGAAGTCGAGTCATACCAAAAGACTTTAAAAAATGGTATTCAGTTTTCCTGCTTGGCGCTCAGCACAAAAAAAGTGATAGTGTGGAGTATAAGCCAGCAAGCTTACTCGTTGTGTCCTTGGGCAATGCACTAAACCGGATGCCTCCATCTTTATCTGGCAGACAAGTGGCCTACCCGTACTTCATCGGGTTACGATTGTGAAGCTGCTCACCCAGCATGCCGCAAAAGGACCCTCGGGTACCCACCAATGGCAGTCGGCCTTGTTGGTGGTGTGGCCACCAGACAGTTAGTACTGGTTCAAAATGGGTTGCCACTTTTCCCTCAGCCTAATTCAATTAGGTTGACGGCGTGAACCTGTATAGATTACACCACAAGTTCGGGCCACCTACCCAACCAGCACTTTTATGGCAAGAAGTCTGTGGATCACTAAGCATCGGAAAAGCTCGAGAAATACCAGAATAAGAAACTGTCTTTCGCACTTGCTAGTTAGCAGCTACAGAAAATGGTCGTTGCAGTATTAAAGTTTAGGGTGGTTGCAATAGTTTAAGACAGTGGGCAATCAATTTGCGAGACTAATGCTTAAGCAGATGTCGGCCAGCGACCGCAGTTTATTGAGTAAACAAGTATGCCTGTAAAATGCTGTGTGCAGTAATGCAAGGCCACTTATAATTTTTTTGTATTTCTACAGATTTTTAGCTCATAAAAATCAAAACCAGATTTGGATAAATGTAATTTCAAGAAAAAACTTCGTAATCACGAAACATATGGTGATGCGCAAAAAGCACTAGCCTGCACCAGCTCATTAAAAATTGTTTATAACCAACCTCAACAAACAGAGTTGTCCTAACTTCTGCCAGACGTTCTTCCTAGCTGCCTGTGGAATTGCTCAACAAAAACTCAAGAAACAACTGAGACACCTACATCGATCTAAAGCATTCAAGCTGATATTCCATTGAAGCGGGAAAACATTTGTTAATTGATGATTTTGTATAATTTTGTTTTTTAAGTTGGTGACTGATAAATAGTGAATGTTCAACTGCCAAACTGCTGGAGTGGGCATTTGCTAGAGACTATGAAAAAGCGATGAGTCGTCCTAAATGATCCACAACTAGCATTCTTTGGATAATGCATAGATCAGGGGTGTCAAACTCATTCAATGCTGTAGGCCACATTTAATACCTGGATTTTATAGGGGCCGGACTCTGCTGAAAAAACTTTAAGCAGGCAAGACTGTATATTAGTGGTCCCCAAACTTCTTTGTCTGCCGGTGCTATAGCTTGCTATAGCCCCAACAACGCGACGTGCTATAGCTTACGTTACAAGCAGGCACTGAATCTGCGTGTTTAGCAATATACCTTGTTTTTAGAAAGTTTCATATTTTTACGTTTTTGGAAATTAAAAATGTACGATATCTTACCACATCGAATTTTGGTAACAAAAAGAATTTTTGATCCAACGTCATTTGGAGGGTACCGCCCCGACCAAAGCTTTGCAAGGACGTCATTTGGAGGGTACCGCCCCAACCAAAGCTTGGCAAGGACGTCATTTGGAGGGTACCGCCCCGACCAAAGCTTGGCAAGGACGTCATTTGGAGGGTACCGCCCCAACCAAAGCTTTGCAAGGACGTCATTTGGAGGGTACCGCCCCAACCAAAGCTTTGCAAGGACGTCATTTGGAGGGTACCGCCCCAACCAAAGCTTGGCAAGGCAGATTTTTGGGAAATTTGCATATCTGTGCAAAGAAACGACATAGAAAGTCGTGTTTGGTGCCAATACTTGCACAATTTTTGATTTCCTTCCTCTACTTATAACATTGTTTAGTGCTAACTACAACAAGAACCAAATCGTACTAAAAACATCATTTTAGCCATGTTTTGCACATTAACCCATTAACGCCCAATTTTTTTTCTTGGTTCGTTGGGTATAATAAAACACATAATTTTAAGGAAGTTTTCTAAAAATATTTGCATTTTTAAAGTTATACATTTCCTAAAAAAAAAGTCCCAAATGGGGATCATGGGCATTGCTAAGTAGAATTGCATGAAAAATGATATATTTGTATAACTGCAATAAAAAAGCACACATAACAATTTACGTTTTTATGATGCAACAATCAGGTTAATTTAATTGTTTTAAGTGAAGTTTATCAATAATGCACTTTAACTGTCACTCATGCTAATAAATAAGATGCTTATCTTACAGCCAAGCTAAACTGCGTAACGTATGTGCAAAAGAGAATTCTATATTCTCAATTGTTAACTAGTGGCCAGTTATTTATCAATAATATGGTGTGATTCGCAAGCAATAACCCATTCTCAGGTTACATTGTTTTCTAAAACTGCAAGCATTCTTATGCAACAATGGCTGAAGCTTCATAACCCTAAAACGACCTAAGGGGTCAACTGACCCCTTGTGATTTACATTTTTTTATTTACTACTATTTTTTTGCAGATAACGAGTTGATATATTTTGATTTTCATTTTTTCATGCAAAAGAACATAAAATCGGTCTCTTCAGTGCAGTTGGTGACCGACAAGAAGCTAGAGGCTTTTAATAAAGCATAGCTTAGACCGCCACACTTGCGGGATCTATACTAGATCCACTTGGTGGATGGTCTGTCAGTAATGTGCATCGCTAGCCTCTTGCATTACTAAACATAAAATCGCTTTGTCAAAAAAAACTTTTATTTAACGTAAAGTTATTGTCCAGTTTACTATAAACGTCCATAGAGGTCAATTGACCCCTAGGTCAAAATCGACTTAAGTGTGCAAGTAACTACGACCTACGAGCGCTGAGCATTTCCCACAAACTAAAAGTGAACAGTTGGCACTCTGTACTTCTGTTTAGTTCAGGTTGCACACCCGACACTTGGTTCGTTTGCAAGGGAATAAATCATCAACTCCTTGGTTTATTCGCTTCAACCATAATAAATGTGGCATTTTCTGCCGCCTAGGCTACTTCCTCTCTGCAAAGCAAAGACTGTCACCAAGTTTGACGAGAAAATCACTTTTCGTTTAGGTTGATATCAATATATCCGCACATATACAGTTTAGTTTTACAGTTTGATAACTTACACATTGCTGGCATTATCTAACCTACTGCACCAAGCAATGAAATGAGAATTGTAACTTGGACTAAATTTGATATTCGCTAACAAAACACGTGCAGAGTAAAAAGTTTAAGTTAACAAAACGCAGTCAAAAGTTTACATATATTTTATAACTATAGTTGGCAAAGGCTCGTTCTACATAGCTATTTCCTAATATTTGTACAAATTAATACTAATGAAACATAAATAACTCTTCATCTGTACTTTTAAAAACTAAGAGTCAATTGACCCCTTTGGTCTTTCTTGAAAAAAGTTTCGGTCTTTATAGGGTTAAGTTTAGTACTGCAAAAGCAGTAGATATACATAAATGTCAGGGTCAGTCATAAAAAGTAATCTCAGTTTTGTACTGCAAAAGTAGTAAATACTCAAAGATGTCTGGATTAGTCATAACAATGGAAGAAAGAGTGTCATCAATTCGCTATTATTGACGCATTTAGCGAAATCATTTATTTCTTTTGTTGCAGAAACTGCATCGCAGTGCCCACGACCCCAACTGGGGATCGATATAGTCATTACATGTATTGACAATAAATTTGAAACGTTTTGACTCTATCTCGTTGAGGAGTATATAAACAACAATTCTGCAAAAATATCTGCACTATTTTTGAATCAAATTAGTGGTGAAAACAAAATTTTAAAATACCTATTTTTACATTTACAATACTGCCAAATTTCCATATTTTTTGGTTTCGCATTCCAAGTAAATTATTTGGAAATGACATTATAGCAAGTTTTCATTACACAATATAAATCACTTGTCCTTCTACAAACTACCACAAAAAGCCAACTCCCATTTCATTTCTTGGTGTGAAAACAAGACCAAAATGTAAACGATCCTTAATCGGGGATCATGGGGTAAATGGGTTAAAATGCTTCACCTATTGCACGAGTAATGCAGCTGAAAAAAAATCTGACCCCATCAATTTGGATACGCAAGCTTCTAACGACAACAACCTGGCTTTTTCTCTACTTCTAAGAACAGTATTTGAGAACGCTGCTTTTCCGTCACAAGGAAATGCTAAGACTTAGTCAAATTGTTGGCGGATAGAGTTAGTAGTAATAGTGATTCAGTTTTTTTATCCAATACTGCCCCTTAGCAGAGATGGCCTGATTAATCCTATTCCTTCCGCAATTGTTCGCACTCTATCTCTTCAATTCGCTTGATTCAGAGCATCCTCCTTCTTAAAACCAATCTTCTCTGTCTCCTCTTCCACTTGCTCCTTCCAGGTCTTCTTTGGTCGTCCTTACTTTTTCTGCCACTCACTTTGAGATCTAAAGCAGCTCTCAAAACATATTCGTCAATCCTCCTCAGCACATGTCTGTGCCGTCTAACTCCATTTGCTTTTGACAACCAATCTACAGTTTCTTTTTTTAAATTACTTTCTAGTTTTCTTTTTAACACCATGCCTCGGTTCTGTTGTGGCAAGCGTTCAACAATGTATTTATAGCAGATAGGAAATAGTCTATTTTGCAAATATTGGTACCAAACATGACTTTCTTTCTCGTTTCGTTGCAAAGATATGCTAATTTTTTCAAAACCTCCCATTTTAAATTTTGGGGGAGGGGCAAACACCCTTTAAACGTCAGATCAAAAAATTTTGTTTCGACGTTTAAAGGGTCTTCATGCGCTTCTACCTTATTCCATCAGCTGCTCTTTTTATGCTGACGACCTGGCCATCTTTTCCCCACTCAGCACTTGCTGCTGCAGAAGCCACAAGAACCATGATTCGACTGAAGCGCTAGTCTGAGTATTAATGTCCTCTTTTCATTCTGAGCGAATGTGAGGCCTCCTCCTTTTATGTGGTCCCCCATCAACCCATACTCCAGTCCCGCTTATCCTTATTTAATTCCCCTCTCTGCTTCAATCCCACTCCAACTTTTCTTAAACTCACCTCAGAGCGCGCTCTCTCCCTTTTTCTGCAGATCTATCTTTCGTGAAGGCTAAGTACTTCCCTCGCCTCAAGGCCTGGCGCTGTATTTCTGCTTCCTCATGGAGCCTCTCTAAAGAGTTCCTCTCTTTTTTGTACAAAACTTTTCTACGACCTCTTCTACCTCACGCTTAACCTAGTTAGTTTCCTTTTCTATGCATAGCCAACACTATCATGTTGAAACCCCTTCATCGAATACCCAATCGCACCACTACCCGCTGCCTCTCGTTTTTCGCTATTCCTCTTCTCGTCTCAGAGGTGACCTTACCTCTCCTACAAGACACCTTGACTCATTTCACTCTGTCGTCTTAAGAGCGGACCCTTCATCTTCCAACCTCTTTTTCGATTTCACGTCTGGCTAGACTTCGAGTGAAACCTATACTCTCCAGGTCCTCTTGAAATGTGCACAAGTGGTTATCTTACCTTGCGTCTGCTCACGCTTTCTCATACTTCCCCGGAGAGGCTCTCTGCTTACTCCTTCGAACTCACTTTTCTTCAGCGTAGAGCTCACTCTATTTACTTGATGCCTCGCTCTGTCCTTGCTCTCACCGAAATTCCACCCTTGTGCACCTTGACTCCCTCGCTCTTCTCGACCTTGTCATTGGACGAATGTCTCTGTTCCTTTTCCTTGTGCCAAAGGAAGCTTCAGCGTCTTTGCCAACTGTTCACTTTGTGACGTTAAGGGCACTCCTTCCTATTCAGCAAGCCCAGTGTGATCAAGCTTTTCTGCTGAAGCCTGCATCATTCGGAAGTTCTCCGCTGGTTTCTGCTGAAGCCTGCATCATTCGGAAAGTTCTCCGCTGGTTTCTGCAGAAGCCTGCATCATTCGGAAAGTTCTCCGTTGGTTTCGGCAGCAACAACAAGACTGCCACTTACTTCCCCTTTACCTCCGCTGAGACTGTCACTCTGTCCTTACTACACTTTCCTTACCTGCATTATTGCTTCTATCTGACACTTTCTAGCGTATCTGTCAGGAACTGTCCTCTTTCTCGTTCAGGCTGCAATGGGCCCCCGATCATTTATTTCTTCCGAGTAATGGCACGGCCAATCAGTTTGCCAGACAAAATGGTATTTTGTTTCTTTAGCTTTCTAGCAGCAACCAATGATGATTGTGCAGATCTTGTTCTTCTGAACGCAGTTCGCCTGCAGCAACCCTCATTCATCCTGGAGCGATACTGCTGCGCAGAATGCTGGACCTAGTTTAGGTCCCACGTGTGCGAAGTTTTGGACAGTGCATTAATATTTAAAGCCTGCACCCAATTGCCGGTCACCAACTGCTCTGATGAAACGTGGTAAGTTGAAACAGTGTGCATTGTCAGCACTTACGCTTAAAATAAACTGCTGACCTCTCGTATAAACTTACAATTTTGACATTCTGTAATTCCAAGCTATGGAATACTGCAATTATGTCATTATTTAAGCCATTTGCTAACTATTGGGTTGGTATCAACAATTATAACTTCCAAAATCTGTAAATTCTTTTTATTTAATGAATTTTGTGATGAACATACGGCAATGAACCCTTGCAGGAGGTTGTGAGGAACCGATCCTCGTGCGCATTTTGACACCATCATGTCTTTCCGTCGTGCTCGGTTACCGGGTTAAAAAAAATATTCTATTTTTAGCTTTAATCAAGTTTCGAACGTGCGATGACTCTTCAAAATGACGTCATAACGACACAGTTGTTACATTTTTGGATTCAGTGTCTAAAATATCCGATCATATGAAAACCCGGGCATTTTGATGTTTAAAAAGGCTGGAAAAAATGAAACACCCAACGAACTAAATGTTTAAATAGTAATAATGGGAGGCTTGATGTTAACAATGAGGATCAGAATTTATTTCGTACTTGCGGCTTTTGGATATTTCCTAAGCTGTTTCGACATTAGTGATGGCAAGGTAAATCTACACCAAAACAATGCAACTGCATATTCACCTCGAATTTAATGAGGTCCTATGATTTGATCCTGTGGTCACTGCCGATCCTATGATCACTGTCGACATACTGCACGTAAAATGACCTGAGCGGAAGCACAAGCAGCAAACTCTATGGAAAAACCCAGAAACATCTTACGCCGTGTTGCAGGAGACCAGCAGACCGGCAGAGACACAAAAGAAGTTGGCACGAAGTTTAACGTACAGCTTGAGCCTGCACAAGGACTGGAGACTGAGCAAGGTTCCGACTGCAAAAAGGATTCTGAGCTAAGACAATCATCTTAGCATTCAGCCTTCAATAAAAAAGCCACTGAGCCAACTCACAAAACAGTTTAACATCAATCTCCACAATCCGCGTTTAAAAAGTCAAGTGCTGATCGGCAGATAGGATCGTTGTTCGTTGGCACGTTCTCAATTGGAAGTGAAGAACTAGACATCTAGTAAATCCTTCACAGAACATCATATTCGATAAAGCTAATCACATTGTCCCGTCAACACAGCAAGGCTCTCACCGGAAAGTCTGTGCAGAAAATGCAAGACTGCTTAGCAGTATATGAAATGTTCAACTCGTTAGAGATAAGAAAAAGGCTTACTGGGACACTCACCACAGGCCAACCAATCAAGTTGCTCTCAGGAACGTCTCAATGTCCATCTTAGAATTTGTTTGAATACGTTTGCAGTATGGAGTTTTAATAATTCTTGATCATAAACTTGAAAAGTTATAATAACTAACTGTTTACTAAGCGAACGTGTAATTTTACAATTCAGTGAACAGGGCAACAAAATGATTTTGTTTATTCAGGGTAGACTATTTCATGTCGCTTTTTATTATTTGCAATATATTTCAAAAGTATTTCTGGTCGCTGTTATCAAAAAGCTTTTCTGATTACGACCAAAATTTTGGTCGCATGTTTGCAATATCAGTATGTAGAATTAAAGATTTTCTTAACCACGCAAATTTACCCAAATTCATATGTTGAAACCAACGGTTTATACGTCAAGCCCAACGTTCCCATGTATGAACATCTTTATATGTTTTTGGGCGAAAATGTTCACCACAAATTTTTTTGTTTTTGATTTTTCTTATGTACTTTCTCAACCAACCTAAAATCAACATATGCAGCAAATATCACAGTATTTGTGCAAGAGAAACTTGAAGTGGCAAAATACAGGGTAAGAAAACTACTGCACCATTTTACTGGCCCAACCTATGTAATCAAAAAGCAACTGCAGAACACTTGGCTCACTTTTGTCACAATCCCCACGAATTGAGGCATAGGACGAGGACTGAGCCCCTGAAGCTGACGAGACAGTCCGTCGAGAGATCCTGCGTGCGCAGTGATAAGCACGTCACCTGCAAAAATTTAAAACTGACATACATTGTAATGTGACTCGCTCAAAGTGAAACTTCGAGACGCAGTCAGCCGGAAAACCAAGCAACATGAGCACTGCAATGTAGGGCAAGCAAAACAGAGACAAGCACGGTTTTATCTGTCCTGTTGATTATACATTTTCATATTCCGGTTTCAAGAAGCCTTTAACTTTACAAAAAATATGGTCAAACCTGTTTTGTATTAACGCGATGGCGCGACAATTACAGCCTCTGCCTTGCGGTCGGTAGATCTAGGGTTCAATTTCCCTTGACGAGTCACACCAAAAGACTTTTAAAAATTGTATTCACAACTTTCCAGCTTGGCACTCTGCAAAAAAGGTACAATGTGGAAAACAAGCCGGCAAGTTTTCTGGTTGCGTCCTTGTGCAAAGCACTGAACGGGATGCCTCCATCTTTTGGTGGCAGACAGGTGGTAGAGCCAAGCAGTTACCCGCAGTGGTTGCCTGGTCTTAATGAGGGACAGACAGACAAAGGTCGGACTTATTCACAAAGTGCTTTGCATAAATTAAGCAATTAACTAATCACTATAGTTGACATTAGTTTGCTCAGTTACGATTACAAAAAAAAATAGTGCGAAAGAAATGTAATGGGCCAAAAATGGCTTTAGCAAATAATTGCAAAGCAACAACAACCAATGTCGTAGTTTCCTGTACTGTCCACTAGGGATGCACATTTTAGAGTCTCGAATCCTTGAGATTCGAATCTCTTTGGATTCGAATCCATATGAACATTTTCAATCGGGTAATAGGATTCGGAAATGAGTAGTCATGAATCTTAACGCAGACACTTAGTACAGACAAAATTGGTTAACTACATACAAATTTGAAATCTCAAACCAAATCCTATCCAACTTTCAGTATAAATTTTATTGTACTTTACATTTGTACCGTATCATTATGTTTGTGAATACCGGCGCGATGGTGTAGTGGTTAGAGCGCCCGCTTCGCAGTCGGTAGACCTGAGACTCATTTCCCAAGCAGAGTCATACCAAAAGACTTTAAAAAATGGTATTCACAGCTTCCCTGCTTGGCGCTCAGCAAAATAGGGATAGTGTAGAGAACAAGCCAGCAAACTTGCTTCTTGTGTCCTTGAGCAAGACACTTAACGGGATGCCTCCGTCTTTATGTGGCAGACAGATGGTGGGACCAAGCAATCTACCCGTCATGGTGGCCCCAGTCTTAACTGAAGACTTGCAAACCATGCGTGAGCGCTAACGCAGTGTGGCCTATATATAAATCTTCCTGCATAAAGCTCACAACAAATAGCTCAAACGACGAAGAAGAAGATGTTTGCGAATCATGTTTGCATTTTTAATTTCATAAATACGATATTTGCGTTTTATTTTATTCTAGAACAGGATTCGAAATTACTCTTCTAGAATATTCGACTTTGTGCAGCCCTACTGTCTGCACAGTGCATCGTGTCACAAGTACTGCAACTAAGTAGAAAGATCTGTAAAATCCTCCAACTTGAGAAAATGTTTCATTTAACCGAAGCACTATACAAATCATTATCATTCACCCGAAGTTTCGCTGATAATTGATGATATAAACTTGTGGCAACGTTTGAAATAATCCGTGCAGCGTTCATTGAGTGAGAGAGCGTCTGGTGATGTCTTCGACTGGTAGCTCTTCGAAACATTGATGCCAAACTCTGTCAAGTTTGGTTGACTCATAAACCTGGGCAATCCTCCTGCAATTCAAAAATTGACATCACATCATTACCATCACACCAGCAATCATCATCACCCAATCAATCGTCATCACATAAGCTATCATTGTTACTCAAGCAACTGTCAAATGTCACCATCGGAGGAACTTTTTCAATAAAATGAATTTTTTGGTGATAAGCTTGAGCGGCATTGTTTTTTTTTGTGCAAGTTCTTATGTCATTAAAAAGTCAATACTTTTTAGGGTAATGAGGTCAATTTTCTATACAAAACACTGTTAGTCAAAATGGTTATTTTGTATTGGTGAGGAAAACTGGTCACTGAGATAAAACTTACTTAACTTTTTTGTTTTAACTGACAATTTTGCCAATTTTTTGTACGGTAGTACAGATTGCTACTTTTTGTCATAATTAAATGATTGTGGCGCATTAATCAAACATGAAATTACGTGTGCTGTGTTGCAGGCGAATAGTTCAGATAGTTAGGAGGCGCAACATGGTGCATTTGTTTGGTAGAAACGCCTGCAATCTACGACGCTAGTTTAGGCTATCTTTTCGTCATTTAAAATAAATTAAGAAAGATTGAATAGTTTATTTATGCGAGTGCAGTGTGCAAGCTCACCTACAAATGGTATTTTACTATTCTAGAGTGGAATCAACTATCAAAAGGGTGACATGACATATTTATTTAGATTTTGCTTTAGTTAGTGATTTATATTTTTAAATGATGCCAAAAGTTAAAGCTATCAAAGTATTTAAAAGTCAATTCACACATCAAGAGTTCCTTGAAGAATTTATGAAAAATCCCAACAACAAATTATAATAAAATTTGTGCAGTCCCACGGTTTCATCCAACAAACTCTTTCTTGTTGAAAGTCCTCAGGTAACAGATCCAAACTGCTAATCCCACACGCTTCGCAAACCTTTCTGAGGAGCAGTAACGCTGATTTTCTGTGGAAAAGATAACCAGGGCATTTTGGTCCGTTAATCAGTGTTCCTTTTAAACGCAAAAAATGTGCGAATTTGCGAAAACATGTCCGGCGGTATTTGGTAATTTTTTTCAGCTGGTTAAAATTTTGCAATTTGTTAGAAAAAATTTTCAACCAACTGTATAATGCATATAAAGCAGTAATAGGAATCCTAGATTGGACTGACGCTTTTTTAGGGCAGCGCAATATCTCACGTAAACATCGCGCAGCTGCGATGCAACAGTGAGTGACAGCGACTTAAATTATCGTTTGTGTAACAAATATCTTTTTTTTTACTTTTCCTGGTCAAATTCAACCGAAGCTAAAGAGCAATAATTAAAAAGTGCTCTCAAACTTGAGTTTAACACAAGATACCGTTTTTTGAGGGAAGTTCGAAACTGCAGGTGGTTAAAATGTATATTTTCTTTATCCTTTAACGCCAATTTCAGTCGCGCTTGATAAGATAAAATAGCATATTGCTCTCGGCTTCAGTTTAGCACAAAAAAACAACATTTTTTGAGGAAATGGTTCAGTTTTTGTTAATTACAAATAATCTTCTAATACTTGCCAGTTATGAAAACTAAGAAAAAAGAATACAACTTCTAACCAATTTTAGTTTTAAATACCTCTCAAAATGTTGTTTTTTAAATAAAATGTAGCTGACAGCTATGTGCTATCATAGCTTACCAGTCATAATTGAAATAAACGTGAAGAAAAAAATGTGGATTCTAGTTTTGATCTCTTAGAAAACTTCAATATTAAAATATAGCCTAGTTACGTCAATCACTTGAAAGGTAATGTGTAATATAGTAAAATTTGCCTATAACTTTAGGCCTGTAGACTATCAGAAAATCCAAGTATTTTTCTGTATTTACTGGTAATGATAATTTTATTTTTATCATTGCAAATCAAAAATTCTACTAGACCTCTGGAAATACTGAACTTCTGCAACTGGACCTTTGTTAAAATTAGTTGAGTAGCTCTGTGTCGCGTTTTGATAATATAATAGAACTTTCGGTTCTATCTCAATCTTAAATTTCTTTTAAAATTGAGGCGACGTATGATAATCGCTCGGGTAATTAGGTCTGACTGCAACTTAATAAAACTTGGAAAAGATTGGCTTCCACTAAAAAAACACCTTAAACCACTTCAATACAGAATGTTGTATTCGCAGAAATAATACTTCACGACTTCAAGCTTCTTCGCTCAACGATCTCAGAACTAATCACTTCACTACACAATCAGGAAACCGCCAAAACTAAATTTACCAATAACTGTACAAAACTCGCCACGTCCACGGAATCCAAAATAAAATGTCACAAAAAAATCAATAGCCTTTCTTTACTTCGTCAATCAATATCTCCCTCTCCCCGCTACAACGTTTCTCTACACTCTCTATTCTAACTCTAACTCTCTCACTAACTAAAAAAATCCCGTCGGCTTATATACAAATCGACAAAAAAACAATCCAGAAAACGCTAGAACGAAATCACGTGAAGAAAAAAAGGCATTACTTGTTATGTAATCGACTAACGAAATTCTTCGAAGCTTGAATCACTAGATCAATCTGAAATTTTACTATGTCGTAATAACGATTGTGACGTAATAAAGGCGTACTTACGGCAAATCTAATAGCGAGGAAAAAAGGTCTTTTTCTCAATCAGTAGCCAAGCGAACAAATGACACAGCACTTTACACATACAGTAGATTCCGCTTAATCGGGTCACATCGGGACGAGCACCATTTGGCCCGATTAAGCGGCTGACCCGATTATCCGAAGTCTTGCCGTATCAGTGCCAGGGTTGTCCTTTGGTCCACCAGTTATCTCAGCTAGCTGGCGATGACTAGTGTTTGGAGGTTGTTCTCTAATTTTTCTCAATACAAAAATCTTTTCAGCAATTGTTGAATCTTTTTGCGGCATTTCTGCTGAGGACTTCACACAATTTGCAACAAAACACAACAATTACGATGTCCAAAAGCATAAAATGACAAAATAAATTGCGTTTGTATTGTTCAATTGTTACATCATAAAGTTGGCTTTGTAATATCGAGTTCTATTGCATTACAAAGGCGGTTTTGCAATCACACAAAAGTATGTCTGACTACAGTTGTGGCCCGATTAAGCGGAATAGTGGCCCGATTATGCGGATTTAACGTAGTGCATTATCTTTGATTGGATTTTGTTCCTAACAATTTGGCCCAATTAAACGGCTGGCCCGATTAACCGCCGGCCCAATTAAGCGGAATCTACTGAATATGAAAACTATTCTTACAAGGCAAATTTCCTTTTTCGTGACACTCAGCTTTAGGGTATTGTAAAAAATTACCGTTTACAATTGACCATTCCAAAACTGTTTTATGATTCAACATTAAGAATGTATCATCTAATTATCTCTACCAGAGTAAAGAGAAATCGCTAAATTAGTGTTTCTTAACCTTTTTGGCGCTCGTACCCCTTAAAATTTTGTGAAATGTTTTTGTACCCCTAGAGCTATCGAACAAACACCTACAAAATTACCGGTAAATATAAAATCTAACAATGAAATAAAACACAATGTAGCATGTTACCGGTGTATATTTATTAACCATAACATTGTTCATAACAAAACCAATTCTGTCGGAACAAACAAGAAGCTATTTATTAGGTCGCAGTAACTCTTTCTTATGACAAAAAATCATTCAGAAATGCAGATGTTAACAAGGGCTTCGGAAAATGATTTATTTCAAATAACATTGAAAATAAATTTTTAGCAAATAGTTTAAAATAAGCATTATTCTGACGCCTCATCTCGTACCCCCTGCTTTGTACCCCCCCAAGGGGTACAGGTACCCCCGGTTAAGAACCCCTGCACTAAATTGTCAAAACTCACAGAAAGTTGTGCTCAGCTCAAATTAACCTTCTTTTAATGCGCGCTCGACTATTGCAGTCTTTTAGAATTGCAGTCGCGCCGAGTAAAGTAAATGGGGTCCCCTAAAATTTTTTCCGGTAAAGGCAGCCCCCTCGCAAATGCTGTAAAACTATGTGGTTTTAAAGGAAAAATAGACCTTAATTTTTTTGCAGATAGCGCCTCTAAGTAAGGCCGTGTATTTTTAAGCGCAACTACAAATATCAGCGTTTTATTTTTTAGCTCGACTTAAAAGCTGCCTTTACCAAACACGCGCATATTCGCGTTCATGGATTCCTCTGTTTCCTTTACTTCGGTCAAGTTTCGAATGCTTTTCACACAGATAGAATTTCATCGATCAAATATTTGGACCTCTTTTCTCACATTCGGTCAATGGTTAATTAAAACTTATTAGAAGCGAAAAAAATATTCATCCAGTTATATTATCGCGATAATTACGGCCGGGCCTATAAAAAAGCTTCAGCGGTGTCTCAAAACTACCATTACTTTCGCCACAACACCTGGCCTGATAACAACATTCTGTTACTTTTTCGCATTAGGGATTAATTCCCTTAAAAGAATTTGATTATTTTACCATAATTATGCCGTGCTTCACCGGTTAAAGAATAGTGAAGCTGTTTACCCAGCATGTCGTAAGAGGCGACTATTGGGTACCTACCAATTGCAGTCTGACTGTTAATGGTGGGGTTGCCAGCTTAATTGCTTGGTTGGACCACTCATGTCAGAAAACTGAGGTTGGGGGTAAGCAAGGGCATGCTCCCTGTAGAAAAATTTCGCTCCAATCAATCCCCATGCATGGGGTAAATCCGGCCATCTCTGCTGAAGGGACAACACCGGATGGAAACTGAATCACTGCTAAGCAACAACGCAAGTTTACCAGTAATTTTTGATCTGGTGTAATAGTCATGGTAACCTACCTAATAATCCATTATTTCAAATAAGTCATATTTTTCATATTCATGAAAGGCGTCGGCATAGAATTAGGCCAATTTTATATTTACATGCACTGTCAACCTGACATTCTGAAATGTTTACGAATTACTGTCGCACAGGTGCAGAGTAAGAGTGACCACATTAACCTAATAAAGAAAAATAACCAGGTATCTCGCCAAGGCCGATTGGTAACCGATAAGCTGCTTGTTTATGAACTTTTTAGGGAACTGAAAATAATCATTTTTGGGGAACTGAATTATTGCGTCATGGAAGCGCAACGTCACAGTTTTGCCTCTTTTATCCACTCTCCAGGAAATTTTGAAAACTGCGTTTACGGCCAAAGAATTGTTTTTCGGGCTTGTTTTTATTTCATCTTTAAAGATCTTGACACACAGTTAACTCCAGTACCTGATGAGAATGACGTAGCAGAGTAAACAGGCTACAATTCGCAAGCTGGCGTCTAAATCGAATCGAAAATAAAGATGGATTCATGACTTATGATGATGATCAAATATTTTCAACGGACGAATATCGGTCTTCACAGGCTCACTGCTTTGTTTTCCTTTCTTATCGAGTGTAATTGGAAAATTCTCTTGACGATTAGCTATTAATATTTCATCAGGACATCCCCGTCATCGCTTTCTTTTCCTTTCTTATAGAGTGTAATTGGAAAATTCTCTTGACGACTTGCCATTTATATTTTATTAGGACATCCCCATCATCTACTTTGATAACTTTTTTAAAGCCGCCTGTGAAATTGAGAAAAATATGTAATCGGTTCACGTGCCTCTAGGCGCTTCGAAAATGGGCCACATGCCAATATCGGTTGAAAAGAACTGAACAAGGCTAAAAATGTCATGATAGAAAAAAAAAACGTCTGAGGGAAAAACAAAGGGTGCAGTTATACGCAAACCAATGTTATTGGCAAATTATGAAGTATCCAAAATGTTGGAATTCTGCAGGGACTGAGGGAAACGTTACGTTATTATAGGGAAGTTGATGTCATAAATGAAGCCGTTAGACTAATTCTACCGTACAACAAATGTGTGAAAACAGTGCGCGGGTTACTTGCAAATCGCTGTTGCGTTCCTGTCCCGTTACGTCAGACGCTTAGCTGCCTTCGAAAAACTTTTGGACGAAGCACCCGAGATGGTAATTGGTGTAAACATCATTATTTTAGCTTATCGTATGCACTTAACATCACTTTTATAATACCTTACTTAGGGTAATGTGGCGATTTGTTCAGCAATGTCCACCAAAATTTATCCGGCGGTTTTTGTACATTTGCTGCAATTTCGCACTTGCGCTGGCGGCTACGCACTTTACTAAAATTTTAGAGGAAACACTGCTGCTGATATTACTTTGTACAAGCTAAACAATAAACTTGTCAAAAGCCTATTTCTTGACATTGGTCATACTTTCTTTTCCGAGGCTACTTGTAGAAAATTAGTGCTGCAGCTAAGTGCAGATGAGTTACAGCACATAAGGAACGTGGTACATGACAAACAAATTTTTCTGGTTGTTGATGAGAGCACTCTATCTGGCATACAATAGTTAATATTCTATTTGGAAGCCTAGAAACACCTCAAGTCTGTTATTGGTGCGACTGTCAACCTCTACCATTAGCGTAAAATAGCTAAAGCATTGCTCAAGCAGTTGAAGATGCTAGTAGATCTTTTGGAATCAACGGAAACTCTTTCCGTTTCCGTCGATTCCAAGATGGGAAAGCTTGGTTAAATGTTGCCTTACATTACGCAAAGAGTTTACCTGAAGTTTAGCTGAAGCCTGATAAGTGGAAAACTAGTGTGACTGTGCCTATCTTTAAAGGAAAGGGTGATGTGATGAGCTGTGGATCATACAGAGAAGTGAAACTGCTAGAACATACCATGAAAATTGTTGAAACGGTACAGGAGAAGCGAATACGAACAATAGTCAATTTGAATGAAATGCAGTTTGGATTTATTCCAGAAAAAAGAATAGTGGATGTGATATTCATTGCGACGAGAATGCAGGAGGAATATCAAAAGAAGAACAAGAAGTTGTATATGCGTTTTGTTGACATGGAAAAATCTTTTGATAGAGTGCCAAGAAAAGTTGATGGCGTGGGCCATGAGAAAAAAGGGTCTATCAGAAGTAATGGTTTGGACAGTTATGAGCTTGTATGATGGTGCAAAGACAAGAGTGAGGGTGGGATCTAAATATTTAGAAGAATTCGAAGCAAAAGTTGGTGTACATCAAGGATCTGTGCTGTCGCCACTGCTGTTTACAATAGTTGAGGACGTTATTACAGAAAATGCAAAAAGGAGTGTTGCTAATGAATTACTGTATGCAGATGACCTTGTTCTCATGAGGGAAGACATGGAAGATTTAAAGGAAAGATTTTGGAATTGGAAGGATGCACTGGAAAGTAAAGGTTTAAAGATCAACACCAGAAAAACAAAAGTGACGGTAAGCGGGCGTAGAAGGAGAGCTGTTCAAAAGCAAGATAGATCCATGTGGAGTTTGTGGGAGGAGAGTCATGGCCAATTCAGTGTTGTGCACAAAATGTGGAAACTGGGTTCATGGCAGATGTGCAAAAATAAATAGAGTTACCGCTAGGTTGGTAACGCATTCTGTTTGCTCGAAATGCAAAGGAATAGTGGAAGGAACGGTGGATACGATCGAGAAGTTGTGCGATGAAGTTGTGACAGTAAATGGATTGTTATTTTAGAGACAGACTAAATGCTAGTGGTGGTTGTGAAGCGGCAGTTACAGCAAGAGTAAGAATCGTTTGGGTATGATTCACGGAATGTGTAGAGTTATTGCTTGGAAATAGGTTTCCTTTGAAGATGAAAGGTAAAGTTTATCGTCGTTGCGTAAGATCAGCAATGCTGTATGGAAGTGAGGCAGGGTGATTAAAGGAAAGTGAAAATTTTATGGAGAACGGAGAGAGCTATGGTGAGAGCCATGTGCGGTCAGAAAGTGGTTGACAGAAAGACGACTAAAGAACAGATAGACATGTTGGGGTTGAAGGAAACTATAGACCAGTTAGCAACAGCGAATGAAGCCAAACGGAAAGGACGTGTGCTGAGGAGGTATGAAGAGAGTGTTTTGAGAGCTGTTCTGGATCTTGAAGTGAGTGGGATGAGAAAGCGTGGACGACCAAGGCCTGAAAGAAGCAAGTGGAAGATGAGACAGAGAAGATTGGTTTGAAGAAGGAGAATGGCCTGAGACAAGTAGAGAGACGGAGTGCAAGCAATTGCAGAAGGAATGGGGTAAATCCGGCCATTTCTGCTAAGGGGACAACACCGGATAAAAACCGAATAACTACTACTTCTAAAATCAATTGTGGAAAGTTTTAAAGAGTCTGGTAATTTAGTAACTCAAGCAAAAGCTACCTTGCAAACAACTGGTTTAGCCACTCAAAATCAAATACCAATGTGAATATTTAGTTTAGCTTACAGAAAAGATGGAAAGTGCCAAGTGCACCATCAAAAAAGCAGTAAAAGCAATCCATGAACTTGACTTCAGACAAGAAACTTGCAACATTAACCGTTACATAATGTAAAACAATGACATTTCTAAAATAATAAACATGGAAAGACCAGACATTTTACTTTAATATTCTCACCTCACAAATACTTCTGCAGAAAAAAAGTTTTTTCATGCTGCGAAAACTGTTAGCCAAGGACAAAGAGTATAAGGTCGAAAATGTAAAGCAGTAGATGATTCTACTTTTCAGTTCTAGCACCTGGTTATTACCGAGTTTGCTGCTTCTATAAGGCGAGCGTACTGCAATTTTTATTGATGATTTGTGTGCTTTCGTTAATTAAATGTTCGTTTAATATAAAAATTGAAAAAACATTAATAAATTTAACCAAAATTTTGTTAGGTCAATAATGTCGACTTTTTTACCCTTTAGTTCAATGAAAACTTGCCCCATTCACCACACAAGTAGTCATAACGCAAAAGCAATCATCATCACACAAATAATCGTTATCATGAAAGCAATCGTAGTTACGCAAGCAATCATTATGACACTATTAAACATCCATCACCGCTGAGGCTATGACCCTCAGCAAGAACCAATACCACATAAACTGCAACCACACATCCAAGACTGGTCAAACTGCCTCCCACGAAAAGCCTGGGTCCAACTAAATAGATTGCGAACCGGAATAGGAAAATTTGGTGACTCAATGGTGAAATGGGGATTTGGTAATGACAATCTATGCCAATGTGGAGAACCCCAAACTGCATACCACATTGTCAATGACTGCAAATCAATAGGACCTCCCTGCAACCTAACCGATGTTGACAACCCTATGCTCAAATGATATCTGATGAACTGCAACTTCTGATGAGATTGTCATACGAACGAACGAACCGCTTAAGTAATCATCAACAAAGCTCAAGCAAACATTATCACACAAGCGATCAATCATTGTTGCACAATTAATCATCATCACACAATCCACAGCTATCACATAAACAATCATCATCAATTAAGCAATTGCTATCGTCACATGAGCAATTTTCATCACTCAATCAATTGCCATCGTCAATCAAGCAATCTTCATCACCCAATAAATCATCATCATAAAAGCCAATCATTAATACGCATACAATCACCATCCCTAAAGCAATCGATATCATGCATGCTATCACCTTCACTGAAGCAATTATGATAATCATGTAAGCAATCAACATCACACAATCATTATCATGCAAGCAGTCATCAACACTAAAGCTATCAGCACTTAAGTCAATTCATTAACAAAGTCAAAAGCGCACAGGCTTTCACAAATAATTCACTAGCCTGGGCTCCATTTCATCCATTCATACAATGAAAGATCAACGTTAATGTCCAACTTCTTATCCAATTCCATTCCTAAAACAACAGTGGAGTGTAAAAATGATCGAGATCGGTTTGAAAAAAAGACAAAGCAACCTTGCAAGATAGCAGATGCTGTTTGCAAGCATCGAAGTGAAGGACTGGAGAACACGTGACTGACTTGAACTCCGATATGCTTGAGCGCCTGACCGGTGAGGAAAGCCTGTAAAAAAGTCGGTTATGAAAAGTTACAAAGAGCAATCCTTGCCTCGGTTTGACTTCGAACCAGTGACGCCAGTGATTTTCGAACGCATCATCAAGAAAAAGCAACTTTCCAATTTTAATGAAAAATTCTGATAAAATTGTTTTCAAAATAAAAAATATTGCGCATGAAATTTATTGCACCAATGAAGAAAACCAAACCATCAATAAAAGAACCAGATGAATACGGTATCTGTTGTTATTTGTTTTTCATTTACATTTGCGCAAATGCAGTGAAGCAAGTAGTTTACAAAAATGTTCAATAGCAGCAAGCACGCGCGTAAAGCCGTCAAAAACCTGGTCCACTACACTCTTTACAGGTACCTGATGATCTCCCATCTCAGTAATTGGACCATCGTGCTTGAAATCAGCAGCACCATTAGGACGATTTGGCAGTTTCTTCGGCATGTTCAAGTTCTTGCGATGATAACGACCTGAAAAAATCTCAACATAACAATTGGGATTCATTAGCACGTCACACAAAAAAAGAGCACCGTCGTCATCAAAAGATAAAGTAAGCCATTGCTTGCCGAAAGTGACATCAACTCTCTCAGCATGACGGAATATGTAAATACGTCGAGATTTCTGGAGAAGTTTATGAGGCACAGCGAGCATTCCCTTCGGTTTTTGCACCTGCAACAAAGCAAAACTAGTCAAATGACGTTGATAGATCGCGTTTGTCGGTAGCCGTGTTGCAATCAAAAAACAACCAGCTTTCGCTAAATCACCTGCGCAGTGTTGGCGGGAGCACATCAAACTGCTATAACAATCGGCATTATTGCAGCAATAAGGGTATGCAGAGAAGCCCTCGCAAGTTGCCACCTGCAGTAGTAAAGCCATTTCCGATCGCAATAATGGCTTCATCAATGCAAGAGCATCCATCCTCAACTGTAACCATGGCTGCATTACTGCAGTAGTGAAACCATACCAAGTGGCAATCATCATTGCAGCAGTAAAGCAATCTTTATCAGTAGCAGCAGTGAGGCCATTTTCAGCCGCAAGCATGGCTAATCATTGCAGCAGTTAAGTCATCCCCAATCACAATCACAGATTTACATGTTGTTGTTGTTATTTACCCAACCCCTTCCGAGGGATGGGGGCATGGCGGAAGACCATGGAGTCCCAGAAGCCGGGCAACTCTCCAGGGTCTGGACCAGAGGTCGTAGAGAGACGGAGAGTCGCAACAGAGTGAGCGGCGCAAAGAGTCCGTAGCTGGACAGTGCAGAATGAGATGACAGGTGTCCTGGGATGAATGTCAACAGGTGCTTCAGGAAGGATCCTCGATTCTGCCAATCCTAGAGAGATAAGAACCTAAAAGAAGGCTGCCTCCGTTGCAGCGTAAACGAGAGAGGACACAGCGAGCATGACGAGGGACCACACGTTCCTCGGTGGAAATCGAGGAAACCTGTGTGTCACAGAATTTCGATCAGACGAGTGTCCGGGGACCCATTGTAGTCTAATAGAACGGAAGGAGAGAGAAGACAGTTCCTGCCAGATCTGCCACAAAGTTTGAGATAAGAGGAAAGATGGAGGAGATGATAAGGTGGCAAGGACAGAACGAGAGTCAGATAATAGAAGAGAAATGGCAGACTTGTTGGTGCTTGTTGTGTTGGTGGCCAGCATAAAGCGTGCAGAATGGCGCAGGCTTCAGTAGAGAAACTTGAGCATACCGGGCCTGCCGAAAACGAAAGAGTGCCCTCAGTGCTACAGAAAGAGCAGTTGGCAAGGACGCTGAAGCCGCCCTTGCCAAAAGGAAAAGGAACAGAGCCGTCTTTCCAAAGCACCTGATCATGAGAAAGGAGAGAGTCAAGATGGGCGAGAGCCGCACCTTGGCTAGAAAGAGAGGATCAGAGCGAGAGCATGAAGAGGAAAGAGTGGACTCCACCGTGAAGGAAGGCAGATTCCAAGGAGGAAAGGGAGGGCAAGCAAGAAGAGCCTCCCTAAAAGAGGTAGAAGGAATCATGACCGATTGAGTGGACGCAAAAGCTCTCCAGGATGATCTTCAGAGTCTTGGTTCCACTACTAGTCTGGCCAAACCTGAAATAAGAAAGGAGGTTGGGAGACGAAGAGCCCGCTCATAAGATAAAAGAGTGAAATGAGTCAGGGTGACTCGTAGGGGAGGTAGAGAAGCCTCAGAGAGAAGAAGAGAAATAGGGGAGAATGAAAGGCAGCCGGTGATGGCGCGACTGGCCGCTTAGTGTAGGCCTTGGCCAGATCGTCAGCATAAAGACAGCAGCTGATGGAAGAAGGCAGAAAGCTCGGAAGATCATTAATGAAGAGAGAGAAAAGTACAGGACCAAGAACGGATCCTTGCAGAACACCTCGACGGACTCGAAAGGAACGACTTTTGTGATTTTGATAGACCACGCAAGCGCGCCTATCAGAAAGGAAAGACGGAGTCCAACGAGCAAAGCAAGGAGAGAGGCCAGCCGAAATCAGTTTGTGGAAAAGGGCGGGATGCCAAACAAAGTCAAAAGCTTTAAAAAAATCTATAGTAGACAGGATTGTCCGAGAGCCCGGCCTGGGTTTGTTAAACCCATCCGAAATGGACTAAGAAAGGTACAGAATTTGATCTAGAGTAGACTGTCCAGGGCAGAAGCCGGCCTGGCGGGGAGAGAAAATGGTATTAGATTCCAGAAAGAAGAGAAAACGGGATAGAATGATGCGTTCAAACAGCTTTGATACGCAGGAGGTGAGAGAGATAGGCCGGAAGGAAGCGGGAGAGTCGAGAGGCTTTCCCATCTTGTGTATGGGAATAATAGAAGATGTCTTCCAGATGGAAGGAAAGGAATGCAAAGACCAGGAGAGATTGAAGATGAGAACAAGAAAATCCATGCCAGAGCGAGGAAGGTGCTTTAGCATGGGATAGGCAATTTTGTCTGGGCCAGTGGCAGTGGACGAGGAAAGGTTGGAGGCAGCCGCATGAAATTCAGCGGGAAAGAATGGAGAGCAAATGGACGAGTGAGACTCTTCCGGAGCACGTGGCTCGGCGGAGCTCAGAGAGGTAGCCTCTGGCTCTGCTATGCAGGGCCTTTCGCTGAGAAACGGAAAAGTGAGATTTCAGGTAAGCGGCATAGATCGAAGCCGATTCCCTGGGAGGAGAACAGTTGGGGAAGTTAGGAGAGGAGGAAGGAGAGAGTTACAGATTTAGGTGAGAGAGAAGAGCAAGTCGTCTACCATGCCTCAGCCTTGGCCTTGGCAATGACTGATGAGGCGCGTCGAGAAGCAGAGATGTAAGCCTGGCGATCTTCATCACTTCTGTGAGCGGCAGCGAAAGCCTTGCGTCTTTCACTAACCGCCTGTTCCACCTCAGCAGACCACCAGGCTTTAGGAGAGCGTTTGAGGTGGCCGAAAGGAATGAAAGGTTTGGCACCATTCAATGCCAGGGAGGTAAAGAGAGCAGCAGCAGAGGAAAGAGAAAGAGACGAGTATTCCTTTGCTGAAGGACAGTGAGAGTCAAAGTAAGAGGCAAAGCCATTCCAGCAAGCTTTCTGAAAATTGAAGAAAGGGGACGCTCGTTGGGGTGAAAGACAAGAGAGAGAGAGGGACGAATGGAAGAATTGGTAGATGGTCAGAACCCAGGTCCTGTAGCACCTCCCAGGAGCAAGAAAGGGCAAGAGAGGAGGGAGCATAGGAGATGTCAGGGAAGAAGCGACTGCCAAAGGAGCGATGGAGAAGGGTGGGTGTGTCAGAGTCATTGAGGGGAGGAGGTCAGAAGAAATAACCCAGTCGAATACTTCCTCCCCACAGGGGTCAGAAGTAACTTTTGAGCCCCAGGGCGGGTGATGGCAATTGAAGTCCCCCAGAATGAAGAGATTTCTGGAGGAGGGAAGAATGGAGGGAGAAAAGGAGTCAGATCTGCCATCCGTCGGAGAGGAGCAAATAGGGGGGGCATACACATTAAGAAAGGAGAGCGAGGAGTTGTCAAGAGAGATCTTGATCCCTACATAATCAGAGTAAGGATCAGGCGAAGAAAGAGAGGAGGTAGAAAGTGCAGAAAAAGATAGGCCCTGCCTGACGAAAATGACAATGCCGCCGCTAGCGTGGGTGGTATCAGAGGAGAGAATGCCAGATCGGGAGTGACTGTGATGAGAGCGCAGAGCAGATAATCCAGAAATCCGGAAGGAGGAAGAGAAGTTAAGATTGGATTCCTGGATGCAGATAAGGTCGACAGGATGGGACAAAAGAAAGTGGAGTATTTTGGTGCTCCTGGCTTGAAGACCTCCAGCATTCAATTGAAGAACCCTGAGAGAGTCAGGAGGTGCAGAAGGATAGCCAGGAGCATGGGACGGTGGTGGGGGGGGGCAGAGGGAGAAGATATATAATGGGCACAAGGAGAATAAGAGGTTTGGAGACGAAGGTGGGGCGAGAGTGCAGCATTAGCAGAGGGGGGGCCAGATTCTACAGTGGAGATATACATGGTGGAGGAGTCTGAGGAAGGAGTCACAGTGTTATGGCAGGGTGGCAGCTCCAAGAGTGAGTGCTGCCAAGAGCTCTGAATGTGGATAAAGAAAGTTGTGAGCACCTTAGATGGACCCATTTGGAGCAAGCGCAGCATTGCACTGACTTGCCCTGCCAGGTCACATTTTCAGTGCACACTGAGCAAATAAAAATGGGGCCAGGGTTGGTATGAACGTTACCGCTCATCAAGAGAAAAAGAAGAATGAGGAGATGAAGAAAGGCAAGAGAGGCGCAGGAGAATAAAAAAGAGAAAACAAGCAACCGATTTTAAAGAAGTTGTGTGCTGCCCTTCTACGGTCGTTCAGGGGGCAGCATGGCGAAAAAATGAAGGGGAGTGCTTGGGGTTAATGGGACCCTCGGGAAGGCCAACAGCCATTTCGACCCAACCCAAACGGGGCCGGGGACCGCACCACCACGTTGAGGCGGCTGTTGATTGGTGCAGACAGATTTACATAGCAGTAGTGAATGGCTTATTGCTGCATCAACCAACAACTGAAGATGGTTTCATTGCTGCAATGATGCAGCAACGAAACTATTCTCGGTTGTAATTATCACTGAATCATTGCAGCATTCAATTCATCTCCCAGTTGCAAAAGTGCATCCACGCAGCAGCAAAGCAATGCAGTCGCAGTAGTTGCTTTCAACCATATTTGCGGTTGCAAATGATCAAAATATAAAATGCTGCACCACACAGCGTACTTTTGAGTAGATGTCATCTTTCGGAGGGCGAGGTGGGGGGGAGATAGCGTCTGACGTCACTTCAGATGTACGCGGTGGATTTTGATTGGTCGAATTTTCAGATAATTCTTTAATATCCTGCAAAGTAACAACATCAGATTTAAAGCAAGCAGCCTGGATAAAGTTCGAACTGGGGAAGATAAATTACAAACAAATTGAAACTCACCGTGTGCAACAAACCGTGCGATGACGTGTACCCCGCGCAGTGAAACTCGTCAGCACCTCTAGAATAGCGCCGGGTGAGTTTCGAACTTGTAGCATCCGCAGAAGACTTCGATGAAAGCGAAAACGTTCTAAAGAAATGTCACAAAGCATGAAATAACATAACAGGAAGTGGTATTCACATTGATTCAATTACAAACCGAAACGTTATGAAGACAGATGATAACAATTGTGCATCTAAACGCGAGGCTTGTCAAACAGGAAGCCTATCATGAGTAGTTGCAAGACGTCATTTACTTGTGCAGTGTCCATGTCTCAGTATCTGCCGATCTTTCAGTGTGGTTACCAGGAAAGAATCCGCTGCATCCAGTTATCCATGAAGTTCCGTAAAACCATCCATCCACACCAGATCTAGAGATGTAAATCATAAAACAGCCATCGCTTTCACTAAAAACCTCTACCAGCATACGCTTCCACCATTAACTACAACTGCCACCAACAGTCGTCTGATCAACCACTCTTGAATCACCATTTTGCAAGCAACATTGGTAGCTACTCATAAGTGGAACAACCGCAGCAACTACGCCACCACCGACGAACCGAGTGCAAGTAGTGGCAAACCACTACTATTGCCAATCAACCATTGTAACCTCTAATAAACAATTGCAATCAGTGACAAACCGTTGTCACCACTAATAACCCACTGCGAATACTGATAAAAGTATTGCAATTTCTAATAAATTACTACAACGACTTACGAGCCATGGGAAGCAGTGGCGAACCATTGCAATCACTGACAAATCAGTGCAACCAGCGGCAATTCATTGCAACCACTAATGAAACATCGCATTACTAATGACCCCTCCAACATTGCTTTCATTGCACGGTTACTCTTCATCTCGCAGGACAACGGCACAAAGCGCTGAGAAGAGACGAGTTGCCCAGACCAGCTTCGGTGTTTTAGCTTCTCTTTTTGAATTGGTTGATATTACCAATTTTACTATTCGCTAAAATCAAGCAAAGGACTACAAGGAAACAACCCAGCCTCGGTAATGTTTGAACGCAGGTTCGATTATGACCGTGACATCATCATTGTCGAAATAAAACAGTCCTCCGACGCGCCAGACCGCATAAGCGATTTCAAAAGTAAAGCATTTTATAGCCGTAAGTCACGCCTCCATCACGAAAGAGATCGGAAAAAAGTAAGATGCAGCCACCTACTTGTCAGCAAGATCTTCCGGTCCAACAAACACGTAATCACCATTGATCAGCTGCAGATGACCGTCGGAAGTCGGAGTGTACGGGTAAAGTACCCGCAATGTCTGCAAAAAAAATATTTATCAATTTGAGCACGAAAACAATAGAAAAATGATTTTAAAAAACGCTAAAGCTATCAGCTATTATTTTGAAACAATAATTTTCAAGGGAACTATACTGTTAATGCGAGCAATTCAAGGAAAACGAAACTTCACGTTGCTACCCATTTTGGCAGAGCTGCTCGTTTAATTGTATTGTAGTAAAATTAGCTGGGCAAAATTTCACAAAAAGTTTCAACTAGAAAAACAAGCAGAAATTTCTACCACATTGATTTGGAGCTTGCTCGATGACCGCAGCCGCAATAAGCGAATTCCGCTATTTTCCGCTTAGGTTTGAGGTGATTAGTATCTTCTTGATTTAAAAGTGGCCACAAAGCTGTTTACTGGTTATAGTTGAAACAATACAATAAGTGTGATGTGCTAAAAGCGAGCTTGCTAACAAACCTCGCAGTTGCCAAATCGAGGATCTTTGGAGTAAAGTCTAATCTCCCATGCTGAGTGTTTGTTGAGATCCAGTTGTTTTGCCAGTGATTCCAACTGTTGTAGCTGGTTTGTGGGAAATTTGTAAGCCAGGGTAATGTGGAGCTGCTTGTTCTTGTGCGATTCAACACCACTGCCTGTCAAGACAACACATAAACAATGTGGTAGTAACGGAATACATTCAAAGCGATACCAGAAAAGAATCTATGCGTTTATACTCGAATGCACTAAAATGTGTCAATAGCGAAATGCCCATAAAGCAAAAATAACGAAATGCATTGGGTGTAAGAGTTACGGGATGCACTGAACGTGTTGTAAGCAAAATATACTTACGATGATAACAACAGAATGCATTCTAGGCGATACCTAGAATGCCGAAGTAGAGTCAAACCAAAAGACTTTAAAATATGGTATTCACAGCTTCCCTGCTTGGCGCTCAGCATAAAAAGGGGTAGTGTGGAGAACAAGCCGGCAAGCTTGCTTGTTGTGTCCTTGGGCAAGGCACTTAACAGGACGCCTCCACCTTTATGTGGTAGACAGGTGGCCCACTCGTACTTCACCAGATTACAATTGTGAAGTTGCTAACCCAGCATGTCCCTAAAGGCGACTCTTGGGTACCCACAAATGGCAGTCCGCCTTGGTGGTGGGGCTACCAGTCATTCATGACCGGTTCGAAATGGGCTGCCATCTTTTTCCTAGCCTAATTTCAATTAGATTGACGGCATGAACCAGGATTGCCGTTCGTGCCGTACCTCCATCTCGAGGAAGAGGAGGGGTAATCACAACAACAACAACAACAACATGATAACAATAGAATGCATTCTAGGTGATACCAGAATATATTGAGAAAAAGCGAGAGAGAGACGGAGATATAGAGGGAGGAAGAGAACACGAGAAAAAAAATGAAAAAAATAAATCCGATTTTGTCCAGCACAGGCGGCCAAATTTACGCTACGTTGATGACGTCATCTTCCTTTCGTATGTCAAATCTCTTTAAGTTGTTCTTTCGTCTGCCTTCTCAAACCCACGTCATCTTCAGTCGCCCACACAGTATAAGATTTCAGTCAGTGCGTAAGCGCCGGTGAAAGTGCGAAATTGCTAGCAAATGTACGAAAACCGCCGAACAAATTTTGGTGGATATTGCTAAACAAACCGTTGCACCAGCCTAAGTAACGTATTTTAATGTTGTTAACCGTAAATACAAAGCAAAAAAAAGATTGTCATCCTAATTGACATATCGGGTCTTTCGTACAACATTTTTTCGAAAGCAGCTAAGCGTTTCACGTCACGTGACAGAAACGCAACAGCGATTAGCAAATTACGCGCACACTGTTTCCACGTATTCATTGTACAGTATAATTAGTCAAACGGCTTTACTTATGACGTCAATTTGCCTATAGTACCGTAACGTTTCCCTCAGTCTCTGCAGAATTCCAATATTTCGGATACTTTATCAAGTTTCCCTATACATTGGTTTGCGTATAACCGCACCCTTTGTTTTTTCCCTCAGACGTATTTTTTTTATTTATGGCATTTTCAACCGATATTGGCGTGCGGCCCATTTTCGAAACGTGCAGAGGCCCATAGGCCGATCATAAATTTTTGTCAATTTCATAGGCGACCTCAAAAAAGTTATTGAAGTAGATTTTGGGGGTGTCCAAAAAACAAGTCGTTAATAAAATTTTCCAATTTCTCTTGATGCAAGGGAAGAAAAGAGGAAGCAAAACTTAGACGTTTCGTTTGATGACGTAATAATTTGATTACATCAAAAGCTTTACAAACAAGTAGCCTAACGGTTACTAATCGGCCGCGGCGAAATACCTGGTTATAGCTGTTTATTCAGTTAAATTTGGTCACTCTAATTCTGAGACCTGGGCAACAGCAATTCGTAAACATTTCAGAATGTCACGTCAACAGTGCATGTAAATAAAAAATTAGCACAATTCTATGCCGACGCCCAACATCACTTTGAAAAATATGACTTATTTAAAATAGTGGGATGTCAGGTAGGTTAGTACGACTATGACGCCAGAACAAAAATTACCGGTGAACTTCAATTGTTGCTTGATTATGGTAAAATAATTGAACTACTTACATTTTCCAATCGTAATCAATTAAACGACTGGATTTTGCGACTTGACAACGAAAGCCACGTAACTTCAGAGAAAATTAAGATTTTTAACGATGTTGTAGTCATACGATGTGTGCTTTGCTTTCTTTCTTAAAACCTATTGACGAGCGATAACAAATTGCACCAGAGTCTTGTCAACTAATTTCACAAACCACGCACGAAACCCAAGGAGTTAATCTTGAAGCTTTCTTTTCAACGCGAAAAAATAGCAAAACCTTGTTATCTGGCTAGGTATTGTGGCGAAAGTAATGAGACACAGCTGAAGCTTGTTTACAGGACTGTCGATGATAATTGCGGCAGAATAGCTGGTTAAACATTTTTTCGTTCTTAATAAGATTTAATTAACCATTGACCGATGTGAGAAAAGACGTCGCAAATATTTGATAGATAAAATTTTATCTGTATGAAAAGCTTCAAGGCTTGACCGAAGTTCTATCTTCGTTGAAAAGTGTTCGAAACGTGACCGAAGTTATATTTTGGTTGAAAAGCATTCGAAACTTGACCGGAGTAAAAAGGAAATAGAGAAATTCATGGACACGAATATGCGCGAGTTCGGTAAAGGTAGCTTTGAAGTCTAGTAAAATATTGGAAAGCTGATATTTGTAACTACGCATAAAACTACAGGGTCTCATTTGGAGGCGCTTACTGCAAAAAAACTACGATCTATTCTTCGTTGAAAACCACATAGTCTTACAGCATTTACGAGGGGGTTGCCTTTCCGCAAAAATTTTTGGGCATCCCGTCTACTTTACCCGGCGCCACTGGCTGCAGGCAGATCTAAAGAACTGCAATAACCGCGTGCGCGCAATTACGCTTTTACATTTAAGTAATTAACATAAAAAAGGTTACATTTTAATATAAAACGGTTTCAAAGAGATCGAAACGAGAACTTACATATTTTTCTTTACGTTTTAGGGCTTATTTCAATCATGACTGATAAGCTGTCACAGCACATAGCTGTCAGCTACATTTCATTAAAAAATCAACACTTTTGTGGGTATTTCAAACTAAAATTGGTTAGAAGTCGTATTCTATTTTACATCTATTTTTCATAGTTGGCCAAGTATGAGAAGCTTATTCGTTTGTAATCAACAAAAACTGAACAACCCCCTCAAAAAATGGTGTCTTTTTGCGCTAACCTGAAGCCGACGGCGATGCGCTTTTCATATTTTATCAAGCACGATTAAAACTGGCGTTGAAGCGCAAAGAAAACACATACATTTTAACCATTTCCAGTTTTAAATTAGCCTCGAAAAATCATGTCTTATGTTTACATAGCTTGAGAGCTCCTTGGTATTACTCCTCTTTAGCTACGATTGAAATTGGCCGGAAAAAGTAAAATAAACTTTTTGATTTGCTTTATGTTAGAATTTGTTGAAGTCGCCGTCACTTGCTGTTGCGTCACAACCACCCGCTGTTTATGCGAGACGTTGCACTGCCCAAAAAAAGCGTTGGTGCAACCTTGAATTCTTATTTACTGTCTCTCATGCAATAAACAGCTGATTGAAAATTTTGCTAGCAAAATTGCAAAAATTTAACAAACGGAAAAAAATTACCAAATACAGCCGAACTTTTTTACACATCGTTGAATTTAAACTGCAAATCCGCCAGATATGTTTTCGCAAATTCACACTTTTTCCGCATTTGTAGGGAACACTTAATCACTAATCATTTCCTTGTAAAATTGATCTACCTCACAGTTTGACAAGTTAGGGTCCATATGCACAACTGTAACTTCAAAAAACTATCCCCATCACCATCGCTTTGCTTGAAATCTCCACAACTTTCTCGCATTGTAAGTTTCGCATCCTAAGATTTCATTATTTCCAGACCAACTCAATTTCTTTTTGCTTCTATTCACACTAACAAATTAAGTTCGTAGGCCTTTTTACCCCACTTCCCACAAGCATACATCCACCTTCCTCTTGTTTACCAGTTTACGCACATCTATTCCTCTGCCACAAAACTTCTTAACCTCACCTCCAATGAACCACCTTTTTGTAACCCAGAAATTCTTTGTGTTCGGCAGTCATTTAAGAAACAGCAGGTGCTGCAAGCGAATTGTTTTATAAGCTTTTTCAAGAGATAATTTTTTTGAATAATATTTTTAAAAACCAAGCCTTTGTTGACCTCCAACCTTCAATACAATTGGTCTCAACTTCCCCAATCTCAAATTTTTAAAAATGAGGTGGTATCTAAAAGTCTTTTAAGATATACTGGGTGAGCAACCCACTATTCTATTTAAAAGCACAGAATATTCAAGAAGATAATAACAGGATGCGTTACATGCATTCATAGCAGAATGCACTAAACATGATAATTATGAAATGAATTCAATGCAATAACGTAATCCAAAAAATGTGGCTATAACGAAATGAATTCATGTAATTATCATGGAATGCAGATGGCGTCATAACCACAATGCGACAATCAAAGAATGCATTTAATGCAATAATGACAAAATGCTTATCATCTGATGATCACACACTAAATCAGTGTTAATAGCAGAATGTATTCAATGTGATGAACTTGAAATATATTTAAAACAAAAAAAATGACGATATTTCAACCAACCTGTTGCTTTGAAAGCTTCTTCAGCAAACACATTAGAGAGATTTCGCAGAAATGAAGCTGCTTTTTCTTCAAGGAACAAACCAACATAATTTTCAGAAGAAAAATACTCAACCTCAAACCGGGGCGGACATGAGCTTGCCATTGCATTGTCACATGCTACTGTAGTTGCATGTAAAAGTTTTGCGACACTTTCATCTTCACACTGCAAAATACAATTATGTCGCCATCGCAAATGGGGTACATCACAAGCATTCCATCACAAATACCTTAAAAAATGAACAAAGAGTGACATGCGGAAAGGAGCTGTGAACTCCGTTCCTTCCACACATAGCCAGAGACTTCTGCCAGAACTCTTCGAGTTGTGATCCAAAAGGACCTTAACATAAAAATATCTGAAATGAAGTAAAAAAGACTGTAGAGGAAGAGCAGAAACTCTACACCAGCACAGCACCAATTTCCTTTTTCTTAATTATTTCAAAAGATAACTGGAAAAGCTTGTTTGAACTAAAAACAAATACGTTTTCAAGAACATCAAAAGGTGCCCTGTTCAAGAGGTCTGCAACTTTGACAACGTTCTTTTTAAAAACATATAGCACATGTCAATGCAACACTTCAAGAACTCCCCGAGAGCAGACGGAATCAAATCTACTTTTTTTACCTGAAAAAATGTTGAAAAAGGGTACTGAAGAACGAAATCAAGTGGGTGACAATCAAAAACTAGTCCTAATCTGATTTGAAATACAGTAGATTCCGCTTCATTGGGCCGCCGGTTAATAGGGCCAAATTGTGAACAAAATCCAATCAAAGAAAATACACCACGCTATATCCGCATAATCGGGCCACTATTCCGCTTAATCGGGCCACAACTGTAGCCAGACATACACCTGTGTAATTGCAAAACCGCCTTTGTGATGTAATAGTACTCAATATCACAAAGCCAACTTTATTATGTGACAATTGAACAATACAGGCGCAACTTATTTTGTGATTTCATGCCTTTGGACATAGTAATTGATGTGCTTTGTTGCAAATTTTGTGAAGACCAAAGCAGAAATGCCACGAAAAAATTGAACAATTGCTGAAAAAATTGTTGTTCCCAGAAAAATTAGAGAACAACCTCCAAACAATGTGCACAATGCTTGTATATGCGCATGTGTTTGTTTATTGCCGTCAAGACAATGATGTCATGTTAACTTCGAATAATCGGGTCAGCCGCTTAATCGGGCCAAGTGATGCAAGTTCCGATGTGACCCGATTAAGCGGAATCTACTGTACTTTATGAAGTATTTCATAAACAAAACCATTGATGTTAGTTTCAAAAAGGGAAAATCACATGATCTATGTTTTATAAATCTTGTTTGTCATGTTAACAATTTTACATTATTAAGTTACCGGTACCAAAGAATTCAATTTTTAAGTTTTGCAAAATTTCAGGTCTAGCAACCATAGCCAGGATCAACTAAAATATTCTACTAATACAGAAATTCTGAATCCTATGGAAAATTATATATGGTACATAATCCTACCCTTTAGAATCGGATGTTACTTCTTTTTTCTGCTACAGCATCTGCAGTATTGTAGGCTAGGCCAAATTTATCTGTTCAGCATACAGTCGCCAACAGACCAAGTGAAAGTTGAGGTTGTAGGGCATTACAAGCTAGTCAAGACTAGGCTCTTCGTAAGAGGAATTCATATTTAATCGTTTCACCAAAATTAATTGTACGTGCTGCATATAAAACGCTTTAACTATCAGTAATATAATCAGTCTACCAAGCAATACCGTGAAATCTACTGAGTTTATCATTAATCTCTAATGGTAAGCGTACTGAAAACTTATAGTTCACATTGCTCATTCTACAAGCTTACTCGTCCAGTTCGTCTTACATTAACCAGTTTTTTACAAGTGTTGCATAAAAGCAACGCAAAATACTGCAGTGAACATATTGGAATAGAAATATTAAAAGGAGTTTAGAATCATTATTGGTTTAGCAGTATGGCGAATGTTGAACTAACGTATATGAAAATACAACATATTTTTGCTGAAAAACTTTTTGTCTAAATGTTATTTGAAAATGATGGGTGTTCTGCAAGCACTCCAAAAATTGAGAAAGAAATAGAAGAGTATTGTATGCAGGGCACTCTATTATAATTTAACAAATTTAATGAAAATTGTTACCATAATGTTTCAGAAAGCGTCTGTCAAAATTGATGCTCTTCAAAAATAAATTATTAAAATCGGTCAACCGTTTTCCCAAAGATAGGCAATTGAAATCTTTTGATCCACTTGGTGGTGTAACTTACCCCCATTTTTAGATTGCTGAAATAAGAATAATATGGTTGAGGTGTCCATTTCACCATTTTTCACTATGCAGAATCAAAAAATGGCATTGTTTTTTCAACTAAAATCATCAATTAAGTTGAAATAAGCTTATTTTGTGCTTTTGGGGCACACAAAAAAAAATCCCTAGTGGGACACGAAATACAAAGAAATAGTTCTCTTGTTTGAGAGTTTCTGATGCTTGCAATAGAGCAACAATGAAAACAAGCTTGAATTTGTACTAAATAGTTTGATAATTTCTTTCAGCAGGCACTTTGTCTTGCACTCCAGGGTAAGGCACCATGATGACTTTTCTCATATCAGTAGACATTTATTAGCATATTATCTGTAATATCAGTAGACTTTACCACCAGTTAAGAGGATTAATAAATAGCTGCATTCATGCTGAATCTCAATTGAGAAACTTGATCTTTATAATTAAAGAAATCTATCGTGAACAATAGCTGAACTGCAAGCCGAAATGGACAATTTTGTTCTTTAGCTGGTACAAATTTCTTGTCTCAATCTTAAACAGGTCATCATCTGTCATCTCTACATGACTAAACATCAAACGCATAGTCAAGCAAAACAATTTGAATTTAAATGTACGTAAACACATTTAATGCTATGCGCAAGTCAAAGGCTGATATTAAACATTTCTCATTACAATACAAACCAGCTATATAAGCATGGAAATTGAACAGCTGCACATGAAAACATTATGAGCATAAATAAATCAAGATATTTTGTTTTAATCACCCATGCTAAACAACATCCAAGTTATATAAGCGATTAAGAGGCGAACACTGGTATGAGCCAATCACATCTTGACTGCAGACAATAGGGCACAAAAGCAAGCAAACAAATGTTTACATACAAATAAATTTAATGCAGTGATGTGAAAATGTAGTTTCATTTGATCCACCCTCGCATTTAAAACCTGCATCGGGATGTATTGTGTAGTAAGGTATTGTAGTCAGCACTCACTGGTTTATTGGTTGAAAGCAATTAATCATATGTTAAAAAGCATTATGCAAACTAAAAACTGGTAAAAAGCAGAGTAGTTACAAAATATGTGAAATAAAAAGGGTTCAATGGTACTGCCATCGTAAATGATTTATCACATGTCACTCTGCAGTTGGTCAATAAATTCTATCCCATTTGCGAAATTAAGTCAGCTGCCTTTAAAAGAGGGTTTCACATACAGAATAAACTGACAAGAATTAATGCAATTATGCATTTTTAAAAGATTAACGTTTATTTATCGTTTTCTGGTCAGGCATCACTTATAAATCTATATTGTACAACAAATAAAATAACCTTGCAAAGCCCTCAATTGCTCGTTTTATCTTGCACTTGCATAGACATTGTATAGAAGTTTACCCTGGCACTATCATAAATGATGAATGAAGAACAATAACCTATAGGTATTTGGTGTTACATGATAAAAGCAATTAAACAATATCATGGAATACTAAACGCCTGGAGCAAACATCACTTGTGTCAAGAACTCAACGGCTATCTAAAGCAATTATAAATTTAGAAACTGGTAATTATGTAATAAAAACAAATTATGCGATTATTAGCAAGACTTGGCTGAAACATCAACAAATAAAAAATGCAATTTTTACAAAAAATTTCAAAGGATATGAGAAAAATCAACAGATGCTTTTGAGTAAAGGGCGCATTTTTATTTGTTAAAAGAGCTATTGAAAAGAATCTCAATTTGTTGAAAGAACCAAAACAGTTTTCAATAATTTTTCGGTCAGATTCCCCAATGATATACTTTAAACAGAATGAATAGCTGCAGCTGCAGCTGCAGTAACCGATTTTAGTTGGTCAACTTTGCACAGAATATGGGGTAGTGGAACCCAGCACTTATCTTTATATGAAAGCCCATAAAAAAGCAGCTGGGCCACTGGAATGAAAAAATTTATCAATATGTCGTTTTCATTAGCATCTATGTCTTCAACTATCACAACCCACCAACGTTCATCACAAACGCAACAGACATAGCTCACAAGTTGTAGATCAGAAAGTTATAAAGGTGAAATAGAACAAGAAAAGTTGTGCACTCCTCATCATCAGAAATTCGTTTAAACTGAAGCACTCCAACTGCATCTAAAGCAAAATGATGAAAAAAACAGCTTCCAGCAACAAATCGACACTCAACAAAGGCACTACACTGTGAAGAGCTTCTTTGAAAATCAAAAAACTCAACTCCTTCAATATTTACTTTGCGAAATGAATATATGGCATCCATCAACAAAAATTGATCATTGACTTAGCGCATGAGGTTTACCTTTGCTAATTTCTTTTTTTCATTCCTCCTACTCTATCACAGGGAGACTTCCCAAGGCCAGTTACAAAAAATAGCCATGACGCTCCAAGAGACAAAACTTGTTTGTGATTGGTTAGATTCAAAAAATTCTTGAAATTTTTGCGTTGGTCACAGAAACCACCAAAAAAATATTTGACAAATTGAACGTGTGGAAATGAGGACTTCATAAATCAAGGGGATAAGAAGAGCACACACAACACCAACGTCATGGTAAAGATTTTCAAACAAGAGAAGCATAGAGAAAGTATTTGAACACATTCTGTGCATTTATCTTTGATGTACATAACAATGGAATGTAACGTTCACCACTCTTTGTTCCAATGGAAGCCTTGTACTTCCACCAACAGCACATGAGAAGTTTTCACAAAAATACCCGAGCCTAATTGCATTATTGTGGCCATTAAATTTTTTTCTGTTCTTCAAATATTGGGCTTGACTTTTAGATATAAATGAACGTCCAGTGAGGTCATCCAATTGTGATTCAGTGAGTTCAATAAAATCGTCCCTGAAATGTGTGACTGAACATAAAGTTGTTTCATCAGTAGCCAACCATTGTTTAAATTAAACTCTTTTGGTGATGCAAGAGGCTAGCGATGCACTTAGCAAACTGCAGACAGTGACACTGTTTCGACCTATCAGGTCTCTTCAGTGCAGTTGGTGACCGACAAGAAGCTAGAGGCTTTTAATAAAGCATAGCTTAGACCCCCACACTTGTGGGACCTATACTAAGTCCACTTGGTGAATGGTCTGTCAGTGCTTTACAAAAAGCCTCTAGCTTCTTATCGATCACCAACGGTACTGAAGAGACCAGATAGGTTGAAACAGTGTCACTGTCTGCAGTTTGCTAAATGAACTCTTTTGCTTTCAGAAGTTCTTGAAATATTGAAATTAGAGCATCTTTGGCAGGACAATTGGAGCATGTGTAAACCATGCAGTTTTTGCCAGTCAAATTGCATACATCGGCACACGGTATAGTTGGGAAAAAACTAATAACTTTAATCCAAAAATAACAGCCAAGCAACTTGTTATAAACATACTGCAAACGTTTCAGCCCTCAACTGGTGCCATTTTCAATGCAAATATTGTACCTCAAACAGGTTGGCTAGCAACTACGCCATACTGACACAAAAATGAACACACAAGAAGCGATGGTCACGTGTTAAATAAACGGAGAGGAAAGGATTTGGAGTCTATATTTAAACTAGGTTTCAATTGTTGAATGCAAAGAGATTCTAGAATAAGGAGTTTGGATTTGTCAGGAGAGCTGGTGAGAATTTGTGGGTTGTTGAAGTCAACTCTGTGATTTGGATTTGATTGTAAATGGTTACACACTTCCGAGTTGAGACTAGTCTGGTGCTCATCCAGGCGTTTTACTAAATTCCGACGAGTTTGGCCAATATAGAAAGAACCACAAGAACAGTTTAACCGGTATACTACGTTGCTTCTTAATAACTGGGGTGGGGGATCTTTGAAGTGTAGTTGTTGCTTGAGATTTTTGGTAACATGGACGAATCTAAGCATGGTATCTGGTAAATGCTTGTCAATAAATTCTTTTAATTCTTTCTCAACGTGATGGGAGATATTTCCTAGGTAAGGTAACTTGAATAAAAAATATTTGGAGGGATTCTTTTGAATGAAAGGAGTCCGAGGAGCAAACGTTTTGTTAAGAAATTGCCTGATGCATTTATCGATGAAGCCAGATGGATATTCATTCCGCAAAAGTGTGTTTTTGATGAAACGAAATTCTGTATCAATTTGAGAATAGGAATTGCAGATAGAATAGGAACAATGAAGAAGGGAGTTTACTAGATTTTGCTTGTAACAAAGAGGGGAAAAGCTAGAAAATTTTGTAAGGTGACCAGTGCGTGTGGGTTTGTGATAGGTGCTAGTTTTAATTCCTTTGTCAGTTTTTTCGATGAGAACATCAAGAAAAGCCAGAGAGTTGTGCAATTCTACTTCCTTGGTAAACTGAATTTGACTGTACACACTGTTAAGATTACGAAGAAATATCTCAATAGAGGAGGTATTAGTAAAATTCCTCTCCGTTTATTTAACACGTGACCATCGCTTCTTGTGTGTTCATTTTTGTGTCAGTATGGCGTAGTTGCTAGCCAACCTGTTTGAGGTACAATATTTGCGTTGAAAATGGCACCAGTTGAGGGCCGAAACGTTTGCAGTATGTTTATAACAAGTTGCTTGGCTGTTATTTTTAAATTAAAATTGCATACAGTTACACTCATAAATTCTTTATAATTCAGGTTATGAGTTACAGCCAAAGGTTTAGCAATTTGATGTATTGAGCAGACACAAACTGTGATTCCCAGCAAAGCCAATCAACATACACCACTTAAACCAAAGGAAACAAAATTTGGAAAAACTAATTTTGGCGTTTTCGATTTCACTTTTAAATTACAGAGTGAAAGACGTTTTTGATAGTGGACCTCATAATAAACATTGACAAAGTCCTTCGTCCCAGGCAATAGTCTTGAAAACTCATCATCAAATGATACGGCTTTGCAGAGTACTGACAGACCATCCACCACAGTGGACCTAGTATAGGTCCCACAAGTGTGGCAGTCTAAGCCATGCTTCATTGAAAGCCTCTAGCTTCTTGTCGGTCACCAGAGGCCTAATAGGTCAAAACAGTGTTACTGTCTGCAGTTTGCTAAGTACATTGTGATTTCTTTTTATGAATCTGCTATCAAATTCTCTAATCTTGCTGTCAAATTCTATCAAAATCTTGCTCTCAAATTCTCTAAATTTTCTTTTCTGCTTGCTTGTTTAAGTTCAGCCAAGGCTTCATGTTCCTTTTTTAATAAATTGCTTGCCAAACTATGTAATCAGAGCATTAAAAAAATTGAGCTGTTTATTCAATCGTCCAAGATTCTGGCTTGAGTGTTAAGATATGAATTTTTCAAAATGACTGGTTGCTTTTTTAAACTGCACTTGTAACTCACATATTAATGAACCAAATCATCTTTTGCTGTTAAAATAAAACTTGTGATTGGTTCTTTATCATGTGATAAGTTGATTTGATTTATAGTAGTGCAAGAGGCTAGCGATGCTTATGATTTGATTTACTTTTGCAGCATTTGAAAAGCTCCCATTGAGGTTTTGCATAACTGCTTGTAACTTTTGTTTCACAGCTGTGCGCCTGTGATCAATTGGCTTACTAAGCAGCAGAAGTGGTAACTGTCCATACATTAAATTAATTAATAGATATTAAGGCAGCTTATAGGCTAACTACAATCAGTTGATTAAAATACCATTTCTACGACCAGTTTTGTTCCCATTACAACTCTTCAGATAGACTCAGGTATTGAACTGACAATCACATAAATTGCTTCACGCAGTTTATGCCACTCAGCCATCGGTCCTATCAACTGATGTTGTTATGCGGCATAAACCGCATGAAGCAATTCATGTGGTTGTTGGTTCAATACCTGAGTCCACCTGAAGAGTTCTAATAGGAATGAAACCGGTTGTAAAAGTGGTATTTTAATCAACTGATTGTAGTTAGCCTATAAGCTGCCATAACATCTATTAATTAATTTAATATCTAAACAGGCGAACAACAGCTCCTTCAGTTCAAATTGTCCATACATTGTGAGAGTCAAACTTAGCTTTCCTTTTAAAATTTGATTTTCCACTTGACATTCTTGTTGAACAATCTGTTCACTTTCACTTGGGACTTAACTTTTAGTTTCTGACACACTTGAACCAGGTTGAGATATTGCTTTTTTACAGGAAACGGCACATAACTTCTTTCCAGAAATTATATTCATGTAAGCAAGTAATGGGTTTTTAGCAAGTTTCAGCATGATTTTATAGGTACCTTTAGGTTTTTTGCTCTTATGAATAATAAAAATGTCACAGCATTTTTCACTAACATTCCCAGAAAATTTTTTTAAACAAGAAGCATGATGATGCAGACAGATATTTTGAGAGGCAACATCTTGACTTGTTAGAGTAATTTTTGATCACAGTGTCACTAATTTGACTTGGGTTGTTGAAAGAAAGGGTAGCTACTTAAATCCTAGTCATTTTGAATATCAATTCTTGTTTGTTTAATTGTTTAAGACTTTGGCAGCCACAATTCTGTGATTTCTTAAAAAAAAGAGAATGATTAATGACCTTACATTAACTACATAACACGTTTAGGCTATTGGCTTTATATGCATTATGTTGCATTGCTGAAAAGGAAACTTTATTACGATTTAAAATATGCTGACCTCCAGAAAATAAAACTATGGTCCTAAAATATAAATTTATGCAAATTAAACCCCATTTGGGGTGTACTTTATCTTCAACATGAAGTACTTCAACTTTAAATATTTTTAGAGACTTCCAAAATCTTTTTCTGAAAATTTAAATGAATACGGTAATATCAAAAATGACCTTGTTTTCAAAGAAAAATAGCTAAAATGTAATTTTAAATTGACTGTATTTGGGAGTGCAAAGTCAAAGATCAATATCAAGTGTTGTCTTTTATTTTGTCTTGATGACCTCATGCTTACTGTGATTTGAAAGATCTCTCTTTTCTGCACAATTTGGTACCACAAACATGCAAATCGTCACAAAAGAACTGAGATATGGCTTTACGAAATTTAAGGATTAGGCAACTGATCTTTAAATTGGGAGGAGCATAAAAGGGGCTCCAAACGGCCCACAAGCCTAACACTGGGCACAGCTTGTTTTTTCATCAAAGTACACATACACACCAAAACCTGAGAAATTGGTATCAAAATCAACCAACATCTACATATACTTGGTATAAAATGCCCTATTTTAAAATTAGTTTTAGCATTGGAACATTGAGTGTAAATGGGTCAATGGTGCAAAAATTTCTCGATGAAAAGCGCTACCCAAAGAGCAATTAACCTAGTAAGCAAATTTTTTCTACCATGTTTTGCTGGATTATAACAGTCAAGCTGCTAACTCAATGCCTCAAGATGCCTCTATTGGTCGGTCAGCAATGCCACTTTGTCTTGCTGGTTAAAGGGCTGTCAGCCTACAATTTTAAATTACAACTGGCATGAAAGTCTCCACTAAGGTTGCAGCAAAAATTTGGAAATCTGTTTCATGCTGTACCTGTCCCACGAAAAAGGAGAAAGCATCATACCACTATTTGTTTTTGCATAGTTGCTCATTATAACTAACTTTATAAAGCAGCATAAATAAATTGCTATCAAAAATGATGCATTTGTGCAATAGCAATCAACACTGCATAAAAACACTAAGAAAGTCTGGCTTTACTAACAATACTTAAGTCAGAAAAAATGTCTATTACTTGAAGGCTAGCTTACTCCACAACCTAGATGCAAAATCAATTAGATAGTTGTAGCCAAACACGGCACAAGATAACATGCAAACACTGACCAGTTGGGCAGGCATAAAGAATGAATTCTCGAGCAGACACATCGTCGAGTGTTGGGTCGTTAATGTGAGCGAAAATCCTAAAAAGAAGAGAAAAAAATTGCAGTATCTACTAACATCATAATATTTATTAAAGTATTTATTATAGCATGCTTGTTTCAGATAAAAAGTTTGGCAGCCCATTTATTGGTGGAGAAACCATGCCACCACTGCCCCCTTTTAAGCTTGAAATAAGTGTAAGTAACTGAAAATCATTAACAAATGTATAAAAACTCTCAGATAAATCTTTGTAGATATTGCAAACGAGCATTTTAGCACATATTCTCGAATGGGGTATTGCATCATGTTAAGACTGCAAGAGCACTGCAACATCCTGGATCGCAATTTGTGGAAATCAATTAGTGCTAAAAGCTATTTGTCCTATTATAACCGAATGACTATTTTTCTTGAAGATCAACTTGCATTTAGTGATTTATTGTCTTTACCATGGACTTGATGTCTTCATTTTTTGGAGGTCATCTTGTGTTGAGGGCTAATTTAGCACAAATTTGGACTTAATAACCTCTCTTTAAAGGTCTACCGATTGGGAGCTCTCTTTTAAGATCAATTCAATCAGTGTGAAGTTTGATTTTATCCTGGGGCTTAGTGAGTTGGGCGATCATACAAGTTGAGAATCCCCCTGTTACACCAACAAAAGTACTTTTTGAAGTTATAAACAAGATTAATTCAAATGTTGCTATTTATTCAGTTAATTGGTTAAGCAAAAAACTATTCAACATTGTTTATCCACACTCCATTCACTAAATGGGTCCACACATGCATCCATACCATTCAGTACATGGGTACATACATGCGTCCATACCATTCAGTGCATGGGTCCATACATGTGTTTGCCTGTACTTTAATTTTTATTTATTTTATGTTTTATCAATTCTATGAATTTCACAGCAAATAATGAAATAGAACAAAGTAGAGGTAAAGTGCGAAAAAATTTGCCTACTTGATAAATGCAGCTTTAGTTCCAAATTTTAAACAGAATTGTCATAAATATGAACTAAAAATCTTCAACAAAACGCAAGGCAATTGTTTTCACTCTTGCTTTTATCTACAAACTAGCCCGTTATGCAGGCATCACCTGCAGGGCCCTCATCCATAACACTAAAGTTAGGTACCGGTATATCAATTCAGCAGGGTGTGTTTTTTTTTTGACATAGCCAATTCTTGTTACAAAATAAAAAGTGCTGTTTATTGAAAGAAAATTGATTAAACAAAAGCATTATGGAATGTTATGCATAGCTATTATATTTTTCTAAAAGTTAATGAGATCAAACTATTATTTACACTGATTCCAGCATAAGTGCACTTTGGAAGTGGACATGCCAGCAACTGAAACAGGAGACAATTTAACATTTATCCATTCATCTCATGAAGTGCATCAAATGCATGATTTCAAAGTTGTGAGAGGGCACCAAGGAGTATTTTCCGAAACAAGCTATTTAATATTATGCCCACTACTTAAACCTAAGACTTTTGTGTAATGGTTCACTTATTTGTTTGACCTAAAGCCAGTGGCTGTGCATTCAATGCTTGGTCCTGGCATAAATATCCAGGGAAAGAGCAAACTAACCCAAAGTCATGCACTTCTAGTCCAAATATTAGAATAGCAAAGCCCTATCAATAATGCAAAAGTTCAGAATATCAGTTTAGCTGTCTACACCAACTCACCCAATGGGTAATTGTGAGAACAGCGTTGAAAAGTTAATATTCTTTTGACAGCCAATTCTGATTCTAGAATTAAAAGTACAAGTATCGTTTTTTTCAATGGGATTTCAGCAGAAATATGTTATGGGTGCTTGTGAATAGCTGTCATATTTTCCTTAAAGTTTTGGAAGTCCCTAGCAATGTCTAATTTGCCTTGTTTCCAGCATGTACTTGAGAACTGGACTTGCTGACAATTGAAATACCCAATAATTTCATACACTTTGGTTCATTTACTTCAGCAATTGCATGGAAGCACAAGTGCAAGTTGTGGGGTAAAGGGGCAAAGTGATTGTTGCGTATTTTTAGAAATAAGCTATTAAATATTTGACATGCTATGTACTTACAACTTTTTGTAAATGTAATTCTGTGATTCTTTAACTCCTCTGGCTACATATGATGCTAGGTTGTGGCACACAGAGTGCCATGATAACCACACGAAATGCCAACAGGGGACAATAAAGAATGCAGTCATATGCAAATCAACGTTATAGAAGAAAGTTTATAAATGCAAAAAGTTGGTGTCTACAAAAACTGAAAAAATGCTATGTTATTATAGGCAAACTGACACTATACTTAAAGCAGGGGTGCAAAAATTTTTTTGGAATTTTGTAGCACAAAGAAATTGTTGGTAGCATACACATGTATAAACTTTAAGGGTGGTATAATGATTTGTACAGCAACATCCACCAAATTTTGCCAAAGGCCATCTGCATTATTTGTGTTTGCAGGGTTCAAACCAGATTTTTCTGCAAGTTTGTATGATTTTAGACCAAATTGGTTGCAAATAAACCCTGAAATAGTTTAGAAACTAACTTTTATGGCTTTTCATCAACATAGACTGGAACTTTTTGGGAGAATAAAACACTGTTTATTTCATTATTTTGTGATCCCTAGGGATAGTTTTCATGACTCTCCACTTCTTCTAACCTTATCATCACCATAATCCCTAAAAACTACTGTTGCAGCATCAACTGCTGCTTTTTTGCACTGTATTTCACAGACAATCACATATTTTAAGAAAGCTTTCAATCACAAGACAACTACGGCTATCTGAGTATGTAGCTAAAAAAGATGACTGCTCAACCTTTTTCAGAAAACCAGCACATGAACAAAAGCTGTGATAACTTTACAAAATAGCAATGACCATTCAATTTTCCAACAGGAGTTTCAGCAGGACAATTGACTATTGCTTTTACCAGGGCTATATTAAAATTTAAGTTCTGCACAAGAAAAATTAAACATACTTAACTATGTTTTAAGGAACCAAACAAAAATCCAAAATAATGCTTTATTAAACATAATCAAATTAACATAACAATAATTAACATAAACAAATCCACCGAAGCTTTTCGTCCCCTCACGGGGACTTCATCAGGGCTAAATAAAAGAAAAGAGAACAAACTTTTACTCTTAAATTAAATTTAATATGGTATTAAGATACTAGTCATTGATAATTCAGTTAGTAACGTTTTAGCACTGTACCGCTCAATGGAACACCTGTAAGAGCGACTTGGCTCCTTGTGAATAACTAGTATCTTAATACCATATTAAATTTAATTTAAGAGTAAAAGTTTGTTCTCTTTTCTTTTATTTAGCCCTGATGAAGTCCCCGTGAGGGGACGAAAAGCTTCGGTGGATTTGTTTATGTTAATTATTGTTATGTTAATTTGATTATGTTTAATAAAGCATTATTTTGGATTTTTGTTTGGTTCCTTAAAACCTGGAAGAAAAGTTCCCCCCTATCCGAAATTTAATACTTAACTATGCTATATTAAGATACAATCAAGCGCACAATTTTGTGAAATAGACCAAGCATTTAATAGCTATTTAGCTATTTTTGTAATCACAAAAAACAATTATTTCTGTGGCCACCTACCACCAACTTTGACTTTAATTGAGCCCCTATTCTTATTAAAATACAAGAGGGATCGAGATGAGGAGCTAGGCTTCCTCCCTAAAATGTTTTTACTTCATTGTCATTTACTGAACACTTGGTTTTGGAAGAAAAAAAACTATAACTGTTTATTGCTGTTCTCACAACTAGGGATGGATAATTTAGAATAATATACTATTCTACAATAGTTAAACCGAATCCAGAATTCGAATCCTTTTTTTGCAATTAGCACAATCAACATGAAAGCATTTATTACGAGTTTACAACAACAGAAGCACAATCAGAAAACGAGTTTATTGCAGTGCAATACATTTAAGCTTTCTACACGTTTGCCTGTGTGTGCGAGTTAGTTTTTGAATCATTGCATGCAATTGATACTTTTACAAAAAGAAAATCTGTGACCAAGCAACGTGATAAAGCTTGTAAGCATGATATAAACTGAATCCTACTATTTGGTTTGAATTGGCATTTTGGATTTGAATAGTTTGTAATTCGAATCCTTCGGATTCGGTATTCTGAATTGCCCATCCCTACTCACAACTGCTCTTAGGATTTAGGTGAAGCAAGACAAACCAACTTTTTTTACTCCAACAATACTAACAGGTCCTGCTGGCATTGTCATTGAGTGTCCCACAAAAGAGCTTATTGTGGCAATTTATTCAATAGCAGTATCATGTCATATTACAAAAATACAACACAGATAGAAATCAAAACTCCAAAATTCAGAAAAAAGCACTACAACTTATTGCACAATGAATCATAGGGTTGTTTTGTGCATGGTAAGGTAAGCCACTGAGGATGATGCTACTATTGTATGGGCCAAAATGTACGTTTGTATGTGCAAATAAAATTTTCTAAACAAACAATCACACGATTTTTTCTTTTAGGGCCAGAAGGAAGTGGCAAGAAAATCTCACACAAGACCAAAAGCCTTATTACCATCAACAAATCATTATTGTTATCTATCAAAAAAGAATTTCGAACAAACTTTAAAAAAAACTACTTAAATAGAGCTCCAAACTATTACATTTTTAGTGCAATTGTAAAATCACGCACTATGAAAAATCTAATTTTTTCTATCACTAATCAAGAGAGTTAATTAATTAGTGGACTAACTGCTCCATCATGCATCTTCCAAATCATTAAAAACAAAAATTGGGATCAAGGTTTACACTTATATCCAAATAAACCAACTGCCTAGCATTAATGACCAATGATTATTTCTTTCAATACAAAGGTATGTAATAAGGAAAAATAGCAATCACTTCTTAACTAGCAGACATACGCTAAATGGCCTTGATTTATTCGATGCTTGTGGCATAAGCTACAGCGAGATGTAGGCTTGCCATAAGTTTGTTATATACAATATCAGTTCAGAAGACAGCAGAAACGCATTGCAAACATTAAACAGCAAGTTATACCTTTTGACAGCATAGCTTAAAGGCTAGTTTAGAGAGATGATCTCCCAAAACAATCTCAAATTCACTTATTGCTGTTACCCATTTTCACTACAAAATTCTGATCCATCACAGTAAGCTAGTGTTGAAACCATGAGTTGCAAAGACTGCAAACTTAGGTTGTGAGTACCTTTTGACTACAAAGATTTCAAAAAGTGAATAGGCTTTTCACCACACACAGTACAAATAGACCATCATCCTTATGTCAGTGACAGTCATTGCTAAAAACTGTGTTTTGAAACAATTCTGGTCAACTGAGAAAAGATTGAAAAATGATGTAGCAAACCAACAGCAAATTAAAATTTTAAAGGGTATCAGATATTAAAAACTTGGGATACACACCCAATGGAATACCAAATGACATCACAGGTGTGCTGAAAACTAAAACAATCATACAAATCTTGTTGATTTTAATATAGCTTTGAAAAACTGTAATATAGCTTTTATAAGAGCTGTTTTAGGCATAAGCTATTTGTGACATGCTCACCATAGCAGTATCATGTTAAAAAAGGAAAAGATAGAGTGAGTACCATATACACTCGCATACAAGCCAAGTTTAAAGCTCAAAAAAAGTTACTGAACTAAGGGGTTGGCTTATACCTGCATAACTCTGATCGCACTCAAACAAAATGACATTATGCTAACTTAATTCTGACAATTACAACTCTAAATTGCCTATTCTTCTATGCGTTTCATCTTCATTTATATTTAAACTACTGCATGAGGCAAGTGCTGAAACGCACATCTCTTTCATATATCTTTAAACTTCCGCATTTCTCTTTCATATATCTTTAAATCACTATGCACAAGAGTGCTTGTGTGTTTGTGCTAGTCATTTGGCTTTTTCAATCACCTGATCACAAGTCTATTTGAGACACTCTTTATCGTTATTTGTAAAAATTAATAAAAGTAAAACACAACAATAATGGTTATCATTTTCATTTATTCTTTTCTGCAGCCTTTTGCTGTGATAGGTGCATAACAATGTGTGACAATTTGTAGGGTTGGCTTATATGTGGGCTTTTGAAAAATTCACCATTTTAGGGCTGTTTTTTAGGGGTTGGCTTATATGCAAGTATATACAGTAAGTTTTTTATTTCATTATGTCAGACAGTAGGCAATAAAGACAAGCCAATGATAGCGCTGGCATAACAATGTGTGCCAAAAAGATAGTACAATAGTGAAAGAATAGTTTTTGTGAAAATTATACGTGTTGTGAGTAAGCGAAAGTGTGGTAAGAATAGTTTTTAACTATATATATTAATAGTTGCAGTAATTTATCACTTTGTTCTGCCAGATTATTGGGTTTGTAATTCTGATTTGTCTCAAGTCTAAATTTGATTTTATATCTCGACTGTTTTCGAAAAAGACCTTTTTATTCTTCGCATTCTGATTTGAAATGCACACATCTCTTTTTATGTCATAATGGTTAATGACGTGTTAAGTTCCAGAGTAATCGAGTGAATTTTGTTTCTTCTTGAAGATTTTTGTTTGCCAGTTACATAACTTATTAGTGGTGCTTTTTTTCTGTATCACATGATGTTGTTCTGGCATTTTCTGGACTGCCACATAATATATATATAAGACGGCAAGATTTTTATGCATTCGGTAGAGTAGTAGAGTTGTAGAGAAAGTAGTAGAGAAGAAAGAATAGTAAGTATACAGAGACTGAGAAGAAAGAGCGTTCTGTTTTGTGGTAATTGTTGTGACATATTTGGTAGATTTAGTCTTGGTTGATTTCTGGTTGTTATATTAAAGTGCTTCAGTTTCTGTGATCAATGAGCAAAGGAATTTAAAGTTTCAAAGTATTTGGTGAATATATTTGCTCTGTTTGCGATCGAGAAGTGCATGGTTCAAAGTATCTTAGTAGAAGCCAATCTTCACCTACCCATTAAGTTGCAACCAGATTTAATTACACAGCTCAACAAAAAATATTTTTTTCTTTTTGCGATAGATCTTTCAACGATTTTATAGTATATCAGGTGCGCTGATTCCAAAAATGACTTTACTTTTGCTGAATTGGCTCTAGTTTTTGAGACAATGCAGACACAGTAACTGGCTATAAAAGCTCAGATAACGGCCATATAATCTACACGTAAGAGGCAATTGTGCTGACAAGGAGATTTTGTTTTGCAATAAAGGACCAGTTGTCTCATTTTTAGAAAGGTTAACAACGCAGAAAAGTCAATAACTAACCATCAGCAATTTTGGAGTCTAAAAAAATTCTAATGAAAAGTTGAAATGCAGTAACTTTTACTATATTTAGGTTTTCATGTTTTCAGTTTTAGTTGCTTTATGTTGCCTGCTATGAGTTGTTCAAGAAGAAGAAGTTGTTGTAATGACCCTCACAGTTTCTGTTACATATGTGAAGAATATATTTTTAAAGAGCATAAAAGGTCTATTACAGATTTTGTTCGCAAAGTATACCGTGCTTACTTTGGAGTTAAACTTGGTGACCAAGACAAGCCATGGGCTCCACATGTTGTCTGCAAATCATGTGTTGAGCACTTACGAATGTGGACAAAAGGAAAAAACTAAAAGCTTTAGATTTGGTGTGCCAATGGTGTGGCGAGAACAGAAAAACCACTTTGATGATTGTTATTTGTGTATGGTAGATTTGAAGGGTAATAATCGTCACAAGAAAAAAATCATGGATTTACCCAGACTTAGAATCTGCTAGGCATCCTGTACCCCACTGTGAAGATATACCCGTGCCACAATTTAGTCATCTTCCAGAAAAACCATCAGAATGGGACTTTGTCCACCAAGCTTCAGAAAGCTCTAGTGAAAGTGATGTTTTAAGCATTTTTGAAGAAAGCTCGACCAGTCCGAAGCAGTTTAATCAGGAGGAACTGAGCGATCTCATAAGAGATCTTAATCTATCTAAAGAAGCTTCTGAAGTATTGGCATCCAGGCTTAAAGACAAGAAATGCCTTAGTGTTGGTACGAAAGTAATCTTTTACCGCACAAGGGAGAGTGACTTACTTCCGTACTATCGTTCAGAAGAAGGGCTTGTTTTCTGCTCAGATGTTGAAGGACTTCTTTTAAAAATGGGAAAACCTGAATATAAACCTCAAGATTGGCATTTATTTATAGGCAGTTCAAAAAGAAGTTTGAAGTGTGTATTGCTGCACAATGGAAACAAGTATGCCTCGATTCCCATTGGCCACTCTACATTGCTCAAAGAAGAATACAACAATATTAAACGAGTGCTAGAAAAATTGAACTACTGTGACCACCAATGGTTAATATGTGTTGATTGGAAAATGGTCAACTTTTTGCTTGGTCAGCAGAGTGGTTATACTAAATATCCGTGCTTTATTTGTTTGTGGGACAGCCGTGCTCGCAGTGACCACTGGGTGAAGAAGGAATGGCCTGAAAGAATTACACTAACAGTTAATGAATGTAATGTCATCAATGAGCCCCTTATCCCAAGAGAAAAAATCATTTTGCCACCTCTACACATCAAATTGGGTATAATGAAGCAGTTTGTGAAAGCTTTGCCAGTAGACGGAAATTGTTTTAATTACATTTGCAGAGTATTTCCAGGGATGAGCAATAAAAAACTAAAAGCAGGAATATTTGATGATCCTCAAATTCGAAAGCTGATGAACGATCCAAACTTCACTGCATCTATGACTGAGAAAGAATTTGCTGCTTGGATTTCTTTTACCGTGGTTGTAAAAAAATTTTTGGGAAACAATAAAGCAAACAATTACATTCAGATAGTTGAAGATATGCTTTCAAAATTTCAAAGTTTGGGACCAAAGATGAGCATCAAGATTCATTACCTCTTTAGTCATTTAGATAGATTTCCAGAAAATCTTGGGGAATTAAGTGAAGAGCAAGGAGAAAGATTCCATCAGGATATTAAAGTAATGGAAGAAAGGTATCAAGGACGATGGGACACCCACATGATGGCGGACTATTGTTGGAATCTTCAACGACATAAGCCATTTGCTCCTCACACTAGAAAGTCCTACAAGAGGCAATTTGCTTCGTAGATTTGACAGAATGGTAGTTGTTAAAGCTCAGTTTTTCAAGCTTCGTTTGTTTAAATAAATAACAGCAACATACATTTATACGCTGTAATACTGGGTTTTAGTTCCAATACGTTTCTTGCAAACTAACGGTAAATATTGCTGTTGCATCCTTTTTTAGCATTGTAGTTTGCATGGATGCTTTGCATTTTTGTTTTACTGTGTTTACAAAAGATCGAAGCATACAGTATTGATTAAATAGCATTAAATGAACAACAATGCCATATAACACAGTCTAAGTAATATTTTTACAAAAAATGCAATTATCTCAAATACTAGAGCCAACTAGCAAAAATGAATGTCATTTTCGAAATCTATGCACCTGAAATACCCTAAAATCGATATAATATCTGTGGCAAAAATTTGTGCGTTGACCAGTGTTATTCGAGTGATACTATAAGTTGCCTCAATTTTAGGAATAAAATTAAGATTAAGATAGAACCAAAATTCTATTGCAACATAAAGATATATTGAAACAATCATATAAAACATTTATGATATCAAAACAATAGCCTTGGAAAGAAGGATAATTGGGAAGTGAAATTCTATAAGCAGTATTTGGCCTGAAAACAAGTCATCACCTTTGATTTTGTAAACACTACAGAAATTGGTGGTGCCTAAAATATTTATGCACCAAAAGCTGAACAAGTAGATTAATTGTAAAGCAATACATGATACAAGTCCAAAGAGCAAATGTTTTTTGTTTAATGCGATTATGAAATTTGGCCCTTAAAATGGACAGCACTAAAACATGGAAATTTATTTTGAATTATGAAATCACTGCATTACAAAAATATCTTAATTCATATGAAAAAAGGAATTGCCAATTGAAAAAAAATACAGAAATATGGAAAAACTACCAGTAAAAACTCAAGAAGTATGGTAAGGAAATTGCAGAATACAGAAATTTACAAAAGTCAATAAAAACTAAAAGTATTATCACCTCATTAACCAAAATTAGATCATTGAGTTAACTTAACTAAGCATTTTCATAAATTACCATATAATTTAATTGGTGTTTTGCCATATTTCAGTAAGAACTTCTACAACTTATTGAATATCTGTACTTGAATGTTGTCCTTTAAAAAAGGTGAAACCATCTATTTGTAAATCATAAATCCTGCCCACAATCTTTAAATAATCCTAGGTAACAAATCCTGAGTGGTTAAATTTTTTTTCTGATAGCAGCTATTAAAGTATAAATCTCTTTCTGAACTCACCAATCACACGCCACCTGCACTCCGGCGTCTCCAGTTGCTGCTAAAGCTTTCAATCTAAAATGTAAAAGAAAATTAATGACAAATACTCACAGTGCTTAAGGCAATATCCTACATCCAATTAAATGGCTTTCTTGGATGTAAAAGTAATAAGATACTACGATGCATTCTAAACCACAGTTTTCAGAAAGCCCATCCACAAAGATCATTAGCTTTACCTCACATCACATCACCCTAAGCATAAAAACTTGCTATTTAATTATTTTACGTAACAGAATTAACAGGCATGTCACAAACAATTTCATACACATAAATTACACAAACAGCTTTAAAACACTTTATTGCTCAATGGGTTTCCATCGAGTTGTTTTCATAACTTTGCTGAGAAACCTGTATCAACAAGATGTGATCTGATTACATCCTTTACTTACTTGCCTAATATTTGAAAAACTTTCCATAAAACTAAACATATTCTTAATGAAATCGGAGCAAAGGTAAGCTACAAAATCCCATTTAACTATTGGTAATTTTTTTTCCTTCCCCAAAAGACCCCCTCAATAAAAGTGAAATATTAGGCATCATACACCAAGTTTGTTGTCGTGATTGCAAGTTTACATAAATTGGCCAAAGAAACAGGATTTGAAGTCATGATCAGATGAACTCAAGAAGGCTAATAAATTCCAAAGATCTGAGAAATCTGTTCTTTGTGAACATTTCATTACTTTTAAATACAGAATAGATTGGGATTGAACCACAATCTTAAGAACTAAGAAAGACTATTTGAAATGCCTTTTTGCACAAAGTTTGCTTGTCATGAATACAAAAGATGCCAAAGCCAATACCTTCTATGTACAAGAAATTAATAAAACAATAGAATTTACTACAGTTCATATATTATTGTCGATGTTGTGGGGTTCCCCAGTATTTTCTATTCTATTATTAGGCTGTTGCTTGTTTTGATTTAAATCTATGCTATCATTTTTAGCTGTGTCACCATTCTTGCCACTGCATAGTTATTTTTGGGCACTTTTTTGTTTGCTACCTTAGGCTGTCATTGCAGAATCGTACCCCCAGTGCACATTCCACTGTATATTCAATACCAGACCTCCCCATCCAGTGTGCACTGCCTTTGTCCAAGTACCCTGGCAGTGAAAATTCAAAGTCATAACCACAGTATTTTCAGTCACATTCAATCCAAGATGGTAGCCTGGGGTAACAAACGAAAAAGTGCCATTTTATCTTTAAATGGTAATGTCACACTACACCTAACCCATCACAATCACCACTCAGCCAGTGTGAGACTTGGTTTATTTTTTCAATTACTGTAGTACTTCTTGCATGATGAATTATTGGACAGTCCTAACGTGTAAATCTTGTGCACCAAGTTTTTTTGAAGTTTTATTATTAGGCAGTGGCTATTTTGCCGTCAATGGCAATTTACCCTTTGAGACTATTTTGCCATGAGTTATTTGTGATTGGTCAATCTTAATGACGTACTAAACATGTGACTTTTGGTCGTTTCTGATTGGTCAATTTCAAAAACCAATTAAAAAAATTTTGCATCCCCAGGTCTCTATCCCCCACCCTGTACACTCCCTTCCGGTGTACACTGCCCTGTACATTTACATACTGGGCCTGCCCCTTCAGTGTACACTGCCTTTCTTTTAAATCCCTGCCAGCTGAGATTCAAACCCACAACTATTGTATCTCACGACCAGCGCACTATCCACTACACCAGTGTAATTGTAGCAAATTTGGCTATATAAACACACGTGAATGATTATGGCAAAATAGATTCCAAGGGCAAATTGTCGTCGACAGCAAAATAGCCACTGCCTTTTTATTATGTTGCTGTAGCAAATAACTTGCCAGTTTGCTTTGATGATGCTGGCTGTTCTGGCCAACAAAACATTATCCTAAATAAAGACACCACCAAAAGAAACTTGTGTGATAATTATTACTAACCAGTAGAAAAAAAGTTAAAATTTAATTTTAGGCAGTGGCTATTTTGCTGTCGACAGCATTTTACCCTTGGAGACTATTTTGCCGTAATCATTCACATGTGTTTATATTGCCATATTAGCTACATTTCAGCCAGTGACACTGTGGTGTAGTGGATAGTGCACTGGTCTTGAGATACCATGGTTGCGGGCTCAAATCTCAGTTGGCAGGGCATTAGAAGAAAGGCAGTGTACATTGAAGGGGCAGGCCCGGTAAGTAAATGTACAGTGCAGTGTACACTGGAAGTGTACAGAGTGGGGGGTAGACACTAAGAGGTGCAAAATTTTTTTAATTGGTTTTCAAAATTGACCAAAGAAATAGAAATGATCAAAAGTCACATGTTTAGTACGTCATTAAGATTGACCAATCACAAATAGCTCACAGCAAAATAGTCTCTGAGGGCGAAATGCCGTTGACAGCAAAATAGACACTGCCTTAATTTTATTTAATGCCTGATGAACAACTTCATCAAACACTCAAATGATAATAGTATTGAACAAAATTAGGCCTATAGTTTAATTGCAGCCATGTGTGGATAATTATGGACTCCAAATTAAGCAAATCTTCACTCAAAAATTATCACTTTTTACCAGAAAGCTATTTAATCACTTCTGACTTCAGAATTGATTATGACAAATTCAAAAAGAATCAACTACTTTTGTAAGATACAGTAAATATGCAGCTATATGTAGCTACTAAATGTTAAAATAAGTCTTTTTTTGCCGATAAAAACCAAACTACAAAGAGAAACTATATTATTAGACATACGCTCTTTTCTTTTGGAAACCCATGCTGAGCAGCACTTGTAGTGTCGATGTGTTTCGAAGCAAAGTGTCAGCAGCATTTTGTTGTAAGAACAATCCCTGATCTTCTGCCATTTTAAGTCATACACAAATCATAAACTACTGCTCATAAACATGCTGCATAAAAACTTCAGCAGTGGTCAAAACAGGTTCTGGCAAAACTACATACAAATCAACTACCAGTATCATAACAGATCACATAAAGCACATTCTGTTGTAATAGTTAGCTGAACACATAGGCCTATGTACTGAAAAAAGGTGGGTAGTTGATACTTATAAATGTACCACAGTATTGGTTCTCAGTAAATACCATAGCAAAAAAGTACTGACACTTCACCTCAGTCACTGTAGTGCCAATTGCAAATGATCATACCTTAACGTACTGGTACAGATGCAAGAGTGGTTATAAATAGGTATAATGCACGCATAGTAGGAATAGTATAGAGATTGTAGGCATAGTAGGGATAGTACAGGCATAGTTACAGATATAGTACAAGCATAACACAGGCATAGTACAGATATAGTAGGCATAGTGATGGTGAGAAGACCTTTTAATATAAAATCTCATTGTAGCCACTCAATGCTTAATTTTAACTTATAAAATTAACTTCGGTAATCCTGTACTTTAGCGCGGTAAATTATTTAAGCTGAAAGGGCAGTGTACACTGTAGGGCCAGGCCCAGTATGTAAATGTACGGAGCAGTGTACACTGGAAGGAGCAAAATTACACTCCCTTCCAGTGTACACTGCCTCGTACATTTACATACAGGGCCTGGCCCTACAGTGTACACTGCAAGTCTGGCGTTTTTAATTTACCACGCTTAAGTACAGGATTACCTTAACTTCTTTTCAAAGGAAAGAAGTAAGGCTTTGTTAAATTGGTGCACTTGATTTTCGGTTGCACACTTCTCCTGCTATGCCTACTACATGTACTACGCCTGAACTACACCTATTATGCCTGTACTATGTCTATTATGCCTGTACTAAACCTACTATGCATGTACCATGCCTACTATGTCTTTACTATGCCTACTATCCCTGCACTATGTCTACTATGCACGTACCATTTCTATTATCCTTATTAATAACCACCGCTGACGCAGAGTAAATAACACAGGAAATCGCAGACTGAAATAATCTGTGGATAAATCTAGTCCGCAGAAAGGAACTTTGCCAAAAGAGGTTTTGCAGAAAAAAGGCTTAAATTGCTCCCAGGTCACCTTTGGGCAAGATGTAGTATCTGCTAGCCCCCCTCGTAAAGGTAGCAACAGTTTGGCAGGGAGAGGAATGTATTTATTTTAGCTATTATCTGGTATTTTTACGTAAGGTAAAACTTTGTTTATTTGGGTGACTACTTTTTTAGTTTCTTTTTTGTTTCTTATTTTTCTTTATTTCAATTGTTTTGCTTAATGTTTTTGTCAGGTGCGATGACCATACCCCTTTCTACAACCTTTTTAACAAAACTTTAAAAAATTTGTGTATGTTTAGCTTTAATTCGTTTTGTCACTTGCGTTGAAAATTTCTTCTTTTAAGCAAGAGCGTATTGACTGAACCCCAATTGCTGGAAACTATGGCGGTCACAAAGAAGGAAGCACGACAGTAATGTTCTTATTGCAGTGATGTTAAACTCCGATTACTCAGTTACGTCAGACAGTCAAAATCACATTCGTCTTCCACGACGATCAACAGCGAAAGAGAGCCCAAAATTTTTGACCGCATGGTTGTATAGCAACTTCAACTACAAACCACAAACAGAAAGTCGCCAACAACACCTGAATTTATATATGGATCACCATCGACGTTCAGCAGTTATAATGATAGAAATGACTAGCCGCCATACGGAGTGCACTCGTTTCAACTCGTATTACAGTCGGGTGCCTGCCGTTGCGCAACAATTGTGACCCCGACGTGATGAAGTTACATCTTCCCCAATATAGTTAAACCGCAGCGTTTTTAGTCAAGCAGCACAAGCCATTGTCGAGTCGCCGATCCCAAACGTCAAGACCGCCTTCCAATTGATGATGTCTTGGCAGGAATCTCACTTTCTTCGGTCGGCAAGTATCACTCTCTCAACGTTGGCAGGGAAGGCATGTTGCAACTTCAGCAACCTCCTCCGTTCTTTCGCGCCTCTCCGCTAGCTGTGCGTACTAAAGGAGTGCGTACTTATGTAGCAATTTCAACTACAAACCACAAACAGAAGGTCGCCAACAACATCTGGATTTATATATGGAACGCCATCTATGTTCAGTAGCTATCATGATGGAAGTGACTAATTGCCATATCGAGTGCACTCATTTTAACTTGGATTGCAGTCAGATGTCTTCCGTTGCGCTACAGTTGGCAACAAAATACTGCACGTGTCACCAAAAACGTCGCTGCCCACATCTATGTAAACCAGGACTTTGCACACGTCACATGAACAAAAACAAGAGACAAACAACAATGATGGCGGGAAAGACAAGCCAATCAACGGGCTACCATGAGAATACAAAAAATAAACATTATCTAGCCTTAATAAAAAAGAAAAATAAATGTGTGTGATTTTAGACACATACAATAAAAATATACGAATACATGTAAAAAACTAGAATCACACACAACGGCGGGAGTAAGGTGCTGAGCCGCCGAAAGCAAACCAACAAAAAAATTAGTTTGCTTTTGGCGGCTCAGCAATCGAGGAAACCTGTGTGTCAAATAATTTTGATCAGACAATACGCCTCCAGTCCGAGAAAACAGAAGAGTGGATACAACAGATGAGAGGAGAGAGACTACAACAAATTGCAGCGGGCGCAAGTAGTGCTCCCCGTCTGGCCAGCTCATCAGCCGCATCGTTACCTGGGAGAAACGAATGTCCGGGACCCATTGTAGCCTGATAGAATAGGAGGAGAGAGAAGACAGTTCCCGCCAGGTCTGCCACAGAGTTTGACATAAGAGGAAAGATGGAGAAGAGGACAGGATGGCAACGACAAAACGAGAGTCAGATAGGAGGAGAAGACAGAAGAGAAATGGCAGACTTGTTGGTGATGCCGAGACCAGCAAAGAAAGTGCAGAATGGCGCAGGCTTCAGCGGAAAAACTTGAACATACTGGGCCTGCTGAAAAGGAAAATTGGAAATTGAAAAATGTGTGGAAAATGTGGATAAATTTGATATGTGAAAATATTTTCCACATCCATGAATGTGGAAAAAATTAACTTGGATAAATTTGATATCTGGACATGGAGAAAACCTTCTAACACTGGATTATTGTTAAATTTCAATGCTTTTTGTCCCAAAATTTGGAAAAAAGGTTTTATTTTGTGTCTTCTCAATAGAGCAAAAATTACCTGTTCAATGGACTATCTCTTCCAAAAAGAAGTTGCTTATTTGAAAAATCTTTTTTACAGTAACGGTTATCCAATCCCTTTTTTTAACAAAATTTTATGCCAATTTCAAAACGAAAAAACAGACAGTAAAATCAAAAAAGAATTTATCAATCTTTTTATCATTCCCTACCTTGGAAAAATTTCAAAAGGATTCGGTCAACAAATTCAATCACTAATAGAGAAACGGTTTGACACTAAAATTACAATCGTCTACAAAACAACAAAAGTGCAGGAATATTTTTCTTTGAAATGCAAAACTCCTCTGATCTTGAACTCAAATGTCGTTTATAAGTTTACCTGTTCACGTGATGTGAACGTTCCGTACATCGGTACGTCCGCCAGACATTTGAGTATAAGAGCAATGGAGCACTTAAATGTTTCAAGGTCAGGTAAAAGTGCCATCAAAGAACATATAAGAAAATCCAGTTTGTGCAAAACTCAGCCGAATAACATGAAGCAATTTGAAATAATTAGAAAATGCCAAATATCTCACGACGCCAAAATTCATGAAGCCTTGGTGATCAAAAGAAGTAACCCTGTGCTAAACAAACAACTGTATGCAAACGGAGTGTCATTTTTACTAAACGTGTTTTAATCAAAGAAATTTATTTAATTATTTAACCAAACAATTTTGCACCGAACTTTAGTGTAATTTTAATTCATTTGAAACAATTATTTACAAAACCTTAAATCCTATCAACTCCTTGCAGGCAATTGTTTCTATTATCAGATTCTTTGTTAGCAGTGGCCAGACAATTACGGAGACCGTAGAATGAAGCTTTACTGTTTTTTATCAGAACTATTTTCAAGTTATTTTGTGTTTTTGTTCAACGAAAGTTTTAATGCTGTAAATATATGTGTATAGATCCTGATGAGGGCGATATTTAGTGCCGAAAACGTTTGCATTTGCTAAATATATTGTATTATTATGTTTAACGGTATATTGCTGATAGCAATAATAGAAACTTTATGTATTAGTTTGTTGTTTTGTTTTCTATTTGATAAAGATTTTGTTGGAAATAACTAAAGTTAATAATTGCACAAATCACCATGATGAATAAAGTACCACATATTTTGTAAAATATTCATGGTCAAAATTAAAATGAGGAAAAATAATTGCAATCTTCAAACTGCAAGGGAAAGAGTGAACACTGTAGTTGCTACACTGTTGCAACATTGTAGCGCTGTTGGTTTACTACATAAAATATGAAATATACTATTATTCTGGCTACCAGGTATTTTTGATAAATTCATTTTATTGAGCTCTTCTGGTAATGATAACGTTTATTTAAGTCGAAACAAGTTCTTACCAAGCATGCAAAAAACTTCAATATCCGTCAACGTTTCGAACAGCTATACAGCTGTTTTTCATCAGGACTAATAATGTCTAGTAATTATTAGGACTAATAATTATTAGTCCTGATGAAAAACAGCTGTATAGCTGTTCGAAACGTTGACGGATATTAAAGTTTTTTGCATGCTCGGTAAGAACTTGTTTCAACTTAAATAAACGTTATCATTACCAGAAGAGCTAAATAACATGAAAATATGAAATAGTTGTTGTCATTAAGTTGTAAATGAATTAGAGCACTAAGTTTAATAATCTATGTGTAGCGCAACGGCAGGTATCCGACTGTGATTCGAGTTAAAATATTTGCACACCTTGTGGCGTCTAGCTACTTCTATCATGATAGCCTCTAAAATGGCGTTCCATATATGAAGCCAAGTGTTGTTGGCAACTTTCTGCTTGTGGTTTGTAGTTGAAGTTGCAACACAATTCTCCTTCTCAAGCACGCGCAGCTAGCGGAGATGTGCGAAAGGACGAAGGAAGTTGCTGAGGGTTGCAACATACTTTCTCCGCCACAGTTGAGAAAATGAGACTTGCCGGTTGAAGTAAGTGAGATTCCCACCAAGACATCAATTGGAAGGCGGTCTTGACGTTTGGGCTCGGCGACTCGACGATGGTTTGTGCTGCTTGACTGAAAACGCTGCCATCCAACTGCATCGTAGAAGATGTAGCTTCTTCGTGGAATCACCATTGTTGCGCAGTAGCAGGTATCCGACTGTAATCCAAATTAAAATGAGTGCACTCCATGTAGCAACTCGTCACTTTAATCATGATATCTACTGAAAGTAGATGGCGTTCCATATATAAAGCCAAGTGTTGTTGGCAACTTTCTGCTTGTGGTTTGTAGTTAAAGTTGCTGAGATTGCTCTATATGCAATCGTTAAAGATTACTTGTTTGTTCACCCGTATATGCCGTGGCTGCTGGTATACGCCCCAGATCTGAAGCGTTTTTTAATAACATGAACTGCCTGCTTGCGTCTGCTTTTCATCCTCAATTTAAGCTATCCAGGCTTCATTTAATGAGATTTGCTGTGGATAAAGTCATTGAGAAAACCAATGCTCGTATCAACGCTGAAATAGTACATTTGGTAGGGGAAAGTTTGGAAGATGCTGTGCAGAGTTTCATAGTACTTCAGCCTGTTCTGATAATGAATTTTTCGGTTCACTTAATCCTCGTCGGAACAAAAAAACAACAAGGACTTAGTTAAAGACTTTTTCAAGCAAGGCCGTAATGTGTTTTCACATCCGGTTCTGAAAAGCTTTTCATCAGGCTTACCACTTCGATTTCTTCTAGTGACGTCATAGAAAGACTCTTTCATTGACAAGGATAAACTGAAACCCAAGCGTGCGACACCAAGTGACGAACACCTAAACATGTTCGTTTTCTTGAAAGCATTCTAAGTGGAATCTGAATGTTGTGTTCTGTTTGTTTCGTCGGAACGAAGATTTAATAGCTAGTAGCTGTTTAACAAAACCTTTCTTCTACCAACGATGTACCACTACCCGTGGTCGTTAGTCTGGTGTTTGTACAGAATTCGGAATGACCATTGACTTCCCAGTGTCACTTATATTTTGCCAAATATTATTATTTCACTTTTAGGTGCGTCTAAGCATTCACATTTTTTGAAAAAAAACTAAGGAAGGTGTTCATGTCTCGACTGTTTTTGAATATATAGGCTAAGAGCATTTTGATTAATGGTGATATGTCAAGAATAATTTTTTTGTTTTCTTCCAGAATACGAGAAGCTCCCATTCTTAGTCGTATGCTGGGTAAAAAACAAACAAACCAAATCTTTGAATGCTTTGCAAATGATGTTACATTGTTATATTTGATAAATTTACTATAAACCAAATTTCGGAATGTAGCGGTAGCGAGTAGCGCAAAATTGTAGCTTCCGTTACTTTTTTGCGCCAGCTGCAGTAGCGTACAGCGCGCTACATTTTTGTGCCTGTAGCAGTAGCAGGTAGCGCGCCACTTATTTTGCCTCGTAGCGGTATTGAGTAGCGCGCTAGGTTTTTGCAGTAGCGTACCCACCTCCATCAAATACAAGGAACTTATTCACTGTCAAATCCTCTTCGCTAAAAATGTTCGTAAAGAGAGGGAGCATTTGCTCCCTGAGTGCAGCTATGTGTTTGGTTGTTATTACTTTTCATGTAGTTACTGTAAGCTATTATATTTTCACCAGATAAAAGGTCTCCCACCCCAGCTCATTCTTATTAGGATCTAAAAATAGGCCAATTGACCGTCGAAGTACCGGGCGGATGAGTCGCATAAACGTCTCGTACACAAGCCTTTGCTATAGCAACAAAACATGCTAAATCAACATATTTATGTTCAAAAAACACTGGTCTAGATTTAAACGCCTCCTGATTTTAATCCGTGCTTGTGCACACATGATCAACATCATATCTCATAGTGCAGTCGATGATCCACCGGAAAATGGCATTCATGTTCGTGCAAAAGCAGCAGCTATGGCTACAAAACTACAGTTTTGAAATTGATAAGTATGGTATCAATATTAAACGTGCTGTTAGCCAAATAAATGAAGGATACCGCTTGCTATTTGTTGAGATAGATTAGTGAAGCCGCCCATCCAGCGAGTCCGAAATTGCTTCACCAGATATTGGTAATTCAGATTTATTACATAAAATGATGAAATAACCGTAAAGAACTTGTACCTTACATGTAGTAATGCAAGAGACTAGCGATGCACTTAGCAAACTGCAGACAGTGACACTGTTTCGACCTATCCGGTCTCTTCAGTGCAGTTGGTGACCGACAAAAAGCTAGAGGCTTTTAATAAAGCATAGCTTAGACCGCCACACTTGTGGGACCTATACTAGATCCACTTGGTAGAAGGTATGTCAGTACTCTGCGAAGCCGTATCACTCGTGAATGAGTGGCGGTTGTCGCAGGTGCACTAAGTCTAGCAACTGCTAAAACAATAGTGCTGTCACAGCCTAGTGGTCACATGGTCTTACATATAGTAATGCAAGACGCTGCGATGCACTTAGCAAACTGCAGACAGTGACACTGTTTTGACCTATCAGGTCTGTTTTGACCTATCAGGTTTGTTTCCGGTCTCTTATCAGGTCTATTTCGACCTATAGTATAGGTCTCACAAGTGTGGCGGTCTAAGCTATGCTTTATTAAAAGCCTCTAGCTTCTTGTCGGTCACCAACTGCACTGAAGAGACCGGATAGGTCGAAACAGTGTCACTGTCTGCAGTTTGCTAACTTGCACCTTGATTTTACTGTTGCATATGTGCGTAGTGCGTTGCATTCTATTACACAATGATTGCAATATCTAAGAAAATAATGATGTGGTTCAGTGCGGTCACATAACGAACTCCATTTGACGAAAATACGCACCCCTGAAGGGGACCCAGCAAGGACACAAAATTTGAATAAAGATTATGTCTGTGGCCTCATAAATTACACTGGACAACTTTTTGTTGAATTTTTGTTCATTGCAAGTGAAAGGCTCTCGTGTCTTTTATAAAAATTTAGCAAGCGATTTTTCAAACTTCTACAAAATGTCCAAGTTCTTGTGTTGCCAAGAAATGACCTTCTTTTTGGAGATTAAATAGGAAATAAAAAGGAGTGGAGGAGGCTTCAGCACCCCTATTTTTTACGATTATGATTTGTAGGACAAATTAAGTTTTGACTGCCACAATATCTCAACACATGCAGCTTTGTCTGAAAATAGCAAAAATAACAACGATTCATTTTTCCAAAATGCCGCTTACTCGATTCTTGCAAAAGACAAGGGCCAATTTAGAATGCTTCAACGCCACTACATTCGAATTTGTAATCTATTTTTTTACCACATCAAGATTTCAAGCACTTTGCAGATAAAAATTGCTCATTAAGTTGTAAGTTCAATGCTTTGTTTTGTATCAATTAAATGTTTGTGACATCATGGAGCTCTTTATCAGTTCAAAATGGCAACAAGCTACAAATTTAGCGCAAGCTTTAAGCGAACGATCTGAAACCTCATTTTGACCAAAAACTTTAGCTGTAAACATGAATTAACATGAGCATCTTTTTTGGTAGTTATTAATTGAGGCCATGGAGCAAGATGAAAGAAAAAAGAACGCTTCTGTAAATCTGCAATTACTGAAGCACAAATCCTGCACAGTTGAGAGCATCCTATTCGATTTCTTCCATTCAAGTGCAGACGCAAAAGTGTTGCAGTTACATAAAACTTTTAATGTCGACGGGTTATTTCTTGTTTTTTCCTACCAAATTCAGATCATGAAAAAATCCCGCACATATTTTCGACATGCTCAAAACTTGCACAAAGAAAATAATAGGGAGAGCAAACTACGACCCGCAAGAGCATTTAGAGCGGCCCACCAACACTTGTACAAACTTCCATATATCTAATTTGATATGACAGAAGTGGCCACACTTGCCGTACTAAAGAGGCAAAAACGACCTAAGTCGTCATTGAAAGAGCAGCTTCGTAATCCTTTGTTTGAATTGACCCGTTTGCCGTCCAAATAGAAGGTGACAACTTTTTTTTGAAGACCATCATTTTCAAAGCACGAAATTAGGCATTTGCATCCTTCCACCGACCACCGGCATTGTATACAGCTTTTGCGAGATTTTAACCACTGGCCATCCGCCAACTCTTGAATGGTCAATGTTGCCCTCCGGCTAAAAGTTTGCCCACCGCTGTTCTTTGGTAAACATAGGCGTAAAAGTAGAAAAACTGAAGCCTCCCGACCGTTTTCAGCACCCTCCCACCACCGCCCTGAATATTGTACAGCACCCTCCCACCACCGCCCTGAATATTGTACAGCACCCTCCCACCACCGCCCTGAATATTGTCCAGCACCCTCCCACCACCGCCCTGAATATTATCCAGCACCCTCCCACCACCGCCCTAAATATTGTCCAGCACCCTCCCACCACCACCCTAAATATTGTCCAGCACCCTCCCATCACCGCCCTGAATATTATCCAGCACCCTCCCACCACCGCCCTAAATATTGTCCAGCACCCTCCCACCACCGCCCTGAATATTGTACAGCACCCTCCCACCACCGCCCTGAATATTGTACAGCACCCTCCCACCACCGCCCTGAATATTGTACAGCACCCTCCCACCACCGCCCTGAATATTGTCCAGCACCCTCCCACCACCGCCCTGAATATTGTACAGCACCCTCCCACCACCGCCCTGAATATTGTACAGCACCCTCCCACCACCGCCCTGAATATTGTACAGCACCCTCCCACCACCGCCCTGAATATTGTACTGCACCCTCCCACCACCGCCCTGAATATTGTACAGCACCCTCCCACCACCGCCCTGAATATTGTACAGCACCCTCCCACCACCGCCCTGAATATTGTCCAGCACCCTCCTACCACCGCCCTGAATATTGTCCAATTTCCAAGAATTTTTTAAAGTCGGCAAAATACTTTGGCTGCAGCAGCGCTGTTTCCCGGCAGTCCATCGACTATGAGATGTGATGCTGATTATAGGCGCAAGCCGCCACATAGATCCTATTCAGAAGTGCCTCTCATCCTGATGAACATCATTTGATGCAGTATTGATTTAGCATGTTTTGTTGTCATAGCGACAGTTTGCATATGAAATTCATCGGGAAAGCGAACAGTTGCTCGTTTCACACGAACAGCTGTAGGTCGTTTCACACGAAAAGCTGATTGCTTTCCCGATGAATTTTTCTTTGACCGGCGCGGTGGTGTAGTGGTTAGAGCGTCCGCTTCGCAGTCGGTAGACTAGGGGTTCATTCCCCTTGTCGAGTCATACCAAAAGACTTTAAAAAATGGTATCCACAGCTTCCCTGCTTGGCGCTCGGCATTTATGGGAGGTTGTAGAGAACAAACCGGCAAGTTCGCTTGTTGTGTCCTTGGGCAAGGCACTTAACGGGACGCCTCCGCCTTTATGTGGAAGACAGGTGGCCCATAAACCTCAAAAAAAATGGCAACTCCCAAGCGAGTGCGGACGTCCCGTCCAAAATATAGCGATACAATTCGCTTTCTCGTGAATGGAGGATAAATATGAATAAATATGAATATATGATATTTCCTTTAACTTTGTTGTTGATAAAGGATTGGGTAAAACATGTGCTTTCGAAAAGTTAATTTTCATGAAATGATTCTCAAGTTCAGTATCAGAAAAAGGTTGTATTACAAAACTTAAGCAAACTTTTCAAACAACTGCTTTTGTCTACTTCTAGAATGTTTGTATTGATAAGTAGACGACAGTCGAGCAAGTGCTGCGCAATCTAAAGCAGAGCTCTTCATCCGGGGTTCACCGGAACCCTAGATTTTAGTGAAACATTTAGAGAGGCTCTGTGAGCACTAAGGATACCACAGGGGTTCCTCCTTCTGTGACTTTGTTTGGCAATACATAACGTTTTATATTTTTTGAGAATATTTTGGCAACACTTAACGACTCTAGTTTAAACGCATTCTGTAAACCAGGGGTCGGCAACCTTTTGAATGCATTGTGCCAGTTTACGAATAATATCAAGATGTAAGCAACTTCGCGTGCCATACATTTTTATGTGTTTGGTTTGCTCACTCATCTACCTGATTTGTATAGTAAACGGGGAGGAGACCAATTCATTTAATTAATTTTGTTGGATAAGGTCGAATACAGTCAAAACACTCTTGCACTTTTTGCATTGTTGCGTTCTTGGAAGAAACACTTTACGGCAATCTGCTGCTCGGTATGGCGGTAAGCTTTACGGCCACACAGACTACATAGAAACTGTTTGGGACTAAAGATTTCCTATTCATGCAGGCAAAAACTTTTCCAAGAGGAAAACATAGTACTATGACACAATGGCACACCACAGCAGCTTTAATTTTCCTTTAAGTTGTTGCTCAAGGACCTCCTACCGAAAAAACTCAACTGCGTGAGTCATCTGCTCTGATAACATGGCCAGTGCATTTTATCATTTTGGGGTAAAATGTGCCTCCATGCTGAGTATTTAGCACGTTTCAGGTCTTGTCTATTTGAGATTTTATTATACCGCTTGATGTTTGTTGGCCTTCCAAAGTGAGATGTCTGCACTTCTGTATCTTTTTTTTTTTTTTTTTATTCATGACCACCACCATTACACACGACACTGAACAACAATAATAATGAGAGAAATGGAGTCAAGAAAAGGAAGAAGCGACACAACGTCAGACGTTAAAACATGCAAATGAAAACAGTGGATCCATAAAACTAGAGCAATAGTTGCATGGCCGCTAAACCCTAAATTCAAGCAATTAAAGAACAGTTTAATTGAATTGAAAAAAAAAACAAAAAAACAAACAGAACAAAACAAAAACGCAGGAGTTTTTACAGCTGTAGATCATATTATTTTGTAAATAAGAAGTAAGAACATTCGAAATAGTAAGGATCAGAAAGATGACCAGTGCGAGACACGGTTACGTAGGTGGTCAATGGGTGGCGCAACCGGCCTATAAGGCTGTTTTTTAGCTCATCTGAGCATGGTGAGGAAAGAAAAACCACCCTGGAAATGAAACCTCACCGGGTCCGGAAACCCTTTCATTAAGTAACTGGTCGAAAGAAAGAGAAAAAAAAAAAAAATCTACGAAACACATGTACATTATTAACTTACAAGACACGTAGCTTAGCTCACCTCAACACAAAGGTTTTAATGTGTTACCTGAGAGTAACAGTTCATCAATAAGTAGTTCGTCCTACAGCCCTAGTTCTTACGTTTGCGTGAATGTTAGTAGTTTGTTACTTGCAGAATTAAAAGAGTAAAATTTTACCTTCACTTCGCGTACCTGTATTTTTGATGAGAAAGCAGTGTTGAGAGGAGCCAAGCGTTAACATACGACACAACAACATAATCATTTAAACAGATGATAATCCTATTTTACATTAAGAGATGATATCTGCAATGCACATACTATACTTGATTATAATAATGTGGTTGTCATGTTTCAAGCACTAATTGCTCTGCCAAGTGGTGTTACATATAAAAATAGCACTGTTCTATAAATTGTGAATTTAACAACTGCCAACCGTTGTGTTAGAAATTGGCCTATTATGTTGTAACATATTAAAATGTGGGTAGTATTACTATTCTTTTACAGTCGATAGAATTAAGAAGGTGATGATGCTCACAATATAAGGTTAGAGTATACTAAAATATTCAAGTTTAGGTAGTAGTAATTTGGTAACATGAGTTTCGATTGTTATCTTCTTCTTCTTCTTCGTATGGAGGCGATGTTTCTTAGATTGTTATTATTATAATCCATTGCTGCCCAATGTCCAATGTTGCAAGAAGTTGTTGATGATTGGTTGTTGTATTTGGAAGCCTTAGAAGAATCGCCCCTGCATGATGATGATGATGTTTCCTTCGATCGCACCGCGTACATTATCTGTAAGCAAAAGAAGCGAACCAGCAATCTGTTCAAATACCAATGGAGTTTGTGCACAAGTAATTTCGCAACTTTGCGCTGAATGTGACAACAGACATTTTTTCATTTTTGAAAAAAATTGGCAATTTGCTCCAGATGGCGGGACCTTGGTACGAAATAGACTGCTGACATAAACTGCTAGAGCAAGGTTTTGGTATTAATTTAGATCTATTTCTGGTATTATATTGTGAAATGCTTTTTACAAATACATTTCGAAATACGTCAGGATTTTTTCCAGAGTTCTGTTTGAACATAAATACTGCAATCTCCTTAGTGAGTAACTGGTTTATAGTAAGTAGCTGGTGAGTTTTTCTTACATCAGTTACATCTCTGTAGTGCCTTAGGTTGCATGCCATCCTTATGAATTTGTTGCATGTTTTTTGTAGTTTATTTATCAATGTTTTATTTCCAATGCACCAATTAGTAATACAATATTGTAAGTGACTGTTGATTAGAGAGTGGTACAAAGTTAACATGGAGCCTTGCCTTAGAAAAGGTTTGATTCTGCTTACCACGCCAAGAGTGGACCTTAATTTATTTTGAAGATGTGTAATATGTCCTGTCCAAGTTAAGTGCTCATCAATATGTACACCTAGAAATTTCATTGTAGTAACCTGTTCAATTTTTATATTTCTAAGTGTAACAGTTAAGTTAGTAGGAGGTGGTTTAGATTTAGAGGATCTGAATAGAATGCATTTAGTTTTAGATACATTTATTGAAAGATTATTGGCTACCATCCATTTGTCAATATAGTGCAACTCTTCTTGAGCACGTTCATAAAGTGTTGCTATGTTTTTATTTTCTAAAAATATGCTTGTGTCATCTGCAAACATAACGGGATCGGAGAATTTTAAACAGTTTTGGAAATCATTAACATAAACTAGAAATAACAATGGGCCTAAATTTGAACCTTGAGGAACCCCTCTTGTCACTGGGTTGATTATGTTTGATAGAGTGCCATTACATTCCACTTGCTGCGTTCTACCAGTCAGGTAACTCTTAAACCAGTCATAAGCTATGCCTCTGACTCCATAATGTTGCAATTTGTGAAGCAGTATATCATGATCTATTGTGTCAAAAGCCTTAGACAGGTCAAGAAAAATACCGAGTGTGGGTACTTTATGGGAAAGGGATTCGGTTATTTTGTGTACCATAAACGTTATTGCATGTGAGGTGTTATGATGTTTTCTAAAGCCAAATTGATGGACAGAGAAAAAATTACTTTGGTCCAAAAATGTGCACAGACGCCTATACATAATTTTTTCCAAAATCTTTGAAACATTTGATAACAAACTTATAGGCCTGTAGTTATTAATGTTGCTGTTGTCACCTTTTTTGTAGATTGGACATACTTTAGCAAGTTTGAAATCATTAATGAATTCTCCTTTGCTGAGCGATAAGTTAAAGATGTGGCTTAGTGCAACTAATATGTTATCTGGTGACGACTTCAATAGCTTTGATGGTATTTGATCTATGCCAGCACTTAATTTGGATTTCATGCTATGCAATATATTTGAAATTTCCATGGGACAAGTAGGCCATACAAACATTGTCGAGCGTGAGGATGGTTTTAAATATTCACTGTATTTGGCTTCACTAGGTGGAAGTTCATCCATCAGTTTGGAGGCTATGGTGGAAAAGTGGTTGTTGAAATGATTTGCAAGAGCCTGTGGTTCATATATTTCTTTACCATCAATTTTGAGTTTTTTGCAATCAGATTTTCTTTGTTTTCCAAGCAAGTTGTTAATAAGACGCCATGTATTTTTTATATCACCCTTGAATATGTTAAATTTTGACTTATAATAAGTCTGTTTTTTCTCTTTTATGATTCTGTAATAGTAATTTCTAGCTTGGGTAAACAATGTTTTTGAGTGGTTTGTTTTGGTTTTCATGTAGTGTTTAAAAAGGTTTTCTTTATTGTCCAGCAATTCCTGAGCTTCTCTATCAAACCAACTCTTGTTTGGTTTGTTTTTAAAACTGACCTTCTTTAATGGAAACGATTTTTCAAAGTCAGTCATATACTGCTTTTTCAGCTGATTGTATGCATCATCGGGATCAGACTTTTCCAAGATAGGAGTAATGTCAAGTTCAGATACACATTGGGTAAACGAGGCTATTTTTGTGTCACTGAAGGAGCGGTAATACTCAATATTTTTAGTCTGTGATTTCTTGATGGACATGCATATCATTGTTACTAGATGATCAGATATTGAGTAAGTAATTATACAACTCTTTAGTTTTTGTGCATTGCAACAGTTAGTCCAAATGTGGTCTAGGAGTGTGCCATTGGTTTGTGTGATTCTAGTTGGCCTATTGATTAATGACCTATATCCATTTTCCAACATTACTTCAATGAAGTTGCCAACATTAGGTTCATCGCAGTCAAGGAGGTTTATGTTGAAGTCTCCAAACAATAAGCATTCCCTTTTGCTTATTTTGTGCAGTGTATTTTCTAGAATTGATTGAAACAAGGATTGGGCATTAGCATCTTTACTAGGAGAGTGGTAAATATTTCCACAAGTTATTGTTTTATTTTTGAACATAATATCAACAAAGATTGCTTCAAATACTTTTTCATTCATTATTTCTAGGTCAGTACGACGAGAGTAAACCACATCATTTTTGATATAGAAACCTACTCCTCCACCTCGAAATTTTGATCGAGGGTTAGATATGAATATGTAATCCTGTAAGTTTGTGTGTGGTCCTGATTGGTTTGGCTTTAGCCAAGTTTCTGTTACAGCAATTAGGCTCGGCTTAAATGCTAGTGATGATAACAATCCTTCAAGTTTTGCCAAATTTTTGTAGTTGTTTAATGATCTTATATTCAGACTAATAGCAGTGAAGTTGTTATCTGAGGAATTATTAATGTCATTCAGTAAATTGGTATGAGCTTTACTACTGGTTACATATCGATCATTTGTATCAAACAGACAAATTTCATCAACGTCTGTTAAGTCATCACTTTCAGTGCATGTGATTTCATTGAAACCACCAAAACTGCCATCAAATATTTTGTTTAGTTCATAAGCAGATAGCAAGGTAGCATTAGAATTTGTTTGGTTAGATTTGTACAATTCATCAAATTCAACATCAGAACAAGAAGAAAAGGGAAAAGAAAAATCATTGCACAGGTTACACTTCCAGGTGCCTATCCCATTATTATTTGTTTGACTGTCCTTACCAGTGCATTTAACATGAATTATCTGTAAACATTGTGGCAAATTAATGATTTTTGGTTTTTTCGAACTGTTTTCAAACAATTGCAACATGTTTTATCAGGTTGTTTTGGCATAAGATAGTTCAAAACTCAGAGCAAAATAAGTTCTGTAAAGAAAAGAGCTTGCTGAAGAAACTGTACAGTTGGCTAGTAGACCAGGCTATGATTATGTAACAACTACTTAGTTTAGTTTGGCTAATTTGCATTTATCAGTTGCAAAAATTACGTAAATATTTCCGGCATATTCGCTAGTTACACAGAAGCAGCATGATGATGAGCAATGCATAACAATACAACACTAATGATATGAAATGAATACAGGATTTAGTACTAATATCTAGAAACTATTTATATCTTATCATTAACAATAGCATCAATATCACCAAAGTCTTCAATTACTAACCTTTTGTTGTCCTGGATGCAGTATACATTACCATTGGTCGTCCACACATTGAAAAATCCAAATGCTTTCCTGGCCTCCACCACAAGTTGTAGTCGACGTTTCGTGAGGGACTCTGTGATCGACAGCTTTTCCACACTTCCATCAGATTTCAACCTCCGTTTGTTGTTGTACACCAGGTCCCGTACTGATCTCCTCACGAATTTGATGATGATAGGTATCACTCCCTTTTTCCTGGAAGGAAGTACATGACATGTATCAATATCATGAGATTTGATCTTATAATCAAGTGTTAGCCTAGCATTTAATTTTCCAGTTACATATTTTTCAAAATCGACGTAACTCCCCTGCATTGGAATGTTCTTGCATCCATGGAGGATCAGGCAGTTGCGTCGGCCGTACTGTTCCAGGTCATCAATTTTCATCTCATTCTCTCTTGTCGCTCGTGCCACCTCCTTCACGATCTTCTCCAACCTGTTGATAGCCTCTTCCATATTCTTGAGCTGCTGACCTTGGGTGTCGTTTGCAGTATTACCATCACCTGCAACAAAAGACAAACTGGCAGAACCAGCAGTTTGGGGTTGCAGGTACTGTTCAGCATACCTTTGTTGAGTGGACTTGATAGTCTGGATTTCCTCCATCACACTCTCCAGGGTATACTTACTTCCGACCACAGCCATGACAGATATCCAATACTTTACAAAATCAAGATATTCTCAAATTTAGCCTATAGGAATATTAGCCTAGAACTACTACCAACTTAGCATAAAACTCAGCAGATCATCTGAAACTTATTCAAATAGAATGAAGTCTTCAATATCACATACAAGTTTCGGGTGGGCAGTCTACAGCAAGATGAACAGAAAAGTAGGCTGTAGATTTTGTATTCAGTGGTGTTTTCTGGAGGGGAAAAAGTCATACATTCCAGAGAAAGAATAGACGCTGCTCAGAGAGAAACAAAAATGCAAAATAAAAGTCTTTTGGGGGACGAAAATTGCACTTTCGAAAAGTTGATATTCAAAAACAGATCTTTATGTTGTTTTGGACACCAAACGGGGCGATATTATGAAGTAAAAGTGATTAAATTCCAAAAAAACAATAAAAGATTTTTTTGGTGGTGCAGAACTTTAATATAGCTTTGAAAAAAGCTGTTTGAGCCACAAGCTTTTCGTGAGCTCTCATCAGTCGCAACATCGTCAAATGGAAGATCTAGACTCTAGAGTGAGTAAGTGTTTTATGTGGTTTAAAAAAAGCACATACAACACTTACTCACATTATATCTTCCCTTTTGACGCGATACCGCCACTAATGATAGCGTCACGAAAAGCTAATGGCCCAAACAGCTTTTTTCAAAGCTATGTTAAAAGATCTTTTTGCCATTTTGGATGCCGAAACAAGCAAAATTCTTACTTTCAAGAGAGAATGATGTTCAAAAATAATATTTATGTTGCATACCACGCTCAAGCCTCCCACCAACACGGTTGCGCTTACTTATTTTATAAATTTGCTTGATAATAACATTAAGCTTAAGTAAAGCACACCCCTCCCACAAAATTTGTTTTTAAAGAAGCCAAAGTTTGCATATATTATGTAATTGACTACCAGCTCTGTTCGACACTTCAGTTCAGAGTCTTCCAAAACAACCAAGGCAGAGCTAATATGAGTTTCTATTTCTTTATCCATGCTGCTATTCCATGAGAATGTGATAAAACACGTGAAATCGTAGACTGAGTTGAGACATTGCCGTGGAGGAAGATGATCAACTTTTAAATGTAAGAGCTAGGTGTTGAATAAAACATCGCTTCAGTTTTTTACGTTGAATGTCAGCTCCAGCTTGCATGCAACGATGTGAAAACTGTCTAACTTTGCATATAGGTCGATTTTTTGAGAGAGAGACCGGAGAAAAATCATCTGCATACAGCAGTTCTCTGGCACAAACGACTCTTATATTGCTGTAAGCTTTGAGTTGACAAAGATTGAATAACTTATCACCACAGCAAGATCTAAAGATCAGCGGTTTTCAACCTTTATGTTCAGCGGGCCAATCTTATACGGGATCGGCGGTCGAGGGCCACGCGCAAATGGTTAATTATAATTTTACTTTATTCAAAAAAGCTTGCTGAGAGTCTGGCCCACTAAAGTTCCAAAAAACTTTTCCCTCCCCACACAAAAACAAAAATAAGAAACGTTTTATTCTTTTTATTTTCAACCTTTCAATGCGAGCCCTGGGGCTGCACTTTCTTCACCAAATTTTCTAATCTAGGTTGCAAGTCGGTAACAGCCAATTTCATCAATGCCTCTTGATGTGCACGTGTGAGCCAAGTTCGGTAATTCGACTTTACAAATTTCATTGCAGAGAAAGCTTGTTCGCACCGATATGTCGTTCCAAAGTAAGAGATGAATTTCGCACCGAATGATCGTAACTCTGGAAAGGCTGTGACTGGCACGGCCTTCCAAAAGTCCACCAAGTCCTGCCCTGTTGCCATCACCGATAACTTCTCGTAGCGTGCTTTGAGCGCCACAGAATTTTGAAAATCAATTAGTTCCTGACTTCCAAAATCTATTTACCAGGATCGACTGCAAACAGACCCATGGATAGTAGATTTTCGTGTTTCGCTTCATCCGAGTCTAGTTCTTCGAATCTTTGCTCAAAGTTTTCGATCGTCACGTCAAGCTTGTCAACGTAAAAATGTTCATCCACTCTGTTGCCCGGTTCCGCCACTCTATCTTTCAATGCTGAGAAGTTGTCGAAGCATCTCTCACTTAATTGATGACGAAACAACTGCAGCTTCTGTCGGAATAAATTCACTTGATCAATGAGGTGACTTACGAGTTGCTCCTTTCATTGCATGCGTTTGTTCAGCGTATTCAGATGTCCCGAGATATCTGTCAGGAAAGTCAGATTGTTCAGCCATGACGGGTCTTTTAGCTTTTTTCGTTTTTTCGGCAGCAGCTTCTTCTCACATAAGAAATTATACACGTGGTCCTTGACGGCAAGGAATCGGGCTAGTACTTTCCCCCGAGAAATCCAACGCACTTTTGTATGAAGAAAACGTTCCTCGTACTGCTCATCCACCTCGTTTAGCAATTGGCGAAATTCTCTTCTTTTCAAAGCTGCAGCTCGTATTTCACGACCACTGACATGACGTCTTTCATCTGTAATGATTTCCCACAGAGCGATTCCTGATGAATTATGCAGTGATACTTCAGCAGCGTTCTTCCTAGAAACTGTTCTAACTGAGCGCAGAATCCAACGTTACATCCGGTCATAGCTGGAGCTCCGTCAGTACAAACACTGGTCAACTTATCCCACTAAAAGTTGATTTTTTCGGCACATTTTTGAGCGCGTTCATTATATCAACTCCTCGCGTTCGCCTCTCCATAGTAGTCCCTCCTTCACGTTCAATTCTTGATCCACAATCCTCCCAAATATTGCTAGTTGGGCTTTATCTGTAGCATCAGTACTCCCATCCAATGCGATCGAAAAGAAGACAGCATCCTTCTGAGATTGTATCAACTGCTCACTCATTTCCACTCGTCTAGTCATCGTGCTGTCCGACAACGGTATACCAGTCGCGAATGGGCTAGCTTTGTCACTCAGATATTTTGTCACAATCTGCAAAGCTGGGTTGATAATCTCTTCTCCCTCCACCATAGGCCTTTTCTTTTTGGCTATCAACAGAGCGAGATAGAATGAAGCAAATGCTTGATCCTTCAATCGTTTGTTGCCACTGTTGAACGGTTTTCTGCGTTATTCAAGTTCTTCGCAGGCTTTCGTTATCCAGAATTTTCGAAGTTCTGAGCCTACCGAATGTTCGCGAATAAAATTTATATGCATTTGGTAGTGGCGCTTGATGTATTTTTTCAGAGAGCTCTCGGTAGCATTGCAAACCAAACATAGTGCCTTCTCGTTTTTCTCAACGAATAAATGGTCCATTCTTCGTGGAATTTCCTGCAGCGTTCAGCCTTTTTCTTAGTCGCCATCTCCGGTCACACAAAATAACACCTAATGGAATCAGCAACTTACGAAATTTACGGAAAGACGCAGTCGTTTTGACAAAACAATTCCAAATGGCGCGTGCTAATTTTTGGGTTGAAAACCCGTGGTTTAGATGAATAGCTTTCCAACAACTGCTGTTGGAATATAGTTGAAGGACAGCTGTAAGATCATCATAAACTCTTCGCTTTATCATGATCTCTCATCATTGAGATGAACGCATTCAGAAAAATCATTGAGATCGGAGAAGATTTTCAAAGAAAATTTTGTGACGTCATACCGAAAGAAAAAGTCCGTGATATCTTAATCCACAATTTTCCGTTGAATTTAATAAGAAAATCCAACTGACAGACTACACCAAGGCGTACATTGGCGCTCTGTATACACAAGTTAAACAACACCTTGCACTTCCCACACAGTGGGAACCTTACACCTGCCAGAGCTCGCGTTAAAGCGCGATAAAAATAGAAATAGTGTTGATTCAATTGCGAGAGTTCGCTATAAAAGCTGTAAGCGAAAAGCATCGACCAACAGTTAAAGAAGCTGAGCAGCAAAAAAAGATGATCTACTTCGTTCTTGCACTCGCTCTTGGTGAGTTCGTGCTCAATTACTTGCGTTCACGTGACTCGCACTATTTGATAACCTCGCATCACGTGCTTCGCTTATGAGCATGGTTGAATGATGTTTAAGCTTTTTTTGTTTCAGTGTCCTCCGCTTACTGCAATCAAAGAATCGTCGGCGGCGATGACGTCACATCTACGTCATTTGCCCCCTGGCAAGCTTCTCTCCAAGTGAGTGGCAGCCACTTCTGCGGTGGCTCCCTTATCTCCGCCACCAAAGTGATGTCCGCTTGCCATTGCAAACAAAGGTGAGTTGTTTTGATTTAATAATGATTTCTTTAACATCGCAATACGATTGTTTGAATCTTTTTTCAGTTCTTTGACCGTCGTCCTCGGAACCACTCAATACAAGAGCCCAGGACAAAGTTTCTCCACCACAGATTTCCTTTGCCATCCTTCTTACAACAGGAGAACCATTGATTACGATTACGCCATCATCACCATCAGTGGGGCTGACCTCAACAGTGCAGTAAGTCATGTGACTTTCAATTAGAATATATTGGGTATTAGTTCCCCTTCCACCTTTCTTGGAGTTTGCCAAAAAAAAGAATTTCTCTAGATAAAGTTTGGATAATTGTTGGGCTGTTGATTTATTTTGTTTTTTATACAGTAGATTGTGCTTTCATATAGCTCTGAAAAAATTTGTTTTGTCAAAAGTTTTTAGTGACGCTCTTCTAGTTATCGGAGGTATTACTTCAAAGGGGAAAATTCAGATTCCACAGAAAGCAGGTTCTTATTTAGCTCATTGTTGCTAATAGACTCCTATCTGATCATGTTGTTATCAATTGTGAGGATAGCAATTAGTTATCAATTACCAACTCGGATTTTTACAGAATTATTTGTTGCATGTTTCTCGGATTAGTGTTTTGTCATTGTAAATTCCGACACAAAACAATAGGCACTGTAGGCTACTTTGCTACGATCCTCCCACGTACGCATAAAATTTGTGTTGCCCGTGTGATTCAAAGTAATTAAAATCCAACTTTGGTTAACAAACACAGGCAACTCAAATATTTCCCACATGAACAAACGCTAAGCGGTGAATCGAACGTTCCAGATCCACAGTCACGTCATTTTCAGAGGACTCTTCTAACCTTCTCCCACAAACATACTAAACCGCCACAATCTCGAAAATTCAAACAGCAAGCAGTCACAAGCGAGTCAATAATAGCGCCGCATGTTCGTACGCGACAAAAGAGATGTGCCGTAACTGTGAACGCGACAGTTTGAAAAAACGCGCAGCATAAAGTCGCATCAGCAGGCAAAAGAATTACAAAATCATCTAAGCAAGGAACGTCGAACCCATGACCTTCGGGCCCAATCCAACTGGCAATGCCCCATTTTGTGGCCCGCGTCATGCTATTTTTGTAACGCGCAACAGCGAACAGTTGGGAAAATTTGTAAAAACCTCAAGCTTCGCCGAAAATCCCGTTTCAAAAATCTCAAAACTTTCCCAACAAATTTTACGGAATGAAAATTCCCAAAAAAATCCCAACTCTTCTTGAAAATTGCCACGATCTTGAGAAAAATTCCCAATCTTAGCAACTCCGCCTTGTAGACGACCGCGCATCTACTGGATGTCAAAAGCGATTTAAAAAAGATAATTATTTTTTACTAAGTGCAGTAGTGCCATGGCGCTGAGAGAGTATTTCGTAAATAGAGGAAACCAATGCTGTAACTTTACGTATTGACTCCTAGCCAACTGCTTTTTGAGAGAGAAGAAGGAGGAAGTTTTGGAGAACAACCAGCCAGTAAAACAGAAATTAGTTGGATTTTACAAACTCTACAGCGTAACAAAAATACCATGAGGACTGATTTCACTTAAATTACTGAGTGAGAAGTCATGAAAACTTGCATTACGTGTAAACAATTTTGTTTTCATAGCCATCCATTGCCGTTCCAACTAATAGTATTACAAAAAATAGCGAATTCAGATTCAAATTGGTTTAAGAATGAAATTCAGATTATCGATTGTATCATTCTTCAAATTTTACAAAATAGCGGGCCCGAGTAAAATCTAGACATGTATATGTGCCCCACAGCACTGAATGAGTGTGACGCCCCTGATCTAAACACTTTGAGTGAGTGAACGAACTTTGTTTGTCTGCAAAACACGGGGGCTTTATTTTGATACAGCCCTTAATAAACCAAAGGCAGAAAAGAGCTGCAGGCTACAGCGAGAACGAAAAATCCTTTGTGGTAGTAGTTTGATGCGCATTCTTTATTTTCTTATAGGTCCTGACTAAAACCAGAGTCACAGTTAGATTTAACTTCATTACATTAAATTAAGTTAGATTAAATTTTATTAACTTAATTACGTTTGCACAATCGGTCAGGTTGAGATCGGCGTGAACGAGTCAAATGCTGCCTCAAGTTTTAGCCATTTAAGGACTTGTTGCATTATGCGATCCAGCAGTCGCTGAGATGTTTACTCAAAGTACCGGTTATCACAGTGGCACTTGCACGCGATTCATATATGGCAAAACTTTTTTTGCAAGTAACATGTAACCTCAATGATGTCGTGGACAAAATCTTTGCCCCTACTGCCGGCGCACATTTTTCTTAGCGTGGGCCTGCACCTGCGCTGCGTCTGCGCCTGCGCCTGCGCGGCGCCACGTCAGCAATATTTTAGCTCTAGGTTACCATGCTCTGCAGCGCGCTGCAACTGAACTAATGTTATGATGCTTTTCAGAGTAGGGATTGTTTTTATGCATAACATGCATTTTATAAAGTGGTGTATTTAGGGGGAACAGGGTGACGATCCTTACAAACGATGTGACGATAGCAATAAACGTGATAGAAGGATCTTTATTCCTGCTTGTTGGCCAAAATGGTGCAATTTTGGGTTTCGGAAAGTTAATCTGCAAAAAAAAGATCCTTTCTTTTACACAATGGACCGGTGCTCTCAATTTTTTTCCAAATACGCCACTGGCAGTGCGATGTTAGTCTATTCGACAGCTCCGTCACGCTATTTTCTAAGTTCTAAATTCAAAATATTTGTCATAATGGTATTTGATCACAATTATCATACAAGCACCAATCTAAATACATACATCTAAGTTTCATATCAGAAGTTTTGCCTAAACTTTAAAATATTTCAAAAACCGATTTGACCACACATAATGTGGCTGAGCCCAATATTCCAAAGAGTTAAAACTTAGTGTTGGAGTGATTGATCAAGCTATTAAAGCATTACCTTTAGACTACCAAATCGTAAGATAATTGAAAAATTTTAAATCACACTAAAATTTTTGCGTGATCAGAAATTCAGCTTCATGATCAAAGACGGCAAAAGTGTCGTTGTCAACATATCTAAGATAAACAGGAGGTTTTTGTAATTTAAAAAATGCTTTTTCCTCAACATTCTACAAAGAAATTGGCCAATGCTGGAGCGAGTAGCAATATAATGGCCCGTAACTACTCGATCTGTTTGTTAATACATTGCGTCATCGAAGCTGCACGCTATTATAGAATTCTTCTGAACCTGAGATTGAGAGATTTGAGAGATTTGGGAAATTGCCCCTCAAAACAACACGTGCTAGCAGCCGACATGAGGCAGTATTATGTGTTGTTCCACAATAGATGTTTTCAATACAGGATGAGCACTCGCATACTATAAATATTCACAATGCCTTCTGTGCTTGCACCAACACCCCACTCATCGACTTCCCACGTTTGTAGAGCATGATCCCCATGTTCTCAAGAACACCCCACGCGCCGCTTCAATAGTCTATGCCTTTGGTTTGGAAGCGTATTCTATCGCATAATGTGATGATAATATAATTTGTATAAATTGCTGTCTACGAAACAATTATGGTTCTTTTGTTTAGTCCCACCCCATCCAACCACCCCTTGACTTACTTGGACCCCCTAATAAACTAACCCAAAATTTTGCCCCTTTCTTTGCAGGTTCAACCGATCACTGTTGCCAGTGAAGAGTACGCTGCTGGTACTCAAGCTTTGATGACTGGATGGGGCAGAATTTATGGAAATGGCCCAATCCCCGACACCTTGCAACACGCCTACACCTACCTCATCTCGAAAACGGAATGCCAAGCGACATGGGGAAACCAAGTCACCGATCGCATGCAATGCGCCAATGATGACACCAACAGCGCCTGCAATGTGAGTTTACTTGATAACGTTGCGTAAGTTGTTCGCTAGGACTTGTGCATGGCGCTAAGGTGCGGAGTGGCGCACGGCAGAAGTGTGCAGGTTTGCGGCTGGCTGACCAATTCTGTTTCTCCAGGGCGATTCTGGCGGTCCCCTTGCTGTTAATGATGGTGGTGAATGGGTCCTCGTCGGTAACACATCGTGGGGTGCAAACGGTTGCGGTACTAACTACCCATCTGCTTGGTCGAAGAACTCTGCTGTTCGCAGCTGGATCCAGACTAATGCCGGTGTTTAAATCGAATAAGAACAATGGATTTGCAACGTAACGCGTTACAATAAAACAAAGAAATTATAAAAAGCTTACATTCGATGAGCAGACATGTAGTCAGCACCGCTATGGTATCACCAGAGATCAGTATTGAGGGTCATGAGATCGGAGCGGAATTAAGATGAGCGTCGACAAAGTTGAAAAAATCAACAACTTATGAAAAATAATGAATTAAGTTCAAATTCTATGGTGAAAGTAACGCCGTTCCGGGAAACGAATTCTAGCCTGTAGGGCGTACTGGTTGATTTTTATATAGAACAAGTTATTTTTTATTTAGAAAAAGTAGCGAGCTACAGCACAAGAGTAAATTTTCTCTTATATTTTTTCGCTCTCTCAGACTGTTCTGCTCTCTCAATTTGCTGTTGGTAAAGCATTAAATAGCAGGCTACTAGTGGCAAAAGGGCTTCCAAATATTTCTTGAAAATTTGTTTGTAATTCTTTACTCAATCTTCAAAAGGCTGTAGTTTCTGCCTTTACGGTGTCATCATGGGTGCACTTTATATAGCCAGTCACCGAAGAACAAGCGGTAACTCAGTGAATATACCCATGATTTGCATATCACCCTCAAAAAATTGGAAATGTGTTTATCGTTCGCTGGTTGAGAGTCCAACGAATACCTACTGACTCGAATCGAAAGTTTTTAAAGAGTCTGGAAATTTGTTGATGTGCAACCATTGCTGACGCCAAGGAGGTCAGGAGGGACCTACCCATTTGATGAAGAGTTTTCTGAATTGGTGTTTCTTAAAGCATAGGTGCGTAACTTACCCGAAATTAACATCTCTACTGTCCACAGACAAATCTCGAAAAAAATGGTCAGCAACATATTAATTTGAAAAAACACTCGCAAATGCGGGCTTTCATGGTATTAATGATCTAAAATAAAGGTCTTCACCTTCTATTTCAGTGAAAAATGTGATCAGTGAACACTTGCACGTAAAGAAAATTGACTCTCCACAACAACTGCCAGACATAGTCTTGGAAAACGATAAAAACAAACAAGCCCCTCAATTTAAACTTGTTCCCTCCCACTGTGTTTGCTCTGCCGACGGCATTGTGTGTACTTCTCTGAAAGCAGAGGGAACAAAATTCAATTTCATGAATTTAATGCCCGAAATAATTAACAAAGATCTTCAAGTTGGAAAAGGGCAAAAACATTGATCTCAACAGTTTGCAAACGCATTAAAAAAAAACAGAATGTGATGGGCAAACCAATCGCTTTTGAACAGTTAATTTCCAAACCAAAGGTCTTCAACTTGAGCGATGGAAACTGGTCGGGTCATGCGACACCGGCTGCTGGCCGAATCAGGTTACCGGTTGGGTCGAGATTCCAGAGTTTCTGGTTAGACATGTCAAGAAACCGGTCAAAAAACCTCTTCTTTACAGTCCAAAATTCGCTTCGAAGTCTCGTAAATTTTTTGGATAGAAAATATACTCTCAAAAAAACAACATTGGCTGTAAAAATACCCGTAATTTAACTTGGATAAAATATCGTTTGGCATTTAACATGCTTCATAATGCAAAGTGTAATTTGTGCGATGCGCAACTGTGACGTTACAAAGTATTCTGCTGGATCGACGAATGTAATTGCCAAGGTTGCTGTTTCAACACTGCAGGACAGCAGAAAAGAACTGGGGGTATTTTGCTGAAATAATTAGTTTGGAAGTGGTTGCTTCATGCTGGAACGATCGACCAATTAAGCTGCGAAAAGTAGCAACAGTTTCTCAAAGTTTTTATTGTTGTTGACAAGCACGTAATTAGATCGATTTCGCAAACGAGCGCACTTATTTATGAATCGCTGTTAGTAAAGAGAAAAGTATTGATTCCATACGGACTATAATCGATGTAATATGCAGAAGTCGATGCGATATGTCATATTGACTGCAATTTGTACAAATCGCATTGCAATTTGTGCAAATGGTATTGCAATTTGAAAAATCGCTCAGCAATTTGTAAAATCAAACTACAATTCGACGAATTGTACTGCTATTTGTACAAATGGTACTGCAGTGTAATGTATTATGCTCTGTACAATCGGCGCATGCAGATTTGCTGGTTGTTTTGCCGATATGTCACTAGACCGTATCAATCACGTGGGCTTATGACGCAACATACGCTCATGTTTTGGCAGTTACAGACGAATCTGTTGCTCTGTCTATTATTTACGTGTATTAGGCAGTGGTTCGCACTGATGTTGGTTTTAAAACCGTTTTTTCAAAGTCTCGGTCTCGGGTTTGATATTCTTGGTCTTGGGTTTAACCTTTAAAGGTCTTGAAAATTGCATGGTCACAAGATCAAAAGGTCTTTAAGACCACTGTTGTGCTTCGAAATGTTTCTAGACCGTTTATTTTTGTGATGATTGTGTTTAATCACTCCAGGCTAAGAAGTTTTCAAAAATTTTACTAGGACGCAATTTTGGTTAGCTGCGAATCAGAGGCTTCGCTTTGCTTCAAAAATGCCTGGTTTTCGTAGCTGTGACCGTGCGGCTGTAAGATACAAAGGTTGATAAGAATTCCCTTTGAGTGACGTCGTGAGAATATAAAAAAGATAGAAACCTCTCTGCAATTGGCAGGTGAGGCGGTGCGATTTTGAAATATGCGGAAAGTTGACAGTTTTGTTTCGAGTGAGATTCAAAGAACATTGAATTTTGATTGTCAGCTAATCGATTATCGAGATGTTCAACGACGTCTGGCCAAAATAAACGGCTTTTGTTAGACATGAAATGAAATCAAAACAAAATCAAAGAGCAAGCTTTATTTCACATCGATTGAGGTCATCGTTCGTGATTTAGGAACTTTTCGTTTAAAAATTTAAGAAGTGCCTTACTAATTGTTTCTGAAAAACTAGTTCATGAAGTGACAGAAAAAAAACAGCAGTGGATGGGGCACTGGGAAGATATGAATTAAGAGTACAAAGCTCAAAACTTTAGTGCAATCAGCTGTGCATAACTATCAACAAAGAAGCTTCTGATGATACAGTCAAACCCAGACGGGAAGTAAAAGCTTATTAGCTTATTGTTATCATTTTTTTGATAAATTTGATTCTTGGTCAGGAATTCTTAAACTTTTTGAGCCGCACCTTTTTTGACAAAATCACCAAAAACTCGTGCCCACCTTGGTAAGATCAACAAAAACTCATGTCCTCTTTTAATTTGCGACAACCGTTCATATTTTAAAATGTCGGCCAGATTTCAGGCCAGTACCGCATATCTGTTTTGGGGAACGACCACAAAGATCTTTTTTATGTTTTGATGATCGTCCAGGTTAGAGCACCATTTTCTTAGTGTTTTTATGAATACGGGCCATGGCCTCGTGATCCCCCTGCCAAACTCCGACGTGCCCCCTCCCTCAGTTTAAGAACCCTTGTTTTGATAGATAAAATTTTCAATTTTGAAGTATATATGAGAATCTACATTGTACAACATAATAAAGTCTACCCGTCCAGATATAGTCTGCCTCAACATTGGTTTATAAGTTGCTTTCCAGCTTCACCCAATGGATAGTTGTAAAAACGGTAATGACCATTTGTGTTTTTACACGTAGCCAAATCTCGTTTCAAAATAAAAGTACCGGTACCATCTTTTGAAATGCAATCGACAAAAAAACGTTGTCGGTAAGAAAGGCGCCAAACTAATTTATATATTATGTGCTTCTCACGTTTCAATCCCCTAAAATATGAAGTTAGAATAAAATTATTCAATGGATAAGGTTAGGAGATGGACAGATGACTCTGTTCCTTTTCCTTTTGACCAAGGCGGCTCTGGCGTTCTTGCCAACTGCTCTCTTTGTGGCACTGAGGCCACTCTTTCCTTTTCAGCAGGCCCAGTATACTCAAGTTTTTGCGCTGAAGCATGCGCCGTTTTGCACGCTCTTTGCTCGTCTCGGCAGCACCAACAAGTCTGCCATTTCTTTTCTCTTCTCTTACTATCTGACTCTCGTCCTGTCCTTTTCTCTTTTTCTCCGCTCGCTTTGTTTTCGCCGCCCTGTTTTCTGCTCCGTCTTCCTTTCACCTCAATCTCCCTGGCAGAAACTGTTTTCTCTTTACTTCTGTACTATCAGGCTACAATGGGTCCCCGGACACTCGTTTCTCATTCTGCATTGTTCAGCTACGGACTCTTTACTTCAGTCAAATCATTAAAACGGCTCATGCGTTTTTAAATATAGCAGGCATTCCTCGTATGTCGAGTGTAACGATATTTCAACCAGATCACTTCGTTCTTTCGACAATTTATTATTCAAATTTAACGTTTCGCTCCCCTTAGTTATCGGGGAGCTTCTTCAGAACACAGTAGATGTTAATAATGTGACATACAAACTGTACAACATAAAATTATAAAGACTACCTGTATTTCTAAACACTAAAAATTATTTATCAACAGGGCAGGCAATTAGGTAATAACAAAAACATTGTTACATCACAGATACAGGAGTGGGCAAGTGAAAAGTGTTGTGAGAAACATAAAACATTATTTATTGGAGACAAACACACTATAAACAGTCGGAAAATTTGCACCATCATTGCGATTAATAACATTACATGAACAAGCCTTTTGACTTATAACAAGCCTAAAATATCGTTTGGCATTCAGCATGCTTCATAATGCAAAGTGTAATTTGTGCGATGCGCAACTGTGACGTTACAAAGTATTCTGCTGGATCGACGAATGTAATTGCCAAGGTTGCTGTTTCAACACTGCAGGACAGCAGAAAAGAACTGGGGGTATTTTGCTGAAATAATTAGTTTGGAAGTGGTTGCTTCATGCTGGAACGATCGACCAATTAAGCTGCGAAAAGTAGCAACAGTTTCTCAAAGTTTTTATTGTTGTTGACAAGCACGTAATTAGATCGATTTCGCAAACGAGCGCACTTATTTATGAATCGCTGTTAGTAAAGAGAAAAGTATTGATTCCATACGGACTATAATCGATGTAATATGCAGAAGTCGATGCGATATGTCATATTGACTGCAATTTGTACAAATCGCATTGCAATTTGTGCAAATGGTATTGCAATTTGAAAAATCGCTCAGCAATTTGTAAAATCAAACTACAATTCGACGAATTGTACTGCTATTTGTACAAATGGTACTGCAGTGTAATGTATTATGCTCTGTACAATCGGCGCATGCAGATTTGCTGGTTGTTTTGCCGATATGTCACTAGACCGTATCAATCACGTGGGCTTATGACGCAACATACGCTCATGTTTTGGCAGTTACAGACGAATCTGTTGCTCTGTCTATTATTTACGTGTATTAGGCAGTGGTTCGCACTGATGTTGGTTTTAAAACCGTTTTTTCAAAGTCTCGGTCTCGGGTTTGATATTCTTGGTCTTGGGTTTAACCTTTAAAGGTCTTGAAAATTGCATGGTCACAAGATCAAAAGGTCTTTAAGACCACTGTTGTGCTTCGAAATGTTTCTAGACCGTTTATTTTTGTGATGATTGTGTTTAATCACTCCAGGCTAAGAAGTTTTCAAAAATTTTACTAGGACGCAATTTTGGTTAGCTGCGAATCAGAGGCTTCGCTTTGCTTCAAAAATGCCTGGTTTTCGTAGCTGTGACCGTGCGGCTGTAAGATACAAAGGTTGATAAGAATTCCCTTTGAGTGACGTCGTGAGAATATAAAAAAGATAGAAACCTCTCTGCAATTGGCAGGTGAGGCGGTGCGATTTTGAAATATGCGGAAAGTTGACAGTTTTGTTTCGAGTGAGATTCAAAGAACATTGAATTTTGATTGTCAGCTAATCGATTATCGAGATGTTCAACGACGTCTGGCCAAAATAAACGGCTTTTGTTAGACATGAAATGAAATCAAAACAAAATCAACGAGCAAGCTTTATTTCACATCGATTGAGGTCGTCGTTCGTGATTTAGGAACTTTTCGTTTAAAAAATTTAACAAGTGCCTTACTAATTGTTTCTGAAAAAAAAGTTCACGAAGTTTGCTTTTGCAATTGCAAAGCATAACTGCTCGGTTTAAAGCCTAAGTGACAGAAAAATAAACAGTAGTGAATGGGGCACTGGGAAGATATGAATTAAGAGTACAAAGCACAAAACTTTAGTGCAATCAGCTGTGCATAACTATCAACATAGAAGCTTCTGATGATACAGTCAAGCCCAGACGGGAAGCAAAAGCTTATTGTTATCATTTTTTTGGTAAATTTGGTTCTTGGTCAGGAATTCTTAAACTTTTTGAGCCCCGCTTTTTTTGACAAAATCACCAAAAACTCGTGCCCACCTTGGTAAGATCAACAAAAACTCATGTCCTCTTTTAATTTGCGACTACCGTTCATATTTTAAAATGTCGGCCAGATTTCAGGCCAGTACCACATATCTGTTTTGGGAACCACCACAAAGATCTTTTTTATGTTTTGATGATCGTCCAGGTTAGAGCGCCGTTTTCTCAGTGTTTTTATTATTTCAAGGATGAATATGAGCCATGACCTCGTGATCCCCCTGCCAAACTCCGACGTGCCCCCTCCCTCAGTTTAAGAACCCTTGTCTTGATTGGATAAAATTTTCAATTTTGAAGTATATATGAGAATATACATTGTACAACATAATAAAGTCTACCCGTCCAGATATAGTCTGCCTCAACATTGGTTTATAAGTTGCTTTCCAGCTTCACCCAATGGATAGTTGTAAAAACAGTAATGACCATTTGTGTTTTTACTCGTAGCCAAATCTCGTTTCAAAATAAAAGTACCATCTTTTAAAATGCAATCGACAAAAAAACATAAAAAAACAATCGACAAAAAAACGTTGTCGGTAAGAAAGGCGCCAAACTAATTTATATATTTTGTGCTTCTCACGTTTCAATCCCCTAAAATATGAAGTTAGAATAAAATCATTCAATGGATAAGGTTAGGAGATGGACAGATGACTCTGTTCCTTTTCCTTTTGACCAAGGCGGCTCTGGCGTTCTTGCCAACTGCTCTCTTTGTGGCACTGAGGCCACTCTTTTCTTTTCAGCAGGCCTAATATACTCAAGTTTTTGCGCTAAAGCGTGCTCCATTCTGCACGCTCTTTGCTGGTCTCGGCAGCACCAACAAGTCTGCCACTTTTCTTTTTCTCCGCTCGCTTTGTTTTCGCCACCCTGTTTTCTGCTCCGTCTTCCTTTTACCTCAATCTCCCTGGCAGAAACTGTTTTCTCTTTACTTCTTAACTATCAGGCTACAATGGGTCCCCGCACACTTGTTTCTCATCTCATTCTGCATTGTTCAGCTACGGACTCTTTACTTCAGTCAAATCATTGAAACGGATTATGCGTTTTTATTATGATGGTTGGTATCGCATCACTAACTTCTCTCTGAGCAAGATTAATCTTCTGTTTGAGCGTAAGCGTATAATGATTGTCAGAATATTCAATGTTAAAAATCTACAACGAGTAAGAATAACATTTTATTAGTTTTTTCAGAAAACTTTGAAAAATTTAATGTCGCTTTTTTCAACATGAAGTAACGCATTACTAATATTTTAGTTTACGTGTTGTACAAAGCAACACCATTGTGTTGTCCATGTCTATGCCCATTTCCATTCACGAAAAAGCGAATAGTATCGCTATATTGCTACATTCCACACCTTTCGCTTCCCTTTGGAGACTCTCCAAACCCCCAATTTAAGAAACCCTGTTTTCTACCTTGCCCAAGCGAAAATATCATCCAGGGTAATATGTAAAATATGGTTTCGCAGGAATCAAATGCAGCCTTCTAATCAATTAAACTTTGACTTTTGCGGTTTGATGGTGTTTCGTTATACAGTATGCTCTTCTTGCCAATAAAGTAATGTTTCTTTGTTGGAAAGGGAGGGTATACGGTGATAGAACGGGGCCCTCAAGTGGTAAGCGATTAGGAAAAGGTTGGAAACCCGTGTTCTACATGGAAAAGGTGGCACAGTACTATGTCATCGCTAGCCAGCGATGACGTCATGTTTTTAAATTGCGAGCCAAATCCAACAACAACCACGTCACGTGCGTGCAAGTTACGCCGCAAACTTGAAAGTTGCGTTTAAAAAAATAGAACTCGCTTTTGACGCGATCTTTGTCGTCTCCAGTAATGAGTCAAAAAACAGTTATTTATCAGAGACAAGTGGAGGAGTACACCAATCAGATTGGACTGAAAAGGGAGGATGCCATTGACAGAGTGAAGTGGCGTAATGGTGTTTACGAACTATCGAGAAGCACGAGGTGATTCCGACCACCGGCGTTAACGCGGACAAAACCGGATTTAAAAAACTGGATCTCTCTCTCTTTCTTTCTATCATGCGACAAAACAAAACAACACTGAAAAAATATAGGTCTACATACAACTCACTTGAGGAGGAGACAGTGAAAAATCATTTAAACATCAAGGGACCGCCTCCTCAACAGGATACAACAAATAAAAGCAAAACAAAAAAGCCTACATATACAGCAAATGAAATTTCAAAACACACGTAACAAAGCAAATTACAAAGGAATGCAAAAATACTGGAGTTTACGTGCAGTAAAACCGTGAAAATCTTCAATTTTCGTAAATATAATCCAATAAATCAAAAATAAAACTATTGTGACGCAATAAGTTATTAATTAGAGTATTGTTGATGTGAAATTTTTATGCTTCTTTAAACTGGGTTCTAGATTGATCCTTTATAACATTGAGCCCCTCATACCATATTTTGGGTTCTTGCAAAGTTTGCACTGGATTTGCTCAAATTAGATTTGGCAGATGGGATAAAGAAATTTGATTTGCCTGGTGATCTAGTATTATGAAAATGTAAATGTTTTAAGTTGGTCATCGAGTCGCATTTACTGATTATTAGGCTACTATTCCGGGTGAACGCGTGGATGGAATCGAACGTTGCATTGTTTGAAGCGCAACAATCAAAACGCCAACTAAGACGCAATGGCAGCGCTGTCGCTGCAGAGTCGATCCACAAACACTTCTCGATCAAGTGAACGTCGTTACATTGCAGCGTCAATCAAGGCAATCACTGCGTAAAAACGAAGATGTTTACCCCAACAGTGTGGTGATGAAATGCCATGGATAGAAATGACGTCATCACTTATGTGCCGCCTGGCGGCCACTATGACCGACAAGCTGCGCTAAGGGCTTTTAGAACGCGCGAACATCCGCTGCCTTTGCGCTAAAAGTAGAGTGGCATGAACACCGCTCAGAGGCCCCGTCTCGGGGGACAAATATTTAAACTCAGCGTGGCGCAAGAAAAAACAAGCAGCTTATCGCAGATTGATGTATAGTGCGGCCACGCGGCATTACGTGACCAATAGCGGATGAGCGACTCACCTCAACACTAGTCGAAAATTAAGGTGGGAAAAAGCAGCACTGTGGCGAGAAAGAACAAGATTACAGCGAAAGCATGGAGTAGAAATAGTAAGTTCCACACTGAAGGATGTTGGGTTCCCAGGAGGAGAGGGAAGGCAAGCAGAGAGTCTGGGTGAGTAAGTGGAGAAGAAAGCATCGGCGAGTGAGCGGATGCAAATCTTTCCATGAAGACCCGCAAAGTCTAAATCTCACTCCAAGTCTGGCCAAACCTGAAATGAAAAGACTGGAAGATGAAAAGACCATTCATAATATGACAGAGCGAAAAGAGTCAGAGTAGCCCGTTGGAAAATTACGGACCCTTCTGAGAGAAGAAATAGGATAGGGGACGACGAGAGGGAGCCAGTGATGGCGCGACTGGCCTTTAGGTGAAAGCGTTCCGACTTAATAGTGTTGGTAACGCAAAGAAAAGAAGTTTTTTGGAGTGAAACATAAGTAAAAATGGGTCTGATAAAAACTTTGTGCAGAAGAGAGAGGGACTTCTTAGAGGAGATCCAAAAGGAAGCAGAGATGCAATGTAAGGCCTTGACACGAGAAAAGAACATGGCCTTGGCGAAGATACACGTTTAGACAAGGAAAATATGTGGTCAAAGGTGACCCCAAGAAAACTTGGAGTGGGATTAAAGAGTAGAGGGAGGTTGAAGAAGAGGAGGTGTGGCTGGAGATTAGCGTGATGGAAATCAACGCGAAGAAGACCTTGCGTTTGCTTGGATTGAAATGAAAAAATAGCGCTACAATTGAATCAGGCTTCTTGTGTGGCTTCCGCTGCAGTAGGAATCAAAGTAAAAAAAAACACATGGCAAGGTCGTCAGCATACGCAAAACAGCTGACTGATCAACAGTCGTCTCAACGTGGTGGTGCGGTCAGAGTCTGAGTTCGCACCGAACCGAAGATTTTGTCGTCATGCTGCCCTCTGAACGATCGCTCAAGGTCAGCACGCATTCTCTCTAAAATCGGTCGTCTGTCTTTTCTTCGTTCACTCCCCGCCTTTTTCTTGGTCTGTTTCTGATAAGTGAGCGCCAGCAACGTGACATGGATGGGCAGGTCAATGCAATGCTGAACCTGCTGCAAATAGGTTCACTTTCTGGTGTTTAATCTCTTTTCCAGCTCTCACTCTTAAGAGTTGTTCCTCCTGATTTACCTCGGTTTCTCCTGTCAATCAGCCTGGGATATCTAGACATTCCAACCATCAACACGGTATAATCTTCTCCGGGGCGCTCTAGCACTTATATCTCAAGTGAGCTGCAGCCCCAGCAGTTTTTCTAATATATAATTTATGTTTTCCAGCAACATCCGCTTGCTTAATTGCGAGCCCGGACTAACGTTTATGCGACTCATCCACCCGGTACTTCGACGGTCAATTGGCCTATTTTCAGATCCTAATAAATATGAGCTGGGGTGGGAGACCTTTTATCTGATGAAAATATAATTGCTTACAGTAACTATATGAAAAGTAATAACAACCAAGCACATAGTTGCACTCAGGGAGCAAATGCTCCCTCTCTTTACGAACATTTTTAGCCAAGAGGATTTGACAGTGAATAAGTTTCTTGTATTTGATGGAAGGTGGGCACGCTAAACGTAGTGCGCTACTCGCTACCGCTACGTGGCAAAATAGATAGCGCGCTACCTGCTACTGCTACAAGCACAAAAATGTAGTGCGCTATACGCTACTGCAGCTGACGTAGAAAAAGTAACGGAAGCTACAATTTTGCGCTACTCGCTACCGCTACATTCAGAAATTTGGTTGATAGTAAATTTATCAAATATAACAATATAACATCATTTGCAAAGCATTCAAAGATTTGGTTTGTTTGTTTTTTACCCAGCACACGACCAAGAAGTGAAACTTCTTGCATTCACAAAGAAAATCATTCTTGACTCATTACCACTAAGCAAAATGTTACTACACACAGTCCAGACACGAACACCTCACTTAGTTATTTTTTAACAAAATGTGAATGCATTGACGCACCTAAAAGTGACACAAGAATCCTGTTTGTTAAAATATAAGTAACACTGGGAATTCAACGGTCATTCCGATTCCTGTACAAACACCAGACTAACTCACCACCACGGATAGCGGTACATCGTTGGTGGAAAAAAGGTTTTGTTAAACAGTGTCAGCTATTTAAATTTTTGTTCAATTTCGATTCGTTACGACGAAGCAAACCGAACACAACATTCAGATTCCACTTAGAATGCTTTCAAGAAAACGAGCATGTTTAGGTGTTCGTCACTTGGTGTCGCACACTTGGGTTTCAGTATATTCAGTTGGCAATTTCTGAAAGCTGGCAGCACGATCAAGGAGGCAACGTTTTCTCGGTCGTGCAAGATCGACACCAAACGGGTCGTAGAGTCAAACACAAAATTCCATTCACAGGAACTGGAAGGAGAAAACTGAACTCGTCTTTCGTAGTGTGTGCAGCTTGAGAGCTGCTAAACATTCTTAATGTTTTAAACTACTGAACTTCGCATTTTTTATCATAACGAATTCTAGCATTATTGTCGATTTAAACCCGCCTGTTTATTCTGCACTTCTTGAGCTTTTCCAAATCCAGAACGGAAGCTTTTGTAATGGACACACTGTCCTTTAAAGCTTTGTTTACATCCGAAGACGCCACCAAATTAAAAGTATGGGCAGCCCACCTGCAATGCTTCGGCAGCACGTATCCACTATTATGACCAGCATCTGCCAATAATTTTTATTGATAAAGATTGTGGACGAGACCAAATTTTGCACAAATCCAAGAATATTTAGAAATGCAGCGTAATAACCTATTATTGCTGATTTTGAAAAAATTTTGAACCAATGCACCCACGTTGCAGACCTTTCAAACATCATTGCTGTGCAAATCAATGTTTATCTTCAAAAATGCAAGCAAGTAGCCCAAACTAATGTGCCATTTTTGGGCCACACACGAATTCCTTTTATTTACATAAATTAGGTATGGATGTTTTGATGTAAGTTGCTTCAAGGGCAGAGAGATGAAAAGAAGTACGGTTACGGGCAAGAATTGAAAATTTACCATTATTGTATTCACTGTGAATACAATGAATACTGTGAATGCAATGAATACTGTGAATACAATGATGGTAAATACAATGTGAATACAATGATGGTAAATTTGCCCGTGGCCGTACTTCTCTTTATCTCTCCGCCTTCGAAGCCACGTTCATCAAAACAACTAAACCTAATTTATGTAAACAAAAGGAATTTGTGTATGACCTAAAAATCGCACATTAATTTCCGCTTCTGGTCGCTCCTTTTATCAATCACGATGGAGTCTTTTTTCTTTTTCGTCAACTGTGTCTCCATATAAGTGACTCACTTTATATTTTCATTCTATTTGGACGGATTCTCCAAAAAAGTGTCAGACAAAAAGCTTCGAGAATATGAATATCCTACTTTCTACACTAAGCAAAGGAAATGAAGAAAAAAAAACAGTAATTTTTCAAAGACACAGCAATACAGTCATGGTGAAGTTTGAACTCATGATTGTGCAATCATGTCGTCGCAAAACCATACTTTTAAACCCATTCGACTTCGCTGCAGACCAAAATTTTTAATATAGCTTTGAACAAAGCTGTTTAAGCCACATAGGCTCTTCGTGACGCTTTTATCAGTGGCAGGATCGTGTCAAAAAGGAAGATCTGGAGTAAATAAGTGTTTTATGTGATTAATTTGGACGTTAAGCAACCAAGAAAAAACCTATGATAGCGCTGGTATTGTAAAGCGCGCCAAAGAAAGATTTCACAATCGCGATTTGTTAGAGAAAGCGCAGTAAGCAGAGGCGCAACCAGAGGGGGCCATTGCGCTGTACTCCCCTTTGATCCCAGACAAAATTATGCACAAAACAAACAAATGCCTGAAAATTTGCTGATGGTGTTGGGCTTCATGCCTGAGATTAACAAATAAGCTTTCAACTTTTATAGTTTTCTTGATATAAAGCAGAAATCACACCAGCAAGATTTTATGCGCAAGAATCTTGCAGCGATAGCCAATCGGTGTCTGACGAGGTGCGCAAGAATATAGTACAACCGTAATAGAGATTGAAAGATATACACTAGCTGGGATAGTGACGTGCCAGTTCAACTTACGATCTAGCTCTTACAACACTTCAGCCCCTTTAATAACGTGCTCGTCTCAATCGATTGATTCGAAAGTTCTTCTTGTGTCTCTACCAAGGCCGACTCTGATAAACAAGCAATCAGGCGGAGCTCGGTGTATATTGAAAATAACTTGCGATATTACAGAACCGATAACGATGTAAACCAACTAAAAACTAGATTCAATGTCGCCCAACAATACAAACGGTTATTAAATATTTGGGCTATATTTGTTTCTCGGATCTATTACTACTTCATTTGCCACATTCATTAACTTTAACTTAACAAATCACCAAACAAACGTAATGAATTAAACCTTGCAAAAGAAAACGTTTCAATTGTATCATCATCATACTAACTCCGACTAAAGAGCAAATTACTAACAGGATTCAGGTACGAAGAATACTCCTAACGCTCAGATGTCAATCCTTAATTACAATGAGGTGTAAACTAGAGATCCAAGTAGCAATCATCAATTGGTGAAATACGCTTTAGGTTCTTAAGTGCGTTGTGCAATACAATACAAGCGCGTAGAAATCAAGTGTAGAACCAACAGCGTCTTAGTCCATTTCGGCTCAGCGGTACATATATGGCACAGTAACAGCATAACACAATATTGCATCATACATTTCTCTAGTGTAAGAAAAGCCTGAACAAAGGCATATTGCAACACATATGTACGCGTACAGCCCTTCAAACCTGCCTGTCGTTGTCAGCTCGGGTTCAATTCCAAATCGAAACAACAAAAAGCAGTACACAAATTACAATATGCTACAGCAGTATTGCACAAAAACCAGTAGCTTGACGCCAGTGAAAGCGATTTTTTTGCTTTCTGGAAAGGTTTTAGAAATATTGCCAAGAATAGAGCATGTCTCTATTTTTCCGGCAAGTTATTTACCAAATCATCTTGAGGAGCCGAGATGCGTAGTTGACGACTTAAATTTTCTAATTGTAGTCAAAATGCTTTGGACTGTGGAGCAAACAAAACCATTAATTTGCTAAGAAAAAACTCGACATTCTCTCTGGAATGTTTTTTGGAAGACTATAAAGACTGCAATAAAAAGTTAATGAGTGGACAAAATTACCAAAACCGCTACAATCAGAAATAGCACAAGTTACGGTAACATTCTCTGGCTTGCAACGTGCGGGAAATTCAAGCATGCGTAAGCACCATAAAAAAACATATTGGTATTTTTTTCTAATTCTGAAAACGTCTTTCGCTGCTGCATGCTCAAGTTAATGACAAATGTGCTATTCTTCACATTCGCGTTTGAAATGTCATTGTTCCATAAAGTGGATTGAGGATTATGATACTGTTTTTGTTTTCAAGGAGTTTTATCCGGCGGTTGCTGGTTCTCTTGATCAACTGTCAAAATCAAGAGATTGAGAAGTTTTTGGAAGGGCTATGCCTTATTTGAAAGCGACAACAACAGCTGGGTTTTTGATTAGCCCAGAAGTTATCAATGCTACACCTAAACTTGCCATAACAGTTGCAAAGAAGCTACAGGGCATCAAAAATTATGTTGACTGCATTGGATGCTACAATTATTACCAGTTGCAAAGATGTGATACAGACTTTTAGGAACAATGAAGAAATGTTTGTTGGACTATTCAGACATGCTGAAGGTCTCTACAGAGAATCCATACCAATGCCTCGAATTGTGAATCGGCAAGCCGATAGAACAAATTTACTAGCTGTTTCAGCATTGCAGTTTTTCAGGCGTTCTGTCTTATTGCCTTTTATTGACACAGTGCTTGAATAATTCAGCGAAAAATTTCGCTCTGATCTTGTTGATTGCATAAAGCTCCAAGTTTTGATACCATCTGTCAGTGTAAATCATGACATTTGCTTTAGTAAAAAATTTTGTGAGCTTTTATCTTCTCTTTGAGGATGACAGCATTGACGCTGTGGAGGTTGAATTTATGCGATGGCGTTCATATTGGCTTCTCCACGAAGGTGATTTTTTACCTACAACACTTTAGGCGTGTTGCTGTCTGCTAAGGAAATCCATACGTATCCATCTTTGGAGGTTCTTCTTCAAATATTGACAACTGATCCGGTTACTACAGCAACAAATGAAATCGTTCGTTTGAAACTCGCAGATATTTGAAAACCTATTTGCGGTTCACAAGGAAAGAAGATCGTTTGAATGAATTGGCATCGCTGTTTGTTCACCGTGACCTTAACATTGATTTTGAACATGTGATTGATGAATTTTCACGGGAAAATCGTAAGCCAAATTTCAAATGAGTTAAATCTTGACATACAGCACCGGTAAATTTTTGGGGTTTGCCTATAACCGCTACGAATCAGTTTGTATCAGTAAACGCCTTTGGTGCAGTTGTTTAAGGGCAAAATTTTTTTATGTGTGCAATTACGTTAAACTTTTTTACGTTCGGTTTAAAAACCACACACCCCTCACCTCCTGGGGAAAAAACCTCGATATCCCTATTGTGACTAGATCCTGAGGGTTTTTCCATTGCATCTGGGCTGTGTTGTGAAAAAAACTTTGGTTCCCCCCTTGAAGAAATCCTGGCTCCGCCACTGGCAGCAAATGGCCAAATAAGAACGCTGCGATGATCGAAAGAGTTTGAGAGTGTAAACAAACTCTTTCTGTCTACATAAAGCCGGGCGCCGGGTCTTGATGTAAGCAGCCTATAAGAGATTAAGATGGAAAGAGCTGCGTGCTGTGGCGAGGATTGAAAACCGCTTATCATTATAGTTTAATGCACATTGATCATTTTCTAAAAGATGTGGACCAGTAGCAGAGTTACAATCCGGTTTGGGGTCGTTTCGTTTGCAAGATCTGTGTTCTTTCGATAATCGCGACGTTCTTATTTGGCCTCTTGCTGCGCTTTCTTTAGCATTTCGTTATTGCGAAATCTTTCTTCAGCGCACTTTACAATACTAGCGCTATTATTGGTTCGTCTTGATTGCCTAACGTCCAAATTAATCACAGAAAACAGTTACTCACTCTAGATCTTCCCTTTTGACGCGATACCGCCACTAAACAAAGGGTCACAAAGAGGTTATGGATCAAACAGCTTTTTTCAAAGCTATATTTAAATTCTGTACCACCAACAAGATTTTTGTGTACCAAAATTTATTGTACTGTAATATACGGCTCTTTAGACTATATAAAAAAAATCACGATAAACAGAATAATAGAAGATTATTACTTAACTCATCGGCCAATACTCTTCGAATTTCAATGAAAAAATCACAGGCCGCATCGATAAATTAGCCAAATGTTTTTGAGTAGCTTATACAGTTAACTTTTTTGAGTTCAAATAGGATAAGGCAAAACACAATTATTTAGGAGAGCTCTTCGTTTTCGGACAACAACAAAAGACAGTTTTGCTCCTTGTTAAAACCAAGCAGGCTTTGCCACAATCCCACGATTGCAAACTAGACAATTAATAGTGAACTAGCCAACCAGTTTGTCAGTTTTTAACCTTTATTTTCGTTGGCATCAAATTTGCATATCATCTTTGCAATGTAGCTTCAAAAAAATAGGGAAATATTTCTGAGTTAATGACACAGTTTTATGATAAATGATAAACTTGCTCAATAAAATCTTTTGGATGTTAAATTGTTCAATAAAACTTTTCATTTCAACTGACAGAAAAGTATACCTCAGGTGACAAAAACTTAACGTTATTCAAGTATGCCATGCAGAAAGCTTGTAGCAGGTCTCTGTCAGACTCACAAGTGTTCTGCATATTAGACATTCTAACCCCCCCTTGGGATGCAGCTGTTCAGGTCGTCCCAAGAAATATTGCTGTGTACGCCACAGTCAGATTTAAATTAACCCAATTTTTTTAGTTTGAAATTATTTATTAATCTTTTGGCTAGATATCGGACTATGGATGCAGCCGTATGCTTTTATTTATCCATTGTTTTTGGTATCGGACAGCAAGAGGACACTGGTCAATATTGGTTCCGTACTCGGTTAGCTGAGAGGCACTGAAACTGCTAAGACTCTTAGTTAGTAAATGAATCAAGTGAAGTTTACGAATCGCTTGAAAACTACAACACGCATACAAGACGAGCATTTCGTTAGTTGTGACGAAATCACCTAAAAAAGCAGATTTCTGCGGGACTAAATGAAATAAATTACCGCCAAAAAAGATTTTTTTTCTGTTACCAAATCACCGTGAAGAGATTACTGGCAAGCGTCAATAAACGAGGGATTGCAATTATTCAATACAGTTATCGACGAGCAATTAAAATATTTTTCTTCCTTTCTTCGATGCGCTTGTAATTTATCATTTATTTAATTTAATCAATTCCAGAAATTATTTTGATTCCATGAAATCAAATGGAAGCATGTTTTCGACTAACGAATTTACCGACTATAAAAATTTATTTTCATGAAGAATAATTGTTGCATAAGTAAATTAATTAATCAATAAACAAAGCCAATTTACAGTTGATGTTCTATCCAGCTAAAATTCATGCCGTACTACTAAGCTGATTAGATAATTAAAGTTGCGTTTTAACAGCGTAAGCAAAAAATAAATCACAAACCCTAGAACCTCTAAAAACAATACAAATTTAGCCTAGTAGATAGCATTTTAATTATAACTGATGATGTTTAATTATAAAGCGAAACATTTTCAAATAAAAATGTTTAGTTTACTGGCTATCATATTTCTATTCTTTTTTTTTTATTTACCATATTTATCCTCCATTCACGAGAAAGCGATGTATCGCTATGTTTTGGATGGTATGCCCACACTCGCTTGGCAGTTGCTATTTCCGAGGTGTTTGGGCCACCTGTCTTCCACATGAAGATGGGGCGTCCCGTTAAGTGCCTTGCCCAAGGACACAACAAGCGAACTTTCCGGCTTGTTCTCCACAACCTCCCTTAAATGCCGAACGCCAAGCAGGGAAGCTATAGATACCATTTTTTAAAGTTCTTAGGTATGACTCGACAAGGGGAATAAACCCTATGTCTACCGACTGCGAAGCGGACGCTCTAACCACTACACCATCGCGTCGGTCCAATTCAAATAAAAATGTTCCGTTTTATGAGGCAGTTAGCCTCTTGTTCACAACCACAATTAAATACCACTTAGGTATAGATCAAAATTACACTAATTTATTTTGAAGATGTATGAATGTGCCTCTCACTTAAAACACTGAGGCACAACTGTAACCACAAGCTAAAAAATATGTTAACAAAAAAACAAACCTCTGCATCAAAGTTATTTGGCGAAACTTGGTTTTGCTTTGTTGGCGCCAAAGCAAACGGGGAAGTCTTCTGCTTCTTTGTACTCGCAACTTCATCATCACCTACGTGATATGGTTGCTTTTTGCTTCTTCGGCAGCATTTTCTACGTATTTGTCAAATTCCTGCTTGGGGTGGCTATGGCACCTTCGGAAGTGTAGTTTAAAATTAAAATAGGAACGCGGAGTTGTAGATATTTTTTTGCGGGAAGCATGAAATGTTAAAGCATCTATTTTGCTTGACATAAATTTAAAATATTTGTCAAAATATTTCCATGGACCTTCTGTTACAGGAGCATAATGGGGCCAGGCTCTTCATTGTCAGTGGAATTTACAATAATATGACTAAGGTTTTCCAAATTTTCTTTAGCAGTAGCAGTGTAATTGATTGCATCATTGTAACCTCGTGCTTCACTAAAAGCTTTGGTAATCACGTCGGCCATACAGATACTATGCACCACAATGTATTTGTTAACTTCTCAATATAGCTCTTCTGGTGTAATCGAAAGTTTAAATGATCTTTATTTAGATTTAAAATCTACACAAAATTCACAAAAACTCAACGTTTCGAAAAACTAAAATCAGTTTTTCTTCGTCAGGAGTGACTAAAGTTTAAACACAGACAACGGTTACATAGTAATCAACAGGACGATAAGGAGAAAAAATAAAAATTATGGCAATAAACAAGTGCAGCAGCGACAACTGGCGGTCAAAAATTTGTACAATCCGGGATAAAAGCTGTTAATTTTATCGTTAAAAGAAAAATCAGTTTTGTGTATGTAAAATGATTCTAAACAACGTCTTTTCTTATAGTCACTTTCAGTAGCTAAAATTTCAGAGCTTTCCCAATCAATCCGGCGTCCATTTAAGCAAACGTGTTTCACTAGAGCAGATTTTTTTTTTTTTAATTCCTGATTTGTTAGCTTGGCAATTATATCAGGTTTGACGTCCCTTTGATGTTCTTTGAAGTTTAAATTTTTGCTTGAGTAACACTTATTTCACATTCGAAGGAAAATATTATCAACAGATATTTGGCGTACCTATGGGGTCCCCCATTTCTGTGGTAATTGCAAACCTGATAATGGAATATGTTGAACAGAAAGCAATCTCTTCGTTCAGTTCATCTCCTAAATTATGGAAGCGATTTGTCGATGACACATTTGTGATCATGCATACTAATGAAGTGAATAGATTTTTTGATCATTTGAATAGCGTGGACCCGAACATAAATTTTACAATGGAACTAGAGCAAGATGACAATTTAGCATTTTTAGATGTCCTAATCATGCGAACGCAGGATGGAAAATTGGCCACTAAAGTACACCGAAAACCAACCCACACCAATCGATATTTAAATTACCATTCAGCTCACTCCAATGAACAAAAACAAGGTGTTGTGATAAATTTATACAATCGCGCTCAATCGCTCACGACCAAATCAACAGACTGGAAAAAAGTTTTCTGTCTCATATGCTCGCTGAAAATGATTATCCTAATTGGTTCATACAAAAAGCACTGAAAAAAAGAAAGACTCAAACTCAAGTTAAATTACAAGAAGAAGAAAGACATATTGGATTGGTTATTTTGCCATTTATACCAGGAATAACTGAAAGATTGAAACGTCTTTTGAAAAACCATGAAATCAAAGTGGCAACAAAACCATTACGCACCGTGGGAAACATGCTGCCAAGTTTAAAAGATAAAATCAACAAATTTGATCAACGCGGTGTTGTATATAAAATTCCATGTTTAGATTGTACAGGTGTATATATTGGTGAGACTGGTCGATCATTTAAAACACGACGCAAAGAACATCAAAGGGACGTCAAACCTGATATAATTGCCAAGCTAACAAATCAGGAATTAAAAAAAAAAAAATCTGCTCTAGTGAAACACGTTTGCTTAAATGGACGCCGGATTGATTGGGAAAGCTCTGAAATTTTAGCTACTGAAAGTGACTATAAGAAAAGACGTTGTTTAGAATCATTTTACATACACAAAACTGATTTTTCTTTTAACGATAAAATTAACAGCTTTTATCCCGGATTGTACAAATTTTTGACCGCCAGTTGTCGCTGCTGCACTTGTTTATTGCCATAATTTTTATTTTTTCTCCTTATCGTCCTGTTGATTACTATGTAACCGTTGTCTGTGTTTAAACTTTAGTCACTCCTGACGAAGAAAAACTGATTTTAGTTTTTCGAAACGTTGAGTTTTGTGTAGATTTTAAATCTAAATAAAGATCATTTAAACTTTCGATTACACCAGAAGAGCTATATTGAGAAGTTAAAGGATGCCTGGTGACAAAAGCAAAATAAATGTATTTGTTACTCATTTTATTTATGAATAGTTCAATTAACTCGCTGGTTCACATGAAAACAAAAATAAAAAAAGGGGGATAGCGACTAAGAAATACATGTTGACACACACGCAAGGTTAATAGCGTATTGTCGCTGTAAGAAACCTAAGTGATAAAATAAATATATAAAGATTATAACCAACCATTTTTATTAATAATTACTTTTCTTCGGCGGAACTTTTACTTACACCATTTAATTGCATTAAACATCTTTCACTTTTATTTGAACACCTAAAACATATCACTGAAGCAAAAACAAATTGAGCCCTACACATTCCTATTCTTAAAAGCTAATGCAATCAAACTGGTATTCCAATCTTGACTAAGATAAGTCCTACTATCTATTTAGCGCCTTAGTACTGTGTCGAATGTTGAAAATCAACTAATTTTCACTTTCCAAGCTCTTGCTTAATGCATTGTAGTTTTTTACACCAAAACTACCTACTTGCCCATTTTCAACTACCTGTAATTCATTAATCAAATTGCAATTTACTTGAAAAAACTGTAAACGCCTAAACCTCACAACTGCCAATTTGTTCTCTTTGACCCTCATACGGTTATTGGGGTCAAAACTGACCCAAAGACCAGTTAATTTGTAGGAGCTCTTGGTTGTTCAAGTTGTGCCCTCATTAATTCTTCAATCAGATTGTATTTGTTCAAATGAGAATGATGTTTCCCTCAAAACACTAATTTTCTTTGTTATATTATGCTTTCAAAAAATATACCATAAACATTAGGCCAATCGGGGTCAAAATTGATCCAAATATGTAATATTATGTTATGTCATATAGAGTATTTTTCCGGTGTTATATTTTGTTTTTTAATAACTGCCTAATTACTTTCACTTTTCCCATCGATTCCTTTTAAGTCTTTTAGAAAAAACAATGGCTGAGAGAAATAGATATGTGTTTTTTAGGATGATCATTGTTTACCCATCAGAATTATTGTTGCAGCTTTTTGTTGAACTAGTTCCTTATATAAACTAGTTTCTCATTCCTTGTTTTATGGATGTGAATTGAAGTCCTTGTTCATACGAACTTTCATTGAAAGTTTGTTCTTGTTGAGCTCAAGAACTGTTTAAGTTTCCTCGTACAAAGGCTTGTTTTCTTATACTTAGCAGAATTAAAGAGGTCGATTGATTCAGTTTAGTGCTTATAGCATTTAACCTCTAAGAAACCAACTTTTTTACCAAATGGGATTCTTTGAAACACATGCAATTTAGATTCATGTAACAACATGTTTGTGAATCAAAATACTTAAAATATCAACTTAGATAAAGTTCTAATACTATCATAAATCACACTTATGTTCAAATTTCTTACAAATTCACTGAAGGTTGATTATTTGAGGAAAAAAATTGGCCTACGTTATATTTTGTTTGAATATCGACACTGTATTAAAATTATGCAAAAAAATTGCTTTGATATTCTTATAGCTTCTTTGATTAATATTTGTAACAAACGAAATGTTCAGCATTGCTTAAAATCATAATTAAAGCAATTTTAAGCATGGGGTCAAATGTGACCCCCATCAACTTTAACGTTACAAAACGTAATCAACGAATGAGGGTTAATTCAAGCATGCGCAAATACAATCTGGGATAAGTGTTTACGGATGTTTTAGCTATAGCAAGAAAAAATAAAAACCAGTCCTTAAAAAAAACCGCATAAAATAGTACAACAACGCAAATAGTAGTCGCTGCTTCTAGTAGTAGTTATTCAGTTTTTATCCGGTGTTTTCCCTTTAGCAGAGATGGCCGGATTTACCCCATTCCTTCTGCAATTTCTCGCACTCCGTCCCTCTACTTATCTCGTCTCAGAGCATCCTCCTTCTTCAAACCAACTTTCTCTGTCTCCTCTTCCACTTGCTTCTTCCAGGTCTTCTTCGGTCGTCCTCGCTTTCTCTTGCCAGTCACTTCAAGATTCAGAGCAACCCTCAAAACACTATCGTCATCCCTCCTCAGTACATGTCCATACCATCTAACTCCATTTGCTGTTGCTAACCGGTCTATCGTTTCCTTCAACCCTAACATATCCATCTGTTCTTCAGTCGTCTTTCTGTCTACAATTATCTGACCGCACATGGCTCTCACCATAGCTCTCTCCGTTCTCCTTAAAATTGCTTTTTCATTTTCTTTTAGACACCATGTCTCACTTCCATACAGTATTGCTGATCTTACGCAACAACAATAAACTTTACCTTTCATCTTCAGAGGAAACCGATTTCCAAGCAACAACTCTCCACATTTCCTGAATCTTACCCAACCGATTCTTACTCTTGCTGTGACTGCCGCTTCACAACCACCACTAGCATTTAGTCTGTCTCCCAAATAACAAAATCCATTCACTGTCTCCACTTCATCGCACAACTTCTCGATTGAGTCCATCGTCCCTTCCATTATTCCTTTACATTTCAAGCAAACAAAATGCATTGCCAACCTAGCGGTAACTCTCTTTATTTTTGCACATTTGCCATGAACCCAGTTTTCACATTTTGTGCACAACACTGAGTTGGCCATGACTCTCCTCCCACAAACTCCACATGGATCTATCTTGCTTTTGTATAGTTTGCCTTCTGACCCGCTTACCATCATTTTTGTTTTTCTGGTGTTGACCTTTAAACCTTTACTTTCCAGTGCATTCTTCCAATTCCAAAACCTTTCCTTCAAGTCTTCCATGTGTTCACTCATGATAACAAGGTCATCTGCATATAGTAATTCGTTAACCACACCCCTTCTTGCATTTTCGGTAACAACGTCCACCACTATTGCAAACAATAGTGGCGACAGCACAAATCCTTGATGTACACCAACATTTACTTCGAATTCCTCTGAATATGCAGATCCCACCCTGACTCTTGTCTTTGCACCATCATACAGGCTCATAACTGCCCGAACTATTACTTCTGATAGACCCTTCTTTCTCATGGCCCATTCCATCACTTTTCTTGGCACTCTATCAAATGCTTTTTCCATGTCAACAAAACACATATACAACTTCTTGTCCTTCTTTTGATATTCCTCCTGCATTCTTCTCACAATAAATATCGCATCCACTGTTCCTTTTCCTGGCATAAATCCAAACTGCATTTCATTCAAATTGACTAGTGTTCGTATTCGCCTCTCTAGCACTCTTTCAACGATTTTCATGGCATGTTCTAGCAGTTTCACTCCTCTGTATGATCCGCAGCTCATCACATCACCCTTTCCTTTAAAGATAGGTACAATCACACTAGTTTTCCACTCATCAGGCATTCCTCTACCATCCAATACACGCTGGCACAGTTCCATCATCACTTTAACCCCAATTTCACCACTTGCAACTATCATCTCCACACTTACTTCAGATGGTCCGGTTGCCTTTCCTGATTTCATCCTTTGCATTGCCTCCACAATTTCATTATGAGCCACTTTTTCCACTGGTCCTTCTACTACATCAGTTTCCACCATGTGGTCCCATTCGTTCTCTTCATTCATGATCTTTTCCATATGTTCCTTCCAAATTTTTGCCCGGTCTTCTTCAATAAAACCCAATCGTCCGTCTTCTCCTCTCAAGCACCTTCCTCCTTCCCTTCCTTTTTCATTCTTCTAAGGAAGTAGAAAACACTATTAGAATTATGATATAAATTATTCAATTCCTGATTAGCTTCCTTTCTCATAGCTCTAGCAACAATTTTCCTTGTTTGATTTCTTATACGTTTGTATTGATTCTTATTTTCTTCTGATGGGAACCTGCACAGCTCTTTAAATGCCGCCTTCTTTCTTGCAATGGTATCCTTGACCTCTTCATTCCACCACCACATGTCTCCTTGACTTCTTCTTTCCACACACTTCGTCACAAGCCTTTAGAACACCATCCTTAAAAGTTTTCCACAAATCAGGTGCATCTGCATTCACTAGTTCTTTTACTCTTTTTTCAAATCTCACTCTTGTTCGGTTTTCATTCAACTTCCAAATCTTTCTTCTTATGATTCGTTCCTTTCTCACACCCTTTTTTAAAACCTTTTTATCTAGATCTACGACCACCAGCCTGTGCTGAAGTTCCCATGGAATCACTTTTACATCCCTTATATACTTTCTATATTTTTCCCCCACAAGCACAAAATCAATTTCTGTTTCACACCCACCGCCACTATAAGTAATTTTCCTTTTGTCTGTCTTTTGAAACCAAGTATTTGCCACGCACAGCTCTCTTTCATCACAAAACTCCAGCAATCTTCTTCCTTCTGCATTTCTTTTCCCAACACCATTCCCCCCGTGAACACCTTCAAAACCCTCAGCACATTTCCCCACATGTCCATTGAAATCCCCCAAAGAAACAATGATTTCATTACAACTTGCCAAGTCCCACTCACTCCCCATTTCATCATAAAAACGAACTTTCTCTGAATCTGGTCTTCCACTTTGTGGCCCATACGCACATCACCTCCCTACCTAGAGTTAGCACAATCACGATTACTCTGTCACTTTTTCTTCTAACTTCCACAACGTTTCCAGATATTTCCTCTTTCACCAAAATTCCCACCCCTCCAAATCCTGCATCATTTCCTGACCACCACATTTTATACCTTCTTCCCGAAGCACCCACAAAACGAGCTCCTTGGCCTTTCCATCTTACTGCCTGGATGCAACACACATCAACTTTTCTCTTCCTTAGTTCTTCACACACTTCCGTTTTCCTTCCACAAAGACTTCCCACATTTAATGTTCCAAATCTTATCCCCTGACATTCAGATTTAAACCCGGAGATTCTTCGCACCCCCTGCCCATTTAAGAGCTGCCGGGGACTGGGGGCCATTTGTATATTTTTTCTGGTCATGGGGATTTACTGGAGCAAAATTCTTCTACAGGGAGCATGCCCTTGCTTACCCCAACCTCAGTTTTTTGACATGAGTGGTCCAACCAAGCAATTAAGCTGGCAACCCCACCATTAACAGTTAGACTGCAATTGGTAGGTACCCAATAGTCGCCTCTTACGACATGCTGGGTAAACAGCTTCACTATTCTGATAACCGGTGAAGCACGGTATAACCGGTATAAACTTCTATTCAAGCAAATACGGCAGCCAAACTGCAAACTTGCTTATTGGCTGCGTTTTATGGCGCTACGTAGAGTGACGTGTAGCGGAGCTTCTGTGGTCGCTGCACAACTAGAAAAGTAGCGCGTTACTGCCCACCTCTGGTGGTTAATTGGACTTTTGATTACGCACTGAAGGCGATCTTCTCAAAACGTCCCCAACACGAGATGCTTGGTTGATCATGCCCTAGACAAGTTGGCAAACTTTTTTCATAGCCAAAACTCATTCTTTAAACACTGGAGACACATTCAGCATTGCAAAAAGCCAACCGTTACGAATTACTAAAACTGACAGTTTGTCAGTTAAAGGCTTTCTTAAAATGAAATTTTTTTGAAAGTAAGTTTTATAATCAAGTTGTTTTTTATGGCACTGGAAAGATGATTGTTTACGTGGAGACCAACTTGCTTCCAGACAGTTCGCGGTCCACAATTGCAAGGCGTGAACAGTCCATTACAATATAGAACCCGCGGTGATGCAGTCTAGTTGTTCCGGACTTTGGAATAGAAGAATTTGAAACTTCATAAAAGCACCATTGGTGTTCATTCAAAAACGCATCAGAAATTTGTGGTGTCCCATTGCTTGAACGAAACGTCTGGTTTGAAACTTAGTAACAACAAATCAGCATTCCAAAGCATGCGAAATAGCGGGAAAAATACGAAAAAATCGATGTTTAATGGGCGCGTGGCCCAGCTTGCCGACTGCTACCTTAGTCTAAACTGAAGTGGGCCAAAACCATAACCCTAAGCTGAACGTGGGCAACCACCACGAAGCACATAGCAGCGCACCTATCTACACACCAGCAACCGCAGAAACAAAAACGTGGCTTCGTGGAAAAACAACGCATTACTTCATAATCATGAATTCGTTGTTTGGCGGCAGCGAGCTGAGCACAGTGTTAATGCAGTTCAACGTGGCGACAAAACGTGATAAGTGGACGAAAAACAAAAAGCAACAATGCAATTTCATCCAAGAAGTGGAACAGGTGCTCTGACGGAAATAACTTCGGCGGTTCACGATCAGCTCCGAAAAATATGCGAGTTCATGCAAATCTCCAGCAAACTTGAGCGCCAATTGAATAGCGTAATGCTTCTTCATTCATTTAGGCGTATAAGTCCATGCTCGGTTTTTATGTCTTTCGTTAGACTGGGCCACCACGATGGGTAGACTGTTTGGTACATGAAGACAGAGGCATCCCGTTAAGTACCTTGCCCAAGAACACAGCAGGTAATGCTTCCAGGAAACTGTCTCTGGTCAGTCCGCAACCCGATGCTGATTAGCTGACAATATCACGCGGTTATGTAATGCATAGCATGAAATTAATTGTAACAACATTAAAATATAAATTGCCACGTTGTAGTGCACGATCTGCAGGTAGCAGTTGAAACGAATCACCACTGCATGGAATACTGCTGTTATAATCACCGATGTCTTTTCACAGTTGTTTCCAAGCGACGTTGCATTAACTCCCTTGATTGCGATAAGCAGGCACACGGCGACCCCATTTAGGTAAGTGATGGACTAATGCTTGGCAAGATGTCCGCTGAAGGCCAACCTGGTCTCGAGGAAGCCTTTGACCGCCGCCCCAACGTTGCTGAGGTCAAGCAGGAAGGTGTCGTGGCCGTAGATCGAATTCAACTCGTAATACGTCACTTGATTATTTCCTGGAAAACAAAACTTCATCACGTCCTGGCAAAAAAGAAAACAGAATCTGCCAACCTGATCGTTTCAACTCATCCGCTAGATCACGCTGCTGTTGTACAGGAAACAACACATCGGTGGTCACGCCCATAATGAGAGTGGCACACTTGATTCTCGACATCGCGCTCTCTGTTGACGATTCAAAGTAATCCTCAACATCAAACAAATCCATCGCCTGAAATAGATTTTGCATTTCGATAGCGCATCACGTCGTGATCAACTGAGAAAACATACAAGATGAACGAGCTGACTCACTTTGGACAGATAAAGCAAAGTGTTGGCGTCGAGCTTCGTCGCGTACTGCACGCCTTGGTATTCTATGTACTGTTCGATCTCAAAGTTATGGCACAGCGATGGGGGCTCTCCTTCAATCCTGGTCCGGCCGAACCGGTTTTCCCATTCAATTCCGCTGCGGTAAGTGAGAGTTGCTAATTCCCTGCGTGATGATAATTGTGTTAAATGCAAACGAAGATGACGTAACGCGGAAGGTTACCTCGCAAGTTTGGTTCCACGCATCGGATAATCCCCCTCGTAATAGTGCCCTCGATTCCACAGCGGATCCTCCATTATACAACGACGCTGCAGATAGCGGAAGGCGATGGCGCTCGGGTGGGCTTTCGACCCGGATGAGAGCGCCACCAAGCGTGGAACCATCTCGGGATATAGCGCTGCCATGGCAACCGAACACATACCACCAAGCGACGCACCAACAGCAGCGTAAAGCTGAAAAACATCGAGATGTCGCCAGAGTTCCCGCATCTCTGGAATTTATGACCACATTGCTATCTCGAAATTAAAAAATTCAACAGCCAGACCACATGCGTACCTTAGAAATGCCAAGGTTATCAAGCAACAACTTCTGAACGTCGACCATATCTTTGACGCAGACCATGGGAAAATTGGTGCCATATTTCTTCCCAGATGCAGGGTTCACAGTCGACGGCCCCCTATACAAAAAAGTTAATTACAAAATAATTCTGCTCTCAATACAGCAGTTACCCGTAGGCACAAGGTCAAAAACTGGAACTGATACCCGGCGGAGGACCACCATCAATTACCTAAATAGTTTATTTACTAAACTGATGGAGAGTAATTTTAAGAAAGAAATACCCAAGAGTAGAGTCGATCCATGAGCCAAGTGTGGCAAGAGGGTGATCGAAAATTCGTTGATGTGTGCAAAATGTGGTAAATAGGTGCATGGTAGTTGTGCCAACATGAAGAGTGACTTCAACTCTGGCAAAAGGTTTTATTAATGTTGAAGCAATGAAAGGAATTGTCGAACCAGCTGAAGAGTTAACATTTATGACCAGTTGGAGCTAGTGAATTTTTTTATTTGGAGAACAGATTAAATGTCAGTGATGAAAGCGAAGCGGCGATGATAGCAAGAACAAGAGTTGGATGGATAAAACTTAGAGAATGTGGAGAGTTGCTTAACGAAAGGCTTTCATTGAAAATGAAAGCACGAATTATATCATCGGAGTTGTGCAAGATCAGCGATGCTGTAGGGTAGTGAGACATGGTATCTGCAGAAGAATGAAATGGCGATTTTGAAAAAAAACTGAAAGAGCAGTTTAAGTAAGCAAGTCAATTTTCCTGTGATTCACAGGCTCAGACGTGATGATTCAATGTATGTCTACCACGACACTCTCGCTTTCGAATTAGACTTTTTACGGGAGCAACGTAGCACTTTAAAATCCGGATGTCCTTCCTGGCGAATACCATTGTATGGGGTTAAATTAACCGAAAAAAGGAGCAGTCAAGAATTGAATTTCCTGGGTCTGGAAGAAACTTTGGACAGACTAGGTTAAGTCAACGTAATGCGATGGCATGGGCATGTTTTGTGGGGGTTGATGAAGATGTGTTGAGGAGAGCATTGAATTTTTAAATGTTTGGAGAAGGCGTGAAAAAGGCAGGTGGTCAAACAGGATGGAGATTGGACTAAAAAGGAAGATGCCATTGACAGACCGAAGCGACGCAATGCGGCAAATAAAACTTTCGAGGATCATGAGGTGAATCCAGCCACCTTTATTAACAGAGACCAAACCGAATTTAAAGCATTAGGTCTATCTCTCAAGTTTCCCAGAAATCCATTGACGAAGTCTTCATGAAAAATACATTGCGGTAGTTTTCATTCAATTATGTATCTACTAACCCACTCAGCAGCGGAGACAGAATTTTCGAGACCCGACCGGCAAAAACTAAATCTGTCCGTCAGTTGACCGTTTTTTATAAAAATTTTTGTTGTTTATGTAATACTTCTCATGAGCATCTGAATTTAGGCACATGAAAATTTTTGACGGTGAAAAAGGATAAGCAACCGCTTTTTTTGACCGGTCCGACGGGCCGGTCAGGAATCTCGACAAGAGCGGTTTCCATCTCGGGCCCGAAGATCCCCCATCAGTTGTCGTTGTGAAGCATATCCGTCCACCGGTTTCATCCAATCGTGTGAAGAGTACCGATGAGTTAATGTTTTTTGACCCAGCCAATTCTCGTTACAAAAGTACAGCTTTTTTGAAAGGAAATAGATTTTTTTAAATTATTGGAGTAGTGTGGAGTCGCTATATATTTCTCCCAAAGTTTCTGGAATCTTTGGAAAGTTTGCTTTGTTTCCAGCATAGTCTTACTTAGGAAGGGACTTCTCGCAATTTTAACAGCCAACGATTTCATAAACATCCAATCCAATCATTTCGTATAAGAAAGTGTAACAATAATAATCTCGGGAATATTCATTTTATTATCCCGTGTCGACGTAGTTTTTCTGTTTTGGTCATTAATTCCGGTATTTTCTCCAATACAAACCGTCGCTTGTTTATTTTATTCTCAAAGCAATTTTATTGGTAGTTATTTCCTGTACTACCCCCGTAGACAAACCTTTCCTGATTTATTTTATATGCGTTTTTATTGGTTGTTCTTTGGGTAGCAGTTTCCGGTATTCCCCCGCTTTTAAACCTTTTCTTGTTAATTTTTAGTTTTTAGTAATTTTGATTGGCTAAAATATTTGGGAACTTTATTTCGGTTACGTACGAATGGAAAGTATATATACGGGTGGGTCATTTTGAAAACTCAGAGACGAAAACAAACAGGCGAAGCACAAGCGAGAAGAATTAGAAGGCAAGGGCCAAGCACTACAGCAAGGAAGGGGGACTATCGGCTGCTACAGTGTGGTGTCGGTGATTGTCTATGTGCGAAAGCTCGTATATTAATGGAGTTGTGTTGTAAAAGAGTGGGCTGGCAACCTAGCTTCTCCAGCGTAAGTCCTTAGGCTGAAGGATAAGGCATAGAAGGTAGCCGTTGAACTCTACCGAGCTAATCTTCTAGTCGTCGACTCGTCATCTACCGGTCACTAGGGTACTGGGTGGGTGACTTTACCGCATTCGGCGACAGGAAGCATAAATTTGAAGTTGTGGAAATACGCCAAAGTTCCTGATAATTACTTTCTTACACAAGGAATATAAACATTAGGGCCACTACTTACGCCTTTTTGCAACGGTAGCCGCATTTGTATGACCGGAAGCCTATGGCTGTGCGTTTGTTGTTTGGTGCAGGCAAGAGCGCCGCCAGATAAAGAGCAAACTAACCCGAAGTCGAGCACTCACAGTTATCACAAACGCACTGCCTCCACCAGTAATGTCCAGGTTAAGAATACAGATTCAGCCGATGGGTAGTTGTGAGAGCATTGATTAAAAGTAAATGTTTTCTTGACACAGCCAATTCTCGTTCCAAATTCAAAAGTACCGTTTTTTTAAGGGGAATTGACCAGAAAAATATTTCGAGCGTTGCGCAGCTATATTTCCCATAAAGTTTTTGAAGGTCCTAGCTCGTAACTGTAGGCGCATTTGTATGACTTGAAACCTCTGGCTGCGCGTATGTTGCATTTCAATCACCGCAACGAGGGTTAGGGCAAACTAACTATAGGTCAAGCACTAACAGCTAAGTTAATGCAATACATTAGGTGATGGGAAAGAGCTCAATCAATCAATGAGGTTTTTGCGCTTAAAATGCGGATAATTTATGTGATTCGTGCAAGATTATAGATGTAAAATCAACAATTTATTCGACTTGGTTAATATGTCTCAAAGTTTAAGACTAGTGAGGCTTGCGACACCACTCTTCAATGGTATTCTGACTTGCCATTGCATCATTAAAAAAAACACGTTTTTGGCCTACCGGTGAGTTAACACTGCATGTATCATTCTTCCCCAACAGTCACCTTATCAGTTGTTTGCTTTTAAAATGACAGTGCATGACAACTTAAAGCACAACTGCTGTTTTTACTTTCATGGTATCAGTCAGCATTATGATAAAACTGAGGTACCTTAAAGAGTTAAAAAAAAAGAAAAAACACTCTTAAAATGCTTAAAAAAGAATCACCGCCTTTTGAGCTGAATTAACATGCCCATCGTCAATTCAGCTCAAAAGGTGGTGGAATTTTTTAAATTGAAAGCGCCATGTTAATCTCTCTCAAAAAGCATTTAATCGTGTTTTTACAGTCCATACTTTTTGAAAAAATAAATAGAACAAAATCTGCAATCAAACGTTAATTGTGACGTCATCCTACGACCTAAAAGGGAAAAATTTTTGCAAGTTGGGATAGTTTGCATTTGAGCATGAAACGATTTTCCCTCCTCATGAACGCTAATTAAGAAATTGTTGTTGGTTATGACGACGTCATATGTCACCAAACCTCCTACGACACTCAGCCCGAGGCGGTAATCAATTGTGTCAAGTTTCCTGTTTGTACGTGCAGTGGTTTTGGAGGAGCTAAAGCGTATGGACGTTGGTACGTATAAAGCTTTGCTTTAGGTATAGGTTTCTAGGGCTACTTGTCCAACTTCTTTAAACATTCTGAACTCTATTTCAAAGTCTTTCTGCATGTAGAGCTAGTGTAGGCTACTGCTGAGCTGATGTTACTTCTTCCAGGGCTATGCTTCGTCCTTACACTCACCTTGTAACATCTTCTCCCCTTCTGTTTTGTCGCTAGCCCATTCCCCAAACCTCCTACTTTTTCCTCCTCTACTTTCAGCACATCTTTTTTCTTCTTCATTTGACACATTTTGGGTTCTTTTATGAAACGCAGAACTTCCCGGAAGAAGTGCTAGCTATATCACTTTATCTCAGAGACTTGATCTTTCTTGTAAACGTGATTTGTATAAAGAGTCGAATTTTAGTTCCTCTTCTATATCATTGAGGATTCCTAAACACACGGTCTTGAATCCACTACGAGTCTGGCTCTCTATTTCTTCTTTGGAATCACTTTCTTCACCAAACAAGAGTCTTTCCTTTACTGACTTCTCCAATTCTTCTAGTTACCCTGAAACTGACAATATGGGGTCAACACCTCTCTCCATAACTCTTCTCTGCTTTCCTTTCTTAATGTTTATGCTGCACCCACCTCTAACTCCACGCAAAACAATAGATCCAATACTTTTTCTTTTTCCATTCTTTTTTCTTCCCTCAAGATATCTTGTCATTCTGGGAGTTTAGTTTTCCTCACACTCTTTATTTCAGGCCTTCGCGGATATAAGGTATTCGAGTAGAATAATTCCTCCAATCTGCTCCGTCTCAGTCACTTTGACCTCATAGTTTTTTCTCTCCTCTGGCAGCCACTCCTCACCAAGCGTTTCTCTTGCTCACTCGCCTAGGCTAATCTGATTGGTAAAATACAAGAGTTAACGACATCATCATGGGATTAAAGGATACATATTACCACATTACTTACGTGCTACCATAACATCCACCTAATTGATTGGCACAAATCACGAAGAATTTGTCCGTATCCAGCGCACATCCTGGGCCGATGAACTTCTCCCACCAACCAGGAGCTTTGTTGTCCTGGAAGCAATGAACACAAAGGTTAATCCAGTCACAACAAAGTGAGAGTGACTAGTATACACATAATGAGCATGACTAGGTTGACTTCTTGATGTCCATTTCAGTGTCTGCTACCATGTGGCAACTGTATGGGAACACCATGATTGTTGTCGTTGAAATTGTGGTGATTACACCGGGTCCACTAAAGAATCAGCAGCATTGCTCGATACGTGCAATTGAAGAAGAGGAAAATTCCGTCAAATTGGGGATGTTTTAGGATTCAAGTTAGATTTTTTTCATCTAGGGTTACGGCTAATTAGCGTTAGAATTATGGTTAGTTCGATCAGACGTACCAACATGATTTCAACTAAATATTTTTACCTCATGGCTACGGGCGTGTGAGCTGGCAGACAGACCGGTGAACAAAAGAATGGCATTGCTGGCGTTGGCGTTCAACTCGCCCCACGTTTCATAGGCAACCTGCAATTTAATTTTTAATTATGACGTCATAGTTATATTGCATCGCTTGAACATGCAAACCTTGACTTCAGGAAGGAGTCCATCATTATAATAAAAATGAAAAGGGCTTTTGGAATGAAACTGTTTAAATCCTGAAACAATTTTTTGATATGTCGGTTCCGGTCCACCAATGACTCTGAAATATGTTAACAAAACCACAGTAAAACTACTACAGCAGAAAAACTAGTAAACATTTTATTTCAAAACATTTCGCTTTATATTTAAAGCATCATCAGTGGCAATTAATTATCTACAAGGCTAAATTTTGTGAGCTACTGAACCCCATTCATAAAAAGAATGGCAGAACCCCGTGCTTCACCGGGTTGGAATATTGAAGCTGCTCACCCAGCATGTCGTAAGGAGCGAATCTTGGGTACCCATCAATGGCAGTCCGCCTTGTTGTTGATGGGGCTACCAGTCAGTAATTTGCATTCATGACTGGTTCGAAATCGGCTGCTATTTTTCCCATAGCTTAATTCAATTAGGCTGACGGCGTGAACCCGGATTGCCGTTTGCGCCTATCTCCATCCCAAGTAAGAGGAGGGGTAAACCAACCAACCAACTATGTGAGCTATTGTACCACTTAGATGACTGAATCTACAACGATTGTTAAGTAACAAAGGAAAACTAATACAAAGCGATTGTAATAAGTTAGCTAAGAGAATTCTAATGAAGGTGATTTGAAATTTAAGAAAACAGTAAAACGTACTTAAAGTTTTAATATGCCACAGGTATTTACTAGAGATGTAACGATACTTTAGTATCAGTATCAGTGGTATCGGCCTATTTTTATGGTGTGGAGCAGTAGTATCGGTTAAATCAGTGGTTCTTAACCTTTTGTGGTTCATGGACCCCTAAAACGCTTTTTCAAAAGCTATGGACCCCTTTGGCTTGGTAGAAAAAAACAAACTACAATTACAATATTAGCTGTAATCAACGTGATAGTAGTCAAATAGTTTTTGGACTAAACATAGCGTTTAAGTAAACGAATATCAGTCCATAACAATTCCAATGCAGAATTAACTAAATTATACAGCAATAAATAAGCAGTACCTTTGCTTTAACTAACGTGAATCAGTAAGAAAAACACTCGTGAAACATCAGTGAAAAAAAATCAAAAAGAAAATGGTTGAAGCAACTTAGAAAACTCGTAAAATGCATTTAATACAATTCAGTTTTTAGGTTTTTATTGTAATGCGAATGTTGTTGTTGCTTTTTTTCAACAAGAACATGAAACTGTGGGATGGTTTTCGACAGGGCCACGCGCATGTCATCCTTAACGTTCAATCTATTTCGTTGTTTTGTTTTAATAGCAAGAAGAGCCGAAAATCCCGACTTGCATAGGTAGGTTGTAGCAAAAGGCAAAAGAGCAACCATGGCTCTCTTTACCAGGCGAGGATAAGCGTGTGTCAAGGAACACCAGAATTCTGTTACGTTCTTTGAGTTGAAATCGTTTCTTAGCATTTGCATTGTCCTCAACTCAATAAGATCATCTTTCGCCAGATCGTCGTCACAAACAGCATCTAGATCCGCAAGAAATGGATTGCGAATCCACAATTCAAAATTTAGATCACCTGGGCAATAACTTTTGAAAGACTGCTGTAATCTATCTAAATTTTCGCACATATTTCCGCGCAGGGAGGGATAGGGTTTCAATACTATTGATTCGGCTTTGCGTGATTACTTCCTCCAGCATTGGGAAGTTAGCAAAGTTGTCTGTCTCTAATCTTCTTTTCCACAGAGGAAGCTTTGCTTGAAAAGCTTGCAATCTTTCCATAGCGTCTATGATCGTTATATCTGGTCCTTGAATCGACAGGTTTATTTTATTAAGGTGTCCAAAAATATCTGCCAAGTACGCTAAACCACAGAGAAACTCTATACAGTCAAATTGCACTGAGAGAGGATTTTGTTTTTCCCTTAAAAAGAATGAAACTTCCTTTCTCAGTTCCATCAAACGTTTTAAAACTTGACCTTTTGAAAGCCAGCGAACTTCTGTATGATAAAGAAGAACTTCATGTTGCGCACCCATTTCTTGACAAAGCTTTTTGAATATGCGATGGTTCAAAGCTCGAGCTCTGATAAAGTTGACAACCTTTACAGAAGTCGACAATATCTCTTGTAAATTTGAGGGTAGAGTTTTTGACGCCAGTGCATGTCGATGCAAAAAGCAATGAGTCACAATAATTTGAGGAGCTTCTTTCTTTACCAAAGTGACAAATCCTGAGGTTTTTCCAAGCATTGAAGGCGCTCCGTCGGTACATAAACTACCAATATTTCTCTTCCAGTTGAAGTCTTGCTTGGCAAAGAAATTATTTACTGTCTGTAATACATCTGCAGCCTTAGTACTTTCAAAAAGAGGCTCGCAAAATAGAAACTCTTCCTTAATTGCATCGGCGTGCATATATCGAACATACGCAAGAAGTTGCGCACACTGAGAGACATCTCTGCTTTCATCCAGTTGCAGGCTAAATGGAAATGGTGAAGCTTTCAGCTCCTCCATTACTTGTTCCAGAATATTATTGGAAATGTCATTAATTCTGCAGTTGATGGTATCATTTGACAAAGGAATGGCTTCAAGTTTCTTTCTATGTTCTATGCCACAAACCAGCTCAGTCATTTCCAAAGCACACGGTTTTACCAATGTCTCTCCAATCGTGTGCGGTTTCTTTTCCTTGGCAATGCGGTAGGCTACTTTGTATGATGCTTCGAGGCAAGGCTTCTGTGTCTTGATGAATCCGAACTTTGGCAAAGTCCCACTTTTCTCGAATCGAACTTTCTTAGAACGAAAAGATTCAACACTATCCAGCGCATTTTTAGGATGCATAGATATGAGGTGCTCCTTTAGTTTTGCTGGTTTCATACTTGCATTGGCAAGGACTTTACCACACAGAAAACACAGCGGTCTTTCACTGCCATCACTATTACTAATGAAGGTAAAACCAAAAGCTACATAGTTTTCACTGTACTTCCTCTTTTTTGACATTTTCTGAATGGCTAATTTTTCTAATTTATTTGCCTTGCCTGGTTATCAACTTCTTAAAATACGTTTGAAGCGCAAAATTCAGCCTCACACCTACAGTTTCTAGTTCACTCTGTTATGACACAACATGGCGTATGTTACGTCACAAACACTATGTTGCCTTTTTCTAGGGTAGTCGTGGTGCATATATGGAGTTGCCATCTATCTTAATTCAAAATAAGGACAACCAGAAATCTAAACAAGATTTGTAACGCTAGAAGTGTTTGATTAATATTTATTCATGCGCAAGAACGGTATGGCAATCCTATGTGTATATATAACTGCGATTGTGACCAATCAAGCGGACCCCTTAAAGTACCTTTATCGACCCCTAAGGGGTTCATGGACCCCCGGTTAAGAACCCCTGGATTAAATAGAGCTGATACCTCCTGATACTTTTTAGCACAAAATAAATATAAAATTTTTTGTTGTTTTTTCCTAGTATAAATATAAAAAATTTTTGTTCCCCCTGGAACAGGATTGGATTTGTAACATAATTAACAATTTGTAATGTATCAATAATGACTAGGGGGAGGAGGTCTTCCAAACAGAATCCAAACATCGTGCAGTCCTCAATATTGTGTTTATATAAATATACATATTAAAAGTATTCTGCAAATTTCAGTTTCTCTTTTAGCTTCAGAGGCATGGGTTAATAAAAATGACTTCTAGCAAAAGCATAGTATGGAAATTTTTTAATATTAAAGCTGTTGATGCAAAAAAAGTTATCTGCAATTTATGTAGCAATGAATTTTTGAGAGGAGGGAGTGATGAAAGTTTTTAGTTTCGACTTTAATATGAGGGGCAGTTTGTTTGATAAAAAGAGTGTGCACTTGGTGAATGGTTTTGATTCTTTTAAGTATGGTATACACATTTTTCAGTTCTGACTTACCAATCTTTTTTTTATTAGTAAAGCTGCAGTTTGGTAGTATATATTTTTAATATTGACTTGTGAGTGCTGTTTGTATGGTAATAGCTACAACTGGCTAATACTTTTTTATTAATACGTTTTTAGGAAATTTTCACTTACGAAGGTGCTTTGATTATGTTGTAAAGCTTATTTTTTTCTTCAGTTACAGCATTGTTACTTTCTCATTTTATTTTATTCTTTTAATCTTTTGTGGTTGTAAGGTAAGCCTATTTTCTTCGAATAATGATATTCAATCCATTGCTTTAGTATTTTGCTATAAAAAGTACTGCTTGATTTGTTCAACTTTCTTTTACAATATTGTCATGAATAATGATAGATAAGTACCAAGAAAAAACTCAAAATGCAATAAAAAGCTAGATCTACTAAATACGAGTACATTCTTAGGTACTGCCTACAAAAGCTTTTGTTGGTGCTCAATAGATAAAAAATTATCGGTGGTGTCAGCAGTATCGGTTTTGGCTTTAAATGTTGGTATCGGTTTAAAATATGGTGTCAGTACATCTCTAGTACTTACACTACGATATTACACAGTTAGAGTAAATTACAATAACTATTTAATGTAGTTTTCGAATATTGAATTGTGTACCTCTACTTTCTATTTCACTTATAAAAGCGCATATCCTACAGCTGTCTCACAAAGCAAATGTTTTGTCCCCTTGGTTCCTCGCTTATAAGCAGCACCTGCAGTTTTTTGAAGAAAAAAACTGCGATTTAGTCATGCCTGTATACAGTATTCTATTCTCAACATACCTTTTATTTAAACACGGAAAGTCAAAGTCACTACCTCGAAATTCAAGTTGTGGTATCTTCACATCGATAGAGCTATCGTCAGGAAAGCCAGAGGTATGATCATGGTCTTGTACAATTGTATCTTCAGAAAATTTATCAGGACCATGAATATTCCTTGTGCTACCCACCGAACATAAAAGTCGAGCATTTCCCAACCAAAAATGTTTAAACAGTGATTTTGCAACCATATTTACGTAATGATAAATCAAACTATCTAAATTTAGTAAAATATCCTAAAAAAATGTAGTCAACTTTCCAAACGGTAGCTTTCCGGTAACCGTGCACATGGCATGCACTAGAGCATATCATACGATGGGACGAGCAAAGTTTAAGCCTAGTGAAATAAACTTTAATTTAAATCTAACACAGCTAATATTGTTTTTCAGTGCCAATGAAAACAATCGTGATTTCTGATTTATCTACAAAAACTTTATTACCATGCTCACACACATCATAAGATTTGATCGATTTTTATAGCACTCTTTGTTTGACCGGATTGAGCTATGGCACGTTTTTTCAGTAGAGTCAATTTTTTGGTAGTAAGCTTGAGTGTAGTGATTGCTCGTAAAAGTTCTGGATACAGAGTAAGTTTCATCCTCTAAATTTGATAGGTCAATAAAGAGTCAATTTTTTTCTGTTAGGTCAATTCTTTTTGTTTTAAGGCAATAAAAAAAGTTTTTAATAATTGACACTGCTAGCAAAAAAGTCTTGTATTAGCGAGAAAAACTGATCACTATAATAACTTGTCACAATTAAACAATTGTGATGCAATAATCAAACATGAAATTATGTGTGTTGTGTTGCAATGAAACAATTGCGACAATTAGGATGTGCAACACTGCACATTTGTTAAAGTAAAAACGTTTACAGTATAGCGAAGAGGCATGTACAATTCTACTTTAGACTATCTTTTCATAATTAATTTACAGTTAATCAAGAAAGAGTGAACGGTTTATGTACAATTCTACTTTAGACTATCTTTTCATAATTAATTTACAGTTAATCAAGAAAGAGTGAACGGTTTATTACGTAGATACCGTGTGCAAGTTCCTTAACAGATGGTACTATTCTACTATTATTTCTACAGTGGAATCAACAGTCAAAAAGAGTGACGTGACATAATTATTTTAAGTTTGCTTTAGTTTAGGTTTGCAAATGATACCAAAAGTTAAAGCTATCAAAACATTTAACATTCAATCTATACTTTACGACTTCCCGGTAGAATTTATGACAAGTTTTATCAACGACTTATATAGCATAATGTGCAGCTGCACAGTTTCTTGCAACAAACGCTTTGTTGTTGGAACTGATCAAAATACATCCAAACACCAAAACGCGTTAGGTAGCAGATTCGAACTACCAATCCCACACAATTGAAAACGTTTTTGAGCAGTAACACCGATTTTGTGGAAAAGGTGATCAAGGCATTTTAGTCAGCTTATATTTTTTGCATCAGTTAAATACAAAGTGTATCAAAAATCTATTTTATGGCGTTGGTCACAGTTTGCCATCTGAAACTATTTGGAGAAAAACAGTTCTGCATTTAAGCGCAGATGAGTTACAACAGATAAGAAATGCTGTACATGACATAAAATTTTTCTAGTTGTTGAAGAGAGCACTCTATTCTGCACACAATATTCAAATATTCTAGCTGAAGGCCTAGAAACACCTCTCTTCAGTATGACTGTCAACGTCTACCACATGCACGAAACAGGAGGGCAGGAGAGATTGCCCCCAAAAATTTTCGCTTGGGGGTCTCCAGTTGATCAAGTGGTGAACCTATGTGGTTACAAATGGAGTCTGTTTTGTTATCCTGGCCCACTATTTTTATATATAAACTTAAATGAAAACCAGGATAAAAAATCTTTTGCAGTTGCCAAAAATAGCTCGGTCTTTTACCTCTACCGATCTAAATTGGTGACAGCTCATTTGTTGAGTTGGTTACGCTAATTATTACGTCATCAAAGCATAACGTCACAGTTTCGCTCAGCCAAATATTATGAGAAACCACCGCCTGTGGCACCAAATAGCAACAGCATTGCTAAAGCAGTTGGCGATACTATTAAATATCTTGGAATCAACCGACACTCTTTCTGTCTTTTATTTCAAAATGTATGGTGGCTACAAGTGCAATGTGTAGCACTTACTGCACAATTAAGCTACAAAACTCAAATCTCACTTTTAAGATGTTGATCAGCTAATCGCAAAATTAGCAACGGTAAAAAATAAAACCAGACAAGCCAAATTCGTTACTAATGGTTCCCCGCCTTAGCCGGTTGTTACAAGATGCGCAAGCTGGTTAAATGCTGCAATAAATTATGTAAAGAATTTACCTGAAGTGAAAGCGATTGTGGAAAGTTTTGAAAGTTCTAGTATTTTAGTAATCCAAGCAAAAGTTAATTTGCAAACAATTGGTTTACCTATTCAACTTCTCAAAATCAAAGACCAATATGAATGTCTAGTTAAGCTTATAGAAACGATGGAAAGCGCCAAGTAGACCATCAAAGAAGCAGTGCAAACAATTTAAGAATTTGACTTCAGAAAAGACACTTGCTGCATTTACCGTTACACTGAAAAAAAAATGCAAAACAATGACATTTCTAAAATAATGAACATGGAAAGATCAGACATTTCGCCAACTGTTTAGTTTGTCTTAACATTCGCTGCCAACAACTGCTTCAGAAACGATGGAAAGTGTTTAAATACACCATCAAAGAAGCAGTGCAAGCAATCTAAGAATTTGACTTCAGAAGACACTTGCAGCATTTACTGTTACATTGAAAAAAGAATTCAAAACAATGACATTTCTAAAATAATGAACATGGAAAGACCATACATTTCACCAGCTGTTTACAGTTTACCTTAACATTCGCAGCCCACAACTACTTCTGTGGAAAGAAGTTTTTCCATACTGTGAAAAACTGTTAGCCAAGGACAGAAACTAAAAAGCAAAAAATGTAGAGTATATGATATATAATGTAAAACATAGTTATATTTTTCAATTCTTGTTTCTGGTGACTACAGAGTTGGCTGCTTGTACAAAGCATGCATATTGCAAGTTTTGTTGGAAGATTTGTTTGCTTTCATTAATTAAATGTTCGTTTTAATGTAAAAACTCAAGCAACATTTATTTATTTAGTGAGAATTTTGTTAGGCCAGCAAAGTCAATTTTTTTAAGGCAATTGATTTAGCGTTTGGGTCAATAAAAACTTGCGCTAATAATCAGATTTAGGGGCATAGAGTAACGCTTCTATTCATCTCAATGGCATTTGGTTGCTCTTCCAAGAGGATCTACTAAAAATTCAGCTATGTTGCTGGATGTGTGAAATTGGATACCACTAAAACGTGAAAATGAGGATCAGTGGTTTGATGTTGGATTTAGGGTTAAAGTTGATATACACAGTATTTGTTATTGCTATTTAAATTTGAGAACTATCAAGCTGAAACTTCTGCAAAATTATCGTGCATAGAAATACAAAAAGATCAATACAGCAATGCAAAAAGACTAGCTTACTTCTTCAGCAATTTTTGTCTTTATTGCATCATAATCAACTAGCTACCCATAAAAGACAGCAAGCTTGCTTGTTGTGTCCTTGGTCAAGGCACTTCACGGAACGCCCCGCCTTTATGTGGAAGACAGGTGCCCCAGACACCATGGAAATGGCAACTCCCAAGCGAGTGCGAATGTACCGTCCAAAAAATAGCGATACAATTTGCTTTCTCATGAATGGAGGATAAACACGGCAAATAAAAAAACAAAAAAAACTTAAACTACTAATAAAAACCTAAGCTTGATGAAATAAACTTCATTGATTAATGTAAAATACAAAAAATACATGAATTAATAAAATCTAGATGTGTATTTGTGCAAAATAGCACTTGCACACACACGAACAAATGTTTGTATGTGCACGTGCACTAACACGTGGTCGCAAATTTGACATTTGTGCCAGCGCAATCAGTTGTCTCTGATCCATCACCACATGAGGATGGACATCTGAAGAATAATATAGTTTTGGTCAAATTGGTAATTAGTCGATTATTGTAAGCAATAGGTTATTTTTATACATTTATTGGTCTTTACATGGCAATAACATTTTAACAATTGCTCTGTCAAACGACACCGCTGCAAACAGAATTTCTGAAATCAACAAGAATTAATTGGTGCAACAAATTACACAAATTAAAGGAAGCCCAAAATTTTCAATTCATATGGACGAAACAGTTGATATTACTAAACTAGCTCAGTTCTTGGTATGTGTCAGGTATGTTTATGAAGAAAACGTTGACAAAGAATTGTTATTTTGTCATCCTTTGAAAGACCATGCTATAGAGAAAGACATACATTGCAAAGTTGACAAATTTTTAAAAACTGAAAATTTAGAATAGAAAAATTGCTGTGGATTATGCACAGATGGTGCAAAAGCAATGACAAGCAAAAATATTGGTTTTAAATATATTTTTAAGCTGCTAACTATGATCATATAATTTTTACTTACTGCCTTATTTATCGGGAGGCCCTCGCAGCAAAAAATTATCACCAGAATTGAATAATGTGCTTGAGGATGCTATTGAGATTATAAATTTTATTAACAACTATGCCTTTAACAGCCGCTCATTTTCAAATCTCTGTAAGGATACGAATTTGCACTATATAAGTTTATTATTACATGCCAAAGATGGGCAACAAGAGGACAAAGGTTAAGAAAATTATTGTTGTTAAAAGATGTAATCAAAAATTTTTGACCAAACAAAAAAGTAATCTTGCTGCTTTTTTTCACAATGACTAATGACTATCCAAGCTGTGTTATCTGTCAGATTTTTTGAGAAATTACAAGATCTCAACTTGTCTCTTCAAGAAAGAAATTGCAATTTATTTACTTTGAATGATAAAATTAAAGATTTTATTAAAAAGATCAACATTTGAAAAAGTATGGTAGAAAAGGATTTATTTGAAATGTTTTCAGTATTGATAATTCTATAATCGAAAAAAATCATTGTAAAACTTTTATCACAAAAATTATTATAGATCACTTGAAAACAGTTTTGTAAATACAGTCATACCTCATTTTACGAACTCCCGCTTTACGAAACCTCGGAATTACAAAATAGATTTTTAGAAGTAACAGCTTCAACAAAGAACCAACAAATTTTGTAATTTATCAAACAACTGAAGTATTATATTAATTACAATCGTTGTGCAATATTTTCTGCGGTCTTGTCTCACAAACTCTCGTTTTACGAGCTACACTGAAGAACGAATTAGTTCGTAAAGGTGAGGTATGACTGTATGTTATATCAAATATAGATTTCAAAAAATTATCTTAGATTCAAAAACCATTTTTGATTGGCATGAGTAAGATTAATCACCTGCCACATAAAGCTCAAGAGGAATTTGCTGAGCTTTCGAGTGACTCAAAATTCAAACTAAATTTTCCAAAAAATGCCCTTGACTAAATTCTGCATTGGAACTAGAACTGAATTTCCCACAATCTCTGGCATGGCATTACATGTTCTTCTGCCATTCAACACCACATATTTATGTAAAATTACTTTTTCAACTTTAGCATACCATATATACTGCCCAATAAGCCGACTCGGCAAATAAGCCGAGGTTGATTTTTAGCTCAGAAAATGAGGGTTTTTACATATTACCATCCAATAAGCCAAAGCGGAAAAATTATGTTCAACTACCATACACGTGCTTTAAAATGACATCATTCTATTTGCACCTTTTTCTTTTTTACACAGTTTATAGTACTTACCGTATTCAACAGACGAAGTGCTTTGCTTTAATCAGTCGCCAAATAATTTGGTACGATAAGTTTATTAATTTTTGTTCGTTATTTTTGTTCTGTGAGATCATGCTATTGTAAGATCATAGGTGATGCGCAGTGAGATCGTGCTATTGTAAGATCGTAGGTGTCATTTTGCGACCAATTTTGACCTTTGGTATTTTTGGTTCAAAGCTATATTTGCCCAATAAGCCAACCCCAGAAAATTAGGTTAAAAAATTAGGTCCAAAAAATCGGCTTATTAGCCAGTATATTGAATCCCAATATCGTTCATAGCTAAAAATGTTAAGAGATTTTTCATCCAGCAGTATCAAATATTGCACCAAGATTTAATTTGTTATGTAGTAAAAAACAAGCACATCTGTCTCCTTAACAAACAATTTGTAACTACTGTATAACTTCTTAACAACAGCGCTTTTTGTAACGATAATACAATTTTACAACTTTTTGTGCAATTTTTAATTTTACATACTTATATGTTGCTAAACAAATTCGAAAACTATATTTTTTCTTATGTAATATATTCAAGTCAAAAACACCCCAACAGTCTGTTTCATGTACAGCAGCTCATCAGGAGATAGTTCTTATTCAAATAGAAAATTCTATTTACTATAAAGCAGAGGTCTTTAAAGTTTTTCAACAAAGGGTTATATTGCTGAATTTTTAAAGCTTTGGAGACTAAGATTTTAAATCAGTGATTCTCAACATTTTTGCAGTTTTCCTCCCTTGCTAACCTCAAGCACAGTAACAGTTGATGATGTCAGAACTCGTGTTGTGTTACCAGAAAAAGTGGTGATCTCAAAAAAAAAGAAAAAATTGATCATTGTCCACTGAAAAAGCTGTTGATGAGTTGCAGGAAAATGTGATGATCTCCAAAAAAGAAAAAAAGTTACTGCCTTACTTGTTGTCACCTGTAATGCCACTTGGCAAATTTGGATAAGTTGGAGTAATGGATTATGGTTATGAAGAGAGCTCTGCAGGATGAATCAAAAGCCTTGCTAGTCCATAGTTAGAAGAACCTTGCGGTAAAGCATTCTATAAATATCCAGGCAGATGAAAACTTTTATACAAAAATGCTTTAGAGCCAAAAACATAAAAAATCAATCTATATCCACACAAAACCAGATGAAAATGAAAACGTCCATGTTCATTATTTTAGAAATGTCATGAGGATGAAACTTACTCTTTGTATCAAGAACTCTTATGAAAAACTACACCACTCAAGCCTACTGCCAAAAAATTGACTTTACTGAAAAAACTTTCCTTTCTGATTAACATATTTTGAAATAAGACTGGTTCTACAAAATAGTACAGTTCTGCATTGTCTACGATGTGCACAATGCCTTGCAATGTGAACTAACCCTAACATTAATCCCAACCCAAAATTTAACCATAACATTGTATAATGAAGACACAGTGAATATTTCATCCATGGAATGGGTGGAACTACCAATGGTCTGACTCACAAATTGAATTTTACAAATTCTGTCCCATTTTCCAATAAGCATAGGGGCACAACATTGAAGTTCCACATGGGCACTCTCATGGTTTTTGCTATGATCACAAAAATAAATTATTTGGTGGTAAGCTTATATCACAACTTAAAGCTACTGCCCTCAAACATTTGGGGCCCCCAAGTCCCTTCACCAACTTGCCTTTTCCTGGAATAAAGCAAGAGGGGCTATATTGTTGACAAATGTGTTGCATTCAATCACCCAATTGGTCTTACAATCCATTTTCAAGAAAAATTTTAACTTCATAGGTATGATTGTATATTTGGTGAATCTGATTTCACAGAGTGGTGTAAACCTACAGACCAACTTTTTTCTTTTGATTTACCCTCAATCTTTAAATTTCTTACACTATGCTCATTATCCAAGCTTCATAATTAAAGCACTAAAACTGAGCTAAGACACACAAAGCAAATAATTCAACAAACTCCTCCAAAACTGCCATGTGTATAAGTATCAAACTTGGCATGATTGATCACCTCCTTAGGTGAGTGTCACAAGGAACTTTGTGATGTCATCATGATGTCACAATCAAAGAAAATTTTATAAAAAATCACATTTTTTGACTGAGGAACATCTTGAGAATGTCACCTGACGTTGCAATTGACAATTAATTGTAAAATGTTTAAGTAGTCACACACCAACAATCAGGAAGCACCAAACTGGTTTTGCTACTACTGACGCTCTTCAGTGCTGTATATTCAACCAGCAGGAAACCAAACCTTCAAGATGGTCATACAAATTGGCTTTCAGCTACGAAAAAGTTGTAAATAGTGGTCCTAATATTCAATAGGCAGTGGCTATTTTGCCATCAACGGCATTTTACCCTCAGAGACTATTTTGCCGTGAGCTATTTGTGATTGGTCAATCTTAATGACGTGCTAAACATGTGACTTTTGGTCATTTCTGATTGGTCAGTTTTAATAATCAATTAAAAAAATGTTGCACCACAAGTGTCTAGCCCCCACCTTTGTACACTCCCTCCCAGTGTACACTGCCCCATACATTTACATACCGGGCCTGCCCCTTCGATGTACATTGCCTTTCTTTTAATGCCCTGCCAGCTGAGATTTGAACCCATAACCAAGGTATCTCAAGACCAGTGCACTGCACCACAGTGTCACTGGCTGAAATGACACAAATATGGCAATATAAACACACGTGAATGATTACAGCAAAATAGTCTCCAAGGGTAAAATGCCGTCAACAGCAAAATAGCCACTGCCTATTTAATATGCTATTTCTGAAAATATGTATACAAATTACTTTGACACCTCTCCTACCCCACTACTTTGAAACTACGCTTCAAAGCATTTCATAAAATGAACAAATAAAGCTTTTTGAAATTGTTGGGTGTTTCAATTGCAGATTAATCCAGTTCCTACACATCAAAAACGGCAAGACATAGTCAGAAACTTTAGGAAAAAAATGTGTAACTCCCCGCAATTTTTTTAGGGCTTAATTGATTTCTTTGAAAAAACACTTTTAATTTTGGAATGGCAATTAGCTAACTCAACAGCACTTTAACTTTCTATCACTGTTCTCACCACAATCAATTGGGTGAAGCCAGCAGAACTTGAACTTAACATTACTTAATTCTTAAATACTTATATTCTCAAACTCAACATTGCTGAAGGATGCACAGCTATTGTAATAACATAACCACCAAGTGTTTAATTGTAGGTTAGTTTGCAAACCAAGCCACAAAGTTATCAGGCTAATATCTTTAACTAGGGTTTTTTAAGGCATTTTAGGGACCCGATTGGGGTCCCTGAAAATGAAAATCTGGACCCTAGAATCAGAGAAAATTATGTCTATGTAATGGAGTTCAAAATACATCTAATCATTTTAAATTAGTCAAATATTTTTCAGGTTTTTACAAGTCCATATTCGGCACCCAACATTTTTTATAAAAAACCTTCTTTAATTGTCACAAAATTTTTCACAATTAACAACAACATTGTTAAGCTTTTTTAAGAATCCATAATCTTTGATCCAAAAGTTGCTGAAACAGGGAGTTTTGCCAAGTGGTAAATAAATATGCAAACTTTCAAAAAACGTGGTTAGATTGAAGTTGCAAGTACTAAAGCAGCAGATAAAAGTTAAAAAGTAGTACCGTAAACCAGGGTTACTTTGTACACTTTTTGCCTTTGCTGAAACTTAGCTCTCTTAACCCAACCTCTTCATGAGTTTTTTTTTAGCTGAACTTGGCACCTCAGAAGCATGCTTTCTACACTTGAATTTATTTTTTAGCACTAACTTCAAGGATGGCCGGGAAGATCATATTTTGTTGCGTACAAAGTTACCCCAATATTGGGGCAACTTTGTACATTTTTTTAATCTCGATTAGCAATGTATTTTCAACACTAAAGTGAACAAACTTCCTTTTTAAAAGGGGCTATTTTGTACACTTTATTTCAATATAGAAAAAGAGTTCCCAAATTAAAAAAACAGTAAAACAGTGGGTAGATTTCAGAAGCCATTGATAGGGAGACAGGTTGTCCTCATGAATGGTCAGGTTTTGCAAAATAAAAATTATCTCCAGATTTAATTGACGTGAAATGGAAGTACGATCAAACTTAAACATGTTTTTGTGTCTGGAAATGTGACTAAGCAAGTTAGTTGTTTAAACATAGGCAGTGGCTATTTCACCGTTGACGGCAATTTGCCCTTGTAATCTATTTTGCCGTAGTTATTCACGTGTGTTTATACAGCCGTATTTGCTATTATTACACCAGCGACACTGTGGTGTAGTGGATAGTGTGCTGGGCTTGAGATGCCATGGTTGCGGGTTCGAATCTCAGCTGGCAGGGCATTACAAGAAAGGCAATGTACACTGAAGGGGCAGGCCTGGTATGTAAATGTATGGAGCAGTGTACACTGGAAGGGAGTGTACAGGGTAGGGGATAGAGACCTGGGGGTGCAACATTTTTTTAATTAGTTTCTAAAATTGACCAATCAGAAATGACCAAAAGTCACATGTTTAGTACATCATTAAGGTTGACCAATCACAAATAACTCACAACAAAATAGTCTCTGAGGGTAAATTGCCATCGACGGCAAAATAGCCACTGCCTTAAACATATGCTCCCTTGTCATGCTTGCTGTGTCCTCTCTCGTCTTTGCTGCAATGGACATAGCCTTCTTTTAGGTTCTTATCTCTCTAGGATTAGCAGAATCGAGAATCCTTCCTGCAGCGACTGTGGAACTTGTCCCAGAACACCTCTCATATCATTCTGCACTGTCCAGCTACAGACTCTTTGCGCTGCTCACTCTTTGGCGACTCTCTGTCTCTCTACGACCTCTGGTCCAGACCCTGGGGAATTGCCCAGCTTCTGGGGCTCCATGATCTTCTGCCATGCCCCCATTCCTCAGAAGGGGTCGGGTAAACAACAACAACAAAAATATGTGTTTTGAAAATATGGTTATGTGTTTTGAAAAAGCGTACAAAGTTACCCCATGGTGTTCAAAGTTACCCCGATGTACAAAGCCCCGGTTTACGGTAATTTGTCCTGAATTACCCAATATTACCTTATTCTATTTTCTGTAATTATTTGTCAGTCTTTTGTGGCAGGATAGCTGAATTTTTACAAAATGTCAGAATGGCATCATCAGCAAACAACTCTAAAACTTGATGCAAGTAATGTAATGTAATTAAATACCAGTAATTTACACTGGAAATTGAACATGCAAACCGTGAGTCTACACCAAACTCAACTGCAGCATAATGCTGAGAATAAAATGTTAGGCAAAGTTTACACCACAGTAATCATGCAGATTACATAACATTAACACTTTGACCGCATCTCTGTGATTGGCAACTATTCTGCTACTGCAACTTTTTCAAACAGTCATTGCATCAGTCACCAGTAAGCCAGCGACAAGGAAACATGTGTGTCTCTCAACCAATGTTAAGTACAAGCTTCTGGTGTGATAAAATCCGTGATTCATATGTGGTACATGATGTAGACATTGGAAACTAGGATCATTGTGTGCATCGTGCTCCACATTTGGCTCATCATACGTGTACCATATGTGGCGCACGATGCAGGTTGAGCCAAGTACCTGTGTACCATATATGGTACATGATGAGGTTAAAGTGCTAATACTAGAAAGAAGAACACTGCAACAGTTATATGGCAAGAAGCCGATGCGATGGCATAGTGGTTAGAGCGCCTGCTTTGCAGTCGGTAGACCAGGGGTTCATTTCCCTTGTCGAGTCATACCAAAAGACTTTAAAAAATGGCATCTGCAGCTTCCCTGCTTGGCGTTCAGCATTTAGGGAAGGTTGTGGAGAACAAGCCAGCAAGTTTGCTTGTTGTGTCCTTGGGCAAGGCACTTAACGGGATGCCTCACCTTTATGTGGAAGACAGGTGGCCCATAAACCTCGAAAAAGGCAACTCCCAAGCGAGTGCAGACTTCCCGTCCAAAGTATAGCGATACAATTCGCTTTCTCATGAATGGAGGATAAATATGGCAAATAAAACAAAACAAAAACAAATTTGTACAGTACAATAAATACTAATAGTGAAGTACAAGTTATGCTGAAAAAGATGTTAAATAACAAAAAAATTTGTACATGAGATAACTAGAATAATTGAAATACTATATTAGTTTTCAGATTAAAAAATCCCGTTTGTTTTTGTTGCTTGTACTTTTAGTAGGTTTCCAGGAACTGAACTCAGCTCCTGCACTAAATTGTAGTTAGAGCATGTGATAAGTCGTTGACATGAATTAGAGATAAAAAAAAGCACTTAAAGTAGATCTTAGAGGAGCTGCACCAATAATTTGACCAATTGTGATATTTACATTATTTACTATAAGCATTTTATATAATTTTTTGAGATTCACAATATTGAAATTAAATGCAATACTTAATAATCAATTTTGTAAGCTGCCTTAAGATAAATACTATTTTTCTGCACTCTTAGAAAGCAATTATGAATAACTGAATAAACACCTTTGAGTTCTTTTCTGCTTCCTGGCCATTTTATTACATGCTCACCTGCATTTTTTGTTGTACTGTGATGTTGGACATTTTGCCAGTGTTGTGCATGGTGAAATTAAAAGGTAGTGGCTATTTTGCCGTCGACGGCATTTTGCCGGACTATTTTGCCGCTATCATTCATGTGTGCTTATATTGCCATATTTGCTTCATTTCAGCCAGTGACACAGTGGTGTGGTGCACTGGTCTTGAGATACCATGGATGCAGGTTCAAATCTCAGCTGGCAGAGCATTGAAAGAAAGTCAGTGTACACCATAGGGTCAGGCCTGGTATGTAAATGTATGGGGTAGTGTACAAGGGTGGGGGGTAGACACTGGGGGTGCAACATTTTTTTAATTTGTTTTTAAAATTGACCAATCAGAAATGACCAAAAGTCACATGTTTAGCACGTCATTAAGATTGACCAATCACAAATAGCTCACGGCAAAATAGTCTCTGAGGGTAAAATGCCGTTGATGGCAAAATAGCCACCGCCAAATTAAAACAAATTAAAAAAATGCGAGGCCAAATACAGAGCCAAAAAAATTAGATGTCTCTAACACCTACCCAGTGTTGCCAATTTTTTTTAAGTTTCCAGCCCAATGGTACCTTAAAACTAACCCAAATAGCTTAACGCTAGCCAGTTGAAAAATGGCCAAAAATTTGTAAAGTTAGTCCATGCAGGGCCATTGGGAGAACAGTCCAGGCCCAGCATCAGCACAGTGTTTGGTTTCCCATTTAATGCCCATACAAAAGTCAGCCTGTGCTTCCGTATGATTTCCACAATTGTGGTAAATTTTCCTCCGGGTAGACGATGATCTTAAAAAAAAGGTCATCACTTACCAGCAACAGTGATTTTTTTCAACACGGACTTAGTAATGTTGCCGTAGGCTAGACGTTGAAGGTCATCACCTTCCATCCAAACGGTGTCATTTTCTCCTACATGAGGAAAAACCTTCAATTGTAATGTCAGTTGACCCATTTTTAGGGGGTTTACTTACGAAAATACGCCAGCGACGGTATTTACCTCCATATAACACACCATTGTCTGACACTTTTACACTTGTTGTCACTCCAAAAACAAACCAAAATAGTGAAACGAGATGGCAAAAACTAACCCAAAAAACCGCAACACGCGACTACTAAATTTTTTCCGCAACGCCTAATCAAAAGAACCCCGATTCCGCGAGAAAACTGCGGAACTGGCAACACTGATCCTACCAGAACTACGGTACACAACATCTTTGCAATTACATAACACCACTTGCAAACTGCTGAGTCACTCAACAACATTTTTAACCTGTGGACTGAAGTGAAGTGAAGCGAAGCATGAAGTGAGTTTGCAAGTTTACTAAACAGTGACGCCACGCGATTTGGTATTCTTCAGAGACAAGTGAGTCGCTTTTTGTGTAGTAACGTAGTTTGAGGCTAGTATCACTCCATTGATTCAAACTCAAACTCCAGTCCGACTCCTATATTTTTTAGTAAATTTAAATTCAACTTCGATTTGACTCCAGATTTGAACAACACGTAAAAGACTGATAAAAATATGGCAAGCAAAGATCCTATAGAGGTAGTAGGTATCAGGACAATTGTTTAACGTTTAACATATTTAACGTTCATTTAACAACTGTCTAGTAGGGGAGAGTGGGGCACCATGAGCCACTTTCTACTTTTTGTACCGTAGACAATCTATTTGTTGCTCTATTGAAGCACTTTTAATTTTTGAACAAACTATGACGTGTTGTGTCTGTATTGACAAACTTTTAAGAATAGGTTATTTCTCTAAACTAGTTTAATATTATCTTAAAAATGTTTTCTCAAATGGCTCAAGGTACCCCAACCATGGGGTACCTTGAGCCGGGCTTGGGGTACCATGAGCCAGTACATCTAACACACAAATTTCAATAAAATTTTACTTTATTTTAATTATCGTTGCACATTAGTGAAAAACACATAACTTCTCAGAAAGCTTGCTGAAGTACTGGCACCATTGAAATGAATTACCGACGGATCATCTTATATATCGAAGATGGGCCACAACGCTCAACTATAACAATAACAACAGACCAACAACTCAATTTCACGCATGTTAGTGGTTTACTCCAAATTATATTAACATTTTTATTCACATGAGAATTTGTCAAGACCGACGGGAAACCTGAGCATCGATTGCATCCGTTTTGTGCCACCTGCTGAAGATGGAGGAAGAAGACAGAAAACAATATCTTCCCTCTGCACTATACTAGTGTCCTCCTCAATTGGTTTCACAAACTTGCCGGGCACTTTAGATGACTGTCTAAAGAACTGTACTTCATAATCTCCATCTTCATTCTTTACAACAATGTTGGCAACATAATGCTGGGCTTTTGTACTGTTAATAGGCATCAGTTTTACAATTATGTAGTCACCAGCTTCTAGTTCTTTGCTTGAATTTTGCAGTCCAAAATCCTTTTCAAACTCCTCCTCATAGTCGTCAGAATCCAAATCCAGTTTAGAAAATGAATCATCCGAATCAAGCACAGAATCATATCCATCGGTTGCTTTTCTTCTCTTTACTATCTTTCCTTTGGCTTTTTTGTTATGTTTCTTTTGATGACTTTTAATTAATTTATTTTTCTCTGGCGTGCTTGTAAGAACTTTTGCATAGCCTCGTTTCCTCTTTCTCTCTTTCATTTCACTTTGTTTCCTCTTTGGAAATGGTCTTATTTCGGTAAGGTCAGAAAAGCTTTTATCGACATCTCTTATGGCAGACGTGCTTGCTTGGCTTTCTGCTGTAATCTTCGCAGGGGCAGAAGCTGATGGTTCAGTGGTTGGTGCATTGGTTTGCATTTTTTCTGGTTCTTGTTGGAAGACAGTGGCTGCAAGGAAATCTGCGTCGGTAAAAGTATCTGAATTTAATGGAAAAACTCCGCTCTTCCGGAAACCAGACGTAATATTTTCATAGGTGCAAGTTTTGTTGAATGCCCTTGCAAAACATGCAGGAATATCATAAATGGAAATTCTCTTGCCAGGATTACTCAAATTCCACTTACCAACAGCATTTTTGTAGTAAGACTTTAGTGGGCCATAAAAGGAAACATCGAGAGGCTGCAAACGATGTGAACAGTGGGGTGGAAAGGTGACAATGGATAATCCGTTGACCCGGGCCATTTCCACGACTTCCAGACTTAAATGACTTTCGTGATTGTCCATCAGTAATACAGCTGGCTTTTCTTTTGTACAACCTATGAGCTTGATGATGTGCGCCAAGATTTTAGGAAAAAGTTCCGTAGTCATCCAACCACTTTGGTTGGCCAGGCCCAGCGTCCTGCTGGGGCTCCTGGTATAAAATGGTCCTTGTAGTTGACACGTGGAAACACCAATGCGGGAGGAAGAGAACGACCAGAAGCACTTAAGCAACATCCAGCTGTTACGAGTGTTCCACGTTCTGATGCAACTATCTGTCCAACTTGCTTCATGCCTTTTGGAGCAAGAACCTTTGACACATTCTGAACAGTGGTGCAACCTGTCTCATCGTAATTAAATATGGAATGAGCCTCGAAATTTTTTTCATGAAGGATGTTTCTCCAAATATCATAAAATTCAGACACTGCCTTCCTGTTGAAGCCACATGCTCTAGCAACGCTAGTAGCCTCTGGACTCCTCAAACTAATGTTTTGGTGGCGTTGCATAAATCCATACATCCAGTCTTTTCCTGCCATCTTGTTTTTCTTCCAAGACTGAGGAAATAAGATACCTCGTTTCTCAGCAAATTCAAAAGCAAGTTTCTGGACTTGTTGGTAATTCAGACCATGATACATCTTCGAAAACACCAGAATGTATTCTTCTAGGGATTTTTCCTCATTTTCTGCGAAAATCTGAAAACAAAAAATTGTCGTCTTTACCAATGATTACTGGGGATGACACCTTTAATTTTCTGCACACCTTTGTAAGTCATATCAAAGGTGCATCGATTTTGGGACTCATTTACTAAAAGCTGACGTGTTTTGTCTACAAAGGTGGTCATATCATTTTTCCATCCTAAATTCAGAAAAAGAATGACTGGGTGAGATAGGGGTTAGACTTAGAGAAAGAGTTAAAGTTAGTTTTCATTTTTCCTCTCTTTTAGTCACTATTTTGCCATCACAAACAGCATGAACAAAAAAAGTAAGCTAACAACCATATTAGCCAATAGTTTGCCTTATAAGCCCCACCTTTTGTATGAAAAATTAGGAAAGAAAACATGCTAACCTGTCTTGTGTTTAGTTTTGGAATGAGAATGTCCTGTTCATTTATTTGACCAACTCTAAATTTTTTTACATATCTTGTAAGGGTCATTCTATCCACTTGCATGTCACGAGCAACAGTTCGAATCTTGCCACCATTCTGAACCACTTCATGAACAGCTCTCTGCATAATGCTACTGTCGAAAACACCTTTACCAGACTTACGCTTATAATTTCGCACCATTACGTCTGGAAGGAGAAAAACGAAGTCATTGATTAGATTGCAAAGATTTATATGCCACATAGATCTTTTTTCGGCTATCTATTAAGTTTTAAAGTAGTAAATCCATGCAAAGAACTTTGCAATAAGAGTAGCTTTGCCTACTGTACTGGTTTCTGGTGAATTTTGCATTTCGCCAAACAATGAATAGGCCAACTCATTTCTGTACAATTTCCAAGACTGTGTCTAAAACACAACGCTTGCAAAAAAACTATTTAATTCAAGTCCCTGTGCATAAAACAACTTCGCAGCTAAGCTACTCTTTCTTCAACAAGTTTTTTACTTATTTATCAGTAAAAAAGAGCGCGAAACCGTGTTTCACATTAAAACAATAAAATGCTGAAATTAAATCAGTTTATGATTTAACAAGGGTACTAAACCACCATTCAGTTTATGACTGTGGGGCACTATGAGCCAGGCTCAAGCTTCCCCACTACAGCTGGCTCAAGGTACCCCAAGTGAACATATTTACTTCTCACCCATGTAACCTGGAAACGGTTGGCGAGCTGATATCTTTTATACACTAGTTCTGTAGTGCACACAAGCCTTCTTACTTGTACAGTATAACGAGCGGCTGCTGCCAGTTATCAACGTACAAGTAGAAAAAGAAACGTACCCAAAAAAGTTACTTTAATGTGTAAAAATTAGGATGTCTGCTGAAACTTCAACTAAATGAAAAGATAATGCAGTGATAATTTGTAGCTTACTTCTTTGTCAATAAAGCAGCATTTATACCTTTATGTTTTAAATAAAAGTTGAACCACAAGGCTCAGGAAGGCCCTGGCTCAAGGTGCCCCTAGGCTCATGGTGCCCCACTCTCCCCTACTCTAGTTTATCCATTTAATTCGTAAAAAAACCGTACCACTCTCATTCAATTCATTGCAAAGACAATGAAACTGCTCAGTTACCTTTTTTAAAAGCGCATTTTGATAACGTTTGATCACGTGCGCAAAACCTTCCTATTGCTACAGCCATGCCTTTGCTTTAGTGGAATCACCCGCAATTGTTTTGAACCCTCGCTTTACGATCTCAGCTCACGCTATCATATGCGAAATTTTTACCGATGCCATCATATACTCTCTGCTCTGTCGCACGGCAAGCAATAGCGTTTTGTGCCTTTGCTAACCGTTGGCAGGGTGATTAGCGTCACAGTGTAAATAGTTAGGAAAATTGGAAGGCTGCGCATTGTGTTTTCTGATGGCTCAAAAACTGGCGTTAGACAAATGTAGGATAATTCTAGACGCATGTACGTTAATCACTGTTTTTGTTAAATTTCAGTTACCGGTACTTCTTCCTGCTTCGGAATTTTATTTGCCTTATTAAATACCAACCGGCTCTGCAGGCGTCGCAGCAGAGACCCCAATCATTTATGTAGAGCTTAAGAACATCGGTTGAGCCAGCCAAGCCGGCTTCACCTAATGGATTGTGGTCAAAGCAGTTTTAATTAGTTAATGTTTTTTTACAAGGCTAATTCTCGTTCCGAAATAGGACCATCGTTTTTTAAAAGACAGTCGGGAACAAATTTCGCTTAGGGGTTTAGGTAGTTGCGCATAGCCACCACACGTCGCTCGAGTTCCTCGAATCCCTGGCAACATCTTGTTTACCCGTTTTCACTATAGGCTTCCTTAAACTTAACAAACTTTTATGTATTGAATTCAGCAAGTGGGTGAAAGTATATCTAAGCTGTGGAAGAGCGAGGAAATGATTGATATGCATTTTCAGGATTGAAGCTCCTATTAAAACCAAAAAAAATTTTGACATGCTTCAAATCAAAAAAATTACGCTGAATTCGAATTTGAAACTCTATTTTCTTAAAGAAATATTTGAGAAACATATTTAAAGTTTAATATCCTGTTGGTAGCCCCAGACGTCAGTAACGAAATGATATGTCGTTGTAGTACCGGTACCGTACAGCTATTGGAAGGCTAAAACGTGGAGAACACACACTTAACCTTGACTTGAAGGCTTTATCCATGCGTTTTTACAAAGATTTTTCGCAAGACACACAGCAAACAACCTTGGCTTATTTGCAAAGAAAATTTTACTGCAAGTGTAATACCTGAAAATAACTTGTTCATATTTTTTGAAAGCATATCAATTGCTGTTTGAATGTATACTAAACAGTTTGCCTACACAAATACCTTCAAATCTAAAACCTCCATCAAAATTGGTAAAATACGAACTAAAAACGTTTTTGTTTCAAGCAAACTAAAACTTCTTCACTAGTTTTTGAAAATGAGCTCAACAGAGATGCATTTTTTTAGCTTTCCTATAGCAGCTATACGGTACTACAGCGACATATCGTCCCATATCTGACGTCACGGACTAGCAACAGAATATTAAACATTAAAATAGTTTCTCAAATTTCTCGTTAACGAAAGAGAATTTCAAACTTTCAATCGCAAATTCGAGATCAGCGTAAATTTATTGCTTTTAGGCTATCTCAAAAATTTTTTTGACTTTTAATAGGGGCTTTGAGCTATCAAGTATTGGGACCATTACTAACCACTTTTTAGGAACTGAGGATATGTGTGAGAGCTTTAGCTTCTGGCTGCGGATATGTTAGTTGGTTCTGAGATAAACGCAGTTTGGCAAAGACCAAACTAGCTCTAATCAAAACCTTACAGTTCAGTGATTCCAGTAGGAGAGCCCTATCAGTAATGTCGGGTCAGAAAAATATCAATTCCACAGGCTTCACCCAATCGATATTTGCAAAAACAGCAATAACAAGTTAATGTGTTAAATTCATTTTATTTAGCTCTTCTGGTAATGACAACGTTTATTCAAGTTGATACACGTTCTTACCGAGCATGCAAAAAACTTCAATATCCGTCAATGTTTCGAACAGCTATACAGCTGTTTTTCATCAGGACTAATAATAAATGAAAGCACGAGTTATATTGCCTCACTCCTGCTTTCGTTTATTATTAGTCCTGATGAAGAACAGCTGTGTAGCTGTTCGAAACGTTGACGGATATTAAAGTTTTTCGCCTGCTCGGTAAGTACTTGTATCGACTTGAATAAACATTATCATTCATTTTATTTAGCTCTTCCGGTAATGTAACGTTTATTCAAGTTGATACAAGTTCTTATCGAGCATGCAAAAAACTTTAATATCCGTCAACGTTTCGAACAGCTATACAGCTGTTCTTCATCAGGACTAATAATAAACGAAAGCACGAGTGAGGCAATATAAATAGTTTGCATAATAATATAAAATAAATTTTAAAAAGAGCTCAATCACAATTAAATTCCAAGCGGGCAAATAAAACATTAGAAACTTCAAAAATTATGGAAGCTTTGAAAAAGAATGATTATCCCAAATGGTTTCTAAAACGCACAGTTAGAAGTTTGAAAACAAAAACAAATTTATCTTTAGCAGATAAAAAGAAAATTAAAACACGTGTTGTGCTGCCTTATGTTCCTAGATACTTGAGGCTTTGTCAAAAATTTTAAGAAACGTGGGAATTTTGGTTAGTAGCAAACCGCATTTAACTTTAAAAGACATGTTACCAAAGGCAAAAGACTCGGTTGAAAGGTCGTCTAGACCTGGTGTAGTTTACCAGATTCCTTGTCGAGATTGCACTGGTATCTACATTGGGGAAACTGGACGGGCTTACAAAACAAGATGGGCTGAGCATAAAAGGGATTTAAAGCCAGCAAATCTGGCAAAAGTTGATGACAACAATTTTAATAAAAAAACGGCATTGGTCAAGCATGTCATCACCAAAGATCACCGAGTTGACTGGGATCATAGCAAAATTTTAACCTTTGAAATAGATTTTACCAAACGCCGATTTCTTGAATCTTTTTTTATTCATAATTCTGAAAATTCAATCAATGATAAAGAAAATTGTTTTTATTCTGAAATTTATGATAATTAGACGTAATCTACAGTTGTTTATTATTCGCCTTTAAACCTTTTGTTTTGCCTTTTTCTTTCGATTGCGTAGCACACTATTTATATTGCCTCACTCGTGCTTTCGTTTATTATTAGTCCTGATGAAAAACAGCTGTATAGCTGTTCGAAACGTTGACGGATATTAAAATTTTTTGCATGCTCGGTAAGAACGTGTATCAACTTAAATAAACGTTATCGTTACCAGAAGAGCTAAATAAAATGAATTTATCAAAAATACCTGGTAGCCAGAATAACAGTATAAACATTATCATTACCAGAAAAGCTAAATAAAATAAATTTATCAAAAAACCTGGTAGCCAAAATAACAGTTTAAGTTAATGTGTTGTTGGCATTGCCAATTCACGCTTCAAATTCAGAACTATCGTATTTTTAAAGGAAATCAATTAAGCCTAAAAAACGGTACAGTGGTTGCGCATAGCTTTTATATTTCTCCCAAAGTTTCTAAAGTTCCTGGCTACATCTTACTTACCCGGCTTAATGCTTACGACTTGGATTTGCGAACAACGGAAACAGTCGACGATTTCAAAAAGTTTCTTTTTATCAAGTGCAGAAAAAGCGTAATTTTAAACCTGAAAAGTAAGGGGGTGGGGGCAAAGAGTGATTGAAATGTAACCTATTAAATATTACGACCATTGCTGACGACATTTTCGTAATTGTATGCCTGTTTGTACGACCTAAAGCTTCCGGCTGCGGGCATACTTGGTCCTGGCGTAAACGCAGACATGCAAAGAGCACACCCAGAGAACCACTTCATCTGGCCCGAAAATGGTTTTAATCCAACAAAACCGGGCACACGCACTGATGTTGCTTTTTTCCGATTTAAACCAAACCAGGTACAGGTCAGCCATTATGAAAATTTTTTAGCTAGTTTACGTTTGATCAGTGTCTGATACTGTGTCTACAGTTAGTTTCTGAAATTATTAGGGGAGATCTGCGACAAAAGTCATCAAATTTTGTTAGACTATTAACCTATTTTTTGCAATGATTGTGTTTATCATCTAGGACGCAACCAAACGTTTGCCATAGGGGCATTGCAAGGAAATTAAAGCTTTCCAAAATTTAAACATTTTGATGTCATTAGAATAGGAATGTGAACAAAAATTTCACCAGTTACAGCTCTTAGGTGGGCCCCAGCCTCCTTAGTTCTTTCTGGATGAGGTGTTGTTGACCGGCCTGTATCCATGTGATAAACATGAGCAATAAATGAAACAACCAGGTTACATAACTTCATTAAGAGCAAATCCTGCTTGATTTTTTCATTTTTGCAAATCGGTGACTAATTTTGTGGTTGTCATTTTATCGCACTACTCTACAAAACAGCGATTAAATTCGATGTCCATTTTCCATAAGTTGGCTTGCCAAAGCGACACTGATAAAAAATGTTTTGGTCAAAAAGTCAGTTTGTCATACGTTTTGGTTGTGGCGAGCACCATTTGGTGAAAACCACAAAAAATATAAAAATAAATTTGCAGGAAAATCAGCTCAGCTCGTTTAAGTTTTTGCGGTTTGTTTTTGATTTATGTAACAGTAGCAAGTCTATGAAGACTATGTACCGTATTTGCCGGACTATAAACCGCACCAGATTATAAGCCGCACCTCACCAATTTTTCCCAGAAAAAAACGCACCGCGGTATAAGCCGCACCGGACTATAAGCCGCATTTTTAAAACACTAAATATAAGGACTTTAGTCCCATTTTATCGTAAATAAATCATTTTAAAAAAGCTACTGACAACACCAAATAGTATATTCACCAAATTATTTTATTAGTTTTCTGAGAATTCATCATAATTTTCATCACATTCAGAATTAATATCAGTCAATTCATCTGAATCTACTACCGGTACTTCATTTTCTTCTTCTACTTCACCTTGTACCCCAGAACTATTAATGATGCCTGCTTTAATAAAGCCATTAATTATTGTTGATGTTGGGATAGTGTTCCAAGCTTCAAGAATCCATTCAATTATTGTCACATAATCAACTCTTCGCTGTTTACCTGTTTTAGTAAAAGTATGATTTCCTGAGATCATCCACTCTTCCCAGGATTTTCTTAATTTGGCTTTAAATGATCTATTGACTGAGATATCAAGAGGTTGAAGAATTTTAGTCAAGCCACCAGGGATAACAGTTAAAACAGTATTGGCTCGTCTCACTAAGACTATCTATTAGCAAATGGAAACTTAAAACATAAATTGAATGGACTGGTGTTCCTAGCCATTACTAGATTCAGGTTTTTTAAAATTTTCTGGTTTTAAAAAATAGATTCAGGTTTTTAAAAATTTTCTGGTTTTAAAGTTAACTTATAAGCCGCACCTGACTACAAGCCGCACCCCTTAAATTAAAACACATTTTAAGTTTTTAAGTGCGGCTTATAGTCCGGCAAATACGGTACTATAAATGCTGCATATTAATCTGTGCACATTTAGCCATTGTTCATTAAATTTCTTTTTGATGGCATACTTTTTTCACTTCTGTTTTCTTAAACAATATTTGTAGATTTAGCGATTTATTAACGCTTTCAAAAAGATGACTTTACTGTCCTCAACGTCTTGAATTGCGTGAGTTGAGCGTGAAGCTTTTAAAATGAGATTTGTTCAAATGTGAGGTGAAATGTTTAGACCACGTTGTGACAAGATCCGGAGTTTCATGTGACCGGGAGAAGGGTTTTTGTGTGAATAACTTGACAACGCCTTAGTCACTTAAAAAGCAAAGCAATTTTTGGGTCTTGCGTCATATTATCAAAATTTATAAAAGATTTTGAAAGATTAGCTCTACGAATGTAAGACTCCTTCAAGCAATTTCAATGGACTAATGAATATAGTTACTCGACAACATCTGCACACGTTTGATTACATTCTGATTTTTTCCAACCACTGGTGCATTAAACGTAGCAATTGGGATAGTCACGTTTTAAATTTACGATGTAAAAAAGCATTCGGTTGCTTACGCAGCCGAAAACAAACCAAAAGCAAGCGGAATTATTTTACTACAGGAATAGATCTTCTGGTTGTTGTTTGTTGTTACGGATCGATCACTTGACGGAGCCGAATCTTCTTTGTAGGAGTCACTGGCGGACGGCCAAGAGCTTCCCCGCAGTGCTGCCTGTTCAACCAGACAAAAATAAGCAATAAAATCAAAAGCGCATATTAACAGCAACACGTTAAAGACTTCAAACAGACAACATGGGAAAGTTGATTAAACTTTATCTTTCAAATTAAATTTACCACAATAATCCACAGAAAAAAAACGATATGCGATGTTGCCTAAACCCTAGGCAATGTATTTTACTTGAGCTTTTACCGATCTTTTTTGTATTGCAGGAGGAGGCAGGTGAATAACTGGTAATACAATGCAGTGCAATAACTTAAATGTGAAATAAGGTTCTGGCTCGCAGGACATCAGTTCGACTCCCAGAGAACTCCATCAAAAATACCTGTGTTAGCGTGAGAGACTGAGTTTTAATGCTGCCTCCTTGTGGCTTAAAAATTATTATTACTATGTCCGCACATGGCGGGTAGCATTGTCGCTTTAAAATTACTGTACGATAGTCTGGACCGACAAATTAACTTGGGAAGAAAATTGAGCACGTGCGCGAGGGAGTAAAATATAAAGTTATCTAGGTTAATCAGAAATTGTTGAAGTGACTAATGCTTGCTTTTGATAAGACCTTGAAGCAGTTTTTAATGGTTAAGAAATGGTTGAGTAATGTTTTTAGTATTTTAAATTAACTTACGTCTTGCTGTGTGTTTTTGGCGATTCTAGGACAAATACCCCCGGACAAATACCCACCGGACAAATACCCACCGGACAATTACCCCCCTTGCCAAATACCCACCGGACAAATACCCCCTGGACATATACCCACCACAAGATGAAATGTGAGGAAAAACCCTAACCCTAACCCTAACCCTAACCCTAACCCTAACCCTAACCCTAACCCTAACCCTAACCCTAACCCTAACCCTAACCCTAACCCTAACCCTAATCCTAACCCTAACCCTAACCCTAACCCTAACCTTAACCCTAACCCTAACCCTAACCCTAATCCTAACCTTAACCCTAACCCTAACCCTAATCCTAACCCTAACCCTAACCCTAACCCTAACCTTAACCCTAACCCTAACCCTAACCCTAACCCTAACCCTAACCCTTAAACAAAACAAAAAAAACTGGTGGGTAATTGTCCGGTGGGTATTTGGCAAGGGGGGTAATTGTCCGGTGGGTATTTGTCCGGGGGTATATGTCCGGTGGGTATTTGTCCGGTGGGTATTTGTCCTGATACCGTTTTTGGCTGCTATTTACGAGCTTGAAATAAAAATTAATGTCGAATATCCGAGAAGGGGAAGTTTTGGTGATGACTCAAGATCAGGACGGCAAGCCGAGACATAACCATTAGAAGCAGGTCGGTAACCTTCAAATAGAATCTTGTCTCAGGACAACAACCTGTTTAAAATGGCGTTGGTGCGATAACATTCACGGTTAAATGTTGGGCTGTCGCCTGGATCAAGCGTTTCTACTGCTAAATGTTTGTGCTGCTTTGCCTTGATCATGGCAATCGAAGAATGATTATGATCAGTGAGCTTGCTGGTTTAAATTAATGGGAAAGTTTAAATTAAAGCTTGTATTCCACGCAGAGTTAGTTCGCAAAAAAGGCTGATGCTTTAAGCAGATATTCTGGAGGAGATTTTTCTAGTGATGTAGGTTCCGCTGTGATAACGACTAGGTAAATGCATCGGATTCTCTTAAAAAGAGTGAGATAGATATTTTTGCAATTAATTGATATCAATGAATCTCATCACCATGATTTGATATGTTGAAGGCTGCCGTCATATTGTATGTATTTTTGAAGTAACTTTCAACAGTTTGGGTAAAAAGGAAAGTGATGTTCTTAGTTAATTTAGCCACACGTCGTCTTGATAACACAATTCACCATCGCGCGATTACTCTGCGTGCGATGCGACAATTAAGCTAATAAGGAGCAGGTGGTAGTTCATGAGAGGGATTGTATGGCATTTAAGGTTTTACAGATTTGACTAATAAACCCTGGTGCTGTGCTGCTTTTTTTAAAGTAATATAAATTTATCTGCTTTTAGTTTGATTTAAGATCTAGCAACCAACCAAGATTTTAGAGGTAAAAAAGGAACTAGCCTATTACTTCTTTTGTTAGGAACCTTCAATCCGATAAAGATAAAAAATTAACAGAAATCTAATGGATCTACGCAGCTACGCTCTGTTTGCTTCGTGCTAACAACGTCTCTTCTTTAACACAGGATAAGTGGCATTCCAAGTTGTTGACTGCGAAAAACTATGATTAATAATATGAAACATTTCGAATATAGGTTGCATTGGGCCAAAATCAGTGAACTTAAAGATCCTACAACACAGTTTCAACAAATGAAAACCTTTCTTGTGGATTACAAAGCTCTTGTTAATAAAAATAATGCGACCCCTGAGATAAAAGTGCAGCTATTAATGACGAAGAAAATCAGTTCAAGAGTATCTTACATGGGCTAATTGCGTGAAATGGTAAAGCCGTTTATTGCGCCAACGAAGAAAATGAGAGCCAAGCAGCTAATCAAAAAAGCGTTTATTTGTTTGCCACATAGATATTTAGTCTCCGGGGACCTGACTGCTGGACCTGAAGTTAGGACATTCGTCTCGCATTCAGAGTAACAACCAATCATTCTTTAATCTTATCTGGCAAGCATGCTCTAGCAAATTTGGTTGTGTTCGTGAACACGTTGAAGGGGGCCTCGTGGGCCATCCTAAATTTTTATACAAAAGTGTAAGATTGTGAATAATTAATGAAAATTGGACTGTAATCAGCATTGTTTCTAAATGCAGTAAATGTACCAGCTTTTCTTATTCCAAGATTTTTAAACAAATATCTTTTTGAATATTGTTTAAAGGTCACTTTACAAGACTGGAAATGCTACAGCTCCCGAATTTGATGACTTCTATTTGGACCATTGCACGGGCTTTGTAAGAAACTCCTCTAACTTTTTGTAGTAAATTCGTTTCGTTTTAGGCTCAGCATGACCAATGCTGGTTTGCAATTGTAAAGCAGCGAGTTCAAATCTCGCCTGATTTACGTGTAATTGTGGCAATAAAGACAGTATGCGACAATTTCTGTTGCTTGGTCGCAGGCTTTTAGTAGACACGCCGTGAGCCGGCAGCACTGATAACTCTGAAGCAGGTCTAAACACGTGTTGTTTTGTGCGAAACGATTATTTCCTGAGCCGAAGGTAATTATGTAAAATAAAACAAAAATACGCCGATCCCGCTACTTGATGGGATTTTGTGTTTCATAAAGAGTTCATATCGCCTTTTGCAAGTCACACACAGCTTCCTTAAAATCACACACAGTCACACACTTCTGCAAGTCACACACAAATCATATGTTTCAGTGTTTCAACACTTTTTTCTCTGTGAGTGTTGGTTGCCCAATCAAAGTATTGAAATAAATTTTTGATGGTTGCACATTCGGAAATGAGCTAACAAACTTTTACGCTGCATCGCTTTTGTTTAAAACTGTAAACTGGGATGCTTTTAATTTAAAACTCAATGAGTACCTTTATAAATTAACTGTTTATTTTTATTGTTTTGCTGACTAACAGTGGTAATAATTGTAGAAAAGTCCCGCTGCTTATGACAGGAGAGACAAGAATTTTTCAATGATTTTGTGGGCTATAGATCAAGTAGCACATCCACAATTACCAGCGTAGTCGAGTGAGCGATTGTCGTGAGATGAATTCATCCCGCGTTCCTCATTCACGATGGCCGTGGTTGCTGCACCATTTGGAAAAAGTACTTTGTAGTTAATTTTCTCTGGATGCCGGTTGTAACACACTGCACTGTAATAGGATCAGGGCTTGCCCCCTCTACCCATCAACATGCGGTATACATCCATGTTTTCGCTAAGCTTCAACCTTCACTTGTGCAGGTAGGTTGGCAGTGTAGTCATCTGTTCACTCATAATTCTCTCAAGTGCCTGTTAATTGTAGACCACACAATCTTAACATGTCCTTTGTACATAGAGTACCAACTGAATCTAAAGATCTGACGGAGTTGGATAAAGTTCTAAGGAAATGACTCAACAACATCAATGCCAGTTTGTGACTTGAGTACAGCCAGGAACAATAAAAACCAGGGGCGTACGCGGAAATTTCTTGAAGGGGGCGTGAGATATTTACTGTTGGAGATCGGTGTACGATGAGCGCGGTGCTCAAAATCATGAGGGAAGAGGCAGTTTTAGCCTTTGTTTCTGTGACGACCAATATCGACGATGGTCAAAATTGAGCCAAAGTAGAGGCCAATGACCTTTTTTGTTTTTTTGTTTTTGAAGATTAACCGTCAACAGCGCTAAATTTCGCCAAATGCATGTTGGTCTTACAATTATGCCATTTGGACAATCACGTTCCACGATGTCCTGAAGGGGGGCGCAAGGATGACTTTTGGCAAATAATTCCTGAAATAAGCATTTTACTGATCCTGAGGGGGCGCGTAGGAGCCTCCATGCGTACGCCACAGGTAAAAATTGTCGGCCCCAAGCTAGCGGATACAAATACAAACAAAGATGACGACTAATGACTTGTCATGAGCGGACTTCCGCAAACATGCATTCTGCTGAATTCTGCATTTTGCTATTGTGCTATCGGCGTACCTCCATAAATGAAACTTAACTCAGTGAAAACAAGACAAAAACAAATTGGTCTCGTCTGCCTTTCACTATAACGATAAGGAGGTCGAAAATGACCTCAAGTTGACATTTTAGTTAAAACATTGTCGTTCTGTTCTGAGTCTAGGTATCTTGATTTTTCATTAAACTGGGGGCTCACTTTTTGCCCACACCTCAAAACACTAGGCAATAAAATTGTGTCACGTGCTGCACTGCTGAAGAGGCCTGGCGAGTCGGAATGGGGTGATGGTACTTCTATATAGCGCGCAGCAGCTCTTACCCTGTTCTGCTCTACGGCTGAGTATTACGCACCTACTTGGTTCCTCAGTGTTCACACTGGCCTCCTGGTCACGATTACCAACAACTTATTGTGTACAATGACTGGATGTCTGAGTCCTACTCCAACGAAGAATCTTGCTGTTTTGTCAGGCATCCAACCTGGCGAGTTGCGTCACCAAGGAGCAACGTTTTAACTCGCCTGTCAAGTCCAGGAGCTTGACCATTTGCTTTGTGATATGCTGTTTGACAATCTGGTTAGGAAATGGGGGCGACCAAAATCAAGACACCCGTTTGTGACAATAGCTGCGCATGATTGTAACAAAAGCACTGAGGTTGCACCGAAGCACTGAGGTTGCAGGAGTAGAATTATGATCAAGCAGCAGTGTGCAAACTTATTTGTAGGAGGACCAATATTGCTAACGGATGATAACGCTCCGGTAGGCGTGAAATCATTCCGAGATCTTTGTGTTGTTGGAGATCGCCAGACGTCAAAATTAGATCTTTTAAAAAATCTTTTTCCTCATTATACAAAATCCACCCTATTGATTAGATTTTTTCCATAAAATGGCGTTAATGGATGTCGAAAATCGCCCATTTATTGAAGATATGGAATATCTCTTATTCCATGCGCTATATCTCTTTTGCCCGAGCAAATTTTACAGAAAAAGAAAAAAAGTCACCTCCTTAAAATCAATCGACCCAAAGCTAACGTATATTACGTGAAGCAAAAGTAGTCAGCTACTGATGTCCGCTGATAAGTTAAGCCTAAAATTTTATAGTTAAAGTCAACCAGTAATTAAGTGAATAGTAATTTGGCTGGCAAGTGAAAAAAATTGTGTAGCGTACATTTGACTATGTTTTTGTAAGTGGAAACAGTTACAATTTTGCCAAATAAAAAGAAAATTGATGCTTATTGTTGCTCTTGCCTACAGTCACACGTCAAGAGCTGGTTAGGTAGTCAAGTGGATTGAAGCACTGTTTATGGTGACAGTAATCGTGGGTTCAAACTTGACAATGGCTCTGATGTTGTGCTCTTTGATAAGGCCCGGACTTGTTCACAGCAATCACTCCTGCTTGATTGTAATAAAGTAGAAATTCCTCGGTACGTGGTGAAGCATATGAAGGCTCTTCAGTAGGTTGGTAGACGACTTAACGTTTAGCAGATATGGTGAACAGTTGGGATGTAATTGAAGCTCTTGTTAAATAAGCAGTTTTAGCACATTAGCATCAATCCTGGGTACAATTAAATGGCATCTAGCAGTGCGTTTTGTTTTGCAAAAACAAAAAAATCAAAGGAATTTTGAATTTTACAAGCGTTCTCTCTGAATGCAACAAGTGTGCAGATGGAAAGCCACTGCTCCTCGAAATATAGTTCACCTTCTGCGCGGCGCCTAAACAAAGCCCTTTGTTCCACGACGCTATAGAGCTTTCCAACTCTTTTTTTAGGCGCAGTATTTATTGGGTTGAGATTCCCTTTTATGCAGCTAGCCTGTGAGGGAGTTGGGAGAGCAAGGTGATTTAAAACTACTTTTGGAAAAGTCATGGGAAAGAGTAGTCGCAAACTTTCGTCAACTGAACTGCAGATCTTTGCTTCCAGTGCAGTGCCTATCGTCAATGTTCGTTGCTGCAAGTAACCATCCCAATGATTTGCTTTCTATGCTACTCCTTCGTCACCTGAAAACCTTCGTCACCTGAACTGCTTCGACACAACCATCGTCACAAAAAACCTTCGTCACAACTACTTTTTTCGATCAGCGGCTTGCACCTAACACTCCGATTAGTGCCTTTCATCACCGAGTGGAATTACGACATAATTACTTGTAAAACGTCATCTTTGTAAAAATTTTGAAATCTTTGAGTAAAGTTTAACTGCAGATCTTGCAAGGCCGCAATAAATGGTGGGTTGCTTCTTAGAACCTTACTCAGTTTGATTTTCAAAAACCTTTATTAAAGACGTTAAAGATATGAGCGAGCGTGGAACATATTGGCTGAGAAGATGTCCCATATTGTGCTTACCCTCAGCTAAGTAGAGGGAAGAAAATTGTCTGCATGGTAATATAACTGTTCAAAACAACTTTGGGTTTAGAGAACTTGAGTTAATAAAGAGAAATATCTTCAAAAATTTCCTAGTGAACTTGCTTTATCACTATTGCGAATGTGCGTTTTGGTAAGAACTACTGACATAATATTAAAATTGTGCAACGTGTACGCATACTCAGCCCCTGGATTCTGGCTGTAAATCTGATTGCACTTTCATCTTATTGTTATTTTGTTGTTATTAATTTGGAGTTTGCAATGTCATGTGCTTTGCCGATTGCGTTCACAATAATATTGTTGCTGTTTGTTAGTTTACTTTTCTTTCTTTTCAAAGGATCTGCAGTCTTCCAGCAATAGCTTCATCGATAAAAAAAAAAGACTACATTTTGCTGTTGGTTGTACACAATCCACAATTTTGCAATGGAGGCACGTTTTTTTGAGTTTGAATTTGATTCTATATAATTTATCATGTTGTTGAATTTCTAAAATTGATTGACGCACAGCTCAACGCTGCTCCTATCTTGCGACCTTAAACAATGACCTCTGCGGGCACCACACTGGTTCTGTTGTCATTTGTTTGTTTTATTGTAACGCGTCAAGTCGCGATCCATTGTTCTTATGCGATTTAAATACCGGCATTAGTCTGGATCCAGCTGTAAACAGCAGAGTTCTTCGACCAAGCTGATGGGTAGGTAGTAGCGCAACCGTTTACACCCCACGATGTGTTACCGACGAGGACCCAAGTACCGTTATCGTTGACAGCAAGGGGACCGCCAGAATCGCCCTGGAGAAACAGAATCAGTGAGTCAGCTGCAAACCTACACACTTTTGTTGTGCGCCACTCCGCACCTTAGCGCCATGCACAAGTCCTAGCGAACAACTTATACAACATTATCAAGTAAACTCACATTGCAGGCGCTGTTGGTGTCATCATTGGCGCATTGCATACGGGCGGTGACTTGGCTTCCCCATGTGGCTTTGCATTCCAGTTCCGAGATGAGGTAGGTGTAGCCGTATTGCAAGTTGTCAGGGATTTGACCCAAGATTCCTCCGCTAGTCTTGCCCCATCCAGTCATCAAAGCTTGAGTACCAGCAGCGTATTCTTGACTGGCGACAGTAATTGGTTGAACCTGCAAAGAGTGGTGGAAATCAACTCATTTTTGGTCGGAAATCAGCTTGCTTTTTCAACGAAGCCCAATTAAAAGTTGAAGGATGACCATTTGGGCGGGATTTAAGAAAAAACTAGTGATTATGTAATACATAGTAACTTTTATTATCTAATGTGGCTGGATTGGTATTCAAAGTAATTGCAGGGTGCTTTGGTTCGGATAGTGAGAGCGCTCGAAGTTACCACGATGGTCTCCGCCCTATTTTGATCTTTAAAACATTCCTATTTCGGAATGTTTGCGAGTGTCCGTGTGATGGTTGCGAACAAATGTTGTGAAACAATAAATAATACCGGTCTGTAGCCAGCAAATGTTATTTGTCAGAAACATTTTTATGTAGAAGTTTGGCTCCACAAATGTTGCCCAATATCTTAGACGAAAAATCTTCCCTGATTTCTCTTTCCTGCTGGAAAGTCACATGACTTACTGCACTGTTGAGGGAAGCCCCACTGATGGTGATGATGGCGTAATCGTAATCAATGGTTCTCGAGCTGTATTCAGGATGGCAAAGGAAATCTGTGGTGGAGAAACTTTGTCCTGGGTTCTTGTATTGAGTGGTTCCGAGGACGACGGTCAAAGAACTGAAAAAAGATTCAAACAATCGTATTGCGATGTTAAAGAAATCATTATTAAATCAAAACAACTTACCTTTGTTTGCAATGGCAAGCGGACATCACTTTGGTGGCGGAGATAAGGGAGCCACCGCAGAAGTGGCTGCCACCTACTTGGAGGGAAGCTTGCCAGGGGGCGAATGACGTAGATGTGACGTCATCGCCACCGACAATTCTTTGATCGCAATAAGCGGAGGAAACTGAAACAAACGTAGCGAGTTAACGAATATTAATGCGTGCTCATGAACGAAGCACGAGATACAATGCTATCAAGCGTTGCGAATCATGTGACCGCGAGCAACTGGGCACGAACTTACCGAGAGTGAGTGCAAGAACGAAGTAAATCATCTTTCTCTGTTGTTCAGCCTGTTCAACTGTTGTTCGATGCTTTCCGTTCACGGCTTTTATAGCAAACTCTCGCGATCGAGTTGACGCGAATTCTATTTTTATCGCGCTTCAACTTGGTGCTTTCACGCGCTGTAGCAGATGCGAAGGTTCTCACTGCGTGGGAATCGCAAGGTGTTGGTCGGCTCGTGCTGGTGGATCGTCAATACTTTCAGTCAGTGGTGGCTGTAGTTCTAATAAAACAAGTGGTTCAGTCTCTTCTTAAAACTTACGGTCAAGGACTGCCTTAAAACAGCTTTCCTCATTCCAAGATTCATCGAAAAATATCTTTTTGAACATTTTTGAAGGTCACCTCACAAGCCTGGAAATACTACCGGATTCGATGACTTCTATTTGGACCATTGCTCGGGCCATACGAGAAACTCCTCAAACTATTTAGAGTAAATCCGTTTCAGGCTCAGCATCACCAATGTAGGTTTGCAATCGTGAAGCAGCGAGTTCAAATCTTGTCTGAGTTACGTGCAGTTGTCACAATAAATACATATACGGCAATTTCTGTTGCTTAGTCGCAGGCTTTTGGTAGAAACGCCGTGTGCCAGCAGTACTGATAACTCCGAACCAGGTCCGAACATTTGTGGGTTGATACGAAGGGATTATATTCTGAGTCGAAAGTGGTTATATCAAGTAATTATAACACGCAAACCGTGCTGCTTGAAGGGGTTTTGTGTTTCAAAAAGACTTCCTGTCGCCTTCTGCAAGTCACAAACTGTCTGCTATGGGTTGAAAGGTTCAAATTTTTGAATTGCATTTTTTATCTTGGTGAATCGTATGTTTAAGCACTTAAACACTTTTTTTTGTGTCAGTGTTGGTTGTCTAATCAAAGTATTGAAATAAATTTTTGAGTGGTTGTGCATTCGGAAATAAGCAAACAAATTTTTACAGTAATGCAAGAGGCTAGCGATGCACTCAGCAAACTGCAGACAGGGACACTGTTTCGACCTATCAGGTCTCTTCAATGCAGTTGGTGACCGATAAGAAGTTAAAGGCTTTTTATAGACCATAGCTTAGACCACTCATTTACGAGTGATGCGGCTTCGCACAGTACTGACAGACCTTTCACCAAAGTGGATCTAGTATATATCGCACAAGTGTAGCGGTTGAAGCTATGCGTTATAAAAAGTCTCTAGCTTCTTGTCGGTCACCAGCTGCATGGAAGAAACTTTGAAAAGAATGAACTGGCCAGCGTCTTGAAACTGTACGCGCTGCAGACTATTTTCTGGTCAATTGATCGACAATTTTTACTCCTTTGTTTGTTTCATTGTAGCACTTTACTGTTTCAGGAGTTTTTTGAGGGGTTTTCAGCAATATGAACGTGAGGATGTTTTATTTCTTTTCCCTCATAAACAGTGAGCGATAGATCTCCGCTTTTGCAAAGTTTGGTGAATAGAGTTCTTTCTTCATATTTTCGATGTCACTGCGAATTTCTCTTCTAATATTATTTATTGTGTACAATAGGCTTGTCATCTTGCTTTTCAACAGTCTTACAGGCTTTAATAACGTAGTCGTGAGTTCGCTTATTGCTATTGGGTAATATTCTTCAATTGTCGTGAGTTCGTTAGTCTATCATACAGTATTATTCCTCGATAAATTCCTCACTCAGTATGACAGTCAATAAATATATTAACAAAACAGAAATAGAACAGAATTAGAGCAGAATAGTTAAATCGGGCGATACGAATATACATACAGGGTGAGTCACGGGAAACGGATGTTTTTAGAAAGCCCCTTGCTCTTCTAGAGTAAGTGGTTAGGGAGTGAGGAAGGTAGTCTTTATACCTGCTTGAGATGCCGTTTAGTTTGTTGTTATTTGTTTATCTTTTATGTTGATTTTTGTATTTGTTAGTCATTAATTTTGAATTGCTTTTCTTTTTAATTTTAAATTGATTTTCAATTGCTTTTTCTCATGCTACTGTGGAGTCTTGAACACCGTGTTTGCTTGTGGCACCTACGTGAAAAATGGTGAATCAGTGACTGAAATCCAACGTCTCTTCAAGCGAAGATTCAACATCAGTCGTCACGGTAATGTACCAAACGGCAATTCCATTTTTAGGTGGGTTAATGCACTAAGAACGACTGGTTCATTATTGAAAACCAAACCACCCGGCCCTGCCAGAACCGCCAGAACACCAAGAAATGTGGATCGAGTGAGAGAAGCAATCATCCGAAGTCCCAGGCACTCTGCTAGGCGACACTCTGCAGAACTGGGAATAAGTCAGAGCACTGTGCAGCGAATCTTACATAAAGACCTAGCCTTTCAACCATACAAAATCAACAATTGAATCCGCGGGATTACCAACAACGTTTGTCGTTTTGCCAAACAATGCTCGACATGTTTGAAGAAAATGAGGATTTGACCCTAATAATGAGTGATAAAGTCCATTTTCATCTAAATGGTACAGTTAACAAGCAAAACTTTCGATACTAGGCTTCAGCAAATCCTCGTGAATTACATCAGCGACCACTATACAGAGTGACTGTTTGGTGTGGTTTGGGAAAGTGCGGGATATTTGGTCCATTCTTTTTCGAAGAAGGAGAAAAGACAGCAACGGTCACTTCAGACCGCTATATTCGAATGTTTGAAAACTGTTTCCTACCTGAGCTTCGCAGACGAGGAATCAATAGGGCATCAATGTGGTTTCAACAAGATGGGGCCACTGCTCATACAGCGAGAGCGTCCATGACTGCTGTTCGAGCTGCATTCCCTAATCATGTCATTTCACGCTTTGGAGATCTCCCGTGGCCTCCGCGCTCACCCGATCTTTCCATGTGCGATTTTTATCTGTGGGGATTTTTGAAATCACGCGGTTATGCTGGAAAACCCCGCACACTTGGAGAATTGAAGACTGCAATACGTGAAAATATCCGAGAAATAGGTGAAGAAACTTTAGTGAAAGTGGAAGCTAACTTTAGAAAGCGACTTCAAATTTGTGCTCGTGAAAATGACCATCGTTTGTCAGATATAATTTTTTGCTTCTAAATATTCCATAATGGCATAGTTTAGTGAATGTTTTTGTGTACATTATAAAATTTTTGTTAAAATATTCGCAGAGTTTTGCCTTTCTTAAAAACATCCGTTTCCCGTGACTCACCCTGTATATATATATATATATATATATATATATATATACAGTGATGGGATTCAAAATTTTAAGAACAGGTTCTCTTTTGTATCAAACTCAGTAACAACAAGTTCCCTCATTTTAGAAAGCCCATTTGCTGCGGTCGTCTAAGGTCTACAACAAAAAACAAGAACGGGTTCGCTGATTATCACGACAATCCAAGAACGGGTTCGCACGAACCCGTGCGAACCCCCTGAATCCCATCACTGTATATATATATATATCGTATCGCGCTGCAACTATGCGTTGCTCACTGCTTGCGCAGTTTGAGCTCTTTGCGATGCGGTGTGGAAAAATCGTTACGTACCACAAACGAAACGATTTTTCTGGCACATATTAACCTCTCGGTTGGTAGTGCATGCTAGAACGCTCTGTGCTCCGCTAATGACGCCACAAAGGCAGAAACGGCAGCCGTTCGGAGATTGAGTATATATATATAGTAATGCAAGAGGCTAGCGATGCACTTAGCAAACTGCAGACAGTGACACTGTTTCAACCTATCAGGTCTCTTCAGTGCAGTTGGTGACCAATAAGAAGCTAGAGGCTTTTAATGCATTTATATATATATATATAAATGCACACGAACCACGTGACACGATAAAGCAATGGAGTTTTGATAAGGTTGGTGTGAAAGCAATGCAATTTCCTACACCAAATGTTAACATTGATATTTAACACCAGGAATAGGAAATACTGATTGTGATATTAAAAATAAAGCCAAATATAAATTAAATTACAGTCAACACAAAGCAAAGCAAAACCAAATACGCGGGTAACCACTACAAAGTAAAGGAATTGTCGGTAGTTGCATTTCTTCCTTTGGCAAGCTATGGCTGCAGTTACTTCATTAAGACATGATCGGAAACACGTTCATCTGTTCCACGAGATTCATCTTTTCCGATGCATAGAAATCCATGCACAACATACGGTGCTTGCTGTCTACATCCACAGCTAATGATAATCAACACCTCTGTCCATATTAATTCGGTTTTGATGGCAATAAATGAGTAAAAGGGCACCTAGCTTTGCTATCAACGGTGATGAAACCATCAGCTTAAAGCAGGCTATGTAATTTTTTAATAAATTTTTTTCATACTACTGAAAACATCACAAATTTATCATTTGTAGTCTTTTAAATAAATCAGATTTATGAGTGTACCAATCAACAGCCACCTTAATGTGGTGGTGAGGTTCCCCGGCCACGTTTAGGTTGGTCGAAATGGCTGTTGGCCTTTGCGAGGGTCCCAGTTACCCCGGGCACTACTCATTATTTTCGTCAGGCAGGGCCTGTCTTTTTCTGAACTTTCTACTTCTTCTCTTTCTTCGCTTGACCCCTATTCTAATTATGTGAGGGTCAGCATCTCATTAAAAAACTCCTCCTTGCTCTCTTTTCGTAATGTTTGTCGCATTTTGCAATAGAGTTTTTTGATTCTATTTCAATTTCAATTTACTTCTTAAATTGAAGCGACTTGCAGTATTGATTAAATAATTAAGTTTGGTTGCAACTTAATAGCTAGGAAAAGATTGACTTCCACTAAGATACTTTAACCCGCGCACTTCTCAATCAAGAATAGAACAAATATATTCACAAACCACTTTATAACGTCGAATTCCTTCGCTTTCCAAAACACAGAACTAAAGCACTTCAATAAATAAATATTAGAGACTAATTTAAACTAAAACCACCAAAATAACCGCTTGATTCCTGTCACAACAATCACCACACAACAACGCCTTTTACAATGGTCTAATCTCTACTCTGGTCTACTATTCTCTCTCTCTCTCTCTCTCTCTCTGATACTCTGAATGAATAAAATCTCGCCGCCTTATATATACGACGGAAAATAATCTAGAAATTGCTAGAACATCACATGACACAAAAAACACCGTTAATAAACTACGTAATCGGTAATAATAAAAATAAAGAAGAAATCTTCGAGAAGAAACAAGAATCACTAGAATACGCTAGAAAACCAGGTCACGTAGGCAGTCGTTTTGACGTCAGGAAGGCATGTGAGTTACAAATCTATTCATAAATTCGAAAGAAAAAAGGTCTTTTTTTTGAAAACAGTTTAGCAAGTTTAGGGCTTCAGACAATTTAGGTTTATAATTAAAAATCACGGCAACACAAACAGATTACAACTCTATACATATGTAAAACTATTCTTCTAGCGCAAATTTACTTATTCGTGACAATGTATATGCTCCTCTTATTCGCTTTTCTTTGACAGATAGCAGAACCAACTACTTTTCTTCCTCCGTTCTTTTCTCCTTCAGGAATCTCTCTATTTTGGGGGACTTCATCTGACATCACCCCTTTTGGGACTCAAACTGTATTTCTTACCCTCGTGGTGAGGAGGTATTTGATTGGGTCATCTCCTCTTTTATACAGTCAACTTCGGATATAAGGGATCCGCTGGGACTAGCTCAATTAATCCCTTATAACCAACTGACCCAAAGTTGGAAATGGAAACGCGCGCTTTTGGGAACAGGTGTTTCCGGTCAATTTTGTGCAAATAATTCTTTGTGTCAAAGATGTGAACAACGTTTAGATGTATCGACAATGAACATGTATCATTTTTTCAAAGATTTTAAAGAACAGATGTCGATCATTATTTCAACGCATCATCAGAGCAAGAAATCGATCCTTTATAACCGACTAAAATTACCAAGAAAATTATGATTGGGACTTTGAAATTTAATCCCTCATCAGCAAAAATCCCTTATGTCCGGATCCCTTATAAGCAAATATTTTAGTATCATTTTACATTGAAAATCATTGGGACCATTTGAAATACTCCATTATAAGCGAAAATCCGTTTTGTTCGCATCCCTTATATTCGAAATTGACTGTGCAAAAAATATTGTAATAAGGTACTAATAATTGCTGACCCTTGAAAGCTTAGAAAACTTCTTTTCTAGCAATATGTGACTTCAATTACTTAAGGATTAGTTTATAATGGCTGATCAAAAATTGATTGCCATACATCATATTCCATTTTTAGTTGAACAATTATCCTACTTGACTTAAAAACTTGCAATTGTTAAAAAAAGTTAATTCTTTAGTACATTTTGACTGCTTTTCCTCACAAGCATGGTTTTTTTGCATTACCTGTCGACGTTTTTGAAAAGATTCATCAAGAACTGATGCCTTTTAATGATTATGAAATGTAGTCTACCTGTTAATATCAAGCAAAATTTTGATGCATGCATTTCACGAAATAACAATTTCTAGAAAACTAAGTCTTTTGGAACATTTTGTCTATTCTTTCTTGATAGCATGGATGTTTGGCATTATCCATCAAATTATTCGAAAACATTCATCGACAAATGAAGTCTACCACTTTAAAAAGTAGCCTACTCCAAGCAAAACACTTGATGATCATCCAGGAAAAAGACAATAGGGTAAAGATGGTCAGAGTTCAGATTTGTTTAGTTTAGATTAGTTTAGAGACTTTAATTCATATTAATTCGCTTGCAGTAACGAAAAAGTGGTAAGTAGCGATCCTAATATTTAATGGCTTAAAACGGACTGTTAGATCATTGTCTTAAATTAGATCAAGTTTTGTTTCCTTCTGGAGGTGTCATATGATATTCAAACGGTCCTTACAGTTTTTATATTCAATTAGGATTAATTATAATGTCATCAATTTGAGCTCTATCATCGTAACTTGCGCTTTGAGGCGTTAGTGAATTTAGAGCTATTAATTAAAAAATCACTTGCAATTAACAGAATATATTACAAATTTGAAACAAAATAGGCTATTTCTGGACTAGCTGGTGTATTGTAGTCATACGCCATGCTGTTTCTGCTTATAATTTATCGTCTGATATAAAAATATGGGAACACTACATCAAATTTACGGGTAATATCAACAATACATATATCATCGACAAAAGCAGCAATACGCTAGTATGTTTCAAAAACAACCAAGACAGTGCAATTTTATCCTTAAGTGTAAGCCTTAACAGTTTAGTCTTGCAAGCAAAAACCACAAATGCGAATATGATGCTTATTACACAAAGGCTTTGCGCATTTTTGGCACTGGCTCAATTGCTTAGAAATTTTGTTTTTCTTTTCTTTTGCCCCTTCTTTAATCTTACTGATACATGCATTGCATCGCCTTCGTTTTTCACTTTGATGAGGAAAAAAGCCACTTGATGTTTTTACATGTTTGGAGGATATTTTTTTCCCCAGTACTATCTCAATTTTGTGAACCACAGAAGAATTTATGCCAATTAAACTTGGTTGTTCTATATGTGGGCGAATCAAAGACATAGCTAGTTTAAATCTGAAATCTACAGATTTTATGCTTCGAGGCTGCAGATCATTGTTCATTGCATATATCATGCTAGCGTTCACTCGACGTGTGTTCAAAACGTACGAAAATGCATTCATAGTCCAGCGCTTTGATTTCGATGTACAGCTGCAGAACCCCATTCTTTGATCAATAATGTCTATTTTACTTTTTAAAAAGTCGTATAGTTTGTAAATAGCGGGCTTGCTTTTGTTGTCATCTTTTGTAGTTGCAAGAAGCGGTGGCGTGTTGACAATAATAAAACATTTTGCTTTCCTGAACTTTTGGTTTTTATTACATACGAGTGCAGATTTAGTATGCCGTTATCCTTTTTCCAATAAACCTCGTATGAGTTTGTTTCTCCGTCTTTGATTTCTTTGATTTCAGCAGGAATTCCTTTTCGATTTGATTGTAAAGTTCCTACAGAAGTTATTCCGCTTTAAAGCAGCCATTGCGCCATTGGTATTGAAGTATACAATCTGTCATATAATATGTTTCTTCCCACTAAATTTGTGTGGCATTCCAAATTTTGAATTAGGTATTTTACCATTTGTGACGTCCCAGGAGTTTAGTAAGATGTCGGCTCTGCTTTTGGCTTACCAGAATACACAGCAGTTGAAAAGGTAAATGGATAGCGACAAGCGTTTATTGATTTGTACAGCATTCCATACTTGGCTGGTTTGCTCGGATTAATTTGTCTGAAACTGATTTGCGTTGTCATTGGATAAAGAGTATCATCCAGCGACAAATAATCATCAGGAACTAGAAATTTCCCACAATTTTCGTTAAATTCTTTAAAAATTTCGTAAAAAGCTGCAGTCTATCATGTTGCCAACGAGTAGGACGCGATGTATGGTCATCAAACGATATGTGAGCAATCAAAAATTTAAATCTATTCCTGGACATAGTTGCACTAAAAACTGGATTGCCAAATATTTCGTGGAACATCGCATTAGTGCCTTGATGCGCTTGTCCTAGTAAGCCTCGCATGTAAATTATTCCAATCAGTGCCATACTTCCGAAGGATTGCTCAGTCGTATATATCCATATCTGCTGCTGATATCTGCCGCAAGCATACTCTAAAGTTGCATCATTGTCTCTTCTATTTTTCGATTAGTTTCTATAACTATTATGTCTAGCATTGTTTTTGTGAAAAAAAGCATCCAAGCTTGCAAAGGAGATTTTTTGTCTTTCACTTCTTCTCGAACACCGGTCTTATCTTAAATAATATTTAACTGCGTCTGACGACCGCGGCTTGAACAAACATTTGACCATTTTATTTGTACCCCAAAATTATTTGGAGGCTTTGGGTTTTCCCGATAACTAGTCAAAGTTTTTTCAGTAGTTGGCAAACTTAGTGGGATGTAATTTTGTTCATCAAGAGCACTTTCCAGATCATGAATTAATCTATCGCGGGTAAGCTGACGCCGCTGTGTGGTTCCAGCAGTATTACTTGCATTGTCCTGATTACCTGTGACGTTTTGGTCAGCTCCATTTACATCGTCAGGATTATCAAAATTAAAAGATGCTGATAGCACAACATCGATTTTGTCACCAGAAGCTAAAGAGGCTATGTCTTCAATACCATTGTTTTCTTCGTCAGATACTTCATTCAAAAGTTTACGTAACCCTTCTTCAGGTGTTACATTGACGTAAGCCATTTTATATAACTTTTATTTCCAATTTTTGTATGTCTGATAAAAGAAAATTATGTATAGACCGTTACATATCATAAAATCATTATAATTTTATATACCGGTCAGAAAATTTAAGTTTTAGTGGAAAATAGCAATTTGAACATTTCAAACATAGAACTAAAATGTTGCGGCTGCTTTGCCGATGTAATAACATCAATTAAAAATTATCGATATCCTAAGTTCGTATTTGCTCATCAATTAATAAAAACGAGTCGCTCGTTTCTCAGTTACGCAGCCATGCACATTCGACGCTGCTTTTGACTTCTTAGTTGTTCCTAAGTTGAAGTAAAACACTCAGAAATTAACTTATCAAACGTAAGATCAACGTAGTTTAGAAGATTAGAAAGGACAAGACGATATTTGAGTTAGCAGACACCCTTATAATGATATGGAAGTTGCCGCAGGCTTCAATGCAAATGCAATTCTGCTTAGCCAGGCAGCAGGCAACGTAACAACCACTTCACTCTTAATATTTCGATTACACTTTTGACGCTGCTTTTACTTCCATAGAGCCAGACTGTACATCGTTTTTTTTTTTTTATTTTCAAATAAGAGAACACCACACAATTTCAAATGCTATGCTTCTACCAGTGGCGTCTTTATGAAGGTGGATAAAATACCACGGAAAGAAAAAAAGGTCTTCATTTGCTTTAGGAAGTGATCAGAACACAAACCCCTGGCTTTTGTCACGCGATCAACAGAAAAAATTTTGAGGTTAATCACAAATTTAGGAAATGTTCCACAGGTCCCTTTCCCTCAAAAAAAATAATTTTTTTGACTGACGTTTGGCTTCTTGCGTTTTGGATTTGTATTTGCTGATAAAATTCAATATTTAATTAATTACTAACAGCCTACTAGTAAAGCAATGGAAATCAAGCTTTATAAAACTCCTCCATTAAATCTTAATGTCGCCCCTGCCTCCCTTAATCTGTTATTGTAAACCTTGATCCCTTCAAGCGCCTTGACAAACCGAAGTTATCCTATTTGAGCAAGTACGGATATGAATTTCAACTTCACTCTTCCCGTCTACCAGTAATTGATGGCCCAGCAAGCAAGCAAGCAAAAAATTCATTTATTTACCACAGAATCTAAATAAAATACACATTCCATGGGCCTTAAGAACAGATAGAGGGGAGTGCAAAGAGTGAGATACTGATGATGATGTTAAATTTGAGTTATCTTACTGTTACAAATGCAAAGAATCAATTATTATTTCACATTCAAAGTATTAGCGCTGCATCTGTTCATTCTTACAAAGTAGTATTCAATACGCGTACTTAATGCTTTATCAAAACTAACGTAAACTGCAGCATGGCTTTGTAAACAGTGCTTTCCTCTACATCTGCTGGAGTAGCACTATTGGGGCCGTTATTTATAATGATTTTGGGGTAGTTTCTATGAATTGAAGAAAGTGGCATTAAAAATTTATATTAGAGTATAAGCCGATTGTTGTCATTGGAGAAAGCAGCATCCACGACTTGTTTTGCAGGTACGAGTCACAATAAATAAACTAAAAATGGTATCGTGCCCTTTCCGTTGTGTTAAGTTTTTTTCATCAGAATTGCGGACTCATGAATATCACTCATAATATTGCAGCCAGATGCAAACATGAATGTCAGTTGGCCGTTTAAATCTATGTCAGTTACAAATGAATAGTAAATAGCCGCTATTTACTTCTCTCATAATTTCAGGATTTTCTTCTTACTACGTTGTTACTTGTCAGTTCACGTAACAGCCACTGTTGCGTATTTTCAATCCAATAAGAATAGTAAGTGCGCTTGTTACCTTCCCACCTACCAATCCCCAATTTTAACTGGCAGCAACATTACCACAACGCTATGAAAAGCGAAAACTATATTATCACACTTCCAAAAGTTTTTTCTGGCTTTGCACTTGGGAAAAATTCTATTTACGTAGTTGCATTTGTCAAGTATCAAAATCACGAAATACAATCTAGCTTTACTTTATTCGTGGGTCATGGCTTAGCGTCAAGAAGATTCATTTGACAAAAAGTTACAAAATAGTTGTGTGTTTGAAAACTTTGATGTTTTTGGCTTGTCAAATTAATAGTTGCTGTTCACAGCTAGAAGGTTTTGAAAAAAAAATTTCTGAGAAACAGTTGAGCTTTACAGTCATTGCGTCAATTTACAAACATTCTGCGGTTTACGCAACGCGTCACGGTTTTGCGCGTGCGCTCTTTCTCTTTTTTTTCTTTATTATATGAAAGCAATCAATGAAGAAATTTGCCCGAGTGGGTTTTGAAATTGTTATATTTACTTCAAAACTGCAATGATTGCCTTTGTCAGTTTAAGACCAACCAAAAGCCAGATAAATTTTGGGAAAAGCCAAAAAATTTCAAACCTTTATCTCCAGCGGTCGCTAAGTTACAGCAGTTTTAATTTGCTGTGGGTCGAATTGACCCCCCCCCCCCGGCGGCCAAACAGGGCCAAATCAGCACGGGTGATAGTATGCCCTGCCGGGGTAAAATCACACCATACTTAGGAAAACATGTTTTCTGTTTTGCTTGAGAATAGCCTTGTAGAGCTGCCCGAATCAAACCTGAAGGTTTGAGAAAAGCAAGGACTCTGTTGGAATATTTTGCTTTCGAGCGAGTGCGTGCTGACTGTACCCCAATTGTTGGGAACTATGGCAGTCACAACCAAGAAAGCATAAAAGTAATATTTTATTGCATCAATTCACGCAGTTGTAGCAGACAATCAAAATCACGTTCGTCCGCCACGACGTTCCACGAAGAAAGAGGGAGCAGAAAATCTCCGACCGCATGCTCGGTAACAAAATACTGCACACGTCACGAAAATCACTGCGCACGTTACATGAACGAAAACAGCAGTTAAACAAATGACGGCGGGAAAGGCAAGCCAATCATCAAGCTACCATGAGAAGAAAAATAAACATCTATTCCTACGAACAAAAAAGAAAAATAAATGTTTGTGATTTTGGAGATATGCAAAAATAATAAACAAATACGCGGTGCAATATTGATCGCAGTCAACTCTTGTCACACTGCAACGGGTAGATTAAAAACAATCTTTAAACTGCACACTGCTGTACTCAACTAGTTCATGTAGGGAATCTCGCGCTAATAAGCCAGCGGCGGACAATTACTCAAGTCGCCAACTACGGAGGCTTTTATTTAAACCTATCATCATAAGTAATTTAACAGATACCAGTCCATGGCTAGTTTGCCGGAAAGCCATAAGGCTAAGATTCCTGGTGTGTGGTTACATCCCCAGGCGTGCGAACTATAGGCGCACGATATTCTTTAAGCAAAGATAGCCGAGCGGCTACAAACCTGACGGTAGATACTTCGTCAGTAAAATAAGCAAGGTTATAGTAAAATTGTCGGATATAACAGCAGCGATACAATGGCTGGGGGTCAAACTAGGGAAGCACGAAGTTGCAAAATAGCAAAGCACAGCTAGTACAGTAAACAACAAGAATCACACGCATCGGCAAGGTGCTGGGCCGCCGAAAGTAAACTAACAAAAAAATGAAAAAAAAGATATTTGGCATGGCAGCTCAATGACGTGCGAGGCCCGACACTCTACGACTCTTTCAACTTCTAGATACAAACTTTAACTACGAGATACAAACTCTGGATCATTGATGTTTTGCTGAAATCATGTGGGTGACTCATAAACATTCTCGCACTGTTCGTTTGCTCGTTATTGTACTGTATACCGTTATTGTAAATCATTCGTTGACCTCTGTATCAAAAACATTCGTCAACCTAAAAACTGGTCATAAAAGAATATACATACAAAGACAAAAAGATATTTGGCATGGCAGCTGCATATGAATAATATCCGCTCTCTTGTTATAATGTAATGATACTGGGTGACTAAGCCCTATCGCCATGCGTAGTTCCGTCTGACTTACGGCGGAGTGACCTAGTAAACAAGCATATAAAAGAGGTGTTATTATTTCGATTCATTCGATTCGATTTATTTCATTTCATTTCAATTCAAGATTTATCGCAAGTTATCTATCGTGCTTCGACGTTGTATTTATGATTGAAATATATTCGTTCTTGGAGTCAGACGTGCTGTTGGAACTATACAATTGAATACAAGAAGCTCGATCTCCACAATTTTGGTAACCCCGATGCATCACCCACACTGTGAACATACCTAAGCAAGGAAAAATGAATATGAATCATAATGCGTGGCCAGCAGGGACTTGAGAAAGTTTAAGGAAAAATAAAAAAAAAAGCGTTACTGTGTCAAATTGCACCACATGAAAAGCAATTTTGTTTAAAAATAGACTAATATCAGAAATGTGTTCCCTACTTCCAAACTACGGGAAACGCAAGGCATCTTTCGTTTCGTGTCAGCAACGAACAGAGCACATAGACATAAGGCTTAGCCCGAATCTTGAAATGAGAAATTGTATTGGGAAAAGAAACACAAAAAGTAGTAAAAATCTTATGTGTAGAAAACGCATAAAGTTTTGGTAACTCTTCACACAAGAGCCTGATAGGTGAAGCTGGCTTGGCCGGCTGAACCGACACTCTCAATCCCGACGTTACTGATGGGAACTCGGCGAGTGACGCCGTCGTATCTACACTATAAAACAGTGGTTCCCTAACTTTATAACCCCACGGACCCCTGTGGATGTGTGGATGTCAGAGGTCTCCACGAACCCCCAAGTTTTCAAGATAGGATCTAAGCCCAAATTATACAATAAAACGCATACCAGTGTTTCATAAAAGCATAGTGCAATATTGCAATGAAAAAATAAAGATGAACAAACAATCATTCGGAAACCTCAAAAACACGAATTCTATCACGTATCGATTATTTATCACTGATAGGCTAACAATCACACACGGTACAGATATTACAAATTACGGCTCGTAAATCACGTCAATAATTAAATAAAAATCAAGTCTTTTTGTTTGAAATTAATCCTCTATTCAGATTATATTGGCCTAAACTGATTTTAAACATTACTAGTTTGATTTTCGGAAACGTCTGGCGAACCCCTGGGGGTTCATGCACCCCAGTTAGGAAACCCTTAATATAAAACAAGGATCTTTTCTTTTGCTGATATGCTGCCTTTTAAGGTATTTATGTTTATGTTTTACAGCTTTGTAATAAAATTCCAAGTTTAACAAAAAATCATCATAAAACCATAACCATAACAATTTGTAAAACTAAATTTAGAGAGAACATTTGTTTGAAAATAACTTGGCTTGATGTGCACCCACTAAAATATGGTGAAGGATTTTGGAGAAATCATGGCCGCTTTTTGTCGCTTTGGTCGGAAACAAAACAAATAGTGCAGCCAAAAGAACTTAATATCACAAATATGAATAGGAAAGGGGCAGCACCACATCGCAAAATAGGCTTGTCACTAAATAATTTATTTCTGTAATTGTGAAAGCAACCAGCATTTCACCGTTACCATCAGTTTTGATTATGTTTCAATCCCTTCTCCTTCACAAGTTCCTTCACAAGTATTAAGAATAATTTGTGGCAAGATTCTTTGTGAGCATTGCCAGTCATGATTAAAAGAATATAATGATCATGATTTCGTGTGCAGGAATTGTGAAACTGCATGAAATTTATTTTACTTTTCGCTACTGTTCACACAAGATCCGATGGGTGAAGCCGGCGTAGCCGGTTGAACCGAAATATTAAACCCCGTCATTACTGATGGAGGGCCCCTGACGGGCGACGCCGGCAAAGCCGAGTGGTCTACGATGAATTTTTTAAATTGGGAATTTTTTTATGCAATAGTGCAAATGACTATAAGAATACAAATAACTTCTAAAATGATTAAAAACCATCAAATAATTTTTTAAAGCCTAACGGCATTGACAAAATATTTTTTTTAATTGAAAAGTAGTCAAAATGACTACCTTGGGCTTTCCAGTGTTAATTCAAAACACGAGGGGTTTCTTTTTAAATTATCTGTTTGTTTTGTTGTCTTGCCGACAAGTAAGAGTAACAATAGCAGAGAAATGCTGTAGCTGACTGCCATGTGCAGCAGGAGGAAAGAGAACTCTTCAATCTTTTCGTTGGGAATAGGTCACGTAACGCACCCACAATCGCCAGCGTAGTCGAGTGAGTCGATTGCCGTGTGACGATATTACAAATCGATTGCCGTGTGACGATATTACAAATCGATTGCCGTGTGACGATATATTACAAATCGATTGCCGTGTGACGATATTACAAATCGATTGCCTTGCCGTGAGAGACTTGTCTCTGACTAACTGGTTTTGATGTCCAAAAACTACGGTACTTGCGCACATATGAACCGATCTATTAAATTTTCGAGATTGCATTTTTTGCTTCAGTTTACAATAGATTAATGAAATATTTATTGCAAATATTAAAGATTTATAGCAACTTCTCTTCTTTACAAGTGTAGATGGGTATCATTGAGGATATTATTTGGCTCGCAGAAAGATCTAAGTTTGTCAAGGACAGCTTTAATGTTGTCTTTTTTGCCCTAATCCATCTTTGCAAAGTAAAAATTGTCGAATCGACCAGCAACACCTTCACCAACGCAGTGACTTATCACGTCGGGGTCACCAGTTGGAGCGAAAGCTAGTTTTGATGACTGGCAATCGTACGTAAAACTGCAAATCTTTTCTGCTGCTTCTCTGTTGACCAAAATATTCAACAAAAGAAATGGATCTATTTATTTAAAAAATTGAACAGAACATACCGAACTAAATGATATTAAACTAAACGGAACCAACTGAGCTGAACTCAATCAAATGAACCTAGTTAAAGCAAAGTCAAATAATTTTATTCAATTCAAAATATGCTTAAAGCAAAATTAGAAACTGAAAATATGCCCTAATTAACTAATCTGCGCAAACAAAGAAATTAACCGAAAGCGCTGAAAAAATAAGGTGATAGAAGACAACTTAGATGAAAAACACTGCTAACTCAAAATCCGGGTTCGAAACCGTTACAGGGGAGCACACACCTCATGGTTAAACAACTCCTCGAACTTAAAGATGCGTTGGTAGACATCGCGCATTCAGAAGTGTGTTTGTCTGAACTACGAGAAAATCTATGAAGACGGGAAAAGATTCTGCTAAACAATGATGTGCTGGTGGCAGTACTATTTGTTGATTCAACGTATAGGATTACTTTGATCAATGTTCGACAGTAAAGTGAAAGAAAAGTTTTGGCGGTTATTGCTCTTTGCATGAAGGAACATGAAAAAAGATACCTCAGAACAGACAAAGTGGAGAAAAGTAAAAGCTATAGCAAAGACGAATCTTCAACTACTGGTTCTGATAATGAGGACTTTGAACAGTATCTCGATCAGCAGGAAAAACACGGAAAAATGGGACAAAAAAAGACTGATAAATCGTCCCCGCTGCAACAGTTCAAAATAAATTTTCTTTGTGCGTTAAATGACATGGAGCTGATTGATAGAGCGTCAAAAATTAAGGGCCAGGACTGTGATATCTCGCTACCCGGCAATTCTGGAAATAGTGGTATACTCGGTAACAGCGTTGCCACGGGTTTAAGTGACTGAGTCTTTAATTAAAGAATACTTATTTAAGGCAATTTTATTTCTTTGTGCAAGTGTCCTTTGTTTGAAATAACTTATAAATGTCGTTAGATTGTTTGAAGTAAAATTTTGAATGTTGTGTTTTTGTCAAACTTATAGGACATAAAAAATTCTCTCAATAGTGAAGATAAAGTTAAAATTTAGTATATGAAATGCTGGAGCAGGAGCGGTTAGTAATAGAGAGTTTCGGAACTGGAGATACAACTTAGTAGAGAATAGCTATGGAGCAAGACCAGGAGCAACTTTAAAATTAGACCTGCTACAAAACCCTGAAATAAACTATTCGCTCTTTCTTGATTCACCAGAAATAATGAAAAGACAGACTGCAGTAGCATAGTTCTGTAGATACCTTTTCGCTATACTGCAAAGTTTTTTACCAAACAAATGTAGCGTTGCGCATCCTAACTGTCGCAACTATTCGAATGCAACACAGTCGCACATAGTTTCGCCGGACTTTGATTAATGCACCACTGCCGTTTAGTTGTGACAAGAAGTAGCAATCTGTTATACCAGTGGTTCTCAAACTGTGCGTCGCGACGCCCGGGTGCGTCGTTTGAAATCTCGTAGGGCGTCGCACAGTCATTCTGTTCGAAACTACTCTCAAATAAGCGAAGAACGGAAAATTTTAATGCAAAAACTACAGTTTTGTAACTTTAAGTAAACATACCGTTCTTAATATCGAGAGCAGAAGAGAATACTTGAGTAATGTACTGTTTCCGCCGGCTCACGCTTCACACATTCGAATTTTTTTATTATTACGTAATAGCCATTACTTCAGTTCAAATCATTTTTATTGCTTTAAACGTCATTTGATGTCATCACATCCACAATTTGCAAGTAAACCGTGAAGTTTTTTTGCTCGAAAATTAAATAATATAAAGAGCCAAGTATCTACCCTTTCGAAATTTACGCAACTCCCATCAAAGGCTTTATTAGCATTGTATCAAGTTGCGCACAGAATTGCTAAGTTGCTGAGGAAATAATACTGCCTGCTGCAATCAATCTTGCAAGTACGATAATAGGAGAAGGAGCTGCCTAAAAATTAAAGTTAGTACCGTTATCCAACAATACCGTGTGTTGTCGGATTGGTGACATGGCGTTGGACATTCACGATCAACTGATCGATAGAACGAAACAGCGAGAATTCAGCCGGCAATTAGACGAAGCGACTGATGGCAGTCGAGATGCCCACCTAATTTGCTACGTGCGTTTTGTTGATTTCTCTGAGCAAATTTGGTAGAAGAGGTACTACTTTGCAAGCCTATTGAACTTGGTTGCCGAGGAATTGATCTTTTCAATATAATCGACAATTCTATTTCTACAAATAACTTAGATTGAGGAAACTGCATTAGCATATGGGCAGATGGCGCCAAAGCTGTGTCTGGCAGTCGCTCTGGACTGCAAAGTCTAATTCAAGAACATGCCCCAATGGCCAAGTGGATGCATTGCATGATTCACCGTGGTGGTTTGGTGGTGGCTCTGACATTGGTGGCTCGTGAACTGAGCCCGGACCTTGGTGCTATAGTTGAAATCGTCACCAAACGTATCAACTTCATCAAAACACGGCCATTAAAGTCAAAAGTGTTTGAAAAACTTTGTGCAGAGATGAATGCAGAGCATCAAAGTTTGCTGTTTTATTGTTCGTCCAGGGGACTTTCGCTTGGAAAATCATTTAAACGAGTCCACGAGCTGCTGAACGAACTCGACGCATTTTTGCAAAAACAAAAGAATCAACTTGCTGATTGCCTAGCTGAGAACAAATTTTTATTAAAATTGGATTATTTGTGTGATATGTTTGCTAAATTGAATAAACTGAACCTGTCTATGCAAGGGGCTGATAAAAATATATTCGACATTTGAGATAACATCACGTCGTTCACAAAAAAGCTGTCTCTGTGGAAGGAAGATATTTCAAATGTGTCCGGAAGTTCTCAGTACTCCTCTTTTTGTCCAACCTGCTTGAAAAGAAAAGTATGATGCTGCCTTCAGATTTACAAAGCGTATTTGTGCAACATCTATCCAAGCTCCAGTTGAAGTTCGCACTTTATTTTCTGGAAGATTTATTACGCTATGAATGGATTCGCGAACCTTACGTGCTACCTATCACATCTTCCTTCACGGAAGAAGAAAAAGAACACTACATTGATCTTACCTGTGACAGGTCCCTAAAAAGGAAGTTTCATTTAGTCGATCTGACAAATTTTTGGATTTCATTGAATGACGAATACCCAGCTTTGACGAAAAAAACATTGCGAATACCTGTCCCGTTCGCTACGTCGTATATGTACGCAGCAGGATTTTTTGCCATGGCCGTCACTAAAACTAAATATCCATCACGAATAGGCGTTCAAAGAGAAATGAGTGGCAGTTTCAAAGATTCTCTCAAGGTTCCACGATCTTTGCAAAAATGAACAAGCCCACACGTCAATGACGTCGCATTACATTTGAACTAAATTACTGACTGATAGACCGTTCGTTCTTTTTGATATTTCGCTTCTTCATTGATTTTTCTTTTCTTCATTACGTATTGCGATACTGCTAAATAGAACTTCGGTAGCAGTGTTTTTATGACTGGGGCGTCCCAAGCTCAGCATACTCTTGCAAAGGCGTTGCAACAAAAAAAGTTTGAGAACCACTGTGTTATACAATACGAAAAATTGCCGCCGTTGCAAGTTGAAACAAAAAAGTCAAGAAGGTTTTATCACAGTTATCAATTTTTCTCACCAACACGAAAAAATTTTTCACAATAAAAAAATCTAAAAAACTTCAGAATAAAAGGTATCTGAGGTAAAATAGAAAAATTGCTTAAAATCATCAACATCATACCGTACCATACAACAATCCATTATCACCAATCAATAACCGGCGACCGGTTTCTACCTTTCTGGTCTCACCACGTGGTTGTAAAAGACATACAAAAATAAAAATGCATAATACATAAGCTAACAAATTTACTATCGTGTGCAAAAGAAAATAGATGCAATGCAAAACAATACAATATAGTAATAGTTATATCACGGGGGTCCAATTAAGAACACACACACACACACACACACACACACACACACACACACACACATGATATGGACAAAAAGTCATAATGGAAAGCTCTGCATTGGCGTATGTATTAATGTGTGTCTTTTACACCGGCTTGGTGAATCCAATGAGTTCGAAACAGGTCGCAGGTTATTGACTGGAGCCAGATCCCTTCAAAAAGGGTATTGCCTAAAATTTGCAAGCTAGCAACCAGCACCCACTATACCCTAAAAAAAGCACCTAAGTCATATTTTTTGTCAAAAATATAGCATTTCCCACAATGCATAAATTTTTTTTTTTAACGTTTGTGATACTGAACAGCAACAAATAATTTGCCTGGTTGAAACGCATTTCTTTCCAATTCCAACGAACTCCGACTTATCTCTTGCGGATTCCATCTCCTGTCTCACAACGATCAAAGCAGATCAGCGTATGGCAAGTTTCGATTGACAAGGTCACAAACAAAGAACGCCGATCACAGGATTCAAGACGTTGGAACGATTTTTACGAGAAAATAGCAACAACAACGTTTTTTTGGGGGAATGCTAGGGTAATGTTGCTTTACATTGGCTTATTTTTAATTCATTAAAGCAGAAAGAAGTTCAACAAAACTATAAAATAATCACTGCACTTTTGGGCACAAGCTTTCAAATGTTGCCACTGGATCACTTCTCAGCACGGCAGGCCTGAGCGATTTGAACAGCTGTCAAAACTGCAAATTAAATAAACTCAGCTGTATCTTAACGACAATGTTGGCATAAATAAACTATCAAACTATAACGCACTACTTACAGACTAGGCTAATATGTACCATGTGAAAGTGACAATAATAGCGACTGACATATCTTCACTTGGAATAGTGCTGCACATGGTGAACGATAAGCAGCATTAAAAAAAAACAAACTAATAAAGCAAAACTTAGACAGTCTTCACACTGGAAAACAGACTAATATCAAAAGTGATCTCTTTTAACAAATTTACATTTTTATTAATACGTGCACTGCATAGGCCAACCAAAAAATTCAATATTGCGAGTTCTTGATTGCAGTCAGTGCGCAAATTGGATAAAAATGTAGATTAGTACGTCACGTAACAGTGCAAAGTAACAATCTACAACAACTGAAACGTCTAAAATTTACATCGATCTGATTGGTCTTCACACAAAACGACGAAGTTACGTTTTAGGTGCATCAACTATGTGTCCGCTTCGCAGCCGATAGACCTGGGATTCATTTCCCAAGTCGAGTCATACCAAAAGACTTGAAAAAATGGTATTCACTGCTTCCCTGCTTGGCGCTCAGCAAAATAGAGATAGTGTGGAGAACAAGCCGACAAGCTTGCTTGTTGTGTCCTTGAGCAAGACACTCAACGGGATGCCTCCGTCTTTATGTGGCAGACAGATGGTGGGGCCAAGCAATCTACCCGTCGTGGTGGTCCCACTCTAACTGAAGACTTGCAACCGAGCGTGAGCGCTAATGCAGTGTGGCCTATATATACATCTTTCTGCAAAAGCTCACAACAAATAGCTCAAACGACGAAGAAGAAGAACTATGTGTCAATGCTAAGATACGGGTTTAATCATGTAGAGAGTGGACGAAAGAAATAAACGATACCTCACAGTTAACGTAACATATTTTTTGACAAAAGTTTAAAAGCTTCTATGACAATCGTTTGCGATGCTTTTTGCCCTAAAAATGTTAAAAACAAAGTCTATTGACTAACAAGCAACTAAGCCTATTTTAACCAATCAAAATTGCTCAATTGTATGACATTATTTAGGGTTGGGCGATCTGCTGCACGCCAGGTGAAATTATGTAATCGGCGGAAAGATGTAACTCGTTGCACGCCTCCACAGATCGATTGCTCAAAATAAAACAGGCTTTCTGGTGAAAAACTCCATTTTTTTGCAGTTGATCTCCGAGAATGAGACCTTCAGCTTAAAAGCTTTGCCATTTTAAAATTGATTTTCATAAACGCGAAGATCTTAAAATAATTAGCGTCTGGAAAAGACGGTTTTCAAAGTGGAATTCAACATAACAAAAAAGCAGCATATCTTTGTTTAAAAAGTGTCTCCAACTCCAGTTCGCAGCGCGATGGTTATTGAACCGAGCAGGATGACGTCATTTTTGATGTAGTTTTTAAGAAACGTCAATAGACACGCGCTAACTCGCTCGCATCAATCAGCCAGGCGCCGCTCACTCATTATGAAGCAGGTGGTGTAGTCGTGGGAACGCAGCCAGCTTTCGATTACATCGCAAAGCTTTGTTGACTGCAACTGACTCATTCATAACCAAAACAAACACAAGAAATTGGCTAAAAGAACTTTTCCAACGACTACTACCGGGATTGAACTTACAACCTCTTGATAACAAAATCAAGAAACACAGATTTTGAACGCTTTTTCCAAACCAGAAATAGCCCTATGAACGGAGCATCCATACGGTAGTCTTAAAGTGAATATACACAGTATACGTTTATGTGCGGTTTTGTCCATTTGTATGTTTTTTCTCTTAAAAAGTATAGTAGAAAGATTTTATCCGCTTGGATATTTATGTGGTGTTTCGCAGCATGTTTGGTTGTGCCAGAGTCCGGTTTTATTCACAAACTATGTATCAAACGCGTTTGTGCTTTTTTGAATAGAAACGTACTTTGCAGGCGAAATCGAGTGTTTGGAGAAAATTGCATATGGTCAATGTCCGGTTTTTGCACGTTTTGTTTCTTCAGCAATTTCGTATGAAAATTTTCACCGGCTTAGGTTTATGTGGTGCTTCACAGCATATGTTGTTGCACCAAAATCCGGTTTTGTCCGCAAATTTCAGATCAACAGTGTATACTTTTTTGCTGATATAAATGTGATTTGTTTTCCTCTGCAATATTTTTCATCCGAAAACATCCAAGACTAAGATTTTCCATCAACATATAACTACGTCTGTTTTAAACAATCAAGATTGCTCAGCTATACAACGTTGCTCAGGGCTTTGCAAACTGCAACCCCTGAGGTAGAATTGTGTCACCCAAAATAGATGTAACTTAAAGCCCGTGTCCACAATTACGATCACCCAAAATAAAAAATAGTTTTTGGTTTAAAATCATCATTTCTTTTGCGACGCAACCCATCAGGTTGGGTGCCTGACAAGACAGCGAGATTCTCCGTTGGGGTAGCATGCTGACACTGTACACAATGAGTTGTTGGCAACCGTGCAAAGGAGGCGGCTCTGACTTCTGCGGCATCGAGTAGATGCACTGGACTCTGCAGTAGAAAAGAACAGGTACAGAGCTGCTGCATGCAATATAGACGTACCAGCACCTCATTTCAATCTGGCCAGCCTTCTCAACAGTGCAGCAAGTGATGTAATTTTATTGAATAGCATTTCCAGGTGTCGCCGGAAAATAATCGCCCTGCTCAAAGCTAAATCAAGGGACGTAGACTTAGAACAGAAAGAAAATGTTTTATCCAGAATGTCAACTTTAAGCTAATTTTTGACTTGCTTTTTGTTATAACGAAAGGCATATCTAACCGGCTTGTTTACATCTTGTTTTCGTTGAGTTAAGTTCCATTTACAGAGGTACCCTAATAAAGATGTCATATCGCGGATTGGTATTCCTTCCAGTGACCGCGAGTCATCAAAAGATTGCATGCATGTTTGCCAGGTCATCAGCGTAAGCATATTTGCTTGAGTCCGTTCATGGCAAGTCATTGGTCGTCACTGCTGTTTCGATTTGTATCCATCAGTCTCGAGCCGACGGCTTTTACTATTCTTGGCTGTGCCTTAATCAGAAACCGGCGTTGATGGTGTGGACCCATTTGCTTACAACTTTATCCAACAACTTCAGACCTTTAATTGCAGTTGGTACTCTATGTATAACGGCCACATAAACGTTATGTGATCTGCAATTGACAGGCACTTGAGAGGATAAGTTGAGAGATGACTGCACTAACAACCTACCTTCACAAGCGGAGATTGAAGCTTAGGAAAACATGGATGTAAATGTTAAAAAGTAGAGGAGGCTTGCGCTGATTCTACACCAGTGAAGCTTCAACAAATTTCGCAGCTAGAGAAAATTACAGCAAAGTTCTTTTTCCAAATGGATCAGCAACACGACCATCGCGGATGATTTCATCGCACGGCAATCGACTCACTCGACCACGCTAGCGATTGTGGGTGCGTTACGTGATCTAAAGCGCACAAAATAATTGAAAAATTCTCGTCTCCCCAGCTATCAGCTGCGGAATTTCTCTACAACTATTACCACCATCAATCAGCAAATAACAAAAGCTGACAGTTAATTTATGAAGCGACTTATTGTGTTTTAAATTAAAAGTATCTCAGTCTATTGCTTTAAACAAAAGCGATGCAACGTAAAAGTTTGTTTGCTTATTTCCGAATGCACAACCACTCAAAAATTTATTTCAATACTTTGATTGGACAACCAACACTGGCACAAAAAAAAGTGTTTAAGTGCTTAAACATACGATTCACCAAGATAAAAAATGCAATTCAAAAATTTGAACCTTTCAACCCATAACAGACAGTTTGTGACTTGCAGAAGGCGACAGGAAGTCTTTTTGAAACACAAAACCCCTTCAAGCAGCACGGTTTGCGTGTTATAATTACTTGATATAACCACTTTCGACTCAGAATATAATCCCTTCGTATCAACCCACAAATGTTCGGACCTGGTTCGGAGTTATCAGTACTGCTGGCACACGGCGTTTCTACCAGAAGCCTGCGACTAAGCAACAAAAATTGCCGTATATGTATTTATTGTGACAACTGCACGTAACTCAGACAAGATTTGAACTCGCTGCTTCACGATTGCAAACCTACATTGGTGATGCTGAGCCTGAAACGGATTTACTCTAAATAGTTTGAGGAGTTTCTGGTATGGCCCGAGCAATGGTCCAAATAGAAGTCATCGAATCCGGCAGTATTTCCAGGCTTGTGAGGTGACCTTCAAAAATGTTCAAAAAGATATTTTTCGATGAATCTTGGAATGAGGAAAGCTGTTTCAAGGGCGTCCTTGACCGTAAGTTTTAAGAAGAGACTGAACCACTTGTTTTATTCAAACTACAGCCACCACTGACTGAAAGTATCGACGATTTACCAACACGAGCCGACCAACACCTTGCGATTCTCACGCAGTGAGAACTTTCGCATCTGCTACAGCGCGTGAAAGCACCAAGTTGAAGCGCGATAAAAATAGAATTCGCGTCAACTCGATCGCGAGAGTTTGCTATAAAAGCCGTGAACGGAAAGCATCGAACAACAGTTGAACAGGCTGAACAACAGAGAAAGATGATTTACTTCGTTCTTGCACTCGCTCTCGGTGAGTTCGTGCTCGGTTGCTCGCGGTCACATGATTCGCAACGCTTGATAGCATTGTATCTCGTGCTTCGTTCATGAGCACTCATTAATATTCGTTAACTCGCTACATTTGTTTCAGTTTCCTCCGCTTATTGCGATCAAAGAATTGTCGGCGGCGATGACGTCACATCTACGTCATTCGCCCCCTGGCAAGCTTCCCTCCAAGTAGGTGGCAGCCACTTCTGCGGTGGCTCCCTTATCTCCGCCACCAAAGTGATGTCTGCTTGCCATTGCAGTCAAAGGTGAGTTGTTACATCAGAACGATTTCTTTTTACTTCGCGCAATACGATTGTTTGAATCTTTTTTCAGTTCTTTGACCGTCGTCCTCGGAACCACTCAATACAAGAACCCAGGACAAAGTTTCTTCACCAGAGATTTCCTTTGCCATCCTGAATACAGCTCGAGAACCATTGATTACGATTACGCCATCATCACCATCAGTGGAGCTACCCTCAACAGTGCAGTAAGTCATGTGACTTTCCAGCAGGAAAGAGGAATCAGGGAAGATTTTTCGTCTAAAATATTGGCAACATTTGTGGAGCCAAACTTCTTCATAAAATCATTTTGACAGATAACATTTGCTGGCTACAGACCGGTATTATTTATTGTTTCACAACATTTGTTCGCAACCATCAGACGAACACTCGCAAACATTCCGAAACAAGGAATGTTTCAAAGATCAAAATAGGGCGGAGACCATCGTGATAACTTCGAGCGCTCTCACTATCCGGACCAAAACACCCTGCAATTACTTTGAATGCCAATCCAGCCACATTAGATAATAAAAGTTACTATGTATTAGATAATCACTAGTTTTTTCTTAAATCCCGCCCAAATGGTCATCCTTCAACATTTAATTGGGCTTCGTTGAAAAAGCAAGCTGATTTTCATACAGAAAAAGAGTTGATTTCCACTATTCTTTGTAGGTTCAACCAATTACTGTCGCCAGTCAAGAATACGCTGCTGGTACTCAAGCTTTGATGACTGGATGGGGCAAGACTACCGGAGGAATCTTGGGTCAAATTCCTGACAACTTGCAACACGCCTACACCTACCTCATCTCGGAAGCGGAATGCAAAGCCACATGGGGAAACCAAGTCACCGCTCGTATGCAATGCGCCAATGATGACACCAACAGCGCCTGCAATGTGAGTTTACTTAATAATGTTGTATAAGTTGTTCGCTAGGACTTGTGCATGGCGCTAAGGTGCGGAGTGGCGCACGGCAAATGTCTGCAGGTTTGCGGCTGGCTGACCAATTCTGTTTCTCCAGGGCGATTCTGGCGGTCCCCTTGCTGTTAATGATGGTGGTAAATGGGTCCTCGTCGGTAACACATCGTGGGGTGTAAACGGTTGCGACACCAGCTACCCATCCGCTTGGTCGAAGAACTCTGCTGTTTACAGCTGGATCCAGAGTAATGCCGGTATTTAAATCGCATAAGAACAATTGGTCGCGACTTGACGCGCCACAATAAAACAAACAAATCATAACAAGCGTGCATTCGATGAGCTGATGTGTTGTCAGCACCGCTTAGGTGATCGCAGAGTTTAGTGTTGAAAATTGTAAGGTCGGAGCCGAATGAAACTGTGAGTTGATTGATTTAGAAAATTTGATAACTTTATGAAAAATAATGAATTGAATTCAAACTCATAAAAAAGATACGTCGCCAAACCAAATGATGTGGAAACGGCTAGAGTAACAGCGAAAAATGGTTTTTTATATTTTTATCATGAAAGTTCACACTGGAACATGGCGACACCTTTGACAGGAAAAAGAGTGATTTAAACAATAACAATGACTAACAACAATCGGCACAACACGTATACCAACAATAACAGCGCAATAATAACATGAAAGTGCAATCGGAATGGTCGCCAGCAGCCAGACTCTAGTTAGGTGTGAGCATTACACAATTTTTATAGTAATGCAGTAATTCTCGACCAAAAAAGACATTTGTATTTGCGAGAAAACAAGTTTACAGGAGAGTAATTTGAAAATATTTCTCAAAATATATTCAGTTTCTTTAGAGCCAGAGCTCTTTAAAACAATTATAGTGACCCTTCCTAACGATTTTTTCCCGATACTAAGCTGAAAGTAAACACTGTGGACTCTCCCCTGCGGTACTTCCCAACGCTTGTGGATGTTTTCAGTGTCTACAGTCGACTAGTTGATTTTGAGTGAAGTTCTGCGAAGCAACCCGCCATTTTCTGCGACCTTGCTTGGTCGGTAAATAACCTAGGCTAAATTTCAGGTTTTCAACATTTGCTTGAGCCAATGACATTGCACTAGCAATTACATCGCAAATCTACCCGATCATGAAAGGCACTAATAGGAATGTAAGGAGTAAGCCGCTGACCGAGGCAAGAAGTGGATGAGGTGGAAAAATAACTAAATAGCGCCATTATAGCTCGGCAAATTGAATTACGTAAGAAACGGTCTGAAATCGAAGCTACACACGCTTTGGCAAAAACAGAAGCGGAAACACAACAAAAACATGCTCTAGAAATCGCAAATGCGGAAGAGAAACTAAAAATCACTGAGGCTAAATTGAATGAGGAAGAGAGGTTGATTGCACTTTTCGAAAAGGGTTTATGGGGGATTATCTCTAGCAAGCCAGACCCTTTTGCTTTTCGATTAACTCGCTGGGGGGGGCGCTCAGCCGTTTGTAAGGCGGTTTGGGGCGGCTCAAAATCGCACTTCAACAAAATTCAATTAAAAAGTGGTAGCAAACAAAGGAATTCTTCCTTGTTTGAAGAAACCTTGAACGTAAATGCAGTTTGATTTAAAAATGGCCTTCCTGCGTTAAAACTGCGAATTTCCCCAAGAGATCCCCAACGATGAAAGTATCTGTAAATCGGCCGTTCGCGATTTTGAGCAGGCTTTTGACCGCGTTGTGACAGATGAAAAATAAATGTTAAATCAATGGTAGCAATTTGTAGACCAGCGTAAAGTCTGCTGCAGACCTTACTGGTGGTGATGGCGGCCCTCTGTGACTGCTTGTAAATCTGCACTGTGCCCCTATATCAAAAGCCAAAACCGAAATGAATGCATAGACCTGGCTTCGCAATTAGGCTATAACAGTGGCAACATAGATTTCGATTTTTTTATGAAATCAAATCCGGAGGCTTATACACGAGAGTCCCTATCATAAATGTCAACTCAAAGTTTTGAGAGCCTCGTGCATTGGTGAACCCCGGGAAAAGGTCAGTTTGTTTTTTGCACTTATGAAAAACATGAGTACTTCCAAGCGCCTTGTATTGAAATAGCCTTGTACTGTTTGCATCAGAGATATGGCGTTTCTGGTGGTTTATTTTGGAACCTAAAATCGCGAAAATCCGCACCGAAGCGAAAGTGGAAATAAACGTCGTTTCACTGAAAGCGTTCAATGAAAATTTAAACACCCTTGACGTTTATGCACATGCCCATGACGAATTGGACAAGTAATCCGGGCAATTAACGTTGAATACTGCAAACCGATTACCTGGAATACTTAGACGGAGGTTCCTTGATTACCTTAACTAAAAAGGCATTAGTTTCAATCAACTTGGCGTTGAATCTTTGCGTGAATTTGTAGTTCAAAAGCTAAACATGATCACCTCGGATTTTCTTCAATCGTTTTATAAATCTGGCAATAAAGAGAGAGCAAGTGGGTCTAGCAACGGACGAATGGCTCTTCGCGTCAGACAGATGGTTGTGAACGGAGAACGACCTGGCGCTCGCTCAGCAGAAACCGTTGACCAAAGCTCGCGTAGCTACAATAAAACTTATTCAGCTAAACCTCTTCCCGTGTGTTTTGTGTGCAACGATCCACGTTCAAAACACTTTTTTAACATATTGTGAAAAATTTAAAGACAAAATTCTAAGCAAAAATGATGCAGTCAGATATTTTAATTGTCGTTTTTGGGGGCATTTCTCTCGAGAATGTACTTTTTATTCAAAATGTCGTTAGCGTGTATCTCATTCTGGCCCAAAACATTCCTTGACTTTACATGAAATATATGTTAATTTAGGCTCCCTAAATTTTGGGATCGCTAAAGCGGAGCATTGTCAGACTTCGATTATAACTAGCTCTGGAAAAAAAACAGATAGACGCTGAGCAAACAGTTGTGAGAAAACTGGCGTTTGATAACAACCTTTTGATGCTTTGTAAGAGTGCCGCAAGGGTTATAAATCCTGTGGCAGGCAAGTCTATTTTGGCATTTGCACAGCATGATACTGCTTCTCAGGCTACATTGATTTCAAAGAGCTTGAGGGACGAGCTTGGGCTCGCTACTAAAACGAACCATACAATAACCATTCGCACCTCTGCCGAACAAACTATGCGCAGTGGTGGTCTTACCAACTTTGAAATTGAATCACTTTCAAATAAAGAAACCTTTGCGATCAAAAACGCTTTGTTAATACCTGACTTTATTGATGACGAGAATGTCCTCCTTCATGACGCAAACACATTAAAACTTAACATTTCAATGAGGTCAAAATTCCCACTATCCCTCTACCGCAAAGATTGACGTCTTGATAGGACAAATCAGCAGAGTGTCGCTCACTGTTTTAGAGAAAGAGAGAGTTAACCTCAACATGTTCTGGCTCAACTGAGACTCGTTGTCAGCGTTGGTCGTGTTAAGATGGAATCGGGCTCGCGTCAGATCAGCAAGAGTGAGCGATGGTTGTGACAATCGCGAATGTGAACAACTAAGGCAAGAAACTAAGCACATAAAAGCGACTTTACGACAATTTAAGTTGAGAACCAGGAGAATCAACCCTCTATAAGTGAGGAGCTTGCGTGTTCTTTAGTAGAACCTAACGTCAAAATAAAGGATGATCGCTACGAGATTTCAGTTCCTTTCGAAAAAGAATAAGAGGCAGCTAGGCTTTACTCTGAGCTGGTGTTCGCCGTGTCTAAATTGTTGCAGCATTTGTCTTGCAGCTTTCATTTGTGGATAGATTTACAAGTTGCACTTAAATGGATTGTAAATCCGGACCTTCATCTTTCGCGATTTTCAATACGCAGTTTAGATAAAACACAACTAATGACTTCCGCTAGTGATTGGAATTACGTTCACCCGTTCGAATTCTGCTGATGTTAGTACACGTGAGGAGAGCATTTCTTTGGATCATGGCTTAGTGGGCCTCCATTTCTATTGCAACGAGTTTTGGAACCCAAGCCTGTCAGCCAAGCCGTGATTGTTCGCAGCGCCAGGATTGATGTAGATCTTTTTGTCTATTAAAGCAATGCGTGCTGGAGCGAATGATTGAAAACGCATCCGATCTATGCACATTAAAAAAGCGGGTTGCGTATCTAGTTGCTTTTTAAGAGTACATTGTAACTGAATTACGAAAGAAAAACTTTTGTAAACAAAAACTCGATGGGTACAACTACTTGGAAAACGCCTTCATGGATGATATGAAATTTGTCCAGATGATGTTGTAAAATTTGTTCAGATAATGTTGTAAATGTAAGCGCCAAACAAACTTCGTCTAAACTTTTGATACACTCGGGATTCGAGCCATCGTCATTTAATCTTACCTCAAAAAACTCTACGCCACCTGTAAAGTCTACATATCTAACGCCTTGCCCACAATCATTCAAATTACCCTGCCTGCAAAGAAAACGCGTCTCTTCTTTGTGTATTGTGTAATCAGCACTGACGTTACAATTCGTTTTGATGTTCTTTGCCTCACATTAGCTTTTTAAGTTCATCAGTGTTTGATTTCAGAGTGTCACATTAGTTGCAGCCTTGAATCCAATGAGGATCTATTTACCGTGGTTTTGCTTGTTTATTTAGGTCAATAGTTATTAGCGCTAACTGTAATACAAAGTTTGTCGCATCATATCAATCAAAGTGACTGCTGGAATTGCCGGTAAGTGAATATTGCGTTGATCCCAGATTGTTTTGTAATGCTGTCAATTTTCATGCTTAAATGTCTAATGCTAAGTATATAACGTTCAACGTCTGTTTCGATTCGCCATGTCAATAATCATAATTATCATTCATTATATTAGATGGTATTTAATACGCTCAAATTTGTATTTGTTTTAGAAAACTGTACAATTTCTGCCAACAATAAATAGAACACCAATCAAATCCGTGTGAGGCTCCACAGGTGACTCAAAATGCTATAGCCGCCATAATAACAAATCGGCGGCCATAGTAAATTTTTTTCTTTTTTGTGCCTGCAATTAAGCTTCTCCAGAGTAAATCTTGAAGGTGCTTATGGCTTGATTGTAAAAATATTGGGAGACAATTTGACATAATCGGAGCACGTTCGTGTTGTTGTTGTTGTTGTAGTTACCCCTCCTCTTCCTCGGGATGGAGGTACGGCATGAACAGCAGGTTCATGCCGTCAACCTAATTCAAATTAGGCTAGGGGAAAGATGGCAGCCCATTTCGAACCAGTCTTTAGTGACTGGTAGCCCCACCACCAACAAGGCGGACTGCCACTGGTGGGTACCCAAGAGTCGTCTGACATGCTGGGTTAGCAACTTCAAAATTGTAATTCGGTGAAGTACGGGAGGGCCACCTGTCTGCCACATAAAGACGGAGGCTTCCCGTTAAGTGCCTTGCCCAAGGACACAACAAGCAAGCTTGCCGGCTTATTCTCCACACTATCCCTTTTATATGCTGAGCGCCAAGCAGGGAAGCTGTGAATACCATTTTTTAAAGTCTTTTGGTATGACTCGACATAGGAAATGAACCCCAGGTCTACCGACTACGATGCGGACGCTCTAACCACTACACCATCGAGCACGTTCGTCGTGTCTCTGAATTAAAAACTCTTTGGAACCTGCGTCCCCATGTGGATAACGACATTTCGTGTTGAGGGTTGCCTTGAAACGCTGATGTTTCATACTATGGCCCCCAGAGCATTTTGCACGGTCCCCCAACACTTAGAAAAACTTTTATATATGTAATGTTATATGACAAAATATGCGAATTATTGGAGCTGGTGTTAACCTGTTAAGATGTTAATTTAATTGATTGATGTTAAGGCATATAGGCTAACTGCTACCAGTTGAATAAAATACCACTTTCATAACCGGTTTCGTTCCTATTAGAACTCTTCAGGTGGACTCCGGTATTGAACTGACGATCAAATGAATTACTTAATGCGGTTTGTACCACTCTGCCATCGGTCCTTTCAACTGACGCTGTTCTTTCAACTAATCGTCTGTTCAATACCTGAGTCCACCTGACGAGTTGTAATAGGAACGAAACCGGTCATGGAAGTGGTATTTTATTCCACTAGTAGCAGTTAGCCTATATGCCTTAACATAAATTATTTAAATTAATGACAAAATATAGCTGTTTGGCGGTTGAGCGTTTAATTGTTGACCGAAAAACCATCAAAGAAAAAATATTTTTCTACATTATTGTTTTGTATTCAAACCAGTGGTAAATTTGTATGTCTTTGTTTCTAATTCCTTGGTATCAAGTCAGGCTTTACGTACACAGCTGTTGCAAGATTTTAAACACTGGTCCTCGGCCAACTAATCAATGCAGCCCTCCAAAGTTTTCTCATTCCTGATCTAGTAGACACGCACGACCTACGCACGATCATTTTTAATGAACTGGACATGCGGGCCCGGATAAGGCTGGACATGGGGTCCCTGTTGCACGTTGATGAATACGCGGAAGCGTTTTTCGATGGTGCACAAAATTTCCAGCGAAAAAACGTTACTTAATCAAATGTGCAGCGTATGCTATGCAAAAAGCTACCTCTAATCGACAGCTAATGGCCAATCTTCCGGCTTGTCGAGTAACTGCCACAAATAAACCCTTCAAGTTTTGCGGAAGTAAATTATCTTGGACCGTGTCTTCTTCTTCTTCTTCTTTCGGCTCTTCGCGGTTAGGGGTGTTGTTGTTGTGATTACCCCTTCTTTTCCTCGGGATGGAGGTACGACACGAACGGCAATTCAGGTTCACACTGTCAACCTAATTCAAATTAGGCTAGGTGAAAGATGGCAGCCCGTTTCGAACCAGTGATGAATGACGGGTAGCCCCACCACCAACAAGGCGGACTGCCATTGGTGAGTACTCAAGAGTCGCCTTTTGCGATATGCTTGGTGAGCAACTTTACAATTGCAACCCGGTGAAGTACGGGTACGCCACATGTCTTCCCATAAAGATGGAGGCGTCCCGTTAAGTGCCTTGCCCAAGAACACAACAAGCAAGCTTGCCAGCTTGTTCTTCACACTATCCCTTTTTCATGCTGAGCGTCAAGCAGGGAAGCTGTGAATATCATTTTTTAAAGCCTTATGGTATGACTCGATTTAGGGAATGAAGCCCAGGTCTACCGACAGCGAAGCGGACGTTCTAACCACTACATCATTGCGCGCCGGTTCCGATTTGGGGTCGCTACAGCAGATGATCTGCATTTTTATAACACGTCATTTGTTTTACGGTCGGATGCCCTTCCTGGCACCAACCCTCTCTTTGGAGAAAAAACTAGGGCACCTGTTTTCCACATAAAGGTGGGGGCGTCCCGTTAAGTGCCTTGCCCAAGGACATAATAAGCGAACTTGCCGGAGTATCGATGGTGCCAAAATTGCAGTAATTGTAAATGTTAGGTCATGCTGTTCACGTGTTTATGCACTCGTTGCATGCATGTGGAAATTGCCACCAGTCTCGACTTAAATGATTTGTTACTTTTTTCCATTTAGAGATCTTGCGGGGTTGACACTGTTTATTCGGACATTGGTTCAACGTTTCGAGCTACTGATCGGCTTTCTTCATTCCTGGTCCGGACAGAATTCCATATTTCGCTCAGGAGGCGCAACATCAATCCGGTTGAATCCCACTGTACTCTCCTAGTCAAGGGGGCAGTTGGGAGAGCATGGTAAAGTCATTCACTGGCGCCTTGAATCGTTTGCTGGATTAGACTCCACGTAAATCTTTACTGATTGAAATGCAAACCTTCAGGTCAGATGCGGTGCCCATAGTGAACAATCGCCCGCTTACTTCACTCAGCAATAAACCAAAGGACTTGGCTGTGATTGCCCTTCGTTGTTTCTTGGGAAAGGTCTAGCTTTCAACGCACCTCTAAAAGCTTGTCACGATCGGCGGGAGTTGCGTTGTAATTTCCTTTACAACACTACTTTGGCTCATAAATTTTGGCTTTGTTGGATGCAAGGTTATTTTTCTGTCGTAAAAGGCGACTCTTGGGTACCCATCAGTAGCAGTCCGCCTTGTTGGTTGCCGCCAGTCTCTCATGACTGGGTCGAAATGGGCTGCTATCTTTCCCCTAGCCTAATTTCAATTAGGTTGACGGCATGAACCTAAATTGCCGTTCGTGCCGTACCTCCATCCCGAGAAAGAGCAGGGGCAATCACAATTAAACAACAACAGGTTATTTTCCTACACTACATAGTAGAACTAAATGGAGGTTACTCGTAATAATATCTGCGCTGGCCAATTGGACCTGGTTGGAGATGCTGAGAATATCTCAAAGGGTCCGACTTACTGCTTAAACGGTGTATATCGGGTGCATCTTCAGTGGCGCAAAGAAAAGGACTTAGTACGTAGAGCAGACTTGGGCAACTAATTTTGTTAAGAGCCCACATCAGATATTTCGTCTGGAGTGGCAGGCCAAACTAAACACTGATTAACTTTTGCATAGTAAGGTTTGTAAAAGAACTGCTAAAAAAACATCATTTACATTTTGTTTTTGAAAAACTTTTCATACCATAAGATTTTGAAACCGTGGTTTAATTAGGCAATGAATATGCTTAATTAGCAGATCACATACGCAATACCAATTGACAGTAGGTATCACCAACAATAGTTTTGAAAACATGCTCGTACTTACACTCGAGAAATCATTACCGTGCCAATTTACATTTATTGGCAGTCAGATGTCCAAATAATGTCGATAACATTATTTTCTCGTGAGCCGTTTTTAGGGTGGTAAATTTGGTGTACTCTCCAAGTGCATCAAAATCAGGTTGAATGTCGCAAGTTAATATAAAGAGAATAGCTGACAGATGATCATCATGAGACTGTATCTGTGTCTTGATTTGTTGAACTTCTTTACAGAGAACGCTTGTTCATATATGTATGTTGACCCAAAGAGCGCCATTATTTTCTGAATATGCGTTCCTCAGTTCACAAAATTATCCTCATGAAGAGCAAAATAAAAGTGTAGCAGCGGCATTTCTTAAAATTATCTTCTGACAGTGCATCAGACTGCTGATCAATAAGTTCAAAATAAACCTTGCTAGGTGCATTATCCACACAGCTAGAGAAAGAGGAAGAGACGATGCAGATTTCATTTTCAAGCATCATGAAATCTTTAAAGCGTCTTGAAAACTCGCTAAGCAGTGCATGTAACATTTTTGCATATCTACACAGACGGTTTAATTGGAGGTAAGGTTTCCTTTAGAGTTGTCGTGTGTGTGACAGCATCCTATGAAATCAGTCTTTGAAAACTGAGACTGCTGAGACAGGATATATAGCCGAATTACGCGCACTTCAAAATCTCACACTTTCAGCCGATATTATAAAAATTTTACTGTAGTGAAGTGGTTATTGACGTGGCGGAGCGTAAGAAGTATGGTTATCTGTAACACGGAAATAAATTACCAAATGAAGCCAACGAAAGTGAGATCAGAATGCGGGTTTGATTACAACACAAGTTATGCTCGAATATCACATATACAAAACGAGACCAGACTACGGGTTCAATTACGTACAAGTTATGCTTTAATTCCATATAGACCAAAACGGGATCAAACTACGGGTACAGTTATAACACAAGTTACTGTCAAATTTCAGATTAATAATTTAGATATTAAACAATCGATGTAAAGAAAAACCAGCGGCATAAATAGGTAACAAAAAACAAGTATTACAATTTAGTTTACCGGACTATGACGGAACCAATCCAAAATATATACAGAACGTTCAGTAATTTGTAATCCAAAACAGCAGTGGCAATCTCCAACGGTTATTTTATACAAATCTTCCAACAGTTATTATTCTACACAAATATTTCGACCGTTCTCCCAGTTGTAAATTCTCAATTTTACTTGCCCACATACATTTTTTGACTTTGTCTTCAAATCAAGCACACGTAAATTTTGGAATACTCGGGGCAAAAAGGCTCAAATTGTAATTACTAGCAGCACGACGTGATGAACTGAGTGTATTGTATCGAAAGACTGCGGGTTTAAAACTTGGAACATTGCATATAAAATTTGAACGTGTAAATTCAACAATGTGAGCGAAAATATTAACCTTTAACTGGTTGAAAAGAAACTCTAACTTCTTAATAAAGGTCTTTACTAAGCTGTACCTATCATGTACAAAGAGGCTCTTGCCTGGTAATTTTGTATTTGGCTCATTTATTAGGGCAGCAACGTCAGCCGCAAACAGCTAAATCTGCAATCTACTGAGTATCCGACAACTCTGATACATTCTCGCCTTTCATCTCACAAAACTCCCGAATTTCTGCTCTGAGGTCCCATACTCGTTTTCGTACTTTGCCAAGGTTAAGTCATCTGACGTATGTATGGTAGCATATGTCGCCATGTTGTGTTTCATGATCTTCCAGCATCAGTAACGTTGCTAATTTATAGCACTGATTTACATAATGCTTCCTACGTATAATACAATGCAAGAAAACTAATTTCTACTTTTGGTTTCTTGCAGTCACTTGATCTAGTATACGCTTCAAAAGACCAACATTTTTCCCAATCAAACTAGAACACTCATCAGTTGTTACACCGACCAGTCTATGCCATTTGCATCTGACCTTGCCAAAACACTCCCCTACTTCTGTAAAGAAATCACTGCCCGTTGTTGTCCCTTTTATTGATTGCATCGCTACCAGAGATTCCATATTTTGAAAATCTTTCGTAATCTCTTGTAGAAAGACCGGCAACTGTGCTCTGTCGCGAACGTCACAACTGTCGTCCAGAGCAACCGAGAAAAAGTCAAATTTTTCTATTTGTTTGTGGAGTTGAAGTTCCACATTTTTTGCGAAATCCTAAATCCGTCTCATTATGGTTCGACTGGAAAGGACACGTTTTCAAATGTTTCTTTTTTCTGCGCACATAATAGCGACGCAGAGTCTGCCAAACACTGCTTAATAAACTCCCAATCAGAAAAAGGCTTACTGTTCTAAGGAATTTTGTAGGCTATCACAAAGGTGGTATCACTGCTGCTTCCACGGAAGTGCGAAGCTTGGCGAACACACTCTGTTGCTTTGCGAGCTCACTTAGCAAAGTCTTTGATATATGTTCCCTGTACATCGGTTACATATTTGTACCTGTCGCTATGTTTCGTACGTAATGAAGCCTGATATTCTATTCTTTAAAAACAGAAATATGCTTTCCGCAAACTAAATACACAGCTTTTCCTTTTGTTTCAGTAAAGAAATGCTTGCAGTAGAAGTCTATAACTTCTTAAAGATCCTACATTCAGCATCAATCTTTGGTTTTCTTGCGGGTGCCATTTTTTAGATATTCGAGGCTACTGCTGTGATATAACACGCTAGCCTTGATAAAAGTCGAATCCGCAACAAAGTATTCAGCTGATTCGAAAAAGATTTTGCCACTTACCAGTTACTGTATGACGCAATAACCTACGGCACTTTAAAACGAAGCCTAACCACCTTACGCAGTAAGGTGGCGAATGAAAGTAGTCTTTATTAACATAAATGACTTTCACCTTGACTGTTCGGAAACTAATTTCCCTGTCACATCTCCCATGCCAGATTGAAAGAGTCTGCGGGCCGCATGTTACCCAGATCTGCCGTAGAGTAACTGTCGCTGTGTTGAAGGATTGTGGGGATGATACCATTAAAATTGAATACATCCTTCGCGATATATAAAATCTTGCTCCTGTCTAATATTGCATTATGGTATTAGTATCAATTTCATTATTTGTATACATTAATATTGCATTGTAGCATGATTGCCATTTTTTTCTTTTTGAAAAATACCAATATTCCATAGGAACTATTGGACTTAACTTTTTAGTTTATGTGTTTAGCCGCCTTTCTTTTCCCTTTCACTGACAGCACTGTTCCGTATGAGTGTTTTCACTGATGGTGGTCTACCATGAAAAAACAGTTTCTATACTTGACAACGCATCTCTTGCTATTTCTATTCAACTGTATTTTTGTTTCTGCTTTGTGCTTCATATGTGCATCCGTTTGTTTGAAACCTCATTGTGTGTTCTTTTTCCAAAAAGGCCGCTATGTTATCGCGCCAACGCTATTTTAAACAAGTATTTTTGACAGAGTTCGGTGGGATTGCTCCACTGCAAGCAAGAACCTTGTTACACGTTTAAGTTATTGCACTGCACTTTGTCACCAGTTATTCACCTGCCTCTCCTGCATTGGAAAAAAGCCTGACAAAAGCGCAAGCGAAACACAATGCTTTAAGAATTTAAGTAATCATATACAGATTATACAGAGGGTTTTTCGGTGGGTTATTGCGGTTAATTTAATTTGGAAAATAAAGCTCAGTCAATTATTCGAAGCTGTCTGTTTAAAGTTCTTAACGTGCTGCTATTAATATATTCTTTTAATTTTATTGCTTGTTTTTGTCTGGTTGAATAGACAGAAGTGCGGGGAGGGTCATCGCCGTCCGCCAGTGACATCAACAAAGAAGATTTGTCTCCATCAAGTAATGGATTCGTAACAATGAACAACAAACAAAAGATCATTTCGCGCGGTAAAATAATTCTGATCACAATTGGTTTGCTTTCCACTGCAATAAACAACTGAATGTTTTTTTCCATCGTAAATTTGAAACAAAACTGTCCTAATTGCTACGTTTAATGCACCAGTGGTTTGGAAATATCAGAATATAATGGAACATGTGCAGATGTTATCGAGTAACTACATGCATTAGTCCATGGAAATTGCTCGGAGGAGTTTTTAGCGAAGTCTTACATGGGTGCAGCTAATATTGCAAAATCTTTTACACACTTTGATAATATGACGCAAGACCAAAAATTGCCTTGCTTTTAAGTGGCCAGGGCGTTGTCGAGTTATTCACACAAAATCCCTTCTCCCTTGTCGCATGAAGCTATGGATCTCGGCAGTCGACATAAAGTGGTCGAAATATTTCACTTCACATTTGAATAAATCTTGATTGGGAGAGGATTGGGAGAGCACTACTTTTGATGAGGACAACAGCGATGGTGCAAGGAATAGGAGGGGTGAGGAAAAGGAGAGACAGCACCACCGCCGTTGTCTTTATCAAAAGTAGTGCTCTCCCAATCCTACCAGCGCTGCTTCCAAAAAGAATTTTCAAAATAATCCGGTGATTGAGCAAAAATTAATTTTTTGACTCTTTACCTAGTAGTTATAATGTTAATAAACCCACAAAAACCTAACGCAATTTAAAATTTTTACATTTAATCTTGTAAAATAGTGATAATTCGCTTTATTTCAGTTGTTTTTAAACGACATTTGACACTTTACTGCGTTGTTGTCAGTTGATACCCGCGCTGAGAATCCGACACAACCGAGTCATACGCAGCATTTATTCAATCAAATTTTGTTACGTCACCTCAAATAGACAAAAACTAAGACCACTAAATGTTTTCAAGCAAAGACTTTTATGTAAGAATAACTACCTTTCGTGATGACTGAATGCAACAAAAATGATAAGATTTAGAACTAGATGGGAAAAAAATGCTTACTAGTTGAAAAGTATTTGGCCACTCGTTGTGCACTCGAAAATAGCAGCGTCAAGGTTATGGCGCAATAACCGTCGTCTTAGAATTGACAAAACCTTGAAATTTTATTAAGCGTACATTATACCAGGGGTGTCAAACTCGCGGCCCTCTGAACCTTGTCATGCGGCTAGCCGCTAGCGAGACGACTCTAAAATTTTTAATAAATTTCGGTAGTATTACAACGTTACATCTGCGTGCACAGGTTCGACTCCTGAACACAAGTGACTCTTGAGAGGTATAGACTTTTTTTTATTTATTTTTTGGAAATCAACTTCACTTCGTGACAGAGTACACGATTTCTGAATAACGAAGCCCGAAGATGTGGCGATGGCGTGGAGATACTTCAGAGGTAAAGACCTAGTTCTTTTTGGAGATCAACTTTATTTCGGGCTACATTACTGAGATCGTTGTCCGAAAAAGCGGCAATCTTCAAATGGGAAATTTCATGCGGCCCTTGGCACGGTTTCCAATATGTAGGGTTACCATATCTGAAAAAGCAAAAATCGGGACAATGGATGGCGACTTTTCACGAGACCAAATTTACGGGCATTTCAATTTTTTTTTTAACAAAAGCGGGACGCTGAAATGCAGCTCCAGAGTCGATTGTCGAGGGAGAGGTTCAGCTACTAAAAGATAAAAAAAAAAAGGGGGTGTTTTCAAAAAAAAAAAAAAAGGTCATCACTTGTTTGGCTGCATGTTTTGTGTCATTTTCTGGCCTAAAACTGCACAATAGGTGCAGCGAAGCAGGTGTTGACCTTTTTTTTTTTTGGAGATCTCACCTCCCATGTGATGCTGCCCTGTCTTACCGGGACTCACGTTTGTATACCCGAGATCAAACTGTTCTGTTTGACTGAAGCAAAAAGCGGGATTTTCGATGGAAAAAGCGGGACAAGGCCTTAAAAAGCGGGACGTATGGTAACCCTACCAATATGCAATGTGGCCCACAGAAGCCCATGAGTCTGACACCCCTGAATTTCTACTTGTAATCACGTTCGATTAATGCCACAAATAGTATCTTTGATGGAAAAGAATGAATTATTCTACACAGAATTTTAAAGAAGCATTCTAAACGTGATGTCATTTTCGTTACATCTTTGTGAGTGGTGATGATTAAAGCAGATAATTGCCTGGTAGCAATGATAAGCTTTAGTTTTTTAAACGTTTCTTAAATGTAAAGTGTACATATAAAAAAGTCTTGTTGCGTCAAAATGACAAAAGTTTTCAGTTCAATCTTTGGTGAGGACAAACATATAAAAGCTTTTAAAGTGCTTGATAAAATTTACACTATTTTTGTTATGTATATGCTTATCAAGCTGTGCAAATTAAAATTTGACGCATTTGCTTTTATTTGGCCCCTGGTCACTGGTCACTGGCTCGCTGTGTGCATCGTTCAAATTGGTGATAAAATGATTTACTGCGTGCTTATCGGTCACGTGTGTCTTACGCATTTTAATTCATAACGTCTCGGCTTCAAACGGTTTGTCCTTCGAAAAACTACTCCCTAATAGCGTCAGTCGATGTAACTATTCTCCACAATTCTTTGTAATTCAACCAATCCATTCCCGTTTTACTTATCTATCACGTGGTTAGCGATTGCGATGCGGTTCTAAGCATGGTAATTCGTGTCGTTTCGTCTTTGTTACAAAAATAAAGTTTTGTATCTGACGATGACCAAATCTGACGATGACCTATAAGAATTTCTCTAAGGTTGCAGATTTAGCAGTTGAGCGAGTAAAGTCCTAAATTTTGTGAAACCCTGATATCGCGAAAAGAAGATGGCTTATACACCTTTTAAGACGTGGTTGTGTGTTAAGAACAGTGTTTGAGAGGAGAAGACGTTCAACAAGTGAAACTATGCTGGTGGACGAAATTAAACTTAAAAAAACAAAAATGAAGAGAAGTGTCGGAATTATGTGACAAACCTACGTCTTAGATTATCTTTAATGTTTGTTAGAGATTATTTGTAATGTGTCACAAAGAATGAGTAAAACTTAAACATTCAATAATGATAGTTTTGTAATGCCGTATAAAACTTATTGCAAATTCAATGCTCTGTGAATTATTTCAAGCAAAGTTCCTCTGACTTAAATCTTTACACTGAATCACACAATGGTATATTATGACTATTTACCATGATGGATTGTGTAATTTGGATGCAACTGCAGTCTGGCTAAAACCGATTACGTCATGAAATGTGCAAAAGGGATACAATCACAGTCTGGATAAAAATAGATTAAATCATGATGGCTTGCGCAATCAGCTGGCAAATGTTTTGTGTAAACTGCAAAATTGCATTACCCTTTGCATTGTAAATGATGGAGGACATGTGGAAACTTAAATAAAATTTCATTAAGACCTCAAAAAATCTAGATTTTCTTCTTTCTAATTCTTTTTACAGATTATTTTTATCGCAAATACAAATAAAGTTATAAATTTTTTAAAGTGCACACGAACTTTATGGACACCCTTTATGTTCTTTGATAGCACTTTTACCTGACTTTGAAACATTTCAGTGCTCCCCTGCTCTTATACTCAAATGTCTTGCGGACGTACCGATGTAAGTGACGTTCACATCACGTGAACAGGTAAACTTATTTTATTCCATAAAATATTTTTAGTTTATGAATTTTTGTGTCTAGGTGAAAGGTGGGGGGCATGGCACTGCATCCCCTTTCTAAATTCCTTACTGCTGACTTACTTAGCTTATGTACTTTTTGATTAGCTTCAGCTGGGCACATTGTGATAGCTTAAAACAAACCAGCAATTCAAAGCTATCAAGAATAACCGGGCCGATGGCGTAGTGGTTAGAGCGTCCGCTTCGCAGTCGTTAGACCTGGGATTCATTTCCCAAGTCGAGTCACACCAAAAGACTTGAAAAAATGGTATTCACAACTTCCCTGCTTGGCGCTCAGCAAAATTGAGATAGTGTGAAGAACAAGCGGACAAGCGTGCTTCTTGTGTCCTTGACAAGACACTCAACAGGATGCCTCCATCTTTATGGGGCAGACAGATGATGGGGCCAAGCAGTTTACCCGTCGCGGTGGCCCCACTCTAACCGAAGACTTGCAAACTGAGCGTGAGCGCTAACGTAGTGTGGCCTATACATACATCTTCCTGCATGAAGCTCACAACGAATAACTCAAACGACGAAGAAGAAGACTGCACCAATCAACAGCCGCCTCAACGTGGTGGTGCGGTCCCCAACCCTGTTTGGGTTGGGTCGAAATGGCTGTTGGCCTTCCGGAGGGTCCCAGTTACCCCGGGCACTACCCTACATTTTTTCGCCATGCTTCCCCCTGAACGACCGCAGAAGGGCAGCACACAGCATCTACAAAATTGGTCGCCTGTTTTCACTTTTTTTTTCTCCTGCCCTACTCTTTCCCTTCTTCGTCTCCTCATTCTTATTCTTCTCCTGATGAGCGGTAACGTTCATCTCAACCCTGGCCCCATCTTTCCTTGCTCTGTGTGCGCCGGAAATGTGACCTGGCGGGGCAAGTCAGTGCAATGCTGCACCTGCTCCAAATGGGTTCATCTAAGGTGCTCACAATTTTCCCTCTCCAAATTCAGAGCTCTTGGCAGCTCTCACTCTTGGAGCTGCCCCTCTGCCGTAACACTGTGACTCCCTCCTCGGACTCCTCCGACATGTATACCTCCACTGTGCAATCTGGTCCCCCTCTACTAATGCTGCACTCTCGCGTCACCCTCGTCTCCAAACCTCCTATTCCCCATCTGCCAATTCTATATCTTCTCCCTCTGCCCCTCACCACCGTCCCTTGCACCTGGCCGCCCTTCTACGCCTCCTGCCTCCTCTCCTCCCCCCGACTCTCTCAGGGTTCTTCAATGGAATGCTGGAAATCTCCAAGCCAGGAGCACTGAACTACTTCACTTTCTTTCGTCCCATCCTGTCGACCTTATCTGCATCCAGGAATCCAATCTTAACTCTTCTTTCTCTTTCTGGATTCCTGGATTCTCTGCTCTGCGTTCTGATCGCACTCACTCCCGGTCTGGCATTCTCTCTCCTGATACCACGCACGCTAGCGGCGGCGTTGTCACTTTCGTCAGGCAGGGCCTATCTTTTTCTGAACTTTCTACCTTTTCTTTTTCTTTGCTCGATCCCTACTCTGATTATGTAGGGATCAACATCTCTCTTAACAACTCCTCCTCGGTGTCATTTCTTAATGTGTACGCTCCCCTATTCGATCCTCCCCAACGGATGGCAGAACCGATTCCTTCTCTCCCTCCATTCTTCCCTCCTCCAGAAATTTCCTCATTCTGGGGACTTCAATAGCCATCACCCCCTCTGGGACTCAAGAGGTATTTCCGACCCCCGCAAGGAGGAAGTATTCGACTGGGTCATCTCTTTTGACCTCCTTCCCTTCAATGACCCTAACACACCCACCCTTCTCAATCGCTCCTCTCCTGACATCTCCTTTGCTCCTTCTACTCTTGCCTTTTCTTGCTCCTGGGAGGTGATACAGGACCTGGATTCTGACCACCCACCAATTCTTCTATCCGTCCCTCTCTTTCCGGTCTATCGCCCCAACGAGCGTCCTCCTTCCTTCAATTTTCAGAAAGCTCGCTGGGATGGCTTTGCCTCTTACTTTGACTCTCACTGTCCCTCTGCAGAGGAATACTCGTCTTTTTCTCTTTCCTCTGCTGCTGCTGCTGCTCTCTTTACCTCTATGGCACTGAATGCGGCCAAATCTTCCATTCTTTCGGCCACATCAAACGCCCTCCTTAAGCCTGGTGGTCTGCTGAGGTATAAGTAGCGGTTAGTAAAAGACGCAAAGCTTTCGCTGCCGCTCACAGAAGTGATGATAATCGCAAGGCTTATTTCGCCGCTTCTCGACGCGCCTCGTCAGTCATTGCCAAGGCCAAGACTGAGGCATGGCAGACGACTTGCTCTTCTCTTTCACCTAGGTCTAACCCTAAGTCTGTGCACTCTCTCCTTCGCTGGCTCTCCTACCTCGCCTTCCTGCTATCATAACTTTCCTAACTGTTCTTCTCCCAGGGAATCGGCTTCGGTCTGTGCCGCTTACCTGAGATCTCACTTGTCCGTTTCTCAGCCAAAGGCCCTGCATAGCAGAGCCAGAGGCTACCTCACTGAGCTCCACCGAGCCACATGCCCTGAGAAATCTCACTCGTCCTTTTGCTCTCCCTTCTCTCCCGCGGAATTTCTTGCGGCTGCCTGCAACCTTTCCTCATCCACTGCCACTGGCCCAGACAAAGTTGCCTATCCCATGCTAAAGCACCTTTTTCGCTCTGGCATGAATTTTCTTCACATCTTCAATCTTTCCTGGTCTTCGCATTTCTTTTCTTCCGTCTGGAAGACATCTTCTATTATTCCCATTCACAAGATCGGAAAGCCTCTCGACTCTCCTGCTTCCTTCCGGCTTATCTCTCTCACCTCCTGCGTATCAAAGCTTTTTGAATGCATCATACTATCTCGTCTACTCTTCTTTCTGGAATCTAATTCCATTCTCTCTCCCCGCCAGGCCGGTTTCCGCCCTGGTCGGTCTACACTCGATCAAATTCTGTACCTTTCTCAGTTCATTTCGGATGGGTTTAACAAACACAGGCCGGGCTCTCGGACGATTCTCTCTACTATCGATTTCTCTAAAGCTTTTGACTCTGTCTGGCATCCCGCCCTTTTCCACAAACTTATTTCGGCTGGCCTCCCTCCTTGCTTTGCTCGTTGGAATCAATCTTTCCTTTCTGATAGGCGCGCTTGTGTGGTTTATCAAAATCACAAAAGCCGCTCTTTTCCAGTCCGTTGAGGTGTTCCGCAAGGATCCGTTCTTGGCCCTGTACTTTTCTCTCTCTTCATTAATGATCTTGCTGCTTCTCTGCCTTCTTCCGTCAGCTGCTCTCCTTTTCTAAGCGTGTATCTTCGCTGAAGGCCAAGTTTTTCCCACGTCTCAAGGTCTTACGCTGTATCTCTGCTTCCTCATGGGGCCCTCTCTAAGGAGACCCTCTTTCTTCTGTATAAATCTTTTCTTCGGCCCCTTCTGACTTACGTTTCACCCGGATGGTTTCCTTTCTTTCCTTTTCCAGTCGCACCATCACCGGCTGCCTCTCGTTCTCCGTTATCTCTCTACTACTCACCGAGGCTTCTTTACCTCCCCTACGAGTTACTCTGACTCATTTCACTCTTTCATCTTATGAGCGGGCTCTTCGTCTCCCAAACTCCTGTCCTATTTCAGGTTTGGCCAGACTTGGAGTGAAACCAAGACTCTGCAGATCGTCCTGGAGAGCTTTTGCGTCCACTCACCCGCTCATGCTTTCTTCTACTTGTTCTAGGGAGGCTCTTGTTGCTTGCCTTCCCTGTCCTCCTTGGAATCTGCCTTCCTTCACGGTCGAGTCCACCCTTTCCACTCCATGCTCTCGCTTTGATTCCCCTCTCTCTCTTTTAGGTGTGGCTCTCGCCCACCTTGACTCTCTCCCCTTTCACGATCTGGTGCTTTGGACTGACGGCTCTGTTCTTTTTCCTTTAGGCAAGGGCGGCTCCGGCGTTCTTGTCAACTGCTCCCTTTCTGTGGCACCGAGGCTATTCTTTCCTTTTCGGCAGGCCCAGTATGTTCAAGTTTTTCCGCTGAAGCATGCGCCATTCTGCACGCTCTTTGCTGGTCTCGGCAGCACCAACAAGTCTGCCATTTTTCTTTTCTTCTCCTTCTGTCTGACTCTCGTTCTGTTCTCGCCACCCTGTCCTCTCCTCCATCTTTCCTCTTATCTCAAACTCTGTGGTAGATCTGGCAGGAACTGTCTTCTTTCTCCTCCTGTTCTATCAGGCTACAATGAGTCCCCGGACACTCGTTTCTCCCGGGGAACAACTCGGTTGATAAGCTGGCCAGACGGGGAGCGCTACTTGCGCCTTCCGCAATCTCTTGTAGTCTCTCTCCTCTTATCTCTCGTATCCACTCTCGTCTTATCTCGGACTGGAGGCGTACTGTCTCTTCGAAGTATTTTGACACACAGGTTCCCTCGATTTCCACCGAGAACTTGTGCTCCCTCGTCATGTTCGCTGTGTCCTCTCTCGTCTTCGCGGCAACGGACACAGCCTTCTTTTAGATTCTTATCTCTCCAGGATTGGGAGAATCGAGAATCCTTCTTGCAGCGCCTGTGGACACTCGTCCCAGGACATCTCTCATCTTATTCTGCACTCTCCAGCTACGGACACTTTGCACCGCTCACTCTTTGGCGACTCTCTGTCTCTTTACGACCTCTGGTCCAGATCCTGGGGAGTTGCCCGGCTTCTTGGGCTCCATGGTCTTCCGCCATGCCCCCATCCGTCGGAAGGGGTCGGGTAGCCAACAACAACAACAACGAAGAAGAAGAAAAATAATTAAGTTGAAAGCTGGCTTGTTAGACTACCAAGAAAATCTTAAATAACAGAGAAGGCTTTGTGAATTTTTTTTTCTGTAACAGTGTTAGAACCATAAAAAATAAAGTACACCGTTTTTCTGCACAATGCCGTGATATTGCAAAACCTAACAACTACATTTCAGATTTCATAATCAACCTTGATTTCTTTTCGTTTATGCAAAACTACTGATCAGCAAAAGCGAAGAAGTAATTAACGTTAGTGCAGTTAACAGCTTCAAGGCAAAACTACATAAAAATGGTTCAGTTATTCCCTTGTGGAACAACTGTTACGTCGTACCTAGTTTCTGTAAGCTTCGAACCCGGATTATTTGAGCTACTCTTCCCGCTCATACCAAGACGTACTATCATGTAATTGCGCACTGCCTTGAAACACCACATTAATGTATAATCATTGGAACTCTAATTTTATTGTCCCTAATTACCTTTTATGCAATCAATTTCATGTAAGGATGTCAGTTTTAGTTCATACTTGCACGGTTAGCAGTAAACATTAAAGGGAATCCTGGTTCAAAAGTAAACGGTACGGTGCTTTGTGTTGGACTGTTTGGTTAGAACGTGTGCATGATTTTAGAAACCGCTTCTCTTCGTCCGCCTTATACGTTTTGCCTACTTGAGAGCGACAATTATAAAACTCGTCTTGCTGTTGAGAGTAAACCTCCGCGTTTCGTATACCGTCCTAGTAGGATATTGGGTGAGCCCCGTAAAGTATCATAGAACAATAAAAGACAATAAAGTCAACATTCTCAAAAACATGGCTTCTATAGTTTTCAGGTTTTGCCATATTACGGCAGCACAATTCTTGTGTTTCTGCATGACAAGTTGGAATTTTTATTTTTTTAACAACTTTGTTGTGTACTTATTTACATGTTCTAGCAAATTTTCGTATTTCCTTCTGATTTCCTTACGTTATTTCCTTCTAAATTCATCTTTCATGACTTTTAAGATGTGACTGGAAAAACTAAATCAGCTCGAAACTTTATTTATACATTAATACGCTAAGACAAATGCATTTCGCTATAAAGCATCATCAGTGCTAAAAAGAACAATAAAAGCAACTAAATCTAAGGTTCCAAGCAATAGCTATACTGACAAATCTACACTCATCACATAAGTAATTATATATCCAGCGCATCAAAACAAATAAATATTTCATATTATAGTATCAAAAAAAATAAAATAAATTCATAGTATACGGTAGTATTGCAGTATTACCCACAAGGCAGCAGACCATTATGACGAAAAAAATACGATTAAAACGCAGGCTGATAGTAGACTAAATTTAAAGTAGTAAAAATATTAAAGCACAGTGAGAAATAATACTAGGTTATATGCGAGGTAAAATCATTTTATTAATATTTATTTTTGCATTAAGTATGCGATACCATTTGGCTTCATAAAAGTTTAAATTTTCAAATTCAGGTTTTATAATAAAAATAACAAAAAAACATTGCGCTATATCAGGTTTACCGGTAAATATTTCCTTATGATGTTTATCATAATGTCTAAGTAGGGCCGAATTATCATTATTTTCAGAGTAGTGAAATTTGTTCCATAGTACTCGATGTTTTGTCCAACGTTGTGAAAAAGATGTCATTGTTTGACCAACATAGTAATTGTCACAGTTTTTGCAACAGGCCGCGTAAATACCATAATCTTTGCAGTTTAGTTTTTGGGTCAAAGGACGTACTCCATTAGGTGTTCGTATATGTTTCATCAGTGGGACCATAGAATTATGTGAGCCATGATTGCCACATAGTGCACATTTACCACAGGGCCCAGATATGCCCCCATCCTTACCCTCAAGAGGACCAAACGAAAGCTTTTTATAGCTAGCGACAAAATTGCCTAGTGTCTGTGGGCGCTTGTATGCAAGCATTACGTTTGATTGCAATTGATTGATATCAACAGAAATACGCTTAGAGATGCCCTCACTACAGCACTCAATTTACAATCGCAATTTTGCGCACTGGGTCAAAGGTATTTTGTTGAATTAATTATGCTTACCCTAGAATCGGTTATTATACAACATGGACAGCACTTTTATAAACAATCTAATGGCATAATTACTGGTGACAACCATTCAGTCTCGCTTGCAAACATAGCTATGCATTTTGCTACAACTCCAACATTCCCTATTCTAAAAAAAGCGGTTATTTATAAAAGATTTATCGACGACATTATTTTTATTGCTATTGGGGAAAACTCAACGCAAAATATAATCAAAGTAATAGAAAATAGTCCTGGAAAAGTTGGACTTCAAATAACCACTAAATTGTTTAATACCAAATGCTCAGACCAACAAGTCGAATTTTTAGACGTTCTCCACAAGCACTCATCGGACTCACCATTTAAATTTGTCACGAGTAATTATGTCAAAAAAACTGCCCTTGACAGGACTTTCATAAATGGTGCTTCGTATCACCCCTTATGGGTATTTCAATCTATTGTAGTATCTGAAGCAATGCGCATGCGGCGTATATGGGAAGACAAAACTGACTACGATACTAGTCTGGAATATCTAAAAAACAAATGTTTTAAATCCAAATTTCCTAAAGCTCTCACATCCAAGATAATTGAGCAGGCCAAGTCTTGGGTGGATAGATTTCATCCTATTAACAACAGCAAATTAAAGAAAAATAAGCAGAAAAAAATCGTATGGGTTACCCAGTTTCCAAAACTACTGCGGTCTAGCCAGATGGAAAAACGTCTGCAATCAAACGTAATGCTTGCATACAAGCGCCCACAGACACTAGGCAATTTTGTCGCTAGCTATAAAAAGCTTTCGTTTGGTCCTCTTGAGGGTAAGGATGGGGGCATATCTGGGCCCTGTGGTAAATGTGCACTATGTGGCAATCATGGCTCACATAATTCTATGGTCCCACTGATGAAACATATACGAACACCTAATGGAGTACGTCCTTTGACCCAAAAACTAAACTGCAAAGATTATGGTATTTACGCGGCATGTTGCAAAAACTGTGACAATTACTATGTTGGTCAAACAATGACATCTTTTTCACAACGTTGGACAAAACATCGAGTACTATGGAACAAATTTCACTACTCTGAAAATAATGATAATTCGGCCCTACTTAGACATTATGATAAACATCATAAGGAAATATTTACCGGTAAACCTGATATAGCGCAATGTTTTTTTGTTATTTTTATTATAAAACCTGAATTTGAAAATTTAAACTTTTATGAAGCCAAATGGTATCGCATACTTAATGCAAAAATAAATATTAATAAAATGATTTTACCTCGCATATAACCTAGTATTATTTCTCACTGTGCTTTAATATTTTTACTACTTTAAATTTAGTCTACTATCAGCCTGCGTTTTAATCGTATTTTTTTCGTCATAATGGTCTGCTGCCTTGTGGGTAATACTGCAATACTACCGTATACTATGAATTTATTTTATTTTTTTTGATACTATAATATGAAATATTTATTTGTTTTGATGCGCTGGATATATAATTACTTATGTGATGAGTGTAGATTTGTCAGTATAGCTATTGCTTGGAACCTTAGATTTAGTTGCTTTTATTGTTCTTTTTAGCACTGATGATGCTTTATAGCGAAATGCATTTGTCTTAGCGTATTAATGTATAAATAAAGTTTCGAGCTGATTTAGTTTTTCCAGTCACATCTTTTGAGTTCTTAGCAACAGAAACGGAATCGCTCGGATATGTCGGAGTTGGATAGGCGGAATATCTCTGATCAAAATCAACTAAACTTCATGACTTTTAGGGTCAAGTTTCCTCAAATGAGGGAATGTGGTGTAAAACCCCAAGTGGAAGTGGAAACTGTGGCCTGACAACAAAATCAAAAGTGTTCAAAATTTTACTACAGCAGGATGTAACATTGCATAACTTGTTGCGATTGGCCAAATATATTTATTTGATAGCTCAAACAGAGCTTTTACTCGTAGCAATATTTTGACAGCGTGAAATACAGAGCTGCCCTTGAAACTTCAGTAAAAAATAATTTTACTCTGGGCCTGCTTTTAATTTTCTTGTGGTTACAAAAAATTTTATTTTTGATGTATTGCTGAAGCCAATTTATTTTTCGTCCCCAAATTACAGTTTGCGACCACAAATGGGGTCGTGATCTATACTTTGAGAAGTGCTGCTCTGTAACATTTGTTTTCTTGTTAACATTTTGGGCACAAGAATTTGCCTCCATCTGCAATCCAAATGCATAGTAAAGTATCCACAGTGCAACAGCTTGATCATCAAGCCTGTGAAAACTTGAAGGCTTGATTCTTGGCCAGATTTGACGTCAAAATCTGTTTATCCCAAAACCTAACGGGTCAAATAATAAATTCATTGTGAATAACACTGCACGCTTTGTGCGAGGTGTCCAAGGCAAACACTAATCCATGCATGGGCAACCTTTTGTCACTGGGGGCCAAAATGTGCATTTGGAACTTGACTGAGGGCCGGAGCCGTAATTGTGATTTTAAGTGTAATCTAGGTACATATTTTTGTGGGGTTTGGATTGTATTCATGTAATGCTATTTTACATGCAATGTGTTTTCGATTTTGTTTGCACAGGGATATCCATAAAAATGTATACCTATATTGATATAAATAAATGAATATCGATATATTACATAGGCCTACAGCCCTAGAAAATTTATTGGCGGGCCGGATGAGAAGCCTTGGCGGGCCGGATTTGGCCCGCGGGCCGTAGGTTGCCCATGCATGCACTAATCAAACCGACAACCGTCGAAATTAACATTTATCTTCTCATAATTAACTGTAGTACTGTACTATAGGTCTCATTCTAGTGATAACTCCTGAAGAGCTAGACGAAAACATTAGAGTTTTTACTTATTTATGAAAGAGTGCAGACTATGAAATGGTCGATATCAATAGCGAAATAAAATTCATTTATCTTTACATTAGTTCGCGGTAATTTACGACATGTTGAGGGATGCGACGAAAAACTCGGTAACAATTCTCATAGAATTCTTTATCGGTGGCTGGCGTATAAAACAAGTATTTAGTATAATTTGTAAGAGGTGTGGCAAGCAATGACGTAATGTGAATAAACCAACAAACATTTCAGCTTCAAAAGACAACTGCAAGTTTACAGGGAGACTGCAGGGGCATTATTTCAAGGAACAATCAAACAAATAAATAAAACATTTAAACCGCAAGTAATAAAGGGAATTGAGCCAAAGCTTACGTGATAATCTTTTTTAGAGGGCATTAGAAAATTCAGACAAAAAAAAATCTTTTGGGGCAATAGTCCCAAAAATAGTCTTAAAAATTCGAACTAAATCCTAAAGTTCACATGAAGTTTTGCAAAAAACAAAAATTTTATTTCGAAGCTCTTTTTGATGCTAGCATACCTTATTGCAATTCAAAAAACGCTACAAAAAAGTCGATTTTACGTCATTTTTTCCCACGTTTCGTAGGTTCCGAAGCGCTGATTCAATGTATGACAACCATACTTAAGAAACTTATTTTACCCATAAACTTTTCGTGACGCTCTCATCAGTAGTGGTATCGCGTCAAAAGAGAAAAGCTAGAGTGAGTAAGTGCTTTATGTGATTAATTTGGACCGTAGGCAATCAAAACAAAGCAATGATAGGGCTAGCACAGGAATGCTCACCAAAAAAAGAAATTTCGTGATAGCAAAATGGTACAATGCATTGAGCACAGTGGTAAAGCTGGCGCCCAGTCTAAAGATTACCGTTGCGTCTCAATCTCAATGATTGACAATGAATATTTATTTGGTGAAAAGCGGAGTCAGGGAGTAGGAAGCTAAACGTTATACAAAAAAGACTAACGGAAATAATGTAAATTAGCTTTGAAACTTGATAATATTTTTCGCAAAATAAAAAAACTTTGTGGTAAATCAGATTGAAAGTCTCCAAATTGGGTTACTCCCGACGAAATTGGGAGAATTGACAGGTCAGAGTGTAGACCTACTAACCTATTTTTTTTCTGCCGACTTCCCCTCAAACTTTAGATTTTATGCACTACATTCATAATATCAACACTCCTAATGATAAATTAAGTCTGTGCTAACTTACGAACAGCCAATAATTTCACGACCTTTATGCTTTTGACTACGCTGAGATGAAGACACCAGTGACAAGACCTAACCTCCTTGTCCACAGCGAAAAAAAAGGAAACAATCAGGCCGTCAGCATAAAGAGAGAGAGTATCTGACGCATGATAAGCAGGAAAACAGAGACAAAATAAGAGCATGGCCCCTAGCGAACCTTCGGAGAACAGTTTATCAAGGTCGAAGGCAGCTTGAGTGATAATAATAACAAGCAAGCGCACCTGTCGAAAAAAAAAATCGATTGATTCCATCAAACATTTTAAGCGAAGATGTTAGCAGAAATGAGATGCATCTTTATTTTTTTCACGCAATGACAACTCAACAAATTTTAAGCAAAAAAAAATTGTATGAAAATAAAAATATTATTGGCAACACTAATCATCATCTTCGTCGTCCTCTTCCATCTCCTCCATTTCCTCGGCCGCTGCAGCCGCTTCCTCCTGCGCCGCCTTTAAAGCTGCTTCCTCCTCCACACTGGGATCCTCGGTCTCAGTAATCTCCGGCCCAATCGGGAACTCTTTCTGCACGGGAGGCTGTGGCTCGGGACTGAAGTTGCTCGCGTCATATTTGTGCGCGTACCCCACGTAAATGTTCTCGAACTTTCTGAAGAATTATAACGTCATGGCAATAATCAATTGCACGAGAGCCGACCCGTAAGAGATATAAGAGAAAAGTAGAAAGTCATGGTCGGCCGAACTTGGAGTTCGAAATTTTTAAAACTACATCATCTGAAAACTTTGGCTGAATGTTTCTGCACTTCTGCGTCAACCAAGCATTGTCAGTTGTCACGATTTGTAAAAACTTCAATAATTTCTTTTCCTCATCTAAATACTCAGCAGTTTATCTGTCGACCATGGTGAAATTGCAGCTAAATGATTGCGAGTCAAAAGATTGTGATAGTTGTCGTCAACATACCCGCTGCTTCAACTAACACAATTAGTAAAACGTACATCTTAAATGAAATCTGTGAGTAAATTTTAATTGATTAAATTATAACTTTTCGCAACAAAACTTAGTATTTCTGCTTGTAAAATCTTGGCCAGCGGTCGCATGTTGTTGCTTATACTTTGACCCATATTTTTCCAGAGTTTGCATTCCCTTAAAGATCAAAAATGGATATTCCGAACGGTCACTAAAAAAAGCAAGGCTAATACAAGGCAAAATATACCCTACTAAGGTGCTTTGAAAAAGGAGCAATCTCTAGATCTTGCAACTCCCAATCTCTTAAATCATAAAGGAGATGGGATCCGAGCCCGCACGCATACCAACAAGTATATAACACTAACACTGCAAGCCACCGAGCAACAAACCGCTTGGGGCTGCCCATCTGTTGTTGTTGTTACTCGACACCTTCCGAGGGATGGGTGTATGGCCAAAGACCATAGGGCCACAAAAACCTGCAAACTCCCCAAAGCATCAACCAGAGGTCGTGGAGAGACAGCGAGTCGCCAAATAGTGAGTGGCGCAAAGAGTCCGTAGCTGGACAGTGCAGAATGAGATGAGAGGTGTCCTGGGACGAGTGTCCGCTAGCGCTGCAGAAAGCATTCTCGATTCTGCCAATTCTAGTGAAGAGTTTAACAGAAAGCTTTGTCCGTTCCAGCGAAGATAAGAGAACCCAGCGAGCGTGACAAGAAAGCACATGTTCCTCATTGGACACCAAAGGGACTTGTGTGTTAAAGAATTTAGATGAAATGGCTTGTGTGTTAAAGAAATGGCCTTCAGTCCGAGAAATGACAAGAGTAGATACGAGAGTTACAAGGAGAGCGACTACAGGGGATGCAGAAAGCAGGAGTTTTGTTTCCCGTCTGGCCAGATCATGAGCCACATCGTTGCCTGCAAGAAATAAGTGTCCGGGGACACATTGTATCCTGATAGTAAAAAAGGAGAGAAAAGACAGTTTTGCCACAAGTGCTGGAGATTGGGATAAACAGAAAGACAGAGAAAAGGACAAAGTGGCAAGGACAGAGCGACGGTTTGGAGGAAGGAGATGAAAATTGGCAGACTTGTTGGTGCTTTCTAGACCAGTGGAGAGGTAGCAGAATGACGCAGGCTTCAGCGGAAAAATTTGAGCTGGTCCTGCCGAAAAGGAGAGTGGCCTCGTCGCCACAAGTGAGCAGACGCCAGAGCCGCCTTTGCTGAAAAAAGGAACAACGCAATTTCTCCAGATCATGAGATGGGAGAATCAAGGTTAGCGAGAGCCACGCCTTCGCGAGAAAGAAGAGGTACAAGAGCGGGAGCATCGAGTGGAAAGAGTCAGCTCCACGGTGAAGGAAGGCAGGCTTCACGTAGGACAGGAAGTGCAAAGAAAACTTCCCTAAGAAAAAGAGGAGAAAGAATGAGCGGGTGAGTAAAGGCAAAAGTTCCCCATATGGATCTTCAGAGTTTCTCCACAAGGATCTTCAGGGTCTTAGTTTCACTCCAAGAATGGCCAAACCTGGTATAGGAAAGGAAGTTGGGAAACAAAGGGTCCGCTCCCAAGAAGACAGCGCGAAATGAATCACAGTGACTCGTAGGGAAGGTGGAGACGCCTCATAGAAAAGTGAAATGAGAGAGGACGAGAGGCAACCAGTCATGGCACCACTAGCAGCTTGATGAAAATATTCAACTTGATCATGCTGGTAACGCTAAGGAAACCATCCGAATGAAGCATAAGTGAGAAAAAATCGAAGAAAAGCTTTGTACAAGAGATAGGGACTTCTAAGTGGGACCCCATGAGGAAGCAGAGACATAGAGTAAGGCCTTAACACGAGGCAAAAACTTGGCCTGAAGCGAAGATATGTGTTTAGAAAAAAAAGAGATCGAAAGTGACCCCGAGAAAAAAGGGAGTAAAATTGAAGTGGAGGAGAAATGAATAGAATAAGGTAGGGCTGAAGATCAGCTAGATGGAAATCTAACGAGAAGGCGTCACATTTTCTTGGATTGAGAGGAAGACACAAGAGCTCACACCATCTCTCTAGACGAATCAGCTCCTTGTGTGGCCACAGCAGCATAGAATGAGGGGGAAGAGGACCAGTTGGCAAGGTCGTCAGCATAGCATGAGCAGCTGACGAAAAAAGGTAGACACGCAGGAAAATCATTGACAATAAGAAAGAAAAGTACCGGCTCAAAAACGGATCCTTGTAAAACCCTTCAATAAACTATTTGTAATTTTGATGAACCACGCAAGCGCGCCTATGAGAAAGAAAAGACCGAGTCCATCGAGCAAGCCATGGAAGAAGGCCAGCCACAAGAAATTTATGAAAGAGCCGGATGCCAGACAAAGTCAAAAGCCTGAAAAAATTCGATAGCAGCAAGAATCGTCAGAGAACCCGAATTGGGTTAATTAAACCCATCTGAAATGGACTGAGAAAGAAACAGAGCTTGATCGAGTGTAGACTAACCAAGCCGGTTTTCGGAAAGAAGTGTAGATGGGATAGAGTGATGCGTTCAAGAAGCTTCAGACGAAAAAGTTGAGAGAGATAGGCCGGAAGGAAGCAGGAGTCGAGAGAATTTCCATCTTGTAAATGGGAATAATAGAAGATGTCTTCCAGCTGTAAGGAAAGAAATCAAAGACCACCAATAATTGAAAATGTGAAGAAACTTCATGCCAGAGCAAGAAAGATGCTTTAGCATGGGGTAGTAAACTTTGTCTAAACCGGTGGCAGTGGACGAGGAGAGATTTTAAGAAGCCGCGAAAAATTCAGTGGGAGAGAAGGAAGAACAGACAGAAGAATGAGACTACGCAAGGCATGTGGCCCGTTGGAGCTCCGACAAGTAGCCTATGGCTCTACTACGCAAAATTCTTGGCTAGGAGACAGAAAATTGAGATCTCAGATAGTAGACGTAAACTGGTGCCGTTTCCCTAGGAGAAGAACAGTTGATAATATTAGGAGAGGAAGAAAGAGAATCAGTGACAGAAGAAAATAGAATGATTTAGGAGAGAGAGAGGAGCATGTCGCCTGCCAAGCCTCAACCTTGGCGATGAGAGATGAGGTATGTCGGGAAGCAGAGTTGTAAGCCAGACAATCTTCATCACTTCTAAAAGCAACAGAAAAGCCTTAGGTCTTTCTGTTACCGTTTCTTCCACTTCTAAACTTGGAGTTGGCGTTTGACGCGGTCGAAAGGAATGGAAGATTTGGAAGCATTCAGTGCCAGAGAGGTAGAGAAAGCAAGAGTGAAGGAAAGAGAGAAGTACTGCCGTTACGTGGCAAAACCTATGTAACAACTACATTTCAAACAACATAAACAACCTTGATTTCTTTTTGTTTATGTGAAGCTACTGCTCAGGAAAAGTAAAATAACAACGTTCTTACAGTTAACACCTTCAAGAGCAAATTAAAAAAAGACAAGATTTAAAAAAAAAATTTTTGTTTATTTGTTCCTTGTTGAACAATAGTAAATGACAACAAAAGCTAATATTCTCAAAAAAGTGATTTTTGTAGTTATTAGGTTTTGCCATCTCACGGCATTGTATTCTTCTGCAGAAGGTCAGTAAGAGCTAAAGTAACAGGCAAAATCATTCCAAAGAGCTTTCTAAAAATTGAAAAACGGGGGCCGTTCATTTGGACGGAGGAGCGGAGAGTGAGAGGCAGTGTAAAATTGAGAGGCAATCAGAGCTTAAAGTTCTAAAGCACCTATAACGAGTAAATGAGGACAAGAGAGGAGGGAGCAAAGGAGATGTCAGAAAAGGAGCAATAAAGGATAGAAATGTCGAGTTCATTGTGGGGAAAGAGCTCAGAAGTAATGATCCAATCAAAGACTTCCTGCCCATTGGGGTAAGAAGTACCTTTTGAGTTCCAGAGGGGATGATAGCGATTGAAATCCCCCAGAATAAAGAGATTTCTGGAGGGAAGAACAAGGTGGAGAAGGAGTAGTTCTGCTACCTGTCGAAAAAGAGTAATAAGGGGAAAGCATAAAAGTTAAAGATAGAAAGAGTTGTTTAGTGAGATGTTTACCCCTACATCAGGGGTGGCCAACCTTTTCAGTCCATGCGCCAAAATTTTTCGCCACACAAGCATTCATTTGAAGATGCGCCACACAAACATTCATAGCTTTTCATTGCTCTCAAACGTGTAGTAATATATTTATACTTTGAAGTCAAAACAAGGCCATATTCAGCGGTGATCTCCAAAAAAAAAAAAAAAACAAAAAAAAAAGGTCATCCCCTGTTTCGCTGCACCTTTTCCATCACTTTTGGCTTAAATATGCCACCAAACGTGGGGCCAACCAAGTGCGGACTTTTTTTTTTTTTTTTTGGAGATGTTATTGGAGTGACAAATTTTTCGGCCAGATGAAAGGACACTTACCCAAATTGCCCGAAAAATCTTAAACCTGGAATGCGCCACCTCTAAACATGCAATGCGCCAAATTTGGCGCAATGCGCCACGGTTGGCCACCCCTGCCCTACATAGACAGGGTTGGGCTCTAGCGAGAAGAGATGGTAGATAGATTAGAGCAGGCCCTGCCTGAAGAAAATGGTGACACTACCGCTGGCGTGCTGGTCGTTGGGAGTGCGATCACATTGCAGAGGAAAATATCCAGGGATCCGGAAAGAGGAAGACGAGTTGAGGTGGGATTCCTGGATACAGATAAAGTCTACAGGGTGAAGCGAGATAAAGTGAAGAAGTTTAGCGCTACTAGCTCAGGACCTCCGGCATTCCAATAATAATCCTAAGCGAGTCAGGGGAAGAAGCATAAAATATAGAAGAACAGCAAGAAACGTGGTGAGTTGCAGAAAGATCAGTTATAAACTGGCGGAAGGAGGGTAGGATGTCTGTAGGCGAAGGTGGTGTGGGAGCGCTGTATTGGCATAGAGAGCCCAAGGGCCAAATTAAACAGTGAAGGTATACTTCCAGGGATCCCCGAAAAAGTCGCAATCCTGGGAGGTTGAGGACCCCCTGGAGAAGCAGAGACGCAACAAGTAGGACAGCTGCAGGAGTGGGACCTGCTTAAAACATTGAACTTAGAGGAGAGCAGTGAGCATGTTAGATGGATCGATTTAGAGCAGGTGCATCATTGCACCTACCTCTCCAGGTCACATTTCCAGCGCACACTAAACCCGGAAAGACAGGGCCAGGGCCAGGATGCCGTTCATCAGGGAGGAGGATGAATTCACGAAAAAGAGAGAGAAGGGGACAGGCGACCGACTTTAAAGGGATTGGTGCCCATTTGCTGCCCATCTTCGGAGAGCGACACAGCAAAAAATGACTGGTTGTTGGCGATGCCTTAAACTGGGACCCTTGGGATGCCAACAGCCATTTCGAATCATCCGAAACGGGGTCGGGCACCACACCACGACGTTAAGGCGGCTCTTGATTGTGCAGTGGCCACCCACCTCGACGTTGACGGTGCTAAATCAATTATTTGAAGAACTACCAGCATACACGACCTCCTAATTAACATGTAGTCATTGCTACGTAATAATTTTGAAAAACAACAGAGCATACAGTAATTTTGTCGCACAAGTTAACGGAGCTATATCGTAGAATGTCTTATTGCTACTGCATTTTTGAGGTTAAAAGTGCTTAAGATTACATGAGTTGCGGTTTCTGCGACTGATTACGGATTTGTTATTGTGACGCCATTTTGAGATATTAGCAGATGTTTATGGACCTGAAATACCAACTTCCTCTTTGTGGATTGTGCCTTTAGCCAAAAATTATCGGATGACATTTTGCTTTGGAGCTTTATCAAATTTCCATAAAATTCTCAAGAAAAATGTCAACGACAGTTGCGCAGTATTTTGACTCAAACACCATTTGACAATTTTAAATTTTCGCTCTTTAGAAAAGCCGATTTCTTCGCGGCTTCATAAATTATTGAACAATGTTTTTATGGTCGGCTGTCCTTCCTGACCACAACCAACCGTGCCGTTGCCTAACTACTCTTACGTCTAAAGACAGACGAGTGGCTACGTTGAATGGCCTTGAATTTGATCGAGGCTTGCTTCTATAGATCTGCCCATATTAGTAGCAGCAATCTCATTGTGTGAAAGTTATAGGAGTCGAGTTCTTGAGCAGGAAGAAGCCTTTTTCACTTGCGCATACACTTATTGAAAGATACTACCCCTCCAAGCTCTTGAGCCTTATCGGATGCAATGGGATCGAAGTTGTCAAAAAGTTTGTTACCTTGCTCGGGAAAAAACGTCAGCACAGGCAAAGCTTTGAGGTCAAGAATTTGTACTGTCGAAAATTTAAATAATTGTTGGGTGCACTTTGAGGCAGAGTGTTTCCTGGTGAACTAAAAGGTAAATTATATAGCACAAGTGTAAAAGTATGATGTGCAAAAAGGCTGAATATTTGGTAATAAAAACGTCGCATGTAAGGGAATGTAGACGGAAATGAGAATAAAGTATGGTAAGACATTTTTACACAAAATCGCCAATAGTGTTTTAAGACACCAGTTTGGAACCACTTTTAGAGCAGTTTTTTTTGCACGTTTTCCAAAACTTTAAGTCTATTCTTCACAAAAATACAAAAACACCAGACTTTGTTTTTTACATTTATCGCTTAATCACGGTACTCTACCAAACCATCATAGTTTGTTGTAATACTGGGTTAGAGCCAAACTTACAAACAACATACATGTATTGACTACACCAAAGTATGTAGTATTTTAGTACAAGGAGTAATAAAACAAGAGTAACAAAAAATCAACCCAGCCCTTACTATAAGCTTTTGCCTCATAACTGGCTGCTGTAAAGCAACTAAAACCAAAAATTTGTATACATTTATTCAGCATTCATAATGCAGCTTGCGGGTTTTGCCCATTATTTATTATGCAATTTGGACCAAATCAAGATGCTTGAATCGCCTCCATAGCAAGGGAAGGTCGCATCAGAGTAGCCATGAAAAAGTGCGACTACACCAAAACCTCAAAACCCACGAGTGTGATACTCCTCCTGAGGACATTTAATATCTACCCGTTTGCCTTAAATTACTAACACCATGTTCAACCGAAGATCTGGCATCGTACAATGCCCGTGCACAACAATGTATGTAACAGCGTAAGATATCAGGCGACGCCATCTTATTCCTTCTTGATACACAAAATTAACCAATTCAAAACATGCCCAATAAAATATTTGATTAATGCATATGTACGTGCTCGCGCATGTATATAATTGTGTGAGTGCAAATGTGGGGTGTGTGCATGGGGGGGGGGGGAGGCGTGTATGTGCACGCGCGTAAGAACCCAACATTGAGAAGGGCAAACGTGCATCGAGAACCTAGATCACACCCAGCAACAACTTGATGGTTTCGCAGGCTAATGTGGCGAATTATAATTTCTCAATGGTTTTCTGAAAAAACTGTCTCCATGTTAAGTAAAAGTTCCTCTCGAAAAATGAAAAAATGATCTTTTTAACCAAGCTTGTCCTGTGCCTTAGGGCTTTTTCAACGCTCTAGTTAGTTCAGATGATTACATTAGCATCATCACATTGCCAAACAAATAAGGTAAGCAAATGCTGGGAATAATCCTCAAAGAGAGTTTTGTGGCGAAATAAACCATAAAAAAACGGTATCTCAAGGGCGTTTTTACAAATTATGCAGCGTATGAAGACGTTGGGGAAAATTTTACTTATGTCTGGGAAAACTAAAATTTTAAAGTGACAGCACTGGCTATGGTTGCTGATCTCGATTCTCATTGACGGAAGTGCCTGAAGAGATCGAAACAGGCCTGTCGGCATCTGCTATACATTTTAGTTAACGGCAAGATACTGTCATTATCAAGAACCCCCACATAGAAGCGATATTGCTTTTGTATGCTATGATTGTGTATGGATGATATTATACTACCCCTCCATGTTAATTCAAACAGCCAAATTAGCAGTATCTACGACAAAAGGAATAAAGGTTACGATTAAACTCAAGTTAAATCGTGCTCCAAGCAGCATTCATGGTGATGAATGACAGCTATTGTAATGGAGAAATAAGCAACTCCCTCCTGCCACTACCTTGGATATGTATGTTCAGAGAAGCACTAGTAGCATTATCTTTCCTTGCTAGGGTAACTACAAAAATCTAAAATGGTGGACAGCAGGAGAAGTGGAAGGCTATGATACTTTAGGAGGCAAAATAAGCTCTTATCTTTATGAAAGGCGCTGTTGTTGACAAACGAGGTTTCTTGCGACTACATTAGCATTTAGCTTGATTACTTGTGCACGACCATTGTTCAAGTGATTAGCATGGATGGGAGTTAAAATGTTATGGATGTGACTTCTAGCCCGTGAAATAGTAAGACCTAGAGGCAGATCTAGTTAAATTAATTGTCTTTATGCTGTAATGTGCGACCTGGAAAAATTGTGGTCATTTCTCTGCAACAAGACACAATGCCAGGGTGGTTCAGAAACTGCTAGAAGCATTGGTTGTATCACACGGTGGTATACAAACTGTTTGTACCACATACAAACAATGTAACTTTTAACGAATCACGAAATGCACTTTCTTATGCAAGGAACAACCTTAACATATAATTTTGGTCTTTAATTCAATACATTTTAATAAATTTTTTGTCTTATCTAAAAAATAGATTAAAATAAAATTTATTTATTTTAGCAGGTAACTCTCCATGCAGTAAAGATACCACTTCAACCTATTTAATGGAGGTAGGAAATCAATCCTTGCGGTTATTTGGTTCAAATATTATTTTTTTCGTCAACCGTTTTCAAGTTGCCCGTACTCCCAAAATCATAAAAACCTGCTAAAACGTCACACTAATGTCATAATTGCAAATTCGTAACCAGTGACCAAAGTTTCATCTCTGGCATTTTTAATTTCAAAAATCGTGTAAAAATGAAATCCTCGTTTGTGGAAGCTTACGCTAGAAAATGCAGGCATTTAATGGGTCAGCCCATCTAAGGGTGCTCCTACATACCCAAAAGGTATCACAATTTATCACATTCTACTTTTGTAGACCGGTTTGGTAACTGCTTGTAGAAAATGTACAGCCGTTGGCCTTGAACGGGATTTTTGAAAATATTTTTTGATGTTTTATCGAAAAAAAAAACAACTTTCAATGAAAAAATTTGATATGAACGACAAACATTTTATTAAAGATTTACATGTGCAAATGACAGTCGAGTCCGATCATAGTCAAATTAGAAAAGTTAAATAAAAAGGTTGTTCATTGTGATGTAGTGACTGCACTACACCACAACACTTTATATATGTTATTGCACTCAGTTAAATTTAATAGGAACTCGAAGACAAAACTAGAGATTATTTTATGACTTCGTAATAGCTAGATGTGTGCTTAGCTTAAACAAGTAGTTGCCAGCGATTATTGCGTCAGTTAACAAACAAAACATTAACCCTTGTCTCCCACCCAACGAGCACCGCGCGTTGAGGAAAATTTTTGCGCAAATAAATAAGGTTTAATTTAATCCTCGGTCTGGGGCCCAAGAGTTGAAAACTACCTAACTGCGGGAGAAGAAAGATCTTAACCTGTTGTGTTGTGTTCGACCCTACTATTATTTGAATTAAGAACACTACATAATAATTTAGCATAGCGAACAATCATAGCACAGCAAGCCTAATCAAGTTAAACCAGGAAAAAAACAGCGTTTCATTTCGAAACAGTCATGAGAACAAACAGCCTGCTATCAATCAGGCGGATTATCGTTAGCCAAAGTCGTCTCTTTCGACAAGCTAGCACTTCACTATGAGCAGCTTCAGTATCCTCCTCGGTGTATTAGCCTCATACTATGTTTGTGAGTTTTTTGTCAGACTGGGTCACCACGACGAATAGACTGCTTGACCCCAACATTTGTCTGCCACATAAAGATGGAGGTACCTCGCTAATTACCCCTCCCAAGGGCACAACAAGCAATCTTGCCGGCCCTTTTTCTCACTTCCCCTTTCGTGCTAAGCGTCAAGAAAGAAATCTGTTAATACGGTTTCTTAAATCTTCGGTTAGACTCGACATGGCACTAGAACCTACCAGTTGCGAAGCGGACGCTCCAATAACTACACTATCGCTCGGTAGTGTAGCCATCATAATGCGGCAAGCACAAGACATCTTAAACATGAGTGCATTGGTGGAGCAGCACCTTTTCAAGTTTGCAGCTGCACTACGCGGTTACTGATCAGCAACTGTGGGAATAACTCATGGGACGACTTGCATTACACAGCAGGCCGTCAGCCGCAGTGTCCTGCTACCAGAGACGGAGCGTTTCGCCGGGTTTGTACGGCGAAGTTGCTCACCCAGGACGACAAAAGAAACCATTACTGACTGTCTGCTAATACCGGTCCAACTTGGTTGTGGTGGAGCAGCTTCTGAGTATTTATGACTGATTTGAAATGAACAGTCGCTTTCCCATGGCTTGATCTTGATCGTTTGCAGATTGAAACCGAGCATCCGCTCCATGTCGTGCCTCGTCCAAAGAAAATAAAAACCTCTTTTACTTACTTTCCGTCGGAGAAGGCAGCAGCTCCCGGCCACAGATTCGACTTTACAATCGCGAGTGCGTGCTGAGGGATAAGTGTGCATGAAAGCTTGCAACTCCATGGCGAAGCGCTCTCAACGTCAGAATCCTCCGACAGTGGACTGAGGAGAGGGGGGCCGACCTCGGGTTCTATATCTTCCTGCTCCTCTCTTTCTTCCTCTTCCTCTTCATCATCAAACTCCTCCTGAAAATCTTTAGGTTATCTTGCGGTTTTAGAGACTTACCAACCGTTCAATCAACTTTTCTCTCAGCAATGTTTAGCTGCAATGAAGTGCAGTGTAATGTCAAAGACAAAAACCAAAACATCAACATGACTTGACCTCGTTTTTGCTGGTCGGATTGAACCAAACGCAGCGGCCTTGAGGGAGAATGTGTAGTATGTGGTGAACCCAGTTGGTGAAGGATGGGTCGACGAGGTCGCGAACGGTGAGACCTTCAAAGTCGGGATTCTCCATGAAGTCCACTCGGCCTTCACCCTCATCCTCCTCTTCATCATCTTCATCAAACTGATAAAACCCAAGCGGACTGATCTGCAAAGATATTACTCAGAAATTCACCTTAATTCTGTTTGAGTGTTATCAGTCGACATCACGTGTTAGCATCAGCCAATGAAAACCATTACACACCAGGTTACAATTCCTGAAATTATCGGTCAGCCGTGACATGATGGTTCAAGTGCGATCTTCTCAAACTGTAAATCGCGCAAGCTGGGGCGTATAGACGTTTTTATTTTCAGGAAACATACAGCATGTTTTTTTATGCATTCATTATTGGGTCACCTAACGGGTATTTCTCTTGAATTCGAATAAAAAGCATAAAAGTTTGAGAAACCTTTGGTTAAAACATTACAACAGCTTTAACATGACAATTCACAACCACATCGGAACATAACAGCGTGAAGCAGAGCGTAACGGTTTCGTGTTTCTAAACAAATCGCTGCTTTACCTGCGTGGACGCGCTTATCCTGGCGATCTGTGCTCGTAAGTAATTTGATTCGTTGCCGGGAAAAGGCGGGTAGCTGATCACTGGAGCGTCGAGATTTCCTGTCATAAACTTCTTAATTTTCCGACTGGCAACAATCTGGGCAGGTGTCACCGGAGGAAGTCTGCTCCAAGATTTTCCTGAAAGCAGCCACGAAATAAACAAGATAGGTACGGTTGCAAAAAATGATGCAAAATTGCATATGATACTGTGAGATCGTGTACAATGATGTAATGCTGCAAATGAGAATGAACTGACTTTTTGTACACCACAGATCGGTTACGATAATGTCTACAATGATGTAGATGAAAGTTTGCATATGATGATGCAAGATTGTATGTGACGATGCAAGATTGCATATGATGATGCAAGATTGTATGCGACAATGCAAGATTGGATATGATGATGCAAGATTGTATGTGACAATGCAAGATTGCATATAATACTGTAAGATCGTATACAATGACGTGATACTGCATATTGCGATGCAGGATTGCCTACGATAACGCCTGCAGTGATGCAGAATTGCATACATTAATGCAAGACTGCGTGTGATTGACAATGCACAACTGTAAAGATTAAAAATCGAATATCATTATAGGGATTCACATTCTTTTTGTGCAAGCCTAACTTAGCAAACCTGGAGCATTGCAAACAAAATAAACATATTTGTTTGTTCCAGATCGGTTGTCCTCCTTCGGAATAGTGACAGGAGGTTTGAAATCCGGTTTTGGAGTGTCATCTTTTTCCGCTCCTTCTTCCTCTTCCTCTTCTTCTTTCTCCTCCTGTTTTTCCTCTTCCTACCAACAACAACATGAGCCAGTGCTTCCGCACATGGGATTCATCGACATCTTAGAGGTCCGTGAGATAGCTTCAGCTGGTCGGTAAATGGTTACGTGAATTTTACCAATATTCTAAAATGGTTTGTACCAGCAAACCAGGTGTGGCGATGGTACGCGTTGCTGCCAGTGGTTTCAAAAAATCTGTTCTTCAAAAAAAAAAGTCCTACATTTGCGAGAGAAGAAAAAGTAGTAAATCCTGAATTCCAGCGTATTGACCTCCAAAAAACATGCCTTTACATTTGCCTGAGAACGGGAATTTGTCGTTCTTGACTTTCAATGTGTTGATCCCAAAAAACGTCTTTACATTATCGAGTTTAAAGCTATAGGGGTCCGTAGGATTGATAAGTTTTTCAAAGAGCTCCGTGACTAGAAAAAGGTTGGAAACCACTGCATTGAACTTTATAATCAAAACCAAACGGAATTATTGTAACGACTAAATAGTACATCCACAGTCCACTAGAGTAAATGCATGATAAACGAGGCCAAACATAAACTCGCAACAAAATGTTTAATGAGGATTATTCAAGTTCCACCGCCTAGATTGTCTGGAAAAACAGGACGTTAAAAAACGTTGTATTGTGGTGTACACAAAAAACCACAACGAGCAGAAAACAGTTTTCAAGAGTGAAAAACTGACTTTTTCTACACCACGCCCTCACCACTCTTATACATCGTGCACCAGTAGTTCCCAACGAGTCGGTCACGACCCAAAGTTGGGACGCCTGTTTTTGTAAAAAAGCAATTTACTGTAAATTCCATTGCTTGGCTGCAAGCTAGTGGTAGAAAGACAATGTGCCACTGCCAGCAATATACTACTGCCAAGCGAATCTAAACGCACAATGCTGTGCCACAAAGATTTTCCTGTCACCACAAAACACAAATAAAAAATCGAATTAACTTTTCGTAATTCGTTATCATAGCCAAATAGATTTTTTGTGAAAAGTTAATTAATACTAAGTTTCGTGCTACCTAGGATGCAAAATTTATCAAAAAAATCTAAACAAACGTGTTTTAAAACATCATCATTTTGGTCAAACTTCCTATTAAAATATTAAAATTTCTGAAAAATTGTTTCCACCAAATTTTGTTCTGGTCTCGTACTTGCTTTTGCGTGATAGCAGTAGTGTAAGTAATAAATAGCAGGACGTAAAAGCTTATCCGCATTTATTATTTGCCGAAGTTAAAAATCTCTACCACATGTATTTCAGTATTTAAGCATTCCCTTGGGTCGCGAGATTTCACAAACACTGATTTTTAGAAAATTTAGGTCGCCTTCGAAAAATGTAAAGATTTACTGCCATACACCCATCATTTTCGTGCACCTTACACCTACCATTTTTTCTTCATCTTCTTCTTCGTCATCTTCTCCTTCACGAAACTGCGTTTCCGCCACAAAATACGGAGCATTTACACCAATGATTTTACCTGGATGATCAATTTAGCTAAATTGAGTTAACAACATCAAAGGTCGTTATTGCAGATTAAATAAAAACTAAAAATATACGGTCGGCAATTCATAAATGGAAAATCAATTTTTTGCTTGCTCCTGCTTTTAGTTTTGACAACTTACCCCAAAATCGGATACTGAACAAGGGATAAGCGTCGATTAGTTGCTTGAGAGACAAAAAAATACGGAAGCTTTCTTCGCGTCCGAATCCTATCCCAGCGTGTTCAAAACAATTCATGATGTCAAGAAAGTTGGGGAGAGGGGAGTCTCCGTCTTCATCTCCTTCCTAAACCAACGTTCAGAGATCAGAAAAAGTCGCTTGAACCCCATCAACTGTCGCACCACCAAATCACACAAAATGTCTATCTAACTTAATATCTGCTTTGCAAACTTGGCCTCAGAATTACGGTTGTCAATATCGTTCTCAACCATCTTAAGTCATATGGTAATGGCAATGCGCCACATGCCATTCACTAGCAAGTATTTACACTTGAGCAGTCAACTCATCTAGCATAATCAGAGAATAGGAAAGTAATTACAGTTTGGGGAAAGACAGACCGAGATTGGCTTTGCATTGGTAAATACAACAAAAGTATTAAAACGGCGTGAAAGCCAAGGCAAGGCAACAAGCCAAAGCTTCTTTGCCAAGGCGACACCGGTAGGTGATAATAACACACGTGAATAACAGAAATTATAAAAAGTGGTAAAATAGAAAAATTGGTTAAAAATGATTGTCGCATCATACCGTACCATACAACAATCTATTATCATCTGTCAATCAACCGCTATAATAACGCAAACAATAGCGGGTTACTTTTTTTTGAGCAATTTTTGTATTTCACCTTAGTGTGATGCAGGAGGTAGATATCTTTATTACCTCAAATTTGCTCTCCAGCAACTAGCGCCCTCTAGAGTTTCAAAAAGTGATAAATAATTTTTCACACAAAAGGTGTGGAAGCTGAAAAAAAGCAATATGAAAGCAAAACTTCAAGAGAGGGCGAAGCAAGACTTCAAGAGAGGGCAAGGCAATTAGTCATTGAGGAGCGCCTAATCTATGGATTTCTTTGTAGGATGGATCTTTTAAAGACTTGTGACAAAGTACGTAGGAAGAAAGTCAGGAAGAATCATGGAAGTACAAGATGGTGAAATGAAGCCATGAAGTAAGCAATAAGAAAACAGACAAAGGCAGATAAAAAGTTGTGCAAAAAGCCATGGAAAGAAAACAAGGCTAGATATGGAAATTTGAAAATTGAGCAAAAAAGTGATTGCCGATTGTTACATATTTATTACGCATCAAAGAATTGAGCAAAGAACCACTATATCTCAAATACGTCATTCTTGAGCTAATCACTAGTGTAATTAGCAAGGCAACATGTTTTGCTACGAGGTGCTTCAAGCAATAAAAGCGAATATTATGTTGTGCAATTTAAACTGTTCATCGTAAAGTTACTGAGTTGAAGTGCAAAGACATTCAGTTTAAAAGCTTGTCGTTTACCAAAAAAAGTTTAGGATTGTTCAATGCTATAATTTATTTTGATTCAAATATTCGGGATTTGAGTTGTTTTGAGCCTTACTTCTTTAATAAAGGCCTAATATAGTGGTTCCCAAAGTGGAGTCTGCAGAATTCTCGGGGTCCGTGAAAGAAACACTTTACATGGCAGATATCCAGTTATTTTTATCATTTAGTGGTTCTCTTACGCCCGACTAGATCTTGAAAACACACGTTTGGCACCTTTCGCTGCTTCGCAATCACTACTTGGAGGCACTGGCCTTGTTGGCTTTTTGATTACGATCGCTTGCATTGCATTATTCAATAAATTATTCAAATAAAAAGCTCACTTAACTACACTGGCGTGTAAGGCAGACATTGAGCTCAGTCTTTTGGCACGTGTGACGGTAAAGGAGGAAGAAGGCAATTTATTAAAGATATGTAAGTTATGCTTAGTAGCCCGCAATATTTGTTAGCTAAAAATATATTCAGATTTGACGATTGGAATGTTCAGTTTGGGTTTATCGTGATAAACAGAACTGTAGAAGAGAAACCACTATGCGCTTTGCCGAGTAGTAATGGCGAGCTATTCACTGAAGCCCTACAAGTCGACAAGACTCTTGGAAACACATCATCCCAGCTTGAAGACAGAAGTGTATACGTCTTTGAACGTCAAGGTTAAAGTTTAAAAAAATTCAGACTTGATGACACGGACATGTTTTTTAAGAAAAACAGAGCTGCTGCAAAAGCATCCGATAAAATTTCAAGAGAATAGCCGTCGCGAAAAAAAACCCACAACGTTGATGAACAGTTGATCTTTCCACGCTGCAAAATTGTCATGTTGCAGCTGCTGAGAAATTCTGAACTTGGGAAATTGATAGCAAGCGACTGTGTCGAATAATACTGTAAGTAGGCGAATTGCTGAAATGCCTGATAACATTCTGATTTTGAAGTTACAATATTCAAAGTTAAACTTTTTCGCGATTCAGCTTGACGAAAACACAAATGGCGCTAAACTAGTTCAACTTTGTTCGTATGTACGTTACATTCACGTGAAGGATTTAGAAGATGATTGTTTGGTGAAAGCCTTGACACGAACACAACGGCAAAAGACATATTTCGCAAAGTCGACAGATTATTTTGAGAAACATGATCAACAACGGAAGCAAGTTATTGGAGTTTGCACGGACGGTGCTCCGGTTATGCTCGGCTTCCGCTCTACTTTTCCGACTTTGGCAAAGAAAATCATTAAACGCCATTCGTGAGCACTGCATTATTCACTGTCAAAGGCTAATGGTCAAAACAATGCCCGATAAGTAATTACATTTCCAGCAATACAATCAAAACACTAAACATTATCAAAAAGAATGCACTTAATCCACGTCTTTTTGCGGAATCATGCAAAAGAGATTCCGCCTTTGAAAATCCTTTGCTGCATAAGTGTGCTAGATGGCTTTCAAAGGGGAAAGTGTTGAATGTTTTTTTTGTAGAAAGAAATATACATGAATCTCCACGCGAGACAAAACCAGAAATGCATAATAACTTTTCTAATGATCAATTTTGATATTTCTGTCATATTTGGTGGACACGTTTTTGAATCCATCAACCTGGCTCTGCATAAAAACGAAATAAACGTGCTCCATTGACATGAGAAGTTTACAGCTTTTAACACGAAACTATCGCTGTGGCATCCAAATTGGCTAAAAAAAGCTTTACTACCCTTCCACTGCTTGATGAAGTTTTGGGTAAAAATGAATCCCAATTGGGTCTAAGTGACGATATCCTCAAGTGATGTAAAAGCCGCGTTTCTATTCTTACGTGAAAAATTGATTAGCCTTTTTTCTTAAGACTTAGGCTATCTCACTCCATGCGTCGCAGAGCTGTTTGAACGCATTATTTTGTCCAGACCATTTTTCTTTCTAGAGTGCAACTCATTTTTTGTCCGCTTCCCGCCTGGTCGACCTACTCCTGACCAAAGTCGTTTTCCATCACAGCTGATTTCATATCTGTTTCAAAAATCTAAGCTCGGCTTCCAGAGAATTCTTGCCACCATCAATTTTTCTATGGCATTTGATTCTGTCTGACACTTGGCTCTCTTCCACGAGATCCTGAGGGAATCATGAAAACAAGAGCATGATTCATGAACAATTACTGGGAACATTGAAGGAGAGGTAGACACAAAACGTATATCGCTGATGAAATAAAAAAATGGAAAACGGAGGAGGCGATACAATCTCTGCTTCTATATTGATCTTTTTACTATCACGTATAACATCTGTCTTCTCACATGGTTTTTGCCGATACATTGTATCATTGGAGTTTACCGCGGGTATTTAACACCAATATTTATAAGCAATACTTATCACCTATCTTAACGTTTACTTATTTTTTGATATTTCGATTAATTTTCAGAAAAAGCAACATTAATCGATAAATTATTTATCACTTTTTTACCATGTCCATGTCTGCTTCACTAGATTTTTCAAACAAAATCCTTTGAGTTTCTGCTAAGTTGAACTCAGTCGCAGGTTCGTATTCATCTCGAATCACTTGAAAGATTGGAGTGTACATTTCCCGTTTCAATCTCTTGCTCAAATCTTCAAATATGTCAACGACATTATCTGGTCGTTCATCAAATATCTGAGTGAGCAGACGAGCGAGATGATCGTATCTGGAAAAATAGCCATTCAGTCATTCCCATTGCGATTGAAAAGCAAGCAATTTCAAACCTATTTTGAACCTCAACAAAAATTGATTGAGTTGAGATAACAAAATGGCGCGTGGTAATGCTAAATTACACACTTCACATCTATCAAAATCACAAGGTAAATTTTACCACACAGTACAACCAGGGGCGCGACAAGGGGGGGGGTTGGTTAAAACGCAAACCGTCCTCTTTTTGATAGGCTAACTGTGCTAATTGTACACGCAAAGCTTGCAGATCATTCATCAAGTGCGTTTCTACATGATTTGTATGGAAAGCTTGCTAATTTGTTGGTGTTGTTACTTGACCCCTTTTGAGGGATGGAAGCATGGTGTAGACCAGAAGCCGTTGAAAGAGAAAGAATCGCCAAATGGTGTGCGGCGCAAAGAGTCCGTAACCGGACAGTTTAGAATGAGATGGGAGGTGCCCTAAGTCGGATGACCGCAGGCGCTGAACAAAGGACTCTCGATTCTAGAGAGATAAAAGTTTAACTGAAGGTTGCGTTCGTTGCAGTGAAGACGAGAGATGATACAACGAGCGTGAAGAGGAAGCGCAAATTCCTCCGCGGCCTCCGAAGACACTTGCGTCTCGAAAAATTTGGATGAGACAGGACGTTTTAGGTCCAAAAAAAAGACAAGAGTAGATACGATAGGTCTGTGAAGAGAGACTAAAAGAACCTGCAGACGGCAGGAGCAGCGCACTCCGCCTTGCCAACTCATCGACCGCGTCATTGTCCGGAAAAAATGATTGTCCGGGAAACCATTGTAGCCTCATAGAAAAGGAGAAAAGAGAAGACAGTTCATATCACATGTGCCAGAGAGTTCGAAGTAGAAAGAAAGATAGTAGAACAGTGTGGCTAGGACAGAGATGGATAAGAGAAACGGCAGACTTATTGGTGCAGCGGAGAGCTAGCATAATCGCACAGGCTTTAGCGGAAAAACTTGACAAAAAAGAAAAGGGTAGACTCAGCGCCAAAAGTGAGCAGTTGGCATGGACGTCAGAGCTGCGTTTGCCACAAAGGAAAAGGAACAAGGTTTATAGCGGGAGGATCGAGTGCAGAGTTAGCCCCTCAGTGATAAAAGACAAGTTTCAAGTGGCACAGAATCGACAAGCAACGACAACTTCTCTAGGAGAAGTAGGAAAAACCATGAGCAGGTGAGTAAACGCAAAAGTTCTACAGGAGGATCTGGAGAGTCTTAATTTTACCCCAAATATTTTACGCCAAACCTGAAACAAAAAAGTGGTTGGGGGACGAAGTGCCCGCTCATAAGAAGACAGCACGAAATGTATCAGAATGACTCCTATAGGAGGCAGAGACGCCTCAGAGTAACAAAGTGAAATGAGAGAGGACGAAAGGCAGCCAGTGATGGCACGACTACCCCCAGGAGAAGCAGAGACGCAACAAGTAGGACAGCTGCAGGAGTGGAAACTTCCTAGAAAACCGAACTTGGAGGAGAGTAATGAGCACCCTTAGATGGTCCATTGAAAGCAGGTGCAGCATTGCACCGACCTACCCCTCCAGGTTACATTTCCAGCGCATATTGAGCAGGGGAAGACGCGGCCAAGGTTAGGATGAATGCCGCTGCTCATCATGAAAAGAATGAGAATAAGAATGCGGGGAAGAAAGAGACCAAGTAGAAGAAAAGAGAAGCGACCAATTTTAAAGAGACTGAATACTGCCCTTCCGCGGCCGTTCAGAGGGCAGCACAGCGAAAAAATGATTGGATGAGAGAAGTTCCCGGAGAGACCAACAGCCACTTTGATCCACCCCAAATAAGTTTGGGCACCGCACCACCACGTTGAGGCGGCTGTCGTTTGGTCCCTATTTATTTGCATAAAAAGTTGTATTTTTTCCAAAAATTGTTCGGGTGGTACTTGTTGGATTTGATAAAATGCTTGCACAGCTTAGTGCCGCATAATGCGGCGGCAAGTAAACCTGTTTGGTTGTACATGAAAAATAATCATATTGTTTACGAGAAGGATCTTTTAGTGAAACAGTGTAGTTTTTACATGCAGTTACAAAACCTAACTTTACAATTTTTTTCGCAGAGTAGAAAGCTACTTTTCCCAAACTCGCATATATTCACAATCACTAATTTTTCATTTTCTCTTAAATCATTTTTCGTATGCTTTCAATTTTACAAAAATGAAAATTCACAAGTCAAATATTCGTAACTTCTTTTCTCTCGATAAGAGAGAAAGAGAATTTATTTGATATTGCTTTGCGCACCGACACAATAATCAGATTAATAAAACACAAAAAAACACTTGTAGCAAAAGCCAGGGAGCATCGAGGAACCTTTAGGTTATCAAGTCGAGATGCTCCCTGATCTCAGCAGATTGAGATATAAGCGAAATCTATTAAGTGACACTGTTATAATTTGAGTACATTATGTAGAAAAGAATTGAGTTCAAGTTTTTATCAAATGATAAAAAGAAATAAAAAAAAGGAAACGGAACAAACAATAACAATAAATGTTTTTTACACAATCGAAAGTTAATATTCTTTTAATAATTGCAGTTTATATGCTTTTTTAAAAGAAACCCAGTGCATGCTCTTTAATTTGGATTCGAGGTTACCCCACAGCTTTGAACCTGTGTGATAAAATAGTTTTTGGCTAAATAATTTATTTATTTGGGGGCGGTAGTAAGCAGTCGAATTTATCAATCTCGTTTCATGTGGATGAATAGTATTTAACTTACAAAAAGAATGATAAAAGTTTTTAGGCAATTGATTATGATGGAGTTGATACATAAATTTAGCTAACTCAAGTTGATATATGTCTTCTACTTTTAACACTTGAAGTTCTTTATACATTTGTAAAGTTGGCGTATATAAGTTACGAAACAATATTATTCTCAAAATTTTATTAAGCCTTACCCGAATTATTTCTTGTCAAGTTTTATTTGCTGTTGCCCACGCAGTAATTCCATATTGAATTTTGCTGTATACAAGACTATAGTAAAGCATGCAAAGGATTTCTCTTGAAACAAAATTGCGCAATCTGTAAAAGAGTCCCGTGCATCTGGCAAGCTGCGTGGACAAATAATTTATTTGCGACGTCCATTTGAGATTGTCGTCAATGAATAACCCAAGGTATTTGACAGTATGCGCTCTATTAATAGTAATACCGTTAAGAGCTATTTTAAAGTTACACTGACAAGTTTTAAGGGGTTGCTTGTTTATTATCATGTAGTTAGTTTTTGAAAAATTTTAGGATAGCTTATTTTGACAGAGCCAAGAGTTAACTTTTTTGAGTTCTATTTGAACTTTGTGTTCCAGGTTTTTCAGATTGTTTTCAGCCATCATCAAGCAGGTGTCATCGGCAAATAATGTGGTGTCAAAATTGGAAATCAACGAAATGTCATTAATGTATAATAAAAAAAGTAGCAGCCCTAGGCAAGATCCCTGGGGTACCCCGCATGATACTTTGGCATATGAGGATATAAATTTACGTACGTTAGTATATTGATATCTGTTTTTGAAGTAGCTTGTTAATAAATCCAGAGGTTTACTATTAATTCCAAAGTTACGATACAATTTATCTAAAAGAATGTCATGATCAACCGTATCAAAAGCCTTTGATGAATCCAAAAACAAACAGTATGTATATAAATTTTGATCAATATTGTTTATAAACTTGTCATATATTGAGTTGATTGCAAATATAGTTGAAGAATTTTTTCGAAAGCCAAACTGATTTTCACAGAGCAGATCATTTTTTTCAATAAAATCAATGATGCGGGAGTAAATTAATTTTGGTAAAATTTTATCAAATTGTGATAAAATTGAGATAAGATCTTTTTACTTCGTAACAATCATACCACTCATGCCCAAGTCGGCGTAGGCTTATTCATAATTACATGCACTGTTGAACTAGATATTTTCATAAGCTTGCATATAATTCTCTCAAAAAAAACCTTACAGTATATTATAATTATTCAATTCTTGCTAGGACATAAAATCCAGCTGAATGGCAATCATTATTTCTCTATAAAGTAGCCATGTCTTCCTCGGCTGCCGATTTGCAACAAATAAGCCACCCTCTTTTTTGAGCTAAGAGGCCGAGATGATTATGGAAATTATTACGTCACCAAAGTGCAACATTATGATTTTGCTCTCTGCAAGAACTTTGAAAATTTGGCTCTTATGCTGACAGCTGAATCAGTTTGTTGAAAAAATCACGCCTGTAGAGTTAATTTTCCAGTTGAGGTTTAACTAGCAAGTGCTTACCTTTCTTTTTTTATCATCAAACTAATCATAGGTGCTTTTTCAAGCTAATACCCCTTAGTTTGTTGCCATATCCCTTTCATTACTGCTAGTTGTGCCACCGTGCAGTATACACAGCGAACTAAACTTTTCAAGTCAAACATCCACACTAATAAAAAAAGCAAAAACTGCTCTTTTTTGTGAGAGCCTGCCCATTAATAGCTTTAGCAACAAAAGTACAATGTGTCACAAAAGTATGATAACTTGTCTACAACAGTGCTAAAGACATAATGATCATGTAGTGTTTCCCAAAATAACTTTGCACAATTTTTAAAATATAGAGCAATAAAAGCAATGTTTCACCGACAGTTTTAAAACTGTAGCAAAATATTTGATGCCTTATCCACATAATTACAATTAGTAGGATTTACAAATTTTTGCGTCTTAAATAGTTTGCCTACCACTCCATGCAGACAGAGTAGAAATTAATTAAAACATTTTGTACAGTGATTTACTGGCAGATCAGCAGAGTAAAACTGTACAGGAGTATTTGGCTCATAGTCAAAAACTTAACAAGTTACAAAAATAATTTGGCATTTATGCAACTCTTTTTTTCATCTAATGTCATGACTGGTGCAATAATTTATCATAACAGACCTAGATTCTCCAGCTAATATGGATCCACATCTGCTTTGTAGTAAATAAAATTCAACATGAAAATTTTAAAATAAACCTTACAAATTTAAATTTGACGTCGTGCTTGTTTTCAACAAATATGCTTTAGCATTTTGAACTTCCAGTTCTCTTTGGTTTGGTGGAACATCGTTTTCAAAAATATCAAGTTTATTCAAAGAACCTGAATGCTGTTCTGACATTGAAGCCCTTGAGCCCTTGAAACTACTTCTTAACGATCTTGTAGGGCCTTTAACCCCATTATCTTTTGCTGCAATATTTGCGTTGCTTTTCTCAGAGCTGGTGTAACTCTTTACATTTGCTGGAACATCATCATCCCTTGAAATTGATCCACCTGCTGGAGCAGCTTCAGCCACTGGCTCATTATTTAAAGGCTGATCAGAAACTGTTTCTAACACATCCAATGCTTCTTCATCCATATTTTTGACAGCTATCTAACAAAATAAATTAAATCAGGTAATGCAGCCTACAAATAAAAATTAAATGTTATGCTAAAGTAAACAATTCTAAAATTATACTGGCATAAAACTTAAGCAAGGTACTGGTAGGAAACACAAAAAATTTACCATAAGAAACCAATCTAATTTAAATAAACAATTCTGCTAAACATGCATACTGGTACCTTCTGCTAGCAGGAAACTAAGCAACTTTATGGCCAACACGTAACAGATTTTATTATGTTTCAGTTAAGACATGTCTAGATCACTTGCAAAACCAAACTTCTATCGGCCAAAATCAGAAGATACATTCCTAAACCAAAGCTCACCAAAATTTTAAGTTTTACTTGTGTATGAAGTCACGCATAAGGATTATTTTTGCTACTTGTAAACTAGATAAGCACAGAAGTACTTCTAGCTGGCCTGGTAAAACAATCAGACGGCTTCATATTTCAAAGTTACAATAACGATTTGATTTTCAATGGTATCCATAAATTAATATCAGTATTTCGCCATACACTAGCTGACTCCTCTTGTCTGCACAGCATTCGGGAATTTGTGTAAACGTAAGCAAATGAACTAAAAGTGCCCTGAAGCAGACGACTTTCGCAAACGACGGAAACACTAAAACCCCGAAAAGACGGATGTACTAAAATATGATGGCAGCGCGGAGCCATAAACCTAATGCGTGACTTGCCTTCAAAGGATCGCAGGTTGAGCACTTAGAGAGTTACGTTCATGTGGCAAAGCAATATGGAACCAACATTCGCATCAAAAAAGCCCATTTTTGGAAATCAAACAATGGCTTGCGCAAACCGCGAGGACACATGGGTGACTGTTGACTAAAAGATCGTAAATTCATTTGGTAGTCTTCCAATTTTTCATTCATTATGTTGTGTTCAAAGAATTGAACAAGTTCTCATCATATAATTTTTGTAAAAAAAAATTTTTTAGCGTTTTAACATTTAATATTTATTTTTGTAAAAAAAGTTACTTTTTCCAAGGAAATTAGCAATAAGCAGCAGCGCAAGAGTGCATTTTCTTTTGTATTATTGGTAGCTCTCTCACAATCACGAACTCGAATTTGCGGTTGGTGGAGTACAAGCTGCAAGATGTTAAGCTGCTAGCGGCAAAAGGACTTCCATACATCCCTAAAATATCATTTTTTACTCAATGTCTAAACGGTTGTCGTTTCTATCTTTGTGGCGTTGTCGCTGGAGCACTTTAGCTTATACAGCCAGTCTCCAAAGAACAAGCGTCAAGTTAATGGCTGTGACACACGATTTTCGTATCAACCTCAAATCATTGGAAATGTGTTTATCACTTGCCGGGCGCCCTCTTCTTGTCAATAAAGCAATATTAGTAATTTGACTTTCTTTACCAGCCTAAACACAACATTCAAAAGATAAACTTATAAACTGTTGGAAAAATTTTTTGAAGATCATAGGCTATATTTTTCGTTTCTGTGTATGGTGCCCAATTTTGTAAAAATAACTTGTATTAATGGCGGATGTTTTGAGAGAGTTAAAAAAATCTGTCTTTCAACAATCCATCTGCAAGTAATGCAGAAAGAAAGCGAAGGTTCATCGTTACCAACAATATTCAGTAGCTTTAACAGAAAGAGCCAGATATATGTAGGTCAGAGTCAACAATGTGGAAGAATAAGAATTGTAACGGGTTCGTGGAGCAGAGACCCTTGGAGTAGTCTCCGAACCCGAGACAGATTGCAGTGAAGCTGAAGTTGTAAATAGATGAAACGCGCTTTTCCTCTCGTCACGCTGTTATTGTCTGACTTTCTTGAATAAATTCTTTGATAAATTTTTATTGATAATACGCAAAACTGAAAATGGAAATAATAAAAAGTGATAAGCAGATAAGAAAAAACAGATGGATTGGCTTCGGCGACGTTGGCGTTGTAGCGATGTAGCGTTGTAGCGACGTAGCGTTGTTAGCGGCGTAACGGCGTGGCGGCGTAGCGGTTTCAAACTATTTTGACCCCCAAGTACTTTCTTCTTTACTACAGCTCCAACACAATAACAATCGACAGAGAATCAGCTCAACCAACTTTTCTCTACGTTGACATCTACGAACTTCTTTGATAGTTCTTTGACTTCTTCTCAAACGTGCAGGTTTTACAAACAACGTAATCCTTCTTGCAACGTGTCTACTTGAGAATAATGTAAAGGTGTGTTAACAAGGCAGTTACTACTGCGTCGCTCGAGGGTCAACCTCGCCAATCCAACGACTAATCAATAAGAGACGATACCTCGAGAGAAACAAACATAACAACCACACAACGCGGGTTCGAATCACAGATTGGCTACGCAAACTAGATTTAAAGCATTAAATGTTGCCAAATATTGTAACAATATTTACAAGAATCACTTCTGGGTCACAAGCGTAGGGTTACCAGTGAAAAGATTACAATAGCTTTTTTTCTTTTTTGATTTTAACTGACGTAATCCAATTGCTTGCTTCAACTAAAAAAGAAAAGCCGATAAATCAAACTTAACTTTTATAATTACCAAAAATAAATTTTTTGAAACAAGATAACGCGATGTTGCAACTTGAAACATCGTCTGCTTTTTTTTAATTCCTTTGTCTTTGCTTCAGAAAATTTTTAAACTATTGCTTTAGGTCCAAGGGAAAAACGCAAACCTAACAATTGTACAAATCTAAACAAAGATACGCAAATTACAGAAATTACATAAACGTGCTCTTTGTTAAGAAACAAGTTCTGTAAAAGAAAACTCGGGTTCAAAGCTGCTACAGATGGTACCTATGGACCCGGTTAGGAAATTTTTAGGGGACTAGGGATTCGCTGATGTGCACCTCTCTGAAAGCAAATGGCACAAAATGTAATTGTATAGAATTAGCCTCCAAAAAAATGCACAAAGGTCGGTCTTCAAAGCAAGAAAGGAGAAAGGCACAAATTTTAGCAAAAAATTTGTAAAAAGATTAAAAAAACGGAATATGATATGCAATCAACCGCGTTATCATAAAAAAAGATTATTAGCTAGAGCGATAAACCGATCTGGTTGATCAGCTGTGGTTGAGGATTGAGTTGGGTAAAAATTTTTAACCAGGAGGTTAAACTGGTCAAAATACCGGTTCAAACCCTCTTTTTCTCAGTCAAAATAAAATAGAAAAATTAGGGCTTACCGATGTGACTTGTTGTCCATGTCAAGTGTGTGTGTGTCCTTGAATTTGACCCCATGATATAGGTATTACTGTATCATATTGTTTTGTATTGCATTTATTTGCACCCAATGGCAAATTTGCTTTTTCAGCATGTTTATTATTGAGCGTTTTTCACACCCGCCTGATGAGACCCAATAAGGTCGAAATCGGTCGCAGGTTGTTAGCATGACGTAATAGATTTCTATATGGTACCGTATGATGTTGGTGATCATTTTTGGGCAAATTTTTTTATTTTTTATTGATGCTGGAGGCAAATGCCTCTTTATAGAAGATCGCCTTGAAAATTGCTAATTAGCAACTAACAACTTCTGTATTTTATAAAATGCAGTCAAAAACTTTTTTTGATCGATTTTTTGATTTTTTTTTGGACTGGGAACACACTTTCTCAAAATAATAAATATTGGCTACGAAAACACTTTTACAGGTACATGTAGGTCTATAAAATATGTTTTGGCAATAATCATTGGAGTGTGTCTTGTGTCGAGAAAAACTAAAGGCTTTCATGCGCTGGTGCGCAAAAAATTACCAACTGGAATATGAAATTGAAAATTACCCAACTAGCACGGAGTCATCGACAACGTTATCCTCCGGTAACCGGAAAATTTTTGTGGTGGAACGTAGAACATTTTTGGTTTAAACCAGCTTTGGAGTTACTGGTAGGCCTACTGCTGGTACTGGGAGGCCTACTGAAGGTATATGCACTGGAGAGAAAAGGCCTGAAAGTGAGCCGGAACAAGGCCGAGTATTTGAAGGCCGGGGGTGTGGATGATGGGGAAGAGTTGAAGCTGCAAGGAGAAAAGGTAAAGAGAGTGAAAAATTTCAAATACCTGGGTTCGACAGTTAGCAGCGATGGAAGATGTAAGGAAGAAGTGAGGAGAAAGATCCAAGCAGGATGGATGAGTTGGAAAAAGGTGTCGGGAGTTCTGTGCGACAGGAAGTTATCAGCGAGGGTTAAGGGTAAAATGTACAAGAGTGTTGTCGTTGGACCAGCCATGCTTTATGGAATGGAAACGGTGGCAGTGACGGAAAGACAGGTGGCAAAAATGGAAGTTGCAGAGTTGAAAATGGTGAGATGGGCACTGGGAGTGACAATAAAAGACCAGATAAGAAACGAATACGTGAGAGGGATCGCGAAAATCGCAAAGCTAGGAGACAAACTTCGGAATGCAAGGCTACGCTGATATGGCCACGTGAAAAGGAGAGAAGAAGGCTACGTATGAAAAAGGATGATGGAGATGGTGGTGTCAGGTAGAAGGAAAAGAGGAAGGCCAAGGAGAAGGTGGATGGATTTGGCAAGAAAAGACATGGAAAGGGTTGGAGCTAAGGAGGGAGACGGAATCAATCGGGTGAAATAGAAAATACCTTCGCGCTGTGGTGACCCCGAATAGGGAAAAGCCGAAAGAAGAAAAAGAATTTCGTAATTAATATCCATATTTACATAAATCGCATTTTGGTTATTTAGAATTTCCCGGAATGTACAAAATGCGGAACAAAAATAGGAAGACGGATTATTACTACAAAAACGCTTAAACTGCAATACTATCAAATTGACTCAAACACTAGCTCACCACTATAAAAATTACGCAAACTTCATTTTTTGATTAAAAAATCTGTTGAGATTCGTGATCCATATTTATTTTGACGACCTCAGTAGGTTTGTATGCTTCCTTGTCAAAGCTTACATTTTTGTCGCGACACAAAATTTCAGCCAGAAGAATTTGCCATATATCGCTGAAAAACGTCTGCCGGCGGAAACTATGACATTAAATACAGTTTTATTATTTGCGGTACTATTCTTTTTTTATTATTTGCGGTACTCTTCTTTTTTTATTATTTGCGGTACTATTCTTTTTTTATTATTTGCGGTACTCTTCTTTTTTTATTATTTGCGGTACTATTCTTTTTTTATTATTTGCGGTACTCTTCTTTTTTTATTATTTGCGGTACTATTCTTTTTTCTTCAATTTTTTGTTTAAATTTATACAACAACAGGCATGAAAGCAAAACAAAAAATTGATATGATGACGTCAAAATGGCGCGGTGGCTGTTTTTGAAAAAATTTAAAATTGCTGCTGCCTTCAAACAAAACTAACCTCGTGTGATTCCAAGAAGAAAAACTTTGCTTTATTTCCTCTCCTATGAAATGCATTTTGTGATGAAAGTGAACGACGATATTCTCGAAGTTATGTAAAGCCACGTTCCTAATTCTGGAAGTGAATTTCTTATGATTTTCCGAAGCTACAAGAGTTTCAAAACTATTGTCATTGCATCAACAACATGTAATGTGCTAACGTCAGCGACCTGCTTTCGGAAGACAACTTTATTCACGAAGAGTTGATTGATTTGGTGAATGAAGGCTGTGCAAAACGTAATTGGCGTGAGATGGGTGGCAGTAACTAAGATTGATGTGGTGCGTTTTTATCCTGGCATTACAAAGGTGGCGCTAAAAGTACTGACTACGTGTCAACATCTCATTAGTGTGAATCAACACTTTCACACTACTCTTTATCAATCCAAAAACCCGAAACAGGTTGGACGATTGTGACATGAGCAACTTTCTGAGTTGAGAAAAGTGTGCTTGGAAAAACTGGACCCTTATTTTCCAATAAATTTGTTTGCATTTGCCCATTTACAACTTAAAGCTTTTCTCCATTGCAACGAGTCAACGCATAACAAACGTTATTTTGGTTGATGTTGCTCAACTGCTTTACGCAAAAGGGTTGTAGTGGGAGACCCTACCTGCAGCCCTATTGTTGCTCTTATCCAGATCGGTCAACTTCTGGGGGTTGGCTGAATTAAAGGTCAAATCATGGAAAGAAAATGCGGGAAAAGAGTTCGTAAAGGGCAAAACAAGATGAAAGATGTTCTAAGTCGTTTGATAAGTGGTAACCAACTTCTCAAAAGACTAATTCTTAATTCTGAAAAAATGTAGCATTTGAAAGTTCGTGTCCGATGAAAGCTGTAACGAGAAAAATCGGGTGGGTTTGGAGGAAGGACAGATTCTTCAGTAACAATAAAAATACCTGTGGAACAAAAAATTTAAAGTTTAAAGTAGGACTACTCCTCCAGGATGAGCAGAGCGGATGCGAGATGTGAGAAGGGTATTCAGCAAGCAGTGGATTTTTAAAGTGCATCACTCCAAGCCGGCCAATCTATCACGTGGTTACCCGGCAAAAATTCATGACCAGGGATTAGTGATGTCGCTAAAGTCCGAGAATCCCAACCTAACATAAAACTGTCCCCTTTTCTTCAGTTTTTTAGAAACCTCAAATTGAAGGAAATGATTTGTAGAACTTTCCTACAAGATTGTTGTTCTGTGGGCTACGGCCGGCTCTCTACGTAGTGAAGTCACTTTTTGAGACTCCTTGCAGTCTGAAAAAGTTTATGAAGAAGGGAAATTTCTGATAGAACCGAACTCAAGTTACAAAAAATAACTCAGAGAAGAATTGATTAACCGTTTGGTGCTGCTGGCACCAGCAGGAACGAGTTTTAGTTGAAAAACTGAATTTTCCGAATAGAAAAGATGCCTGGGCTGTCTTATAGTAAGCTAATGGCAAGAAACTGGTGGACCTTCTTTTACCAAAACAAGTTTCGGTATGCGTATTGGTCAAACCGTCAATTTAAGTCATGATTCTGAGAGATAGATAGAAATAATGGAAAAGGAACCAAATGGAAAGAGAAAAATCCACACTGTTAGACGGAAGACTCTAGAAAGAGTAAAAAGGGCAACCAAGCAAGCGTCTTGACCAAAAAAAGTAGAGGAAATGATTAAAGTTGAAAGAGCAAAGCAAAACCTTTTAAAGATCTACCGATGAGCTTGGTTTTAAGTCGCATTCAGGGGCGTCGGTATGTGGCAAAAAGGAACCATAGATCACATAAATTATAGAACAGTGGTGTGCAACCTACTACCAGTGATGAAAAATATTTCAATCGATATTTCAATATTTCAAATATTTTTTTGGAAAACCGATCTTTATAGAAAAGGCATTGGTGTGAAAATTGAATAAAAACTTTGTAAAATTTGGCTTCGAAAATGCTGATTCCTCAACAAGAAGTGTCTTCACCTTCTGTTTTTAAGCTTCTTCTTGCGTCCAAACGTTTGACGTACTCACTCTAAATGGCCGACAAAATTTTCAAGTAGTTTATGTTGTTATGCCCAAGAAACTTTCTGCTAAAGGGGTAAGTCGCGTCAAATAGCATGAAGTTTTGAAACCTAGACAAAAAGCCAGCCAGAAAAAAAATGAGCCAGCTTCTTCTTTGTCGGCTTCTTCCTATTCGGGGTCACCACAGCGCGAAGGTATTTTCTATTTCACCCGATTGATTCCGTCTCCCTCCTTAGCTCCAACCCTTTCCATGTCTTTTCTTGCCAAATCCATCCACCTTCTCCTTGGCCTTCCTCTTTTCCTTCTACCTGACACCGCCATCTCCATCATCCTTTTTCATACGTAGCCTTCTTCTCTCCTTTTCACGTGGCCATATCAGCGTAGCCTTGCATTCCGAAGTTTGTCTCCTAGCTTTGCGATTTTCGCGATCCCTCTCACGTATTCGTTTCTTATCTGGTCTTTTATTGTCACTCCCAGTGCCCATCTCACCATTTTCAACTCTGCAACTTCCATTTTTGCCACCTGTCTTTCCGTCACTGCCACCGTTTCCATTCCATAAAGCATGGCTGGTCCAACGACAACACTCTTGTACATTTTACCCTTAACCCTCGCTGATAACTTCCTGTCGCACAGAACTCCCGACACCTTTTTCCAACTCATCCATCCTGCTTGGATCTTTCTCCTCACTTCTTCCTTACATCTTCCATCGCTGCTAACTGTCGAACCCAGGTATTTGAAATTTTTCACTCTCTTTACCTTTTCTCCTTGCAGCTTCAACTCTTCCCCATCATCCACACCCCCATCCCTCAAATACTCGGCCTTGTTCCGGCTCACTTTCAGGCCTTTTCTCTCCAGTGCATTTTTCCAAATTTCTGGATCATCCTTTTATCTCCCTATAATTTTGCCTAGGCAGCACTATGTCATCTGCAAACAGCATATGCCATGGTGCGTCCTCCTTCAGCTTGTCCATGATAATGGCAAAAAGGAATGGGCTGAGTGCTGAGCGTTGATGAAGTCCAACACCTACCTTGAATTCCTCAGTCAACCCAGCTGCACTTCTTACAGTTGTTGTCGCTCCGTCATACATATCCCTAATAATCCTTATATAGCACTCTGATGTTTCAACTAACTGCAAGCATTCCCACAGCTCCTCTCTGGGTACTCTGTCGTATGCCTTCTCCAAGTCAATAAAGGCACAGTGCACTACCTTCTGCCCAGAGAAATGAGCCAGCGCAACTAGCAAAGGAAGCCTATCGAAAGAAAACAGGAATAAGGTGACAAGAAGCATCCTGGGATAGCGCTACTGATCAGTCGGAGAAGCTCTAACTTTAGGATGTAGGTAGCGCAGAACGCAAAATAAGAGAGTGCGGTCGAAGAGAATCGCTTGAAAAAGAAGAATGGGGTCAACAGAGAAAGGTGAGGTTTAAGTTTAGTCTGATGTGATCCATCAACGCCAATTAGCATCCCCCATAAAGTTATGGTGAGGTCATTATTAATTTGGTTGGGTTAAAATGTATGTTGACCTTCTCAAGGATTCAACGCACCATAAGCAATACACTTTCTTGATATACGGTACTTTTTTAGTGATTTTATTTCATGCCTTTTGGGATGTTACAATCAACATTCGTAGCAATCACGAGAAATATACCAAGGATTAATCCATTTTGCTCTTTTAATTTGAGCTGTAGTTTAGACGCCACAAATATGTTTTTAAGCAAAGAACCTTACTCATGTGTGTGGCGATATCTGGAACATGCACAAGTAAAGACGCTTTCTCAGTAGTGGAACCGAAACTACTGGATTGTGGAGTATCATAGGAGCGATGCATTACCATCTGTATTAAGGCCGGGGATAGGACAGGAAAACATAAGAGTATAACAAATTGCGCCCCATATTGATTTTATGCATTGCATTATTTGTAGAGAACATCTTGCTAGCAAAACACAAGACCAGCAATTAAAATGTGTTCTCGATTCACCAATAAAAATTGTTAATTATATTTTAATCCAGGCCTCTCCAGACAAGATTATTTACATTCTCTGCGACGGAATGGGCTTGGAGCATAAGTCTTCCTTTTCCTTCGGAAGTAAAATAGTTAGTGCGAGGTATAGTTCACACCCGTTTGTATGAGCTGAGAAATAAGTTATATTTGTTTCCATGAGAAGAAAACACGAAATTGCTGCGTATCTTACAGACTCCGACTGGTTTACAAAACTGCTGTATTTACACCTATCTGGTATTTTTGAGAAGATAAACAGTTTAAATTTGTCATTGCGAGACAAATCAATTGACATTCTAACAGTGGATAACAAGATCTATGCCTTCAAAAAGAAAATTCAGCATTGGGCTGGCCGAGTTGAAAGCGGAAGGGTGGATATGTTTCCTGAGCTGAACGACTTCAGTCAATAGTCATCTTCATGATCTTTCTCAATGGTTTGATGAATATTTTTCCAAAAATATCACACCACGACAACACGACTCGATATTATCACCCTCACAGTATCACATACTTACCATCTTTCATCAGATTTGATTGGATTTTCGATTTCAGTAGCATAAGAATATACAGATAAAAGCGGTTGCAATGAATGTTCTTTGCAGTATGGAACTACATATTTATGTGAAGGGACGATTTCTGCATTCTCGTACATTAAAAACAAATAAAGATCAAGACTAGAAAACAATCTTCGTATTGGCGTCTCTAAAATTTAAACCCCAAATTGATTTGTGATCAAAATACAAGCCCATAGTTCTCATTAGTCAAATAAAATGCAATCAGTTACAGAATAAATGAGCTGAATTTCTCACATTTTTGTGCAAGAAAATAGCTACTTTCAATAGTAGTCTTAACATCGATATTTAATTACAAAGTATTTTTCACAAAATTATATGCTCACGAAATGCTTGGGTCGCGAGTATGTAGAACTCCTTTTTAAGAGTCGCGCCAAAAAGTGTTTGCAAATCCTATTATTTGCAGCAACGAATAACTAAAGCAACGTAATTGATTTAGAGCATTGAAATTACCGCATATATGTTGCTAAGAACATGCCGAGAAATTGAACACCGACTCGATTTCCTTCTCGTGAGACCAATAGTGCACAAATAGAAATGCACTTGCACATCTAAAAAACTTAAGGTGTTTTCAGTTACAGCAAAGCAAACCGAATGAAAATATCTCAAAATAAAGTTTTGTTGAGTCTTTGAAATTGTAGCAATCAATGAACACATTGCGTATTTTAATCTCCGGTTAAGAGACATCTTTGCAATTGTTCGATGTGCTTAACCTGTTGTGATGTCATATCTAATTCTTCTAAGCCTCAAACCCGGGTCATTCAAGCCAAGACTCCACACAAGCCAACACTTATCATGTAATCACGCGCGCCTTAAACGCCCTTTTCATTTTGTGTAATCATTGGAATGTTTTTTTCTATTGCGTAATTAACCTTTGTGTCACCAATTCATGTAATGATTTCAGTTTAGTTAATGCTTGTACGGCTAGCAGTAACCACAAGGAATCCTGGTTCAAAAGTAAACGGTATGTAAGTCTTGTGTTGGATTGTTTTTTGAATCTTGTTTATGTTTTAGAAACCACTTCTGTTCATCCGTCTTATTTGCCGGTTTACTTGAAAGTGACACAATAAACTTGTCTTGCTGTTAAGGGGTGAACTGGCGCGTTTTGTTTACTATCTTATGTAGGATATCGAGCTAACCAGGAGCCAAGTAAGGTATCTTACGCCTGCTTTGGAGTTACTAGGTTCACTTGCGCAATAGGCCTATATTTCTATCTTAACCAAACAAAACAACTGAAGAAAACCACCGTAATGATTTTGGACATGTGCATCACTACTACGGCTCATCCCGGTAGTCGGAACTTTTGTATTTTCTGGTATTGTATTGTCCAAGTTTATCCTCCATTCGCGAGATAGCAAATTGTATTGCTATCTTTTGGACAGAATGTCCACTAGGGTTACAACTTTTTAACTTTTTTTTTCAAAACTGATTTCCTGTGGTGGGAGTGAATGAACTTTTGCTTATAACTGCTGAAAATGATGTTTATTTTGTTGAGCCAACAAAAAAGGTCACGCATAAACCACTTTGAAAAATTCGCGATTAGACCTTACCGTTATGTATAAGAAATGACTGTATAATACCATGAAAAGATAATTCCGCCTTCTTTAAATGAAGAAAAATGTAATAGTGACATCATAAACCACAGTATCATTCACTTCAGACACATTATATTTCAGAATTAAACTTTGTTTTGAAACTAAAAATTTGTTTCTATTCATATTTAAGCATAGAATTAGCAACTTCTAACAGTAATATCTTATCCTAAACTTTGAAATATTCAAATTACCGGTAATACAACATGTACAAGAAAAATTCAATTACAACAAACAAGAACAAGGAAACCTGGAGAAAGAACTTGGTGCAGTTTCAACAACCATCAAGAAGAGGCAATATGGCAATATACGAAAATCCTCTCAGTGATCGGAACCGATTGCCCCTGAAAAGCCACGTGATGGGGCGTTTTAAATTTTTTCAGTCCACTGTTAAAGAACGGAAGAAGAGGATCAGTCTAATTGCTGCGGAGGTAAAAGCTTTATGGAGCACAAAACTGAACTTCCCCCATGTATCAAATCAGGCCATTTGCTCAAAGCTTGAAAAGCTCTTGCTTGAGTACGACTCTTGCAGAAAGAAGAGTGACTTTGAGTCATTAGATGAACTGTTTGACGTGACTAAGGAGAAAGGCGAATGGCTTTGCAAAGAGGATAAGGAGCTATACAAATTGCAAATCCAGAGTAAAGGCCAGGTTGGTTATTCCACTGGCAAACTTGCTAGTGTTCAAACTATCCACCCATCCAAACGAAGGAAGACACTCGAAGCAAGTGCACCAAATTTGGCAACTGCAAGCAGTTCAGTAGATTTAGTTTCTTCCGAAAGCAGTTCCGACTCATCTGATACTAGTGAAGAGAGTTCTTGGGAAGACGAAGCTGCACCATCAGCAAGCAAAAGAAAGCATGACTCTACCGGCGTGGCAAAGCGGCTTGTTATAAGCTCAAAGCTATCAACCCATAAAACATCAAAGCTGTGCCATCAGCTTTCTGGTGAAGGCATTGACATACCAACACCAAGTCAACAAGGAATTCATAAGGCTCTCTTGGAAGAAGCAGAACAACTGAAGCAACATTTGATTAGCACACTTCATCGTGAAAAGTGGAGCTTGCACTTTGACGGTAAACGAATACAAGGCATTGAATATCAAGCTGTTGTCTTAAAAAATGCAGCTACGGAAATCAAGTTGGCTGTGCTTCAGTTAAAGGATGGTACAGCTGCAACCATTGCAAAGGGGATCCAAGGTGTCTTGGATAACTTTAACTTGTGGGGATCAATCTTGATGATTGTTGCTGACACGACAAGCGTCAACACTGGAAAGAAAACTGGAGTGGTCGTTCGGTTGCAGCAGATGTTCGAAGAGAATGGTAGTTCCAGGCCAACGTTTATCAGTTGCCAGCATCATGTACTTGATCGCATTCTTCGTCTAGTCATGGACGATGAGCTGCAGGGCTCAACCAAATCCCCAGACATCGATTATTTTTTTGTGAAGGATTTGACAAGCAGATATGATCAACTAAAGGAAGCTTTCAGCAATGGTAAAGCTAAGATCAAGGAAACAGGTGGTTGGAGAGATGACATGAAATTTTTGTACCACCTCACACGTGTCTTTCGTCACATCATGGAGAAAGATGAAGTCCCTTTAGTAAACTTTCAACAGATTCCTAACATGAGCAATGCACGCTGGAATTCTCGTGCCATCCTGGTACTCCTTGCATTCATTCTGATGCCTGAAACTCGAATCAGGCTTCGTAAAATCTGTTCATTCGTTTCTTACCAATGGGCTGACCATTGGTTTAGCAACCACTTGTTCCGCAATGAGGATTTTGATGAATTATCAGATGCTTTGGATGGATACCCAAAAGGTCTCAAATGCTTAAAAAACCACTGGAAACGAGATGACTCACCCATTAATATTGCTAGAAGCAACCAATGCTGCGAGCGTGCGATAAAAGTTATGCAACAGTTGCAGGCATTTTGCAGAAACACGGATAACCTCTCCCTGAGATTTATCCTTTCCAATGACATTAATTTGTCCAAGTGACTTCTTTGTTTGATTTTTGAACCGTAACAATGCAATACATGCTATTCTTTGTTTCTTGTATACAACTTGGCAAAGGCTTTGTATGTCTTTAAGATCCAATCAAAACACCAAAAAATTGCATTATTTAAAACCATTTTGTGCGTGACCTTTTTACATCAAATGTGAATAAAAATTGGATTTTCTTGAATCTTTTATAAAAGTTCATCAAGTTATAATACAGGGATAGGGGGTTCTGAAAAAGTTGTAACCCTAATGTCCACACAGCGTCCGTTAAGTGCCTTGTCCAAGGACACTGCAAGCAACTTGCCGGCTTGTTCTCCTGAACATCCCACACTGCCCAGCGCGAAGCAGGGAAGCTGTGAATGCCATTTTTAATTCTTTTGGTATGACTCGTTAAGGGAATAAACCCCAGGTCTACCGATCGCAAAGCTAACGCTCTAACCACTACGCCATCGCAAAGTTAAGTTTAGCTGTTTTTTCAATTCATGATGCCCCTGAACTGCTTCCGTGCCTTACTATTGCACTGAGCAGTTGAAAGGAGAAACTTCGCCCAGAACAAATTATTACACCTACTCGGCTTTCGAACTTGTGTCGCCACAACAGGACTTTTTGTTTGGGGAACTTCCTTAGCATCTACTTGAGAAGTCGTTGCCAATAAATTAAGTAGATTGCGACAGTTATTGAAAGTTTTAAACTCGCATTCATCACCGCCGTACCATGTCGTTACAACTCGCAGCCCATCACAGCCTCCTACGTCGCATTACCCCCTTATTCACTGCCTCATCAGACTCAATTCCTGCCCTCCACCACAGCTCACGTTGCTGCGGCGTATTGCTGGATGCAAAGACTGTGTCAGCGATACTTGAAACGTCGAAAATTCTGTTTATTTCGATCAAGAAAAAGCAACGCCTCAGCCCCCATTTTACTTTCGCTATCGTCTAAAATCGCATTGCAAGCACTAAAGTCACTGGTGCGGACACTTCCATGCACCACAAAACACACAATAGCGCTCACTTCTTTGACCGCTCTTCTTCCAATCGCAGCAACCACCGCTTTATGTCGTTCCCGGATCCCGACATGTAGTGTCCAAGCTTCCCATTGCTACCGACGACTCTATGGCAGGGGACCACTAGTGGGATCGGGTTGGCTCTCATTGCCTGACCCACTGCGCGGCACGCTTTGGGGCTTCCGCAGTGCCGGGCCAGCCCCGCGTATGAAATCGTAACCCCTGGTTGGGTGTCACGCATGAGTGATCGCAACACGTGACCTGTAAAATTATTCTTCGAAACAACTTCATTGTCGATAGGTGGAGCTGCGAGTTCATGTTGCGTCGGATCAAAGAATGCTTCCAACCACTTGATGGCGTCCTTGTACACTCGAGTCTGAGGTCCTTCACATTTAAGAACTTTAACGCAGAAGCTGGATCCCGAAGGGAATGTGGATATTTTTGAATTATATTCTCGGTCCAGAGATATTTCTCGAATACCGACTTCGCTCACTCTGAGAAGAATCACGCCAATCGGAGTGCTAACATCGCTCCATGTTACAGAAGCATTCATTTCTTTCAAACCATTCAAATCCGTCAACGTTACGAATACTTTTGTATCACAGCCTACGTCACAAAAACCTAAAAGCTGACAGCTATTAAAAACCTCAGAAAAGTGGCAGCGTTTTTTCACACCAACAAGCTTACAGATAACGTCATCAACACCACAAGAGCATTTTGAAAAGTTTACATCAAATTTACGTTTTCAAGATTACATGGCCGGAAATAAATTTGAAAATGTTTGCAAGCTTGGAAATAATTATAAGTTGGGTAAACATTTCATTTTCTGGCGTCCTTGATTAAACCTGTTTTGATGTTTTTTGTGAAGTTTTTATCGACGTCATAGCTCCCTAAAAACAATTCTGGACAGGTTCAACAATTTTATTCAGGTGATTAGTTCAAAATTCCGTCGTCCTTGGCAAATCAGCTTGAACGAAAATAAGAACAAAGCCACAAAAAAGTGAAGTGGCAAAAAACATTTATTGTGGCAACTACTGCAATTACATCCTATCAATGGCCCAACATCAACTGTAATCACCATTCCCCACAGAGATACGAAATAATTTTCCCAATTTCTAATCAAATACATGTAGAAGTAAAAGCAGCATCGCGAGGACTGCAATTTAAGAACTGGCGGAAGGTTTCGCCCATTCCACATTAAGGATGAGATGGTCATATCCGTAGCCACAAACAGAACGGATCGCTTTTGCTGCGTCCTCCCGGTTGTAATAATTGATGAAAGCAAATCCTTTCGACTGTTGAGTGTGCTTGTCCTTAGCGAGATAAATCCTCTGGATTGGACCAAACGGTTTAAACAGCTCCTGAAGATCAGTCTCCTTCGTATCCTCGGACAGGTTCGTGACGCGTATCGTGGCTTGCTCATGACCTCCCCGCCCGGTAGGCATTGACGAACCTGCAGCACTGGCTCCTGCTCGTAAACTTGGGGGCACATACTTTCCGGGAGCGGATGGGGCTGCAGGCGCTTCTTCAGGTTTTTTATCCCCATCGTCTGCTGCATCTTTCTGAGTATTTTTAAAGTTTTTGAAAAACATATAATACTCCAACTGATGCTTGAACTTGGACAGAGTTGGGTCCTCCTGTTCATGTAGCATCTCCTCTTCTTTGTTCGTCACAAACTGCATCTGAACGTCTTCCGAAATGATTGTAGTAGCCCGGTTTGGTCCTGGAGGATCGTTTTCTGACAATCCGAACTTCTTGAGCAGCTTCCTCCTCGCAACTGACTTTGACGTTTTCTTCGTCTCGATCCGATATTTCCGGATCACCTTCACTTTCTTTTGATCTTTGTTTAATTTGAACTCTGTTACAGTTTTAATGTTTCCATCGATTTGCACGGATGGAGGAGGAAACTGCGGTTCACCTGTCTCCTCCTCTTCAACTTGATCAGCCCAACTGGAGGTCGGCTTCTCATTTTCACTCCAATTCACCATTTCTACAAAATTACTGACACAGTAATACTTCTGCAAAACAACAGATTCAATAGCACTTCCTTGTAGTATCCAGCGACTAATTTGACTAAACAATTAAAATAGGGGCAGCCCATGAAACAGCAAATTCAACCGACACATAGTTAATACAGTGAACCCTCGTTTATCGCGGGGGATACGTACCAAAAATAACCCGCGATAGGTGAAATCCGCGAAGTAGTCAGCTTTATTTTTTACTGTTATTTTACAATGCAATACTGTACTGCAGAATGAAACAAAAAACAAAACCTCTTTTCAGGCCCAAAATGTGTTTAAGAAATAGAAATATTAACGTATATATCAACTTTTTTCACTTCTAGACAACAGTAAAGGATTCACTGTAAAAAAAAAGCACTGTAAAAAATTCCGCGAAGCAGCGAAGCCGCGATAGGTGAAGCGCGATATAGCGAGGGATCACTGTAATACAAAAATCTAACTTTCTATCCGTAACCCTAATCAAAGCCGCACGTTAGAACACGTATTCAGAAATCAAAAAGACGTTTTTCAAGTTTACCTACAATTCGTGTTCAAAGATAATAAAGTTAGGATTTTGGCAAACTATTGTTTTTAAATCCGAAATGATTTTGAAGTGAGTGGCAGATGCATAACATTGTAAATAACATTCAAAACAATTTTTGATCGCAGTTTTTATCCACCAAACGAATGCCAAAAGATCCGAAGTGACAGAGTGACGACAGCTTATGAGAGTCATAAATGCACAAGTGCTGCAGGTGAAAAGATCCGACGGCGAGAAATATCAATTTTACAATAAAATGGCAAGCGAGTAAATTTGCAAACCCTGGGGAAACAATTCTTGGTCTGGGATATGACAACGGACATACTAAGAGACGAATTGATGGTTTTAATGATCATGATGGGTGCAAAATCGGCGAAAAAATGTTTTGCGATGAAATAGACTCGCAGCATCAGCTAGAGGTAAAGGACGACAGTTGAAGAAATTAGTCAAAAACAAGCAAACTGGTTGGAGGGTTTGAAAGTTGAAAAAAAACAACGTAAAAGCAAGAGATAGGGAGGGAGAGATGTGTAAATAGCCCGTAGCATGGCTTGACAGGATGAGATGAAGATGTGACTGCAAGTGTTGTAGAAAAAATTTTCAATTCTAAATACAGTGTAGATCAAAATTCAAAAGCAGGATATATCAGTGGCACCACAGGCAAAAAAGAACACAGTAAGCTTGACAAGGAACATTCAAAGTTTTTCGGTCAAGATTAAGGGAACCTAGGAGTTAAAAAATTTGGAAATACTACGTTTACGTTTCCAGTTTAAAAAAACGGGTGAATGGAAGAAGTAAAGGACTGCAAAACACTGTGGGTGGCTGAAACAAATTAACATAGAGCTATTCAAAAACAAACTGCATCTTAATTAATATACTGTAATTCCAAAATGTGCAATAGATGCAGATTTTAAAGTTGTCATTGATCAAAATGTTATCACTGAAGTTCAGGTCATTAAACACCTTGGCGTAATCTTTGATGAAAAGCTGAAGTCTTCAAACCATTTCAAACATAATTCGATGCAACTAGCCAGATGTAGTGGGATTTTATACCGGTTGCATAATTATGTTGACAAGAAAACCCTCTCCATGCTTTACTATATCCTAAGATACTGCCGATAACCATATTGCATTAATGCATGGAAAATCGCTGCGTTACATACTTGCATGAATTTATAACAGATAAAATCATATCATTTGAACAATAACCCAAAGCAAAAAAATAGCCATATGAAAGAAAAACATAAAAAAAACATATCTTTTAAAACTAAGTGACCTTTACACTCTGGAACAAGTTACTAAAGTAAGTAGTACTAGAAATGGCAAATTTTTGGTATAAACTGATCAATAACAAACTTTCTCTTTTTAATCAGTTTATTGAAATTCATAAAATCCATTATTATAACACCTAGACAACTACACAATTCCCTACATTTTTGACCAAGAGTCTCCACAGCAATGTCTTAAAATCCAATTATTATTTGCGGCCCCAAAATCTTCCAGGAACCAAATGAAGAATTTAATGCATGAAAAGGATTTCCTTGATAAAACAACTTAAAAAATTGTTAATAGACAAATTAAGTTCCCTTTTTTCACTTTTAACTTTGGTCAAAATATTTTTCCTATACTGTACTGTTATTTTGTAAGGTTATCCAGCTATACTACTTATGTAACATATGCACACATTACACTTGCCAGAGTGCATCTTCTGTGCATCAATTGATTATAGCCTGACACACAGCAGCCATCATAACAGTTGCCTACCCGGTCGTGGTCGGTTGGTGTACGTGTGAGTTTTACATTCATACAAGCCCACCACCATTTTTCATGTTTATATTTAAGCATCATTGTTACATGCACTTGCACTGATTTTCTGCATCATGAGAAGGCAACTTTGACTAGAAACCTTCAGGTTTCTTGTTGCTTCCTGGCCTTTGTCCTACATGCTCACATGCACCCCTTTGTTGTACTGTAATCATTCTGCGTTGTGTTGTACATGGTGAAATAAAAACAATAATCATCTGTAATGATACTCACTTGCCTAGAGTAATATGGCATTTCCCTCAATCCCTGCTAAATTGCACACATGAGTTTGCCCATAGCATTGATTAGCAAATCGAGTAACAATTGAAGTTAGCAAGTAATTTTTTTTTCTTGTGTGATAGTTGTGGCAACCTACCCGATATTCCACGATCTCATAACAGTCATATTGCTCATGCTCATGCCAAGTGTCGGGATCGGAGCAATCTTGTTTACCTACACTGCTAACCTGATGCTACAAAACGCTTATGAATTACTGTTGCAAACACCAAAGAATTTAAGTTATCACATTTAACTTAAATCAACTTATTAAACAGAAATAGCCACGTTTTTCACCAATGCCGACTAAATTAACCAGCAGGCAACTTGTTTGTGACTTATTAGCACAAACATGATCAAACAAATATTAATCATGGAGATGGAATGTTAGTTTTGCCTCTTGCCAAATTATTGTTTATCTGATTTTTAGATCATCTTGGAAGATCATTAAAGTGCTGTTTTGAAGCATGCAAAACCCAATACTGTACCATGCTGTGACAAACGTAGCAGATAACAAGAATAACTGGCAACCACGCATCATAATTGGACGACAAAAAGATGTTCATTTGTGACAAAGATGATGGTCTATGCCAGGGGTGTGCAACCAGTGGCTTATAAGTCAAATGCTGCCTGCAAAATAAAATTCTTTTGGTCTGTCATCATTTTCGATCGATTTTTCAGATATTCACTCCTGATGAGGCTAATGTTATAGGTTGATATTTCACACAAAATGCTAAAATGTTTTATTCATATTTATATAAGCATTTAATACTATAACAATATATACCATCAGATTGGGATGTATGTCTTTGGCATTAGAATAATTTGCAAAAGAATTCGAGTAACCACATTTTAATCTCACATTTGGTATTCTAGTGGGATTTTGCTGAAGTAAGAATCACAGCTGACTGCTACAATATCAGATTGCAAACATTTTTGCCAGTTCAGGAAAGACGCACCACAGCATTTGTCCCTGCTTTTTATTAGTAGTATATTTTTCAAAAATTTTTTGCTATGTTTGATCACAGGATATGAACTCTCTTGCTACACTTAACATTTAATAAACAAATTTAATCAAGTGGCAAAATTGATCCAAAATCCCATAATCCTCAAATTTGTCCTCAAACTAAGGGTGTGCAGTATATTTTCTTTTGGGGCGTTACTTCCATTTGAGGAGGCACAATGACTTATTGGGGGGATAATAACTAGGGTTACCCAGTTGATGTCATCCCTGAGGCTATATACAAAGTAAGAGCAGGCTACACAATCAGTGGTAAGCTATTTAGAGCAGAGTATCGGTATCAGTTAAATATAGCTGATACCTACGAATACTTATTAAGCACAAAATAAATATAAAAATTTTTGTTAAATTTTTTCATAGAATATAAAAAATTTTTGTTCCCTCCCCCCTGGAACTGGATTGCATTGGTAACATAATTAATGATTTGTAGTGTATCAATAATGACCAGAAACAGGGTGGTCTTCAAAACAGGATCGAAACATCATGTGACACTCAATATTGTGCTTATATAAATATACAAATTAAAAGTATTCTATAAATTTCAGTTTCTCTTTTAACTTCAGAGGAAGTGATTAATAAAAATCACTTCTAATAAAAGCATTGTATGGAAATTTCTTAATGTTAAAGCTGCTGATGCCAAGAAAGTTATCTGCAATTTATGTAACAATGAATTTATAAGAGGGAGTGATGAAAAGTTTTTTAGTTTTGACTTTAATGTGAAGAATTAATAAAACAAGTGAGCAGTTTGTGAATGGTTTTGATTCTTATAAGTATGGTAAACACATTTTTCAGTTTTGACTTACCAACCTGTTTTTTGTGCTAGAAAAGCTGCAGTTTGGTAGTGTATATTTTTAGTTTTGACTTGTGAGTGCTGTTTGTGTGATAATAGCTGCAACTGGCAAATACTTTTTTATTAATACGTTTATGGGAAATTTTCACTTGCCCTGGTGTTTTCATTTTGTTGTCAAGTTTTTTTGTTTTTTTTTGGTAAGAACATTGTTACTTTCTCGTTTTATTTTTTTAATCTTTTGTGTTTTTAAGGTAAGCCTATTTTCTTTGAATAATAGTATTCAATCCATTGTTTCAGTATTTTGCTATAAAAAGTACTGCTTGATTTTTTCAACTTTCTTTTACAGATTTGCAATATTATTGTAATAAATAATGATAGATAAATACACCATTGCGCAAATTAATCTGAACACTCCTAAAATTAATAAAAAAATTCAGTTTTTTGTTGAATAAAGCATTTTGTTTAGTCACAATGTGTATTCACAATATGTCCAACTTTATTCTCCAGCACTAATTTCACTCGTTCTCTCATAGATAAAACCATTTTTTTCAGATTTGTTTGATTTTCTCATCATGGAACCATACATTTATTAAAGACTGAATGAGCTTAATTTTATTGGGGCAATCCATCTTTCTCAGATGATTTTAGAAGCCTTTGCCGATTAGGAGCAACACTCTCCCTGGCATATCGTGGCAGTCTGGACCCTGGCCATATTCTCTATGAATTATTGGCTGGGTACACACACGGCTACAGAGAGAGACTAAAATCTAGACGCCCCTTTGTGCCCGCTGCATGGAAGTTACTGCAAGATCTAACTGAATTGGATATTCGTGCAGCTCAATGGACTGACTTTAAATGGAGCACGAAATACTCGGAGTGTTCATCTGATCTCTGTGCTTTCATTCCTAGGACAAGCACTAGGCCAATGGGGATGGGCCTGCCCAGATCATCATGGGTCAGGCTTAACCGCTTGCAGGCTGGTGTTGGGTGTTTTCAGTCGTCCATGCACAAATGGGGCCTTGCTCCTACATCAAATTGCGAGTGTGGTACTGTAGAACAAATCGCAGAACACATTATTCTGACATGCCCCGTACATCGGGCACCCTATAGGAATACGTGGACTGACGATTTTGGATGTCGACACACGATGCTGGCTGAGTGCCATCACTGCCAGCATCTGAAAATGTGGATCCCTCCCAAAAGAAAAGAAAAGAAAAAGGCAATTTTAAACAATGGACCACAAATTTTTAATTGATTTGAATCTGGTAAGTTCTCAAGCCAATCCAATACTGTTATTTTCATTTTTTTGAAGCATTTTAGCCTTGTGGAAGGGTGCAGAGTCTTGTTGAAAAATTGCACGTGGGTGGAGGTCAGACAATTCTATGCTGACTTTTCTTTCAATGATTTGCAAATAAGCTTTGCTGTTCATCATGCCCTTGACCGGTACAAGCGATTTAGGTCTGTCATTAGAAAAGCAACCCCAGAATGATCAAACTGCACAAGAAGTAATTATTGCTTGTTTTTACAGTAAATTGCCTCAAAATACTGTATCAATGTTGAACATGCTTGATAAAACTAATATAGATGAAATAGCTCGTTTAGCTGACTGTGCTATCAATCACACTGAAAATGGTTTAAAAACTGATAATACTAGTGAAAACAATTTCCAAATGCAAATATCTTCACAATTACAGGAACTGTGTACTGAAGTCAGTAATTTAAAACTTCAAAACAAAAGTGTCTTGTCCAAGCCTACACACAACAATCAATCACATGCTTACAGACAAGTTCACAACAAACATTCATCATATACTCAACATTCACATTTCAAACACAAAAACACTTCATTTTCAAACTCACAATCACAACCTTATTCAAACAAAACACCTAATTCTGTTAATTTTAATCAGCAAGGATGGTGCTGGTACCATGCCACCTATTTTGAAAATGCTCTTAAATGCATGCCTGGTTGTACATTTAAACAACAAGCATCAACCTTCAATACTATTCGCTTAAATCATTCTTTTCCAGTGTCAGGTCTTCCACAAGTACTTGATAAAATTTCAGGTCAACTAATTATTTTAGACTCTGGAGCTTGTCACAGTTTTTTGCCTGCTACTGCTGAAGAAAAAATAAATCCTCCCCCAGATTCTGAAAGCCGTTATTACAGTGCTTCTAGAGATCCAGTTAAGTATTATGGCACTGTCTGTAAAGAGGTTGATATAGGTTTTGCCCTATGTCATGGACCTTTTGCTTGTGTGATGTACAACATGTTTATCTTGGCTGGGATTTTTTTGCACATTTTGATATAACTGTCAGACGAATTTCAAATCCAACAAGTTCTGACAGTAATTGCATTATCAAGCATTGGCCATCAAATTCCACTGTGATTGCTTCAGATTTCACACCTACCACATCAACTGATTTAGAAATACATACATCAGATTACATGAAATTGTTATCACAGTTCCCAAGCATCACAGAAGACATTGATTTTAATGTTGCACCTAAACACAATATTCAGCACACCATCATCACCACAGATTGCCCTGTTGTGACTAAAGCTCGGCGTTGGTCACCAGAAATGTCTCAAAAGAAAAAAGAGGAGATTGATCTTCAACTTGAAAAGGGGATAATCGAACCTAGTGATAGTGAATGGGCAAATCCTCCACATGTTGTGCCTAAATCTGATGGCATGGTCAGATTAGTTGGTGATTATCGTCTTTTGAATAAACAAATCAAAGCTGATCGATACAATTTACCACACATTCAAGATTTCACTAACAGAATACAACATTCTACAGTTTTCTCCACTGTTGACATGCGCTCTGCATTTAACCAAATACCAATGCATCCTGATCACAAACATAAAACAAGCGTGATCACACCTTGGGGTTTGTTCGCTTTCAAAGCAATGCCTTTTGGTTTAAAAACATCAGCTCAACAATGGCAGCGCCTCATGGACGTAGCCCTTAGAGGGTTAAGAAACCATTTTTGTTATGTAGATGATATTATTGTCTTTTCAAAAAATGAGGCTGACCACATCATTCACCTTGAACATCTTTTCAGTCGCCTAGATGAATTTGGGCTTAAAGTGAATCCAAAGAAATGCCACTTTGGCAAATCAGGAGTCAAATTTTTAGACTTTCTTGTTGATGAAAATGGTTGCTCACCTTTACCAGATCGAGTAGAAGCTATCCAAAAGCCACCCCTCCCAACAACAACTAAACAATTGCGCAGTTTTGCAGGCGTTTTGCAGTACTACCGTCGTGCAATTCCAAAAATAGCTGAGCTTTTGTCTCCTTTACACAAGCTTTTACAAGGTAAAAAAAAGTATTCAGGAGTTAAATTTACAGAAGATGCTAAAACAGCATTTGAAAGTGCAAAATTAGCTCTTGTTAACAGTGTTGCTATTGCTCATCCTCGTGATAATGCCAAAACTACATTAGTAAGTGATGCTAGTGATACAGCCGTTGGTGCAATTCTTCAGCAACTAATTGATGGCATTTGGCGCACCCTAGGCTACTTTTCAAAAACCCTGTCACCTACCCAGCAGAAGTATGCCACATTTGACAGAGAACTCCTTGCAGCATATTTGGCTGTTCAGCATTTTAGTTAATTTTTGCAGGGTAGAGATTTCACTTTATATGTTGATCATTTACCTTTGGTGCGAGCCATGCAATCTGATACTCCTAGAAACAATGCCAGACAAGCTAGACACCTTTCATTCATTTCTGAATATACCACAGACATGCAGCATATACATGGAACAGAAAACATTGTAGCTGACACACTGTGACGCGTGCAAGTAAATGCTGTTTTCCACCACGCACAACACATAGACTGGGCACAATTTGCTGAGGCTCAAAAGCATGATGCATCAATTCAAGAATTGATTAAAAGTGACACTTCTCTAAAAATCACGCGTAAACATTATAATGGTCACGATATTTGGTGTGATGACTCAAAACCAAATGTAACTCGTCCAATTTGTCCTGCTGGTTTTAAGAAAATTGCCTTTGATCTTGTTCATAATTTAAGTCACCCTGGTGGTAAAATTACTCAACAACTGCTGAGTGAACGTTTTGTGTGGAAAGGCATGCGAAAAGATTGCACACTTTGGACTAAAAGTTGCCTTGCCTGTCAACGCAGCAAAATCACACGTTACCATAAAACTCCAATTCAACCTTTTCCGCCTTCTAGCACAAAATTTGCTGATGTTCATATTGATATTACTGGGCCTTTGGTAGCATCTAGAGGCTATAAGTACTTGTTAGCTGCTATTGATCGTTTTTCTCGTTGGTTTATGGCAGCCCCTTTGACTGATACTAAGACTTCTACAGTCATTGACTGTTTCATGTTTGATTGAATTGCAAACTATGGGGTTACAGTAACTATTGTGAGTGATCGAGGCACTTGCTTCACTTCAAAAGAATGTTCTGAATTTGTGCAGCATTCGGGTTGCATACATAAGACTACCACTGCTTATCACCCGTCCTCAAACGGTGCAATTGAACGTGTGAATAGAACTTTAAAAAGAGCTTTAAAAGCTCAGCTTGCTGGAGAAAATTGGATGGATGTATTACCCACTGTTTTGCCAGGTTTGCGTTCAGTGATTCGGGAAGATTTGGGTTCTACTGCTTCTGAGATGGTATATGGCATGAACTTACACTTACCAAGTCAATTCTTTGATTTTCAAGCTATGCCTTTCACCGATTTTTCTATGTATCGTGAACAGCAAAAAGCATATTTACACAATTTCAACTACATTTTACCACGCATACCCACATCACATTCAACATACATTGATGAAAAGCTTGACACATGCTCCCACGTTTTTATAAAAAATGATGCACACACTGGGCCTTTAGATCAACCTTGGACAGGACCTTATGCTGTTTTAGAAAGTGGTAAGAAAACATTTGTTGTAATGCGCAATGATCGTCATTATACTGTGTCTGTTGACAGGATAAAAGCTGCATTTTTGCTTGAAGATTACGTAACTTCTCGTGTTAATTTGAATTGTTTGCCAATTACCAGTGCTTCCCCTGATTTACACAGGTTAGGTAAAAGAAATGTTCACCGACCTGCTTACTTGAACGATTACTATTGCTGAGAAGTTAAACTGTAATGTTATGTTTACCTTTTGAGCGTGTTTCCTATTTTTGTAGTGTATATAATGTAATTAAAGTGTGCTGTACATAGTATTGTATTTTTAAAACCTTTCTCAACTGTATTACTATTACGTCATAATTGTGACTGATTTCCATTTTACTTAAACTTGTCTGTAGTTTAAGTCTGCCTATAAATCACAATTTTTTACTTAAAAAAAATAATAAATAAGCATTTTGCACTTTTAATACAATTGTTGCCTTGATTGTAGAGACGCATTTTCACATTTTGTCACTTAATCCACGACTTCATTGTGGTCAACCTTTTTGTGCGTGTACTATTTTAACCTCTGCTTTATGAGACCTTGTTGTTACTTTATCCGCGTCTATCGTGGTCAATCATCCTCGTGTTTGTACAATTGCAATTTTTGCTTGGCAAAACTTGTTACTTATCTGCGACTTCATCGTGGTCATTCATCAATATCTCATTTGTGATGTGCAATTTCTACTTTTTCTCAAACACAAACAAACTTCATACCATATCCGTGACTTAATTGCGGTCCAGCCAAGTCAATCACTTGTATTACTGTAATTATGTAATCTTTTAACTCACTGCGTCTTCATTGTGGTTTGCTTAACTTATACAGTAACATTTGTATACAGGTAGCTACAATTTACGTAAAATTTTTATAGAAGTCATTTTTAGTGTATTTAAATGGTTCGGCTCTTCATTGTTAACCTCTCTCAAAATTTTTCAAAGGGGGCAGGTGAATTTATGTAGCGACATTTTTGTCCCCAGTCAATTATTGAAAATAATTAAAATTAAATAAAATATCGATATCATCCTAATGTTTAGTTTTTCTAAAAACAACGTCATTATTATTTTTATCTCTCTTCGAAAATCGACTTCGTGGAAAATGGTGATAGTTTTTAGTAATAAAGTAACTGATGTTTAGAATGTTGTGTTATGTCCCTGTAGAGGTGTCAGGTATGGGCTTTCTGACGGAAAAAGGAGAATTCACAGCGAGCATAAACTCACGACAAGAGAATCTATTTTGAAACTTTATTTTGAAACTAATTTGAAACTCTACATTGGTGCATATAGAACCACTACAAGACATTGTGGTGTGGTTACGTAGTGTAACAATCTTAGCGCATTTTCTTGGAGTAATATCCATTTTACACCTGTTCTAAATAATAGTTTACCCTGTTATGTTTGTTGAAAATTATATAAAAATCACTTAAACTTTTTCTAATCAATTTTTCAAATTACCTATTCAAATGCTCTTGTCACAGAAATAGTATCATCTCAATGCAACTGATTTGTGGCGGAAAATACACATTGTGACTAAACAAAATGCTTTATTCAACAAAAACTAATTTTTTTATTAATTTTAGGAGTGTTCAGATTAATTTGCACAATGTTGTACCTAGAAAAAAATCAAAATGCAATAAAAAGCTAGATTTACTAAATACATTCTTTGGTACTGCTTACAAAAGCTTTTATTGCGGGTGCTCAATAGATAAAAAGTATTCGTGGTATCGGCAGTATTGATGGTATTGGCTTAAAATGTGGTATCGGAACATCTCTAATTTAGAGAGCCATAAAATGTGAATGGGGTGCCATTGTTTCCAAATCTCAAAACTGTTCTAAGAAATCCTTTGTTTCTCTATTTAGTTTTATGTGCAGATGGAAACCAGCTTTAAGATGTGCTACACTTGCATCCCGGCGAACTAATTTGGCAGTTTTCAACAAACTCAGTTTCACAAGTGCTTCTCCAATATTACGTGGTATTTTTGTTTAGCGATTCCAGTGCGACAACATATGATGGTTCTATCCACAGTCACCTCGCATATATTTCCTCTTTGCCAAGATATCCTTACTTAAATATTAGGCCTAATATTTTACAGACAAAGCAATGGTCTTGATAGGTTGAGTCAATAGCCTACTCAAAAGGCTAATGCATATTAAATGATAAAGTAAAGGCAGTGGCTATTTAATCGTCAACGGCAATTTGCCCTTGGAATCTATTTTGCCGTGATCATTCACGTGTGTTTATATAGCCAAATTTGCTATAATCGCACCAGTGACTCTGTGGTGTAGTGGATAGAGTGCTGGTCTTGAGATACCATGGTATCGGGTTTGAATCTCAGCTGGCCAGGGCTTTAAAAGAAAGGCAGTGTACACTGAAGGGGCAGGCCCGGTATGTAAATGTACGGGGCAGTGTACACTGCAAGGGAGTGTGCAGGATGGGGGATAGAGACCTGGGGGTGCAAAATTTTTTTTTTGGTTTTTAAAATTGACCAATCAGAGACGACCAAAAGTCACATGTTTAGTACGTCATTAAGATTGAACAATCACAAACAACTCACGGCAAAATAGTCTCTGAGGGTAAATTACCGTTGACGGCAAAATAGCCACTGCCTAAAGTAAAATATTTCCCAGGTCAAGATGTGTGACTCAAAACTACAACTGATGTCAGGGTTTGCATTCTTTAACACACTAAGGAGCTGTCTCTTAGCTGTTGTTGCTCCCAGATGACCTTTGGCCGAGATGTAGCACCTGATACTGTGATAGCCTCACCTGTTAAAATTTCAACACGACAGTTTTCTCTATGCATTTTGAGATAGCTTGTGCATACTGTATTTGCTTTTTTTTATGTGTTTCTACTTGGCTTCCACCTTACAAATGTGATGGTGATGCCAATATTACCAAATTTAAACAAAATTCTAATCATTTGCATGTACTGACATATATATATCATTTTGCCATGAACTCCTTTTTTGTCCACTGCTATCAAATACTGCTTTCTTTTTATGCTGATTTGGACAAAGTAAAATGATTGATTGAAATTTAGATTTAAAGTTGACATCTACCAGATAACATAAAATGATGATGAGCAGTCATTTGCATTTAATCTCAGCACTTAACTGCTTAACTCTTCTAGCCTTAACAAAAAAAAATCTGCTTCATGGCAGTACAACCATTTCCTATTCAAACCTAACAATACTCTCTAATAAAAAGCAATTTCACATATGCATTTACTCTTGATATTTTGGAAATACCGGTACAACTGATGCATAAACTTCAATGCAGTGTGAACAAATTTATTGAGCTAATATTCAATTTGAATTATAGGGACATCTCTTACTTATACAATAAAAAAAATGTCAGTTGAACAGTTATTTAAATTTGAGACAGCAAACTTTATTTATCGACATTTCAATAACTTGTTACCGAGTGTATTTGGACATACTTTTGGTCAAACCATTTTAAAAAGCAATAAGTACCACTACTGTACTAGAAAAACTAGAAAGTTTAGTTTAAACAAACTGTCAGTTAAGTATAAAAGATCTTTAATGTGGAATAAAACACCTAATTCTATCAAAAACACTATACTCATTAAAGAATTTCATAAAGTCTTGCCAGTGAGCTCGTCACATGGTGATTTTATCACAATGGATACGTCACTCAAAAAAAATCTTTTTGGACGGAAAATTATTTGATTTAAGCCCGCGGAAATCTTAACTTTTTCAGGTGATTTCGTCAAACTAATAAAATGTTTGTCTTTTGTGTGCTTTTTAGTTTTTAAGCAATTTCCACGCGTAAGTTACACTTTATTTACTCACTAAGAGATCTAAAGGTTGTACTCGCGTTTAATCTAACAGAGTACCATACCAATATTGATCAGTGACCAGTTGCTGTGTGATACCAAAAACAGCGGATTAAGAAAAAACATAGTCGATATTCAGACACAAAATTAATAAATAGTTTCAAATTTTTTAAAATTGGGTTAATTCATATCCAACAGCGGTGTACACAGCTCAATTGTTGAATTTACACCTGTAAATTTTACATAAAATGTTCTGAGTTTTAAACCCGCAGTCTTTCGATTCAAACCTGACACCTAAATTCGTTATGTCGTGCTGCTACTAATAACATTTGAGCCTTTTGCCCGGAGCTTTCCTAAATTTACGTGTGGTTAATTTGAAAACAAAGTCAAAAATGTATGTGAACCAGTATAGTTGAGAATTGACTACGGGGAGAATGGTCGGAAGATTAGTTACTGTCAGAAGATTCCTTTGATATAGTTGTTGGAAATTGTTACTGCTAATTTCGGATCACAAGTATACTGTACGTCTTGCATATAGGTACATTTGGAACGGTTCCGCCATAGTCCGGTAAGCCCAATTTTATTGCTTTTGTTACTTATTTTCCCGCTAGATTTTCCTTATAACGATTGTATTATATCTAAATTATTAATCCGAAGCTGGAGCATAACTTGTAGTAGTCTGATCCCGTTTTGAACCCGTAGTTTAATCCCGTTTTTGTGTATGTGATCTTTTGTGTAATCGAACCCGCATTTATAATCTTATTTGTGTGTGTTTCACTTGCTAATTCGTCTCCGGTATTGCAGATAACCGTACTTCTATCGCTCGCCCACATTGATACAGCATCAAATATAAATCACCGACGCGATGGCGTAGTGGTTAGAGCGTCCGCTTCGCAGTCGGTAGACCTGGGGTTCATTCCCCTTGTCGATTCATACCAAAAGACTTTAAAAAATGGTATCTATAGCTTCCCTGCTTGGCGCTCGGCATTTATGGGAGGTTGTGGAGAACAAGCCGGCAAGTTCGCTTGTTGTGTTCTTGGGCAAGGCACTTAACGGGATGCCCCCGCCTTTATGTGGAAGACAGGTGGCCCATAAACCTCGAAAAAGGCAACTCCCAAGCGAGTGCGGACTTCCCGTCCAAAGTATAGCGATACAATTCGCTTTCTCGTGAATGGAGGATAAAAATGGCAAAACAAACAAACAAACAAACAATAAATATTTATAACATCGGGTGGAAGTGAATTCTGGAATACGCGTCAAATTCGGCTATATACACCTGTCTCAGCAGCCTCAGTCTTCCAAAGCTGAATAAAAAGGGCTGCTGTTACATCAATATTTTATGAGATGGCTTGAATAGCTGCATTCTGACGTGAGAGGGTATATTAGACGGTGTGGTATTGTTCCGCCAATTGCCATGTAGTTTTTTACAGCGATTTGACTTCACACAGCATTGCATTCTCTTTCTTTGGTCTTTGCCCTGTGGTTAAATAAGGCCACATGTTTGACTCATATCAGGTGCATCTGCTCGTATAAGTTGACCACGTGTATTTTCGCTATTCTTGTCAAAACGTGAACGTGGCGAAACGAGTAGTAAATTTTCGTTTCGATCTGATTATGCTTCGGATTTCTATTTGAGACTGAGTGTTGGTCCCCCTGCTTGATTGTTATTAAGGCTGTGTGGTAGCCTTTATTGTAGTGAATTTTCGTTCTGCGCACGCTGGGAGGAGCTGTGTGTATTTGTAAATAAAACACTGCAAGAAAGCTTCAACCGCTTCCTGTTTTTTGTTTGACGAAGCAGAAAGGATCCGTAGAGCTAATATTACTCGCTCTACAAAGCAACTCTACTGGTTCAGCGCTAATCAACGACGGTACGCTTGGCGCAGGAATCAAAGAGTTAAAACCTGGTGCTACCACACCAAGTACGCAGAACCGTATTAAATGTAGTTCAGAGATCTGCAATCAGCAACCTGCGGCCCATGGCGCACAATTTTTGTTTCCTGTGGAATATCCTAAATCACAAATGTGGCTCGTGAAATATGGCGATTGATGATGGCAAACCCATCACTTACATCCCAAAAAAGCGGGGTCATGCATAAAACTCGGATATTTTGGCAAATTTATTGTTCAAAAATATTTGTCTACGAAAAAAAGTCTTCACCGCCAGTTGTAACGAACGCTGCCAACGCTAAACTGAACGTAGAAGCAAAATGGTTTATGTACCGTACTCCAAATGGCCGGCAAAATTTTCATACAGTAAGAAATTTACTTGCCTGCAAAAAGGTTGCACACCCTTGATGTAGTAAAAGATGAAATGAAGCAGCTTGACGAAATAATGCTATTTTGGCTGTGACAGCATTTTGCATTGGTTTTATACAAATAAATTAGGCTACTAAAATTAAATAGGACCTATAGTTTAGTTAACATATGTTTTTTTAAAGCAAACATTAAGAGAAAGTTAATAAGTTCCGAGATTTTAAAAAAATCCAAAGGAAGCCATAGGGTAACTTTGTGTGCAATCTTTGCCATTGTACTTTAAAATACTGAAAAAAAGTTAAATGCTACATATGAAGATCGAGTCCAAAAAAATCCGGAGGTAGAGTATTTCCCATTTGCCATCCTTGCTACGCCTATTTTTTACTTAAATTTTTGCATCAGATTGCAAAGTTGGTAGGCTCAACATAACATACTCAATAACAACTTCAGAAATAAAAGCATTCACCTAGAAATATTTAACTTATTTTTGAAACTACATTGGAAAGATGATATGTAACTTTGATGCTTACGAAAACAAAAATAAAAAACTGACAAACTGGTTGGCCGATTTGCTATTGTTTATCTAGTTTGCAATCGTGGGAGAGAGAGAGAGAATTTATTTGATTTGCTTTGCGCACCGACACAACAATCAGATCAATAATACACAAAAAAAAATCACTAGTAGCAAAAGCCAGGGAGCATCGAGGAACCTTTCGGTTATCGAGTCGAGATGCTCCCTGATCTCAGCAGATTGAGATATAAGCGAAATCTATTAAGTGACACTTATAATTTGAGTACATTATGTAAAAAAGAGTTAAGTTCAAGTTTTTATCAAATGATAAAAAGAAATAAAAATAAAAAAAGAAAACGGAACAAACAATAACAATAAATGTCTTTTACACGATCAAAAGCTTTTGCAAGCGTTAGTATTCATTTAATAATTTTAGTTTATACGCTTTTTTAAAAGAAACCCAGTGCATGCTCTTTAATTCGGATTCGAGGTTACCCCACGGCTTGTGACAACACCTGTTAGATTTTAAACAAGAGGTGCAAAAATGGTCTTTTGTGCGAAAACAAACAAGTTTCCAAAACAATTGCATTATGCCTTATCTATTTAAACTTAAAAAAGTCACTGCATACTCAAATTCATTTGGCTAATTTATCCGTGGGTCCAGTAATTTTTGTACTAAAATTTGAGGGCTATCAGCCTATGCGTTTTGCAATAATTTTCCATTATTCTGTTTTTTGTGATTCTTTTTTTTGTAAAGCCTGTAGAGAAGTAATCTACAATAAGATAAATTTTAATCTACAACGAGGTCAGATGAGTTTGAAAGCTTGGTTTCTTTGTCACAGGATTGCATAACTTTGAGTTCAAACCTGAAGATGACAGCTTTGCTGTGCCGTTGAAAAATTAAAGTTCTTTTCTCTTTCATCCTTTGCATCGCGGATTATAACGTCTAGCAAGATTATTAAAAGTAACACCACGGAATTCCAGCGGAGCATTGAAATTCCGAAGCAGATCTGGATCTTCTATTTTGCTTACAGTTGCTGGCTAGCGAGTCAGGAGAATAAAAATGCCATAAACCTGAATGCGTTTAAGTAATTTACCCTTACGGCCTTTAACTCTTTCGCTCCCGCGATCATCGATTGATGATTTTTGCGCTTACTCCCTTTCGCTCCCGCAAATCATCAATTGATGATTTTTTTTCAAAAGTTGAAAAATTTAGTTTATTTTAAAATTGATTTGTGACTTTATTTCTCAACCAATTTCAATAATTTTTTTTTTAAATTAAAGGTTATTTCAAGGCAATTCCAATAATGTTTTAATTATTTTTTCAATTGTTTGTATTTATATTGAAAAAATTGACCTATTTTACCATTAGTCAAATTTTTTACCCCCCTTAAAATTTGATAACTTAGTATAAACAGGTACATTTAATGCATAAATAATGTAATTGTTTTGTTATGCCTTCTTGGCTAACAGATATCCACAACCTAGCTAACTCTAGCCGTGTATTGGTTCGAATAATTAAAACGACTGACACGAGAAAACGAGAACAATGGCGAAAATAGCAACGAGGCACAGCAGGGGTCCAAAGGTCACATAATGGCGCATCACGTACAAAGCAGCTTCCATCAACATCCCTTTCACTTTGAATTATAGACACACTGTTTTAGTGGGAGATAAGCCGTAATACAACGAAAACGATAAATAGTAATTATGCATGGCTGAAATATTGGCCATAACGTGTGGGGGGTCCACAGTTTCTCTGAGGTCGTCTTACGGCAATTGGGGCTTCAGCATTAACGTTAGATGAACGTGCATTATTCTCACAAATTGTTACACCAGCATCGTCATAATTAGCTTCACTGTTGTTCGAACCAAATGAAAAATCAAACGGTACATATCGCTCATTGGTAAGTCTCAAAAATTTGCGATTTCTTCGAATAATGCGACTATTGCATTCAATTAAGTATGAACGAGGAGCAACCTTTTTAATGCATTTACCCATTTCCCACGTACCACTGCGAGTTAAAGGTTGAACACGCACCACATCTCCTTCCTTTAAATCACGTAAAGGCTTGCTGGTACGATCATAATACACTTTAGCCTTTTCACGTTTGCGTAACACATCATTTTGCACATTTTCAACTACTTTTGGGTATAACAGTCGCGAATCAATTGGCAATATTGACTTAGTTCGTTTCGACATTAAACGTTGCACAGGAGACGTTTTGATTTCTGGCGTTGGGGAGTTTCGCCAATCAAGCAATGCTAGCATAAAATCACTATTATCAGCATGCGACTTTTTCAACAGCGTCTTCGCTATTTTAACAGCAGATTCGACTTTGCCATTCGATCGACTATGATACGGTGACGATGTACAATGATTAAAACACCAAGCTTTAGCAAAATCAGAAAATTCAGCACTCAAAAATTGCGGTCCATTATCACTAATAAGCGTGTCAACGATACCATATCTAGCGAATTGTTCTTTACAAAATTTCACAATCGAAGCACTGGTCGTAGCAGTTAGCTCTTTCAATTTCCAAAAATCCGAATAATAATCAACCATTATGACATAATCTTTACAATTAAAAGTAAACAAATCTATGCCTGCTTTACTCCAAGGCATGCTAGGTATATCATGCATTACCATAGGCTCTTTTTGCTGTTTTGCCAAATACTGATTGCAAATAGCACATTGTGATATGAAATCTTTCACTTGTGCAGATATGCCGGGCCAAAATAACACTTCTTTCGCTTTGTTCAAGCACGTATCCGCGCCCAAATGACTATAATGAATAGCATGTAACATGTCTTTGTACATTGCGCTCGGAATAATAACTTTATGACCCTTAAACAAGACATTGTCCTGACACACAATTTCATCTCTATACGGCCAAAATTGCCGAATTTCAACCGGACAGTCAACTCTCGATTGCGGCCAGCCATTCAAAACAACACGCTTTAAAATGACTAATGTATCATCACAACGGGATTCCTCGCGCACCTGGGTTAAACGTTGGTCAGTGAGCCTCAAATTTTCACACAAATTAACCTCTTCAAACGAGTTATACAAATCGATTTCAGCGGCCATAGAAAAAACACAATAATCATTGTCACATTGCGAATTATTACGCACAGGTAGAGATGCACGAGACAAAAAATCGGCTATGTGTAAAGTTATTCCTTGCTTATACACCACATTTAAATCAAACTTTTGCAATCGTAATAGCATTCGTTGTAGGCGTTTCGGGGCCTGAAGCAAAGGTTTTCTAAAAATAATTTCTAAAGGTTTGTGATCGCTTTTCACTGATACCTCTTTGCCTAAAATATATTGCTCAAATTTTTCGCAAGCAAAAACGATAGCTAAGCACTCTTTCTCGATTTGCGCATATCGCTGTTCAGTCGCGGTCAGCGAACGACTCGCATATGCCACAGGTTGGTCATTTTGTAGCAGAGTTGCGCCCAAGCCAACTTGGCTGGCGTCACATTCAATAACTACACTTTCGTTGACATCAAAATATTTTAGCACTGGAGCACTAGTGACTAGTTTACAAATGCGATCAAAAGCTCGTTGGTGAGTATCAGTCCACTTCCAGACTACCTTTTTGTCTGTAAGGCGTCTCATTGGTTCACACAATTCAGATAACTTAGGTAAAAAGCGCGCAAGATAGTTCACAAATCCTACAAAACGCTGTACGCTGGGCACATCGGTCGGAATGGGCATGTTCTTTACCGCTTCAATTTTGTTTGGGTCGGCTTTAAGCCCTTCCGATGTCAGCAAGTGTCCCATATAAGGTACGGACGTTAATTTATACCTCAATTTGTCTCTGTTGAAAACCAAGTTCTTTTCTCTAGCTCTCTGTAATAGAGCTTTGAGATTTTCATCGTGATCTTTTACCGCTTCATCACGATTGTCCCCGCTCCCATACACGAGTATATCATCGGCGATGCACTCTACACCACGAAGTCCTGCAATTACTTCATGTTGTCTTCTCTGGTACTCTTCTGGGGCAGATGAAATGCCAAATGGCATTCGCAACCATCGATAACGGCCAAAGGGCGTCCAAAAGCAGGTCAAATGACTACTTTGTTCGTCAAGTTCAACTTGCCAAAAACCATTCTTGGCGTCCAAAACTGAGAAAACTTTTGCCTTTGCCAATTTGGGCAAAATATCCTCAATGCTCGGGATTGGGTATTTCGGTCTTCGTATTGCAGCATTTAGATCTTTGGGGTCTAGACAAATTCGCAGTTTGTTGTTTCTTCGCACAACGACCATGCTGCTAATCCAGTCAGTCGGTTGATCTACGGGAGTAATCACTTTCTTTTCGACTAGCTCTGCCAGTTTGTTCTTCAGATCGGCTTTCATGGCGACAGGTACATTTCTTTGGCAGTGCTGGACAGGGCGCACTTCCGGATCAACATCAATGTGATATTTTCCGGGTAGCCGGCCTAGTCCTTCAAAGACATCCGAAAAATTGTCCACAACACTATCTATCGTGTCTACTCTGCTTGTTTCTTCTATATTCAATGTTAGCAATCCAAGCTTTAAACAAGTATCAGCGGACAATAAAGGGGTCAAATCTTTATTCAAGACTTGAAAGTGTAAGTTGCAACTTTTATCTTCATATTGGCATTGGAGTTCTACCTCTCCTTTTGGTATAATCAGTGAACCATCGTAGGTTTTAAGCTTGACTGAGCTTTTGTTGAGGTACTCATCGTCTGCCTCAAACAAGTTGCAATAATCCTTGTAGCTCACCGTGTTACATGTGGATCCGCTGTCCAACTGGCATCGTAATGGGGTAAACTTTTTGCCTGGTAAACTCACGTTTAAGGAAACAAACCATTTCTTTTTGCTGCCCGCCGTGTAAGCTTCTTCAGTTCGATATGCCAGCTCGTGGTCGCTGTCGGATTCCCGATTCTCGATTGCATGTATGCGTCTTGCTGGCGACGACTGCGGCTTATTTCGGCACATTCGTGCGAAATGATTTTGCTTGTGACAGATATGACACTCTGCCTGATATGCTGGGCATTTTCGCTTGTCTCGTTCATGTCTTCCGCCACAAAATTTGCACTGTTCAAGCTTTCTTTCCTGGTTGAGGTGCAACTTCGGTGCTCTGTAGCGATCATATCCGGTCTTCTTCTCTATACGATTGGCTTCTTCTGGCTCTTGATTGTCGATGGTCTTTATTTGCTTCTGTGCCAGCTCGTAGCTGCGGCAAATAGCGATGCTTTTCTCCAAAGTCAGATTTTCTTCGGTTAGCAACCTGCTTCGAACCGAACTGTGTTTTGCTCCCAGCACGATTCTGTCTCTGATAAGACTTTCTGCCAGTTCTCCAAATTCGCATGTAGCGCTTAAGCCTCGCAATCTATTTACGTACTCGTCAATGTTCTCTCGAGCCTCTTGTCGGCATGTATTAAATATAAATCGTTCATAAGTAACATTGCTTTTTGGTCGGAAATACTTTTCCAGCTCTTCAATAATGGCCTTCAGGTTGGCTTTCTGTGCTGCAGTTAACGCCAATTTCCTGTACACCTGGTAGCACTCTTTCCCTATGACGACTAGGAAAGTTGCGATTTGCACTTCACCGGTCTTCTCTTTTAAGCCGGTAGCTACCAAGTAATTCTCCCACTGCTCCTTGAAGTAATTCCAGTTCTCTTGGACGTTACCACTCACATTCATCGGTTCTGGAACCGGCAGATTACTCGCCATTACTGTAATCTTTCTTTAAATGTTCACTGAAATCTTTCTTTAAATGTTCACTTCTGAAATCTTTCTTTAAATGTTCACTTCTGAAATCTTTCTTTAAATGTTCACTTAAATCTTTCTTTAAATGTTCACTTAAATCTTTCTTTAAATGTTCACTTCTGACACCATGTTTTGTTATGCCTTCTTGGCTAACAGATATCCACAACCTAGCTAACTCTAGCCGTGTATTGGTTCGAATAATTAAAACGACTGACACGAGAAAACGAGAACAATGGCGAAAATAGCAACGAGGCACAGCAGGGGTCCAAAGGTCACATAATGGCGCATCACGTACAAAGCAGCTTCCATCAACAGTAATCACTTGACAACTGTTAATATATTCAAAAAGCTCAGGAAATTACCTTTCCAGCAATATATAATTTTAAATATTTGAAGCTCAGGATTAGTTTTTAATAGCTAATAAAGTAATGGTATGCACACACAATTTTTCATTTTTTGAGAAAAAATTTTCGGTTGCATTTCAGAAAATTTTTACTTGTGGCAACACTAATTGTTTTGGCGCGCTTTGGCTATTTTTCCTGAAATCCATGGATGTTTAGCTGTCTGTATCTAGGTTTTCAGAAAGATTGATCGAAAAATGAAGTCTGTGTAATTTTTGATAGATAGCTGACTCTAAAAATATGGAAAGAAAAAAATTGATAATTCCCTGAAAAAAATAGGGGGGTATACATGATCCTCTATTATCTTCAGACACCAACGTTTCCTCTCAAACTACCTACCATCTGAATGTTGAAGAAATTTGCTTTCCAAAAATGTATATTGTCGCATGGTTCAGGCAAAGAGTTATCCTATAATGACTGTTGAAATTGGTAAATTTCGTTGTCCTAATCTGTTTTTGATACCGGTCAAAAACACTCAAAATTTGGATTTTTGAGCCTCACAAAATTGCAATTTGTAGTTTTTTTTATACATTTTGGGTATTTTTCCTGAAATCCATGATTGTTTATCTGTCTGTATCTAGGTTTTCAGAAAGATCGATCGAAAATTAAAGTCTGTGGAATTTTTGATAGATAGCCGACTCCGAGGTAAAAAATTAGTAATATCCCCACCAAAAAAGGGGGGTCAACATGGTCCTCTATCATCATCAGACATCAACGTTTCCTCTCAAACTACATATCATCTGAATGTTGAAGAAATTTCCTTTCCAAAAATGTATATTGTCGCATGGTTCAGGCAAAGAGTTATCCTATAATGACTGTTGAAATTGGTAAATTTCATTGTCCTAATCTGTTTTTGATGCCAGTCAAAAACACTCAAAATTTGGATTTTTGAGCCTCACAAAATTGCAATTTATTGAAAAACTAATTCCAGTGGTACATTTTGGGTATTTTTTCTGAAATCCATGGTTATTTAGCTGTCTGTATCTAGGTTTTCAGAAAGATTGATCGAAAAATGAAGTCTGTAAAACTTTTAAAAGCTAGCCGACACCAAGCACAAAAGTTGGTAATTTTCTCACCAAAAAAGGGGGGTCAACATGTTCCTCTATCATCTTCAGACACCAACGTTTCCTCTCAAACTACATATCATCTGAATGTCGAAGAAATTTGCTTTCCAAAAATGTATATTGTCGCATGGTTCAGGCAAAGAGTTATCCTATAATGACTGTTGAAATTGGTAAATTTCGTTGTCCTAATCTGTTTTTGATACCGGTCAAAAACACTCAAAATTTGGATTTTTGAGCCTCACAAAATTGCAATTTATTGAAAAACTAATTCCTGTGGTACATTTTGGGTATTTTTTCTGAAATCCATGGTTATTTAGCTGTCTGTATCTAGGTTTTCAGAAAGATTGATCGAAAAATGAAGTCTGTAAAACTTTTAAAAGCTAGCCGACACCAAGCACAAAAGTTGGTAATTTTCTCACCAAAAAAGGGGGGTCAACATGTTCCTCTATCATCTTCAGACACCAACGTTTCCTCTCAAACTACATATCATCTGAATGTCGAAGAAATTTGCTTTCCAAAAATGTATATTGTCGCATGGTTCAGGCAAAGAGTTATCCTATAATGACTGTTGAAATTGGTAAATTTCATTGTCCTAATCTGTTTTTGATACCGGTCAAAAACACTCAAAATTTGGGTTTTTGAGCCTCACAAAATTGCAATTTATAGAAAAACTAATTCCTGTGGTACATTTGCCGCGCCATGTTTTCGTGCATAAATGTTCAAAAATCTATCATGGAACATCTGAAGTTGCCCTTCGATTGAAAGGCGTACACTGTACAAAATTGTTGCCGATAAATGCCATCAATTGCAGAAGGAACTTTTCAAGTTTTTCACGAATTTCTTTCATCAGCAAAATCTACGAGTATTTCAATTTGTCGTGGTTGATATTTTTACATTGTTGGACGAGCGATTACATCTGTACGAAAATTTTGCTTTCTATCTTTTGCTACACAGAAAGGTCCACTATGACGTCATGGAAAATTGGAAACTATACGCGTGTGAGATGTAGAAATTATTTCATATCGCGATAGTCATTTGTCAGTACAAGGCAGTCAAGAAAAGATCGAGTTGGAATTGCTGATGAGCGGCATTTTAGTGTTTTGAAAGGCAGCTGCAGAATTTTGTTATCGTAGTGTAAGCTGCTAAGCGTCACTTGTAGCTAAAAAGATGTCGAACACAATCTTCGGTGTTCAGTGGCTTGAGGAGAAACATTTACAAACGTTTGTTGTAGGAAAATAAATTTTCAATAATTCATAGACTTACTAGTTGCTGGCCTAGATCAGGGTAGTGCAATCTATTTGGAGGCAATTGTAATCATTCAATTTTTATCAAGAGACTAACGCCGACTCCTAGCCTGCGTTATGTTATTTGAATCGCATTGTTTTATTGGAGGGAGGGAGCTGACTGCTCAAGGAAAAATAAAAATGTTTGTGCTTTTGAGGAATCACTCTGTCAGTCACCCATTTTCAACAATTCTGGGGCGATGGATTCTAAAAACAGTCTTTGGGGACGGGAGCTGCATCCCCAAAGCTCCACACTTTCATGTCTATACCTACTCGTGAGTAATTACAATACTTTCACTAAGCTTACCTGTACATTGATATTTGTTTTTCCAGTTGTAAAGTTAAAGTTATTTTTAGAAATATTATTATAATGGCATCACTTTTTGATGTGGAAGAAGAAATCGAAGCAGTTCGTACCTCGAGCGACTCAAGTTTCGACGAGGACAAACTGCTTTATCAGTCGTCAATTAGCGAGAGTGACGGTAAGTTTATTTCAACACCAATTTACGGTTAATTGTACCATTCAGCCAATACAGTGATTAATTAAGATGAAATAAAGCTTCCCTCTATTGATGGCAGAACATAGCAGGCGTACAATTAAGTCCATTTTCTTGGACAAGGAATTCTAATTTTATGAACCTTCGGTGTTGCAGACGTGCTCAAATGAGATTGAGAATTCTTGTGATTATGTAGCCTACTGATTTTTCACCGTTCCAACAATTGAGATATGTGAGTTCATAGTTATTTTTAAATATGTATTACAGACGAGAATGAAGGTGGAGTTGACACTTACCGTCGGTTTTCGTTGGTCCCCACCATTTCATTGTCGTCGTCATCAATGCCATCGACGTCTGCTACAGCAGCAGTTGGAGGTCTGTATTACGACTAATAGTTGACAGTTATCTTTATGCTGTCAACCTTCAGTGTAGATTTGCCAATCATATTTGCAAAGTTTTGTGAGCCAAATTGCTTTTGAGCAGTCTGCTTATAAAGTTCATGTTTTTGTAACAAGGCCGCGATGAAGAATTCCGCAACTTTGTTAATCAGGGGCTCTTAAAGTGATAAGCACGCCTCTTTAAAAGTGGGGAGAAATTTATTGGGAGGCGCGAGGTCACGGAGCAAAATTTAAGAAATCTACGCTTTGATAAAAGTTGATCCAAACAAAAGAAACGTCTAAAACGTAAAAATTCGAGAAATCTTGCCGTCGTAAAAAGTTCATCTCCAAAAAAAGATCTTCATGTGATCTTAGGATAAAATTTTACCTCTGAAAACATTATTTTGCAACTAAATAACAGGGGTGTTCGAAAAGAAAATATTTTGAAATTTCGTTTCGCTTCAACACAAAATTGCTTTGTTTTGGTTTCGTTTCGTTTTGAATTGACTTAGTGCATAATTTCGTTTCGTTTCGAAGTGCGGTCGAAGCCAAATGGCCTTATCCGGTATGACAAACATGCCATGCACGCGAACCTCATTGAACACACAGAGCGGCTACTTACCATCGTCACATGAATTTTCGGAGGAAGACGATGACATATGAGTAACAACGAAAAAAATTTCTAAATATTTCCACCCAAGGTTTGGTTTCAAACTGTTTTTTCGGTGCTACTATAGCATGAGGTCTACCGCCATATGTTACCTGCCGAAGTGCAGGGTGAGGTCTACTGGTTAGGGTTAGGGTAAAATTTCGTTTCGCCCCAGTAAAACTCGTTTCAAACACCCCTACTAAATAATCATTCTCAAGAGGGCATGTGAGCTTTGCTGAAACCTACCAAGGTGGACGTGAGTCTTTGTTGAACCTGCTAGGGGGCACGGGGCTTTGTTGAACCTTCTAAAGGGGGTATTTCAAAAAGTTCAAGAGCCACTGCTGTAGATCATGGAAAGTTTTTACGTTTCTGAACATACTTTTTGACAAAGACATTTTCCAAATTATAAAAACTACGCACCCACGTGCACATTTAATTGCGTAGAGTGCGCATTGGAAGTATACATAATTAGCACTTTTCAAAATGAAATTGAGCACTTTTTTACTCATGGTGATTATACAGTATTCGGTTAGCGTTCGTTTACTGAAAATGACCTGGTCATGCGAAGTGTGACGTCACAGTTTTCCCGCCGTACCATTCTAAAAACGTGGCGCTTATGATTGTGAGAGTGTGTGTGTTGTAACATTGACTATGTGCAGCATCTTATTCGTTGCGTGGATTGTTTGATAAAATATGACATACGCCTTTGACAGCACCCCCTTTTTTGGCTGGATCCACAAATTGCGGTCTTCAGAAGATGAGATTGTGTTGACTTACAATCAATGCTCTTCGATTTGTTCTATTTAGAAATTCAAAACGTTGTCAAAGCCAAAGTAGTTTTCAGCAGTTAGTTTCTAAGTCCGTGTTTGTGACGTAACAGTGGCACGGTGAAGAATTCCGCAAAATTGTAGATGTTGGTAAGATTGTTATGTCTTGTAATAGCAACTTGCTTTTGAGAAGATTCCTTATAAATTCGTGTTTGTGACGTAACAGTGGCACGGTGAAGAATTCCGCAAGTTTGTGGTTGATTGCAGGTGTTCATGATTTTGTATCTTCAATGTACCTGTTGAGCAACACGTTTTCAAAATTATGAAAACCGACCATTTCCATACACTTGCAGTGGCACAGAGTACCGGTTGGGGGCTGGAGGGGAGGGGGCGGCAACATTTTTTTGGGTGGTTGCGCTTTCGTTAATCAAGTAAACCGATTTCTTGTCTCAAATTCGCGGTTGCATGCATAATCTGTTTTGTTCATTTCTGCTATTACTATTTTCCATGTTGGCCTTGTTACGTTGTGTCAATATATTTTGTTAGTTTTATTTCGTGTATACAGTAGTGTCGAACCTAAGTTCTGTGATCGTTATTCGTTATTTGTTAAATGTATCGGCACGCTGTCAAATGAATTTACTCGCTTTGAACAGCCTACGGCTGCCTTCGTTTGAGCTGTCAGACAATCAAAACTTGGAGATGAGACTGGTGTTGCTTTCTGATTGGAAAATCATTCTAAATTTGGATGTGTGTGAAAGAGGGTTGTGAACACCTGTAGAAGAAAACTTTGTAAACCGAATCTCGAAACAAAACGAATCGTGTGTTGTAAAATCAAATCGAACGAATAAATAAAATTTAACTGGCAAGGACAATATCTCTATATTGAAGCCAGGCTATCGAGTTTACAAAGCTTATGTTAAGCCAGCGGTGAGCAGGCGCACCGATAGGAATTAACAGGCATTTGCCGAATTTTATTTATATGCGCTGTTTACCTGCTATTCTGAAATGCTTACAAATAATAGATTTTGCAAACGGTGTAAAGTTTTACTAACCACATTTGTTTAATTGCTTATATCAGTGTATTATCTTTACCAGCTTGTGTCAGGGTTGTGCAATCTTACGTTAAGGCCAGCCGAAAATTTTGAAAATAATTGTACAAAATTGAGAATGAAGAAACATAAGTCTCCAATAAAAGGTGATCTTTGGCCTCTTTGTTTTAAAACATTTCATAGGGCGATAGTTCATGATGGTAGTTGCTCTTGATTGGAAGACTCGTTGTTTTCAGTGCACCCCAGCGTAGCAGGGCAGGTAGGCTTGAAAGACAGTGACTCGAGATATGAGTGACAACATTTTAAACTGTGTTGCAGGTAGTGTGGCAGTTTCGCCCCCCACTCCATCAAGAGTGCGTGGTCGGCCACGATCCAGACGTGGCAGAGGTGGTCGTCCTACAAGACAGCTGGGAATTTCATCAGACCCTGCCGCTGCTGTTATTCCATCTGACGTTGGGATATTTCAACCTCCGTCGCAGTGGCAGGGCAATACTGGCATCGCTCCAGCGGCTCCTACTTTCGTTGGCCGTCGCCAACATCACCTTCCGGCGGCTGATATGAGTCCGCTGGATGTTGTCCGGCTGTTTTTGGACGACCGATTCTTTGACGAAGTTGTTGGTGCCACCAACGTGTACGCTTCGCAATGCCTGGCTGGATCTGGAAGACCTAGAAGTGGAATGCGGGAGTGGGAAGATGTAGACCGCCAAGAAATGGAAAAAATTTTTGGGCTCTTATTTGCAATGGGGTTAGTCCAAAAACCCACATTGAAGGATTATTGGTCGACAGATGTCGTAGTGCGGTCAAGTCTTCATCGGAAGGTTATGTCTCGCAACCGATTTGAAGACATCTTGAGATACCTGCATGTCGTTGACAACAGGTCGTCTCCAGATTCTTCCACGACACATGATCGCCTTTGGAAGATTAGGCCGTTTATCGATCGTCTTCTGTCGACATTCAAGACTATGTTTGAACCTGGTAAACAGCTTAGTCTTGACGAGGCTACCTGTCTGTTCAAGGGCCGGGTGAGTTTTCGAACGTACAATCCAAATAAGCCACATAAGTGGGGCATCAAGCTGTTTGAGGTGTGTGATGCTGCGACAGGGTACTGCCTTAACTTCGATATCGCTACAGGGGAATCCCGTACTGTGTACAATATAGTACTTGACCTAATGCAAGACTACCTTGGAAAGGGTCATGAATTGTATGTAGATCGGTACTATACATCGATTCCGCTGTTTCGAGAGTTGTATGCTAAGCAGACTCTAGCAGTGGGAACATGCCAGATAAACAGACGGGAATGCCAAAAACCTTTTTGATGCAGAACATTCCCCGAGGCGCAGTAGTGGCATATCGGCAGGGGCCTATTCTTGCTCTGAGGTGGCGTGATAAGCGCGATGTCATCGTGCTTTCTACGAAGCACACGCCAGCGATGAAGACTTTCAATAAGAATGCGAGGAGGTCGCGTTTCAAAGGAGAAGCCCATGGCTGTCGACGATTACAACCGGCACATGGGAGGCGTTGACAAGAGTGACCAAATGTTAGGCTATTACTCTTTCACCCGAAAAGCCGTGAAATGGTGGAAAAAAGTGTATTTCCATTTGCTAAGTCTAGCGTTGGTCAACGCCCATAAGATTTACGTTATGCAGAATATTGAACCCAGCAACCAAGCGATGCCCCTGAGCACATTCTTGAAGGCGGTTGTTAGAGACCTTGTTGGAACGAGACCTCGTATTCAAGTGGAAGATGTTTTCCCCTCTTATTCTTCAGTCAGCATTAAACACTTCCTAGAGTACACTGAGTTAACTTCCAGCAGGAACCATGCCCAACTTGAATGCAAGGTATGCTCAAAGAAAAGAAGGCTGGCTACTACTGAAGGGGGATCCTCTGAAGACTCATCCCGGAAAATGACCGCGTTCAGGTGCCGAGCGTGTAAAGTTCCCTTGTGCGCTGTCGGTTGTTTTGAAGCATACCACACAAAAGAGAATTACTGGGAGTAGTGGTAACCTACGCTTGTACCGGTACTTTCTCTTACGTGTGGCATGTTTTCAATCTCCAAATTTATTTTCTATCTTTGGTTTCTTCTTATCCTTCTAAAATAAACCTCATCTACTACGGTAGGCCCATTGCAAATAATGCGCTAAGGGTCATTCAAGCATTAGTGTCAATAGTAAATCAAAATTTTTTTGTAACTTGTTCACGTAAGAACATATTCTTGATGCTGTAGATCGTTTTTGCTGCAATAAAATATTTGAATGACCTTTGTATCAATATTAGATATTTTTGTTGACGTGTTGAATTTGCATCAGTGCCATAATGTTATTCATGCTTGGTTTTAATGTTTGTGGTAGGAAAGAGTATGTTTTTGATGATTTTGCGCTTTCGTTAAACCTTTCCTTTTCCTTCAAAACTTTTTCAACACCAAAATCTTTATCAACAAATTTTGCAATCTTCCTGCATTTGTGCTTGAAAATTTTTTTTTTTTGATTGCAATATACTATCTTTTCACGGGATAACGCGAAAGCAAGTCCTCACTAGCAGAAATCGCACGATCACATTTGAGATAATCGCAGGAGTAAAGCCGGCCGGTTTCCTTCAAGTCTTTTGATACATATGTCTTGTTCTGTGCGGTTGGTTGCTGCTTTTCATGGGGATCTAGAGCAACTGTTCATGATGGTAGTCACTCTGAAAAGAAGGATCCGTTGTATTCAGGGTACCCCAGCGTAGCAGGGCAGGTAGGCTTGAAAGATAGTGACTCGAGATATGAGTGACAATATTTTAAACTGCGTTGAAGGTATGTGACGGTTTCGCCCCCCCCCCCCCCACTCCATCACAAGTGGGGACTATTTTTTCTTGACCATGAATAAAGTGTGGAAATCCTCTCTAACTTTACTTGCTGCTACAGGAAATGATCGCTATTATTGATTTCCATCCTGAAAGTTTCATTTTCTGTTTTTAAGTTATTCTCTATGAATTGCATTTTTTTATGATTCAGAAATTGGCACTGCTATGGAAATAACTAAAAAGTTATTATTTCGCAAATGCATTGAATGGCTGGTACCAGATAATTGTTGATAATACAATTCAACAATAATACAATTGTATTGAAAGCTGGTTACATGAGGTGTTGCCTATGATTTCGTTGCATTGCCACTTGACTTTATTTGACAGTAGTGCTAAGAAAAACGTTTTGAAACTCATTGTAACTGAAAAAACTTTATGCTCCCGCAAACCAGCTAGCTGGAGGCTAGTTTTGCAATGCTGAACGAACAAAAAAAGGCGGAATGTAGCTTCAGAAAGCATAAACTGGCAGCACTGATTACATTGATATGATAATGTTAAAGTAGTGGCTCTCAGTGAATGGTGGTAATCATTAGGTACTATGTAATAATGTACTGTGACTGAGCAGAATCGTTGCAGTTTTAAAGTGAATGTAATATGTTTTTATAATAGTTTGTTGATGCGTTCTATGTTGGCGTTGACCGTAATGCACACAATGAAACTGTTGAAATTGAGAAGTATATTCTGTTTTGTATGAGTGATAATTTACTTTTGAAAATGTGTTTCACTTGCGGTTGATGGATCATATAGTATTGTTCGTCGTTGTCGGTTTTTGCTTTTGGAATTATGTTGCGGTTGCCGGAATCCGGCCATCTCTGCTAAGGGGACAACACTGGATAAAAACGGAATAACTACTACTTCTACTTGTCAACGCTTGATATGTTATCACTCACCATAATGAGTAAATAAAGATTCATGAAATAGATGTTTTTTTCTACAGTAGTCTTATTACCAATGTGACTTTTGTGAGCTTAGGTTTGTACGAGATTTACATATGGACATATTCTCTTTTACAGTATAATGATAGCTCTGATGTACACAGACTTTATTGAAAGACATTTGTGTAAACGTCACTTAGATGTTTTTGATTTCCTGCTCAGAATTTTTTTGGTTTGTAAGCCCCGAGTAAACGCAATAAATATTTGAAACACGATATTCTAGTGCTACCGTGCGTTCAAATAGACTACCTGAATTGTCCGCTATTATTGCTATCGAGCTTCTCTTGATGGCAAAAACAGCGAGCCGTGACGACAATCGTTTACGTCGGCGCGTTTGACGAGTTGGGAGAAAGTAACCCGAAATAAAAGCATCGCTGATAAAGTACATTTGATCAGTAAGCGCAAACGCGTTTGACATCATAATACCAACTGAGCGATAGCTCAGATTGAGTACGATCTTTGCAGCTTATTTTCGTTACTCTGTAGTGGTATTGACAAATCCCTACCATAACACGTTTATCTTTGTAAGCACGTAAAGTGAACACCTTTGCATTATTGGTGATAAAAAGATGCCAATGCAAATGAAAAATTGTTACCCCCCAACAAAAAAGTAATTGGTAAAGATGCTTGTATTTTATCTTTAGCAACAAAATCATCCTTCCAAACCACGTGCCACGTGAATATTGAAGACAAATGCTTTTTAAAAACATGTAATGTTAGATAGTTTGGCTTACGCGTTTCGTTGCAACAACTGATCAAATCGTAGACCTAAATGCAATATAAGTGATTTGGTAGCTGTGAAATTTGTTCCAAATTAGGGCGCTGGGCCTCAAAACAGTGCAATTTTTAGAAAAAGTACACCCGTTAAAAGTTTCAAAAAACTTTTCCACGGTTGAACGGTCATTGACTTCAAGTTCAACTGTGTGAAGTTTGCAAGGAAATAGTCTACTGTACAAGTTTCGAAACAATTTCAAAGCTAAGCTAATGAAAACGAAAAATTGTTACCCCCCAACAAAATAGTGGGGGGTAAAGATGCTTGTATTTTATCTTTAGCAACAAAATGATCCTTCCAAACCACGTGCCACGTGAATATTGAAGACAAATTCTTTTCAAAAACATGTAGTATCAGATAGTTTCAGCTGAGAGTTGATTGATAATGATTGATGACAAATGTAAATAAAATAGGTCCCAGGACCCCCAAAACTCTCCAAAATTAGTGTGCTGGAAATCAAACTATTAGAAATTTTAGAAAAATAGAGATCTTTGTTACTTTTTAATTATTGTTTGTCGAAAGCTTGGTTTTTTGGCATCATCTGGCGACCGTTTTCAAAAAGATTTATCGAAAATTGCAATCTGTACCAAGGTTTGTAGATAGGGTACTCTAAGCAAAAATTGCTTCCCCCCCAACAAAATAGTTGTGTCTAAAGATGCTTATGTTTTATTTTGAGCGAGAAAATCTTGTTTCTAAAATATATATCAAAAGAATGTGGATGAAATTTCCTTTCCAATGATATCAAGCACTAGAGAATTTGATGAAGGCTTGGTTTCATGTTGATTAATCGAAAACGCTGTTCCAATACACATTTTTTCAGCACAGGGCCAAACAATTTTTTACCAATTGGGTGATGGGTTTGAGAAAATTTCAAATTGTAGAAAAACAAAGTGGTTTGGCGCTTTTTGACTATTTTTCCTCGAGAGTTTGGCTCTTTGGCATGATGTAACCGCCGTTTCCAAAAAGATAAATTCAAAAATAAAGTCTGTGGAATTTTTTGAAGTTGAGTACTTTTATATCGAAGATATCTGGATACCAAAAAGGGGGGGTTAATTTGCATAAATCATTTTTTTGGACAAAAATATTTTTTTTGGAGGTTAGCATATTCTTAATCACAATGAAATTTCCTTTTCAGCGATATAACATAATCGATATAATAGCCAATGGCCTAAAATTAGTGAATGATAAAAGTAAACATGATTAATGGTTTTTTTATGCAAATTAGCCGTTTTTTGCATCTGTTACAAAGAATTCCAGGACTGCTTCGCGGGAGCGAAAGAGTTAATCCAACTAAAAATATTCATATTTCAATCAGATCACTTCGTTCTTTCGATAAATTTTCTATTCAAATTTAACGTTTCGCTCCCCTTAGTTACCGGGGAGCTTCTTCAGAACACGGTAGATGTTAATAATGTGACATACAAACTGTACAACATAAAAATATAAAGACTACCTGTATTACTAAACACTAAAAATTATTTATCAACAGGGCAGGCAATCACGTAATAACAAAAACATTGTTACATCACAGATACAGGAGTGGCCAAGTGAAAAGTGTTGTGAGAAACATAAGACATTACTTATTGGAGACGAACACACTATAAACAGTCGGAAAATTCGCACCATCATTGCGATTAATTACATTACATGAACAATCCTTTTGATTTATCAAAAAACTTTCCGCAACGCGACGTCTGTATGCATGTGATTCTGACTTCAGAATTTTGACATTATCCCAATCTATTCTATGATCGAATTCCATAACATGTTGACTCAGCGCTGACTTTTTAGTGTTAAAAGTCTTGACCGCATCAACATGTTCCCGTTTTTTGGTTCTAACACTACGTCCTGTTTCACCTACATACACAGCATTGCAATCCCGGCAAGAAATTTGATACACCAAACCACGTTTTTGAACAAAAGCGTTTTATGTTGTACAGTTTGTATGTCACATTATTAACATCTACCGTGTTCTGAAGAAGCTCCCCGGTAACTAAGGGGAGCGAAACGTTAAATTTGAATAGAAAATTTGTCGAAAGAACGAAGTGATCTGATTGAAATATCGTTACACTCGACATACGAGGAATGCCTGCTATATTTAAAAATATTCACTTAAGATATTAGCGCATGATTTGTATGATAAAAATAAAACAAAACCTGCGGTAGCCTATACCGTGGAAGATTGTGAAGAAAGTCGACCCCTGATAAATTCGCCATTGCTTTGCTGGCTTGTTATCGTAAGATTGTGACCACACTTGCTGTTTTCTAACAAAAGCAGGAAAATACTGTGGTTTTTGTGGTATTTCGCAAACAAACAAATCTGAGGTCGATCACAATAAAGCATAATTTCAAATGTCTTCCTCAAATTCACAGCATAGTCCTTTTTAGTGCCTTAGATATAATAGCTAAAAAAGTTGAGAATAAAAGAAATCATCTTTGATATTTGAGCGTCTTTTAAATAATTTTACTATGGATAACTGGTGTGTGTTCTGTTCAAAAACAGTGACACCTCGTCAAGATGCATTGCAGTGTGACCAATACAAAAAATGGCAGCATCGCATTTGCCAAACTGAGATGACACCGACAGTATATCGGCAGCTCGTGAGAAAAGAAAAAAAACTGTCTATTGGAAATGTAACATTTGCATGCAAATATGTAGATATCTTTTAATATTCATCTACCTGTAACGTAATAAACGCGTTCTCCCACAACTTTGATATGCTTTCAAGCACTAGCTCAATTTGACTGATAAAAGTCTGTTTAGTTTAAGAACGTCAATGTGAAAATACGTCAAATAAGACGTTGCTAGAACGCGATAAACTTGATAAAAATGTAATAGCTATGCACACTCGCCAATAATGTTTTTTAGTCGATTTCGTTTTCACAATCGTTAATTTTTGCATCTTTATGCTGTATCTAGGTGCCACAAGCGATTATTTTAGTGTTTTTAATCATGCTTATCTTCTGTCTTCAATCCTTTTATAAAGCAGTGCTCCGTCATAATCTTAAATGACTTCACACTGATTACCACTATATAGTCAGAAAAGCAGCAAGTAGCAAAACTATCTACTATTATTTCAATAGCGTACATAAACAGCAAAGCCCATTACTGATAGGCTCTTTGTATTTGTACGAAACATTGATCTACATTTAAAAGTAGGTTGGCTGGCAGTAGTGGTAAAGTCAAATGTAATAAAATCCTAAGTTTAAGAAAAGATCAAAATTTAATAATAATAGCATGAATTTGTAAAACTGGATTAAGAGGGAACGTTTTTGCTTGAAAAGAGCTTAATAGGCATCTATTGGTATTGGTTAGGCTATATAGCTTCGGGGAAAGGCACAGCCCCTTTTTATGCTATGGCCGAATTAACGCCATCAGCGCAGCCAAAGAGCTGAATGTCACAAATGTTAGTACGAAAGGGGCCCACCAAATTGTGAAATGGCCTAACAATACATGCCTTACTTTTTTAATTGTCAAAGCGACCATTATTTGAGCGCTGTCATCATTTTTGACTGTGCTTCAACTCCCTTACAACTTTAAAAAGTACAAGTGATAGTTTGTAATGATAGCTGGCTGATCAGCTGCCTGTTAAGTTAACTACATCTTTACTATTAAGCAATCTAATACAATCGCAAGTTTAAAAAAATCATGATAAAATCATACCCACCAACTAGTAAAACTGAATTTAGAGAGAACATTTGCTTGAAACTAACTGGGCCTAATGGGCGCCTACTAGAATATCGCAAATCACTTTTTGGAAGTAGTAGTAGTAGTAGTTGGCAATTTATTTCGCTTCTGTTTTCTCAACACAAAAGCCGTAGCATGTCCATTTATTCACTTTATCTTATTTTGAGAAGAATGGTGAAAATTGTTCATAATTTCAGGTTGAAATAGCCTATCACTTTTTTAGCATATTCCTTTTAACTTCGGAATTAACTGATCGCACCATAATTTATTTACGATAAAACAGGGTTTCTCAATCTTTATTTTTTCATGTACCAATTGGAAAATTTTAAAAGTAAAATTTACCCCCAAATATTTTTTATGTTTTCACTTCTTCAAATGCTTATTGTAATAAGTAAAACTGTGAACTTTTTGCCTACAAAATTTACCCCCAAGGTTGGTCAAATTTACCTCCAAGGGGTAAATTCACCGCCAGTTGAGAACCCCTGCCATAAAATCAGTTATAAGTTGTGGTCAAAGCCATTTTAGGCAAAGCAGGAAAGCATATTTACTCGAAAAATTATAAAAATGTAAATTAAATACAGATATCGCACATTTGGTCAGCCTTTTTGTCTTAAAGCATCAATTACTTTAATAAAGTTGTCTTCTTCGCAAATGTTTTTCTGGCTAAGTTTTTGTAATTAGTAAACTAAAATTATATTTTGCAATTAGCTGTTGGAATCTTAGAGCAGTAATTCTGAAGTGGAATTTCGTAACGAATTTTTAGAAGTTTACAAAATTTCTATTGCAATAATGACCTCCAATGAAAGCCATTGTTTAACGAGCGTCTCCTAGCCTACGCCACGTGGTGGAAGCATGGCAAAAAGTCACTTGTGAAAAAGCTACTTGTAAATTTTTTTGTTTAGAACCAGCGGGTTTCGGTTTACGGTAAAATATGCTGGTTGTTTATGGGTATTTGGAGTTAACCAAATCTCGCTACTTTTGAACAATCACGAAGGTGTCCAAACATGTTTTGTGTAGCGCTATTTTAGAACCGTAATCTCACCATGTTTACTATGCATCATGATTAGAGGCAGTTACTGCAAAATTTTTTTATCACGTACCATATAAATGGCATCCCAGGTGAAATAGCATCGTCCATGCGCCCGTAATGTAGAAGAAAGACAACAAGGTGCAATTGTTCCTCACTCAATCTGTGATCAGGCTTCAAAAGTTTAATAGATTTATTAATAAAAAGATTCATTATTTAAAAAACATAAATTTTAATTTCGCTGACAGATAGACTATGTAAGCATTCTCAACCATCTTTTTGCGTCTTAAAACGTTAAAAAATTTTTTTAATAACTGCAACCCATAAAGCGTATACAATTTGCATGTGTATATGCGTATACATGCGCACACAATTGAATTATGCGCAAGATGTCCACAGAGCCCATGTTTGAGGATTTCGATCGTAGGTTGGAGAAACGCTGAGATTGGAAATAGATTTATGGAGATAAAAGAGATGAATACATCGGGAAGAAAAGAGGTTTCTACATTCTAACTTTTCAGAATATTGGATTTCGCACTTGATTCGGGGTTGCACCATAATGTTCATGAAGGCATAAATTTGACTATGACGTCATACTTGATTCATCACAAATCCAAATTTCTCAGAAGGAACCTTTAAATAAGTTATATAAAAGTTTCCACAATTTATCCATATTACCATATTTGTGTCATACGGTATTTTTCGGTGCCTAGTTGCGTTGCTAGGAGGAAGCAGTCCCATTTTTTTGCTTGTGCCCCCTTCATTGTTTTTTCTGAAAAAAGTACTAAAAACAAACTGGGCTCAAAATTTTGTGGGCATTGTCAAAGGGGCGTCTCTCAAGAAATTCAAAAACCGCTGAAATAGTTTTACGTGTGTGAGTATGCACGCATACTTGTTGGGAGAATAGACCAACGTCTTCAAAACCTTCAAGTCATTATCATTATTATTATGTTTTATCCTCCAGCAACAGAACAGCTTTCCGTTTATACATGACGTGCCTTGTTTTTTGATCTGCTTTGTAGTAACCAGTGCTGTTGACGCAGTGGGCTTCTACCACAATTCTATAACCAAGCAGAAAATTGACGTAAGCTTTTTAAACAGCACAACAATGGAAAGCTTATACGTGCATTGAACTCACAATCTTATGATTACCAGTCATTGTTTTATTATTGTAAACCACGCTTTCGACAATTTTCTTAACCAAAAATAGACTCATGTAGGGATTGGGCTCAAACATTTTGGAAAGAAGGGCATGCGTTTTAGTGCCCCTTCTTTTTGCCACGTTTTACGAGCAAATAATTTCTAAAACGTATATGATGATGGTAGAGTTGAGGTCAAAGTAAGGACATCCCCAAACATGAATTTGCTAACAAAGTAGTAACAGTAGTTGGCAATTTATTTCGCTTCTGTTTTCTCCACACAAAAAACTCGACAATCGGATAAAAATAATGAGCAAAAACGGAATGCAGGTGATAAAACGAATTGACGTCAAACATACCCAAATTTTTTAAAGTTACATAAAAAAGATTGTAGAAAGGGGCATGGTCACCGCATCTGACAAAAACATCAAGCAAAACAATTGAAATAAAAAAACAAAGCAAAAAAGAAACTATAAAAGTAGTCAGGCAAAAAAACAAAATTTCACTATATGTAAAAACACCCGATAATAACTAAACGAAATACATTCCTCTAATTGCCAAACTGTTGCTATCCTACGAGGGGGCTAGCAGTTACTACACCTTGCCCAAGGGTGACCTGGGAGCAACGACAGTTAAAGGGTTAGCACAATTAAGACTCTAGGCAGGACCCTGTCGCCTGATGCAGTTAGTCTTACTGCTTAGGACTATGTAATTTGCACATAAGTAGTTGCATTATAACATTGAGTTTAAATTTTTATGACCTGATTTAATCACTTGATTTTGGATAATTTAAGAAAATCATTGAAAGTGTTCTTGTCTATTAACTCAGATAAAAGTAGATCATTGAATCTAATGAATTGATTGAAGTTTTATAGACCTATAATGTAGGTGAATTTTCCAATTCTTCTTCTTCTTCATCAGAAAATATTTTGAGGAGCAGATGTTGCTTGAAGTTGGAGATGAGGTATAAAATGATGATTCGCTCTTTTTTAATTGGTACCGTAGTTTGAAAGTGATTGGCAGATTCTGAAAGGGAGAGATGGCGAATTCCTATTCTTTGACTTTTTATCCTACTTTGCAAGCTCATTTTAAAATTATATCTTTAAGGTATCAAAAGACCACTATTAAAACCACTATTAAGTAGGCTACCACTATTAAAACATAATACATATCAACTTACTGATATACAATAAATTTTTTAAAGCATTTGATGAATTTGGAAAGTAATTTAATATCTTTGAGTGCTACAGGTAGTTTTTTTCCTTTACATTGGGCCTCTAAATTTCAGTGTTTGTTGTGTTAGTTTTATACTGCAATATTGAGGGCACAATTTAAACTTGGATCGAGTACGAAGAGTGGCTTTCTCGCTAAGATAGTTAAAATCAAAGACGTTTGTAAAAGCTGTAGGAGGAGATTTATTACAATAATAGTGCATAAATTTGGCAATTTCAAGTTGTCCAGACTGTTGTATTGTCAGCAGATTGTGTTGTTTAAAATTTTACTGTTTTTCTGCTTTTTAGTATAGATCAAATTAATTGCTTTGGTTAAAACGTTTTGTAACTTTTGAATCATACTTATGTTGCAATGGCACCAAAATATTACACAGTATTGCACATAGCTGTTAATAAGAGAGTGATTTAAGGTTAACAATAAACTTTTATCTAGATACTGTTTTACTTTATTAATTTCTTGTGGGAGCTACATCTGAGTTTTTGCACCAACCACTGCATAAGTGTCTTTTATAAAAGATGTTCATTGATGGTCACACCCAAAAACTTGCAAGTGTTTACTCGTTTTAGATGTTTGTTTTTGAATTGAATTGACAACGCAGTAGTTGGAGGAAGACTATTTGGAGTTCTGAACACACCATATAGGGCTTTATCAGTATTAAGTGTTAATTTATTTGCAGAAAGCCAGGTCTCGATATGTTTCAATAGAATATTTGTAACCTCATATAATGCTTGATGAGAACTGCTGTTAAAAAATAAATTGGTGTCATCAGCAAACATTATCGCTTTGCCTGACGTTAAGCACTTAGGAAAATCTTTTACATAAATAAAGAATAGGAAGGGGCCAAGAATTGATCCCTGTGCCACCCCTACAACAATATTGGCTTAGACTTTGAAATTTTTTCATCGATTTCCGTTTGCATCAAGCGAACGGAAAAGCTTCAAATAGCTTCTGAACCATTTGTTTGCTACCCCTCCAACAACAAAATGATTTAGTTTACCCAAAAGTATACTATGATCAATGGTGTCAAAAGTTTTGGAGAGATCTAAAATACACCAAGAGTATATTCTTTTATCTTCAAAAGATTTGGTAATATTTTCAACCATTACAGCAGCGGCATGGCTGGTTGGGTGATTTTTTCTAAGTCCAAATTGTAAATCATAGAAAAAGTTTGATTGTGACAAAAATGAATATATAAAATTTTTTGTAATATCTTAGACAACAATGGGAGCAGACTAATTGGCCGACAACTATTTACATTTGTTTTTTGCCCGTTTTTGTGTACAGGAATCATGGGGATCGGGTATCCACAGCACGTCTGACTCCAAGAACGAATGTATTTAATCACAACACAACGTTGAAAGCGCGAATGAAGCACGAATCGAATGGAATTAAAGCCAATGAATTTTGAAATTGAATTTTAATCGAAAAACCTCTCTCTGAACGAAAATAGCAATGCTTCTTTTTATATACTTGTTTACTAGGTCACTCCGCCGCACGTCAGACGGAACCACGCCTGGCCATACGGCTTAGTCACCCAGTATTGTTACATCATGATATGTAACTATGGTTATTCTTTTATGACCTGTTTGTAGGCCAGCGGATAATTTATAATAACGATTACAGTACAACAACGAGCACACGAACAGAACGAAAACGTTTATGAGTCACCCATATAATTTCAGCAAAGCATCAATGATCCACAGTTTGTATCCCCTAAGGTCGCCATAGAATCACTTTAGCTATACGGGTGCTAACAAAACTACATAGCAATACAATTCGCTTTCTCGTGAATGGAGGATAAAAATGGCAACTAAAAAAATAAAAAATAAAATAAAAAAAACAACAAAATTGAAATAAATATTTGCCAGGTCTCAGACCATACATTTTGCCCTGTCTATTATGCAGCCAATTTTGATTATCTCAACTTTAATATTAATATTAAGAAATATGAGCATTCTTCCTCCCTTCTAGGCTGCCATAAAGTTCGTTTTATTTGCCACCCAATCCCGTCCATTCCCAAAAACATTTCTTTGTGTGAAACTCTTGAATCATCACCATCTTGGCAATCCTGGATTCCGGATACCATCCACAAAGACATTTTCTGCGTTTTACTATTTACAACAGCAGTCAAAAACTATTGTGAGCGTGTAAGGTGGGGGTGCAAATAACTTATTTTTTCTTTTCTTTCAGGTGCAGCAACCGCACACGAATTGGATTTGTTATGCGTTTTACAAGTTAAAGTTGTGCGTCTTCACACATACTGTTTGTTTCTGTTTTTTATTTTTGGCTGTTGCTCTGATGTGTTTTTTTGCTTAGCACTTGTTTTGCTGGCCAAAAATGAATGTACTACCGGCACTACTACTACCGGTACTACTACAGTACTAACAATATTCAATCTTAAATCCCTCAATTCTAAGGTAAATTGGCAACCTTATAAAACCACTTGGCTGGCTATTTAATGGTTGATTGATCTTTATTTATTTTATTTTTTGAAAGGTCAAACCTAAATGAGCAAACCATCATTATTTTACAGAAAGGTTTCACTTACGTGGTCACACATCATCAAAATTAGCTCTAGAAAACCTGTTTAGTTTGTTCATTTTATTCGCAAAAAAGCAATGTTACTTTTATGCGGCTCAATCGCAAACTCTTGGAAGTGGTCAGCTACTATTTTTAAAAGCAAATTTTGATAAAGTTGATCACGTGAGCCAAATCTTTCTTAATTGATCAAATATATAGTTTTTGAACATAAGTTCAAATCTCCTTTACTGGAGGAGGTATAGAGTGACTATGAAGGTCAGAGTAAGGTGAAAAAGTGTTTTAATTGACTTGTTACTGCTGGTAGTTAGCCTAGTTTTATGGGCCTAACGCACTGTAACCTGTAAGCTTATTTATTGAAATACAACACAATGGTGCAAAAGTTGATTTTTAAAGCGTATCTACATGTTAGGTAGAAATAGACACTGAAGGAAGGATGCTTAATATGTACAGTATATGCTATATTAAACAACAACTACAACAATACGAGTGTGACCAGCAAGGTTAAGCACAGTAATAAGCAAGAGCACAACAGGAAATCAGGTATATGTTAATAAAGAAATACTGCAACAATCAAACTTTTTTAAGCCATTCCCGAAAGCGGTAAAGGTAGGAGCAGAAACAACACTCTCAGGTAATTCGTTTGAAATTTGTGGGGCTCTGTGTGTGAAGAAATTTATTTAAGTGCTGTGTGCATGGTTTCTTTAATGCTCAATGGTAAAACCATGACTTCACAAATTGTATCTACTGTGACAAACTGAGAAAAATTGCTAAAATTTAAGTCAACATACCCACGAATAACTTAGTACATAAACATTAAATCAAATTTAACTCTCTTATACTTCTACAATTTTAGGTTTAGCATGTTCAGGCAATGAGAGTATGAAGTGTTAAGAGATATTATAACAATAATAAAATTACTTGGTGAAGTGTTTCTGACCAGATTAAATTATGGAAATGTTGCAATTTAGAAAGTGGGAACAAATTACAGTGTTATATTCTAGCAGTGGTCTGATGTAAGTCGTACATGCTTAAAGAAAGGGCAGTGGCTATTTTGCCGTTGACGGCAATTTACCCTCAGAGACTATTTTGCCGTGAGTTATTTGTGATTGGTCAATTTTAATGACGTACTAAACATGTGACTTTTGGTCGTCTCTGATTGGTCAATTTTAAAAACCAATTAAAATAATTTTGCACCCCCAGGTCTCTATCCCCCACCCTGTACACCTTGCAGTGTACACTGCCCCGTACATTTACATACCGGGCCTGCCCCTTCAGTGTACACTGCCTTTCTTTTGAAGCCCTGGCCAGCTGAGATTCGAACCCACAACCATGGTATCTCAAGACCAGCACTCTATCCACTACACCACAGAGTCACTGATGCGATTAGAGCAAATTTGGCTATATAAACACACGTGAATGATCACGGCAAAATAGATTCCAAGGGCAAATTGCCGTCAACGGCAAAATAGCCACTGCCTAAAGAAAACTCCAATCATTGTTGCTACTGAAGCAGTTTAAAATTTTGTGCAAACAAATATTAGCTTTAGCAACAATACTGCAAACAGGTTGGTGCTATTTAAGGTTACTGAAATAACAACAACTAGATCATGCACTGCAGACAAACCAGATGTCTTTTAATTTCTAATATAATATTGATTATTGGCGTCATCAGGGTGGCAAATAATAGGTAGAAGCTGACATTTTCCTGTCGCAAGTGATAATTGACAAGGTTCCATTCAAGAATTGACTGTAATTAAACTTTGCTTTTGGTCATTATTGTCAGGGCTAAAGAGTTTGGGCATCATCAGCATAAAGAAACATATCTCTATTAGCATGCTTAGGATGGCAAAATTAATAAAGATTGAAATACAAAGAGGTCCAAGCACACTACCTTGTGGAATACCACTAGTGACTGGTAAAAAAAGATGTGAATGCAGTATTATCACTTCATATTGGCACCTGTCTGATGAAAGCATATATCCAGTTAAAAGCGTTATTTGCAATAACATATGACTGCAAGACAAAGCAATATTGTTTGCAACACAGTATCAAATGCCTTGCAAATATTAGTATAAATGATATGAATGTTTATTCCAGAATCATATCCATTATACCATCTATTCAAAGCTACAAGCATTTGAGTGCATGTAGATCTACCAGGTAAAACTCCAAATTGGCTATCAGATAAAAGATTGATAATAAATGGTTTATTATGTTTTCTGCAATAGTGCTTACAAAAATCTGACACATGACTGAAGTAGTGAGACAAGCCTGTATTTTATGGGCTTATCGCAAGAACTATTTTTATATCTAATTGTAATAATGGCATGTTTCCACTCATTTGGTATAAAACCTTCATTTGAGGTAAGGTTGAACAAATAGGTCATCATATGCACCATCGTAAAACCAACTTGTTATAGAAAATAAGCAGGTGTATTGTCTAGAGACTGGCATGGAAGTGTTTAATCTGTGCTGGGCTTTAGCACCATCTGCAGTTGTTTTTTCAATGTCCAGCAAATGTTTATGACTGGGCAAGAGGCAGTTGGTGTAGAGATCAACACTATTGTCATCTATAAACACTTTTTGAAAACAAAACTAAATTAACTAGCCTTTCTAAATCATGTAATGGGACTAAGGAGCCATCTTCAGATTTGACAAAGGGAATGGTTGATCTGGCATAAATTCTTTTACCTATGTAGTTGTATAATTTAACATTAGTAGAATTTTTACAAATTGATATTTAGAGATCATCATACTATTTTCTGACACATTGGTCATTTTTACTCTTGCGATAGATATTTGAATTTTATTTCAGATAAGTGATTCAGATAAAGTTTCAAGACGACATACTTTCAGTGATACAGGATAAAATGTCTGAGATGTGATCATTCATTAGTTGGACATAAACACCAGTGCATGCCAAAACCCATTCCCACTTGATGCAGTTTAGCTCTTCACAAATAGCTTTTTGGTTTGCTTTCCTAAAATTTTTTTGTTTAAGATTGGTTGAGCTTGTCTTTACTGTCCATTTCATATAAAAATGAATGGAAGAATGGTCGCAAGAACTGCCCAAGTGAGTACCAACATCATAAGATTGTAAACTGTTGATGCTGAAGTTGTTGCAGAGTAAAAAATTTAAAATGTTTTTGTCACAGTGAGTAGGGTCTGCAATTGCTTGAGTCAGAAAATTGTTTATGCAAAATTCAACAAAACCCTGGTGTTTGGGTCCATCATGACTAACTGGAATGCTCCAATCTATGTGAGGTAGATTAAAATCACCAAGTACAGAAATGGGGAAATTGACACTAATGCAGAGTATTAACATCTTTGTAAACTTGTTTGATATTATCTACTTTGGTGGCAGTGTTAGGAGAAAGATGAAGACACAGAAATGTAGCATTGCATTTTTATCTGTCGGAGGAAACGTCAATTATCAGAAATTCAGCACAGTCTAGCATTGTCCAAGAGAAAAAACTTGCATAGCTTCACGACTATTGTGTTGTTGCATATTAGGTTAATTTCTTCATTCTTTTTTTTGTTTCTTAAGTGCTGTTATAGTCTTCATTTCCTTTCCTTTCTTTTATAATGTGGTATGGAGTTGTCCAAATTTTGTCACTTTCTTGGTTGTGAAGTTTGAGATTTTTTGATGCTTCAATAAATTCCCATTTCTGTTTTTGTTAGAACACTTAATTAAAAGAGGTCTCTGTGTCAGCATTTTTTGAACCAAGTCATATGATGCTTGCAATATCAGTAAGAGTCAAAGTCATTGGATTTTTGTATAAGCATTTTAACTTGTTATAGTCATTTTTTACTGAAGTTGCATTGGAGTCTTGGTAAACCAAACATTAGAAAGTTGTTTTCTGCTTCATTTTATCTTCCTCTTTCTGTTTTTTTGCAAATTGCTAACTAAATGGTGCATCAGCCAAATTCTTTTTTATTGTGTTTGCAATTTCAGCATAAGTTTTGTCATGGCATTCTTAACTATTATTGGATCCAGGTTTAATTTTCAGTTAATTTTCATGGATCCAGTGATCTTTGCTCACTAAATTTGATAGTTTGGCTTTCTGTTTGTGCTGGCTTTCTTGACATTTGACATCAAACAGGATTTGCAATTTTGTTTCAGATGCATTAGGAAAAACACATTTAGTTTTAAGCCATACTGGACATAACTCACAGCCAAATACTTTGTATCCACTATCTCTCATCAGTTCTCCACAAATATCACATATGTCACTTAAATTTCGCATTATCAAATATTATTTCAATTATTATCAAAGAAATTATTTCAAACAATTAACAAAGAAATTAATCAATTGTGTACCTTGACTTATTCAAATAGACTCGTGTAGCCAACTTCTGGTAGGGTTCATCATGAAACGATGATTATATTTTTGTCCAAAACAACACAATTAAACAGCCACAGACAAAATAGAGAAGCAGTCGGCAAAAGCGATATTTGTTGAATCATGCATAATAAACTTTATTGCAACCAAGTTACGATTGATTAGATGCGTGGTCATTGCACCTGCATTTACACAAATAGTAAAAAAAGAACAAAACACCCACACAACAAAAAAATCCACTATCAACAGATAGATACAAAACAACGCATATTCAGTAATGGAGTAGGTATATGTACAAAAGTGTCACATGAACATTAAAAATGATATACTGCCTGTTGTAACAAATTTGTAACCCTCATGGGGAAAGCTGTCAGATTTTACACCTTGCCCGAGGGTGGCCTGGAGGAACCAAAGTTTTAAGAGATAGCTTCTTTATGTCTTATTCACACAACCTTCAATGATAGTCATAGTAATAGAGTTGCTCAATTTTCTTTGCTCTTACAAAGTTTTAATTAAGTATTTGCAAAATGTGGAAAAAGAGATTGCCAATATTTGACGGGTGAAGGTTTACCTTTGTAGAACACATACAAAAATTGACCAAAGTAAAGGAAAAAAACAAATTTGTGAACACAAATATTCATGAGTTTGGTAAATGCAGCTTTTGAGTCTAGTAAAAAAATTAAAATGGAAATATTTGTAGCTACATGTAAAAGCTGCAAGGTTTCACTGAGAGGCACATACTGCAATTAATAGTGAGGCTTGTTGGTTTAAAACCACCCAGTTTTAATGCATCTGCTAGCGGGCTGCCTTTCAAAAAAAAAATTTTGGGGAGACCTGTCCTACATTGCTTAAAGCCACTGCGTGCAGGCACATGTAAAAGACTGCAGTAGTCACACTCATGCACAGGTATGTTTTAGACTTAAAAGTTTACTTGCATGAACACGATTTGCAGCAACAAAGTAGTACCTACTTATACTTATGAATAATGGATGGCAAAGTTTATATTCGTGTGGGCTACTAAAAATTTTTATGTGCTGCTAAATTCAAAACAAAGTTTTGCACTTGTGATTTAATAAAACTTTTGCTTTACACTGGTAAAACTTATCAGATGATACACGTTAATGTTAAATCAAAAGACAGTTTGGTATGGTACATAATGAACAGCATTTTTTTTACAATTACCCAGAGGTGTGGTTGTAGGCAAATTCTACTTTCAAGCAATTAACATGGAAAAGGCTACATTTTAACATAAAACATTTTTAACGTTATCAAATTTATAATCCACATTTTTTCTTCACGTTTGAAGGCATATGTTAATCATGGCTCATAAGCTATCATAGGACAGAGCTGTCATCTACTTTTTATTTTAAAAAATATGATTTTTTTCAAGAGAAATCTCAAGCTAGATTTGGCTAAAAGTCATCCTCTTTATTTACTCTTAGTTTTCATGGCTAGAACGTAGTTTATTTGTAATTTTCAAAAACTGAACTGTTTTAAAAAGTTGGTGTTTTATGTCCTAAGATAAAAACCAGGAGTTACGTTCTTTTTTAACTTGACGTGCAAGATTAAAACGAGCACTCAAATGTAAAAAAATATAGATTTTAACCAATTTCAGTGTTGAACTACCCTTGAAAAATGATGTCTTGCATTAAACCGAAATTTTAGAGTTTATAGTTTGGTATTACTTTTTAGCCACAATTGAAATTGGCCAGTAGAAGTAAAAAAAATAATTTTGATCTTTATGTTATTTGCATGAGAGATAATTTGTTACTCAAAAGAAGTGTGACAACAATACACAAGATATTTAAGTTGCCATCACTCACTGTTTAGTCACAGCCACATGATGTTTGTGTGAGACATAGCACTGCCTTAAAAAGGTTTTGGTCCAATATTGGATTCGTTTTCATTACCTCCCTTGCACTAAACAGTTGGCTGAGGATTTTGCTAGCAAAATTGTAAAGATTGTGACAAACTGAAAAAAGTTGCCACAAACCACCAAACTTTTTTTTATGCACCATTGCAGTTTAACTGCAAATGCACCAGGCATTATTTGGCAAATTTGCACTTTTTGCTTTAAAAAAGAAACATTGACTTCTGTATATTTCATTATTTCTTTGACTTTGGTAAGCTACTTCTTTAGTTGTTGCTTAAGCGATACTATATTTCAGTAATTGAATAACTGCCTATTTTAATATGAATTTCTGTAATATAGTTATTCTGTATTTAAGAATGAATTATTTTATATCTGGATTTTGCGAGTTGAGTTTTCAAAGGGTTACACTGTGTGTGGCATGGCCCAGCAGAACTGCCCTTTGCATTAAAACTCTTGTTCTGAGTTCAAAGTAAGGCTTGCTGCAACTGCAACGACATGAATGAGTGATTGCTGACGTTGAGAACCATCCAGTCATTTCACAGTCTCCCAAACTTTTTTGTTCCTTTTATGTTTGACAAGTTGATTAAGTTCTCATTATTTCATTTCAGTTACTGAATTACAGGAATTCAAAAAACTACCAATTAAAGTAGGCTTATGGAAATTGCTGAAACAAGGAAATATGCGAAAGTCAAAAGAAGATTTAAAATAACATTCTTATAAATAAACTTTGTTAACTGAATTAAGTTCAACTATTTTACAGTGCCTCAATATCTACTAAGTTGGTTTTAAGAATAATTCTTTTTGTAATTCAGTGTTTTCTTACTCAGTAATTTTTTGTCTTTTCATACTTTTGTAAATTTTCGTTTCAATATTTTAATGTTGTTTGTTATAGAGTACTATGTGTCAGTGTACTGAAATTGAATTTAGATTTATTGATCTGTAGCTTAGTTTTATTTACGTCTTTTTTTGTGCCCAATTACCAATTAATACGGCCACAGGTCAACTTTATGTCAAGGCAGATGTTTGCAAACTACAGTTAGTACATTTTTCTTTAGTATTTTTAGTCACAATTAATATCAATAGTAGAAAAACATGCACATTTGCTTAAATGATAACATTTTAGAGCAGGGGTGCACAACTCAGAATTAGTGCTGGGCCAATCTTATAGGTATGTGTAACGTGCGGTCCCACGTGAAATTCAATCCATGCATGCATGCATAAACGTCATAATCGCATGTGCATAACCAAGCACACATATATGCCTTTTTAAAGTGAAAAGCCTCAGACATATACACGTAACTGTCAATGCTGGCAGAAACCTGTAGCTTTCTTACTAGCTAAAGTTATTACTCATCATTGGCAAGTCAAATGAGAATTTTTCGATTTTATGTTTTATAGCACACACGTACAACAAGATGAGTAATATACATCATTTGAAATCACCCATACTTATAAACCAGTGGTTTTCTTACTCTGTTGGCAGCTGCTAGCCTACTTGCCTAAGTTGAGCTACTAGCTTTTGACAATAGGGCAATGAGCCAGCACTATGTGAATAAACATGGCGATATAAGTTTATTTTGTTCTAAATGTGAGTTACTACAATTTATTTCAATTACAATTTGCGTGCCACGTTTAAGCTTATGGCGTGCCACATTGCGTACATGTACCCTGTATTGTGCACCCCTATTTTAGAGCAACACCAAACTATGGAAATTTGGGTTTACAGAATTCATGCTGAAAGATGGAATTTCATATCAAAACCGACAGTTTTTTTTTTATACTTCTATAATTTCAAATTTTATTTTGAATTTCCACCATTCACTAGATCCAGTTTAAGATGAATTTGCGTGATTCAGCAATTCCACATTGTAATATAAATTTCCATCAATTAGCATTTTTGTATTTTAGTGTTGCCCACATTTTAGAATCAAATTTTCTAAATTTTGTGTTTGGGCACATCTACTTTTATGTTCAAGTCCAATCAGACACCGTTAACAAAAGATTTGTCAAACGAAGAGTGCAGTTGTTGACATTGATGCATAGCTGTCTCAACTGCTCACACCATGTCACGTATCAGCTTAAAAACAGTAAAAACACCCACAGTCTCTGGGAATTACTGAAATTGTGTATAATTTTACTGTTTTTAATTTGTCCATTTTTTGTGTTTTTTTAAAGTTTAACACTGTAAAATGAATGTGTATAAATTATGAGGAGGACAAATTGTGAAGCCGAAATATGTGTTTTGTTGACATGGAAAAAGCTTTTGATAGAGTGCCGAGAAAAGTGATGGAATGGGCCATGAGAAAGAAGGGTCTATCAGAAGTAATAGTTTGGGCAGTTATGAGCCTGTATGATGGTGCAAAGACAAGAGTGAGGGTGGGATCTGCATATTCAGAGGAATTCGAAGTAAATGTTGGTGTACATCAAGGATCTGTGCTGTCGCCACTATTGTTTGCAATAGTGGTGGACGTTGTTACTGAAAATGCAAGAAGGGGTGTGGTTAACGAATTACTATATGCAGATGACCTTGTTATCATGAGTGAAGACATGGAAGACTTGAAGGAAAGGTTTTGGAATTGGAAGAATGCACTGGAAAGTAAAGGTTTAAAGGTCAACACCAGAAAAACAAAAATGATGGTAAGCGGGTCAGAAGGCGAACTATACAAAAGCAAGATAGATCCATGTGGAGTTTGTGGAAGGAGAGTCATGGCTAACTCAGTGTTGTGCACAAAATGTGAAAACTGGGTTCATGGCAAATGTGCAAAAATGAAGAGAGTTACCGCTAGGTTGGCAATCCATTTTGTTTGCTTGAAATGTAAAGGAATAATGGAAGGGACGATGGATTCGATCGAGAAGTTGTGCGATGAAGTGGAGACAGTGAATGGATTTTGTTATTTGGGAGACAGACTGAATGCTAGTGGTGGTTGTGAAGCGGCAGTCACAGCAAGAGTAAGAATCGGTTGGGTAAGATTCAGGAAATGTGGAGAGTTGTTGCTTGGAAATAGGTTCCCTCTGAAGATGAAAGGTAAAGTTTATTGTTGTTGCGTAAGATCAGCAATACTGTATGGAAGTGAGACATGGTGTCTCAAAGAAAATGAAAAAGCGATTTTGAGAAGAACAGAGAGAGCTATGGTGAGAGCCATGTGCGGTCAGAAAGTGGTAGACAGAAAGACGACTGAAGAACAGATGGATATGTTAGGGTTGAAGGAAACAATAGACCGGTTAGCAACAGCGAATGGAGTTAGATGGTATGGACATGTTCTGAGGAGGGATGACGATAGTGTTTTGAGGGTTGCTCTGAATCTTGAAGTGACTGGCAAGAGAAAGCGAGGACGACCGAAGAAGACCTGGAAGAAGCAAGTGGAAGAGGAGACAGAGAAGATTGGTTTGAAGAAGGAAGATGCCCTGAGACGAGACAAGTGGAGGGACGGAGTGCGTAAAATTGCAGAAGGAATGGGGTAAATCCGGCCATCTCTGCTAAAGGGAAAACACCGGATAAAAACTGAATAACTACTACTACTACTACTAAAGCGTTTGATAAATTGATTTTTCAAAAAAGAATCAATGGTGTGTTGCTAGGACTAACATAAACTTCATGGATCTCAATCAAAAACACAATAATGCTTAATTAAATTTAGGAATTTATGTTTTGAAAGCTTTGTCTATATGGTGAAAAACTAAACTGGTTGTATCTTAATGCTTAGTGAAATTACTGGTACATGCTTGAAACCGTACGATTCGGTATAACGATTTTTCAAACCTAATATTTAAATAAAAAAATTGTCATTAACATTGTTGATAATCAAACAGTAAAATAGCACTGTCCTAGGTTTTTTGTGTTGAACAGTCGGATGCAAAATATTGGTAGTAATAGTGTGCAATACAAATTATATGATTTTCAGTCACCAAGTAGCTTGCTCAGCATTATTGTTTCAAAGTTTTTTGTGGGTCATGCCACTAGGCTTTGATATTCCAGACACAAAACAAGCAACTAGCAAATAAATAGTGTTTTGCTTGTTGCAGTGGTGATAGGAATCAAAAACAAGGCAAAACCCGTATTTAGTCCGTTTGTTGTACTGTTTGCGTTATTTTAATGAGCATGCTGCTTTTCACCGTAGCCCAATTGGTGAAGGGTACATTAACTAGCCCTGGCCAACGTGATTTGATAAACGGAACGTCACATTTGTAGTCTAAAGTCTGTGAATCAAAGCGCTGATAGCTCGATGCTGTGTTTGGAATAACTGAGCAGAATTGTAATTGATGATTGCAAACTCACGGGTTTAAACTTTTACATACACCAACTGCATGGTCATGTGTGGGTAGCTCATTGTACGATGAGGATAAGGTTATTTTGCGATCTTCCGAACTTTTTGTTCATTATTTGTTAAAATGAGTTGGAACCATGGCCTACTTAAAAAAGAAGATATTTTCGCAAAAACTTTGGTGTGCAATCAATTGCTTTTGCATTATCCATACGATGAAAGTTAAGATTAAATTGTTGTTTGCTGTTGCTTATCGTCCGCCAGAGATTGATTGAAGTGTAAAAGTTGTGCCGCAGTTGCTCTCTAGAAAATATGGCAGCGGAAGTGGTCGGGTCAAATATAGCCAAAGCTAATGGTACACTTTGCTTGTTGTTTCCTGGATGTAAAACTTTGTATGTACGCTTGTTGTCCTTTCTCAGGTTTGCCTGTAGTTTCTCATCTTCACCAAAGACATGGTGAAGCAGCTTCCATGAAATCTCCCCAGCAGGAAGATTAGTAAAGTCGGAAAATGAAATTCAGGAAAATAAATCGCCTGGAGTTCAATAGATTGTTTCATACATTGTTTCGCCTGGAGTTCAATAGATTGTTTCATACATTGTTTCGCCTGGAGTTCAATAGATTGTTTCATACATTGTTTCATACAGATGTACAGAGTCATAAAATAATGTTCTTCAATTTGACGTAGAATGATGCAAAATTACACTTTCATGCGATGCACTTCCATATTTTAAGAAAAGTTCGTGAAGGCGGACATGTTGCTGGGGTGATTGTCGAAATTACTGCTTTCACGTGAAAGCCTATTTCATGGAGAGATTGTATGCTTTCTATTATTTGGCCAGACAACCATTTTCCTTCTATTTTCGATTCTTGCACGGCTTTAACCTCGAAAGGCCCATTCTTCCGTATTCTCACAATCATTAATGTCATAATTCCTTTAAACAAATTGCCATTGTCATCGCATCCGATCAGCTTACTTTGCTGAAATTTCACCTCTTTGCTGGTACATTTGGTCGTTTAGGCTAACAGCACAATGTCTTTATCAATTTTGCGTTTGTTTAGCAATAGTTTGACTGCTTTCAATGGTTCCACTCCTTCCTGGCTTAATCTCTTTAGAAGGCTAACTGATGGCGAAGGAAAATGTTTGACAGGTAGTTGGTATGTTGGCAACAAAGTGTAGCGCAACATCAGGGCAAGTTGCAAAAGTTCTGACGTAAATTTTGGTCTATCTTCAGGTTTTTTTGTATCGGATTTGCTGTAGTTCTTCCATGATAATTGTGGCTCTATTATCTGAAAAACTTCTGATGTATGGTGGAAAGTTTTCCAGACAAGACTTTTTGGTCTGTTGACAATCTTTTCCTTTAACAAATTATGGAGGGAGGGGTATAGAGCAGCCAGAAAAGTAAAGCTTAACATGGTGGTCATTATCAATTACCATTGCTTCAGTATCTGTGGGAATGTCGAATGTCTTGCAATTTTTCAGTTTGTAAAGCACTGCTCCATTTTTATCAATTTGGAACTTGTAGCCACTGGGACACAGGCTTTTACCAATGCTGGAAAAATCTGAAATTTTGTCATGGTCATTAAAATCATCAAGCTGATTAGGTAATGCAGTCACTCTACTTGAAGGGCTTTTTTGGGCCTTGGGTGTGGGCATAACTGATGGGGATATGGATTCATTGCCAGAGTATATAGAAGGAACTGGTTGTAATTCCCATCGTAAGGTTGCTCGTTTGCCAACTTTCAAAAACTTTTCTTCAAAATGTTTGGAACAAACACAAGAACGTCGCGTCGGAGCCCAGTCTCTTCTATTTACAAACCTAATCCATTTTCTGTTTAATGCTGGGTTTTCCAAAGGAAAACGAAATACTGGGAATTTTTCAGGAATAACATTAATTTTATGTTGACGCTTTTTGTATTCCGTTTTGCAACAGGCAACAACACATGTATTTACCATAATTATGCCAAAACAATTATTGAAAGTAACTAAAACAAGGTAAACTCGTTTTGCATAGATTGCTTTGAACTTGAAGAACAATCCTACTTACAAAAGTGGAAATCAAAATTGGCATTGCGTTTTAGTAGTACTATATTACGTGCAGCTAGCTGACTAAAACTCAAATCAACGAGCTTAAAATTCTTTAAAATGAATATGGTGAACTTAGTTAACTATTGTGTCATCAGAAATTAAGACTTCATCCATGGCTTCATCTACCGTGACGTTTGTCTAACGGTACTATTATCTACTTCGTAAATGTCCTCCCAACACTATTAAGTTATAAGTAACTTACAGCAAAATTAACAACTAATAACGATAGTCAGAACAGCAGATATTGGATAGTTTCTACTACCTAGCTGAACTTTTTGAACTGTGCTTTGCATTCTAGCACTATTAAACGACTCGAGAAAACAACGCTGAAAAGCACTTTGTTGAAAGATTATGAAGGATTAGCTCTGCTGGAAACCAACAGTTGAAGAAAAGTAAACAACTGCCGCGCAAATTTTACCAGTCCAATTTCGCGCTGTAAGGTAGAATATTTGGCCATGGACTTCTAATTTAGAAGTCCATGGTCTGGCTGTCTTCTTTTTTAAGTAGGCGATGGTTGGAACAACTAGTCATTAATTTTGTTTTTTAATAAGTTTGGTTGAGTTATAGTTGGGCGATTAAAGGTCGGTTAAGTCAATTTATATTTGGCTGCAGAAAATAACAAAGAAATCGTGGTAACCAAGTTTGACATTTGTAGCATCAATACCAGCAAAGTAACGAAGTAGTTTTTTTGTCGTTAAGTCAGTTTATATTTTCGCACCTGATCATGCACATTTTGCCTCATACTATTTGCTTTTGCACTTTTACTTCTCAGTTTTATTGGCAATATGATAAGGTTTTATTTTGGAACCAGTTGGAGAGAACGATCAACATCACTCACAGCATTTTTGCAATCAAAGTAGTGGTATATTTATAGCGTAAAATATTTTGGTAAGCAAGACCGAGAGTTTCCAGCGGAAGAAGAATGGAAGTATAGGCTGGGACGGGAACAAATTTTTGCTTGACACTGTTGTGGAAGCTATAAAAGACTATTGCGTGTGCGTATGTATAGACTAATGGTTCTCAACTTGCAATATGCTTTTCTCTTTTTATTCAGTTTAATGGATTTACCCCCAAAACACTCAAGCTGAAATTGATTTTTTCAAACTAGAATCTTTTTTTATTTGTAGAGATCAATTTGCACAAAGTGGTTGGCTTTATTCCATTTTTATTAGTTGAAGACGTTGTTTCGGAGATTTACAAAATTACCCTCAAAACTGAAGAAATTTTCCACAGATTACGAAATGCTAGTATAGACCAAACATTATCAAACTTATTTAGGTCAATGTGTATGCATTACGACTAAAGAACAAACCTTTTTTTGCTAAGTCAATTTATTTAGTGTTTAGGTCAGTAAAAAATCGCCTTACTTAAAATCCCAATCTGTGTTGATTGCAGCTGTTGTTCTATCTTCATGTCATTGATATTTGCTGAAAGTGATGGAACATACGTAAACTTTGCCTATAACATACCCCCACAAGAAAAAGTCACACACAGTGAGGTCCAAGCATCTGGCAGATCAAGTGTAGAAAGCGAGGTCTTAGGCACCTTCCTACCAATCCATCGCTGAAGCACGTTTTTATTCAGATAAGCTTGAGCCCTGAGATGCCAATGGGGTGGTACTCCATCTTGTTGAAGACTGAAGTCATTTGAATTTGCGTGCAGTAAAGTGAATGGCCAGTTTTGGAGCATTTCGAGATAGGTTGGTCCTGTAACGGTGTTTCCTTCAAAGAAAAGGGACCCTAAACCTTTTGTTGAGACACAGCACAGGGGAATTTTTTTGATTATCCACACTGTGACGGTTGACTTGGCCGTCAAACGGGAAATCGCTTCGTCACTAAAAACTAGACGTGAAAAGAGGGTTTCATCATCTTCCACCATCTCCAGCATTGACTCATAGAATGTCCTCCGTGTCGCCCTGTTCTCAGTAAGTGCTTGGACGAGACTTCGTTTGTATGGCTACATGAGTAGTCTTTTTAACTACACGCCAGACAGTGGTTTGAGGAATCTCAAGCTGACGACTTGCTCGACTTGTAGACGTTCCCAGGCTCCTCTCAAACGCGTCGTGAGTTCCCTCTACATGCTCCCCTGAAACATGTCTTCGAAAACTATTTGCTTTGCACAGGCGTCCACTCTCTTTAAACTCTCTAACCCACCGTCGAATGCTTTCACCATGGGGTGGATTAATACTGAATTCTGTTCTGAAAGCACACTTCACCGTAAAAATGGCGTTGGTTTTCGCGAACTCGCAAACACTTTTGCTGAGGAGTCGCTATTTTTTGTGTAATAATAAAAAGGTGATCTTATTCAATGCCACTAAATTGATACTTAATCAATGTTGAATAATTACTCGATCAAACAACTACTGATTCAATTCATTACAATGCTGTAGATCTGAAAAAATTCATAGCGATTTTGGCGTATTTTTTTGAATCACCCTGTAGTATTAGAACCACTTTCTTTTAGGCCAATGTGTTTCGGCACTCGCATTATATCAAGGCACACATTTTCATTCCACATCTGGTGAATTAAGCTTGAAGCATTCTAAGCAGTTTGAATTAAAGACCTATAATTGTGTTGATTTGGGCAAAAGTGATTGCATTTTGTGGAAACGTTGAGCAGATTTAAATGTTAACGCACTAATCTTAGCATATACTTAAAGTTAGGACACACGCTGAGATGTCCGAAGCTTGAATCAGAGCAATTAGCTTCATTCGTCATAGTAATGCATGGTTTGGCCCAACCTTTTAGTTGATGCTTTTTTTTTTACAATTGTGTGGGTTTAAAATTGCTATCATTAAGCTTCGTTTATTTAACAGGGCTCAAATTAGTTTTATCGCCTGCTAGATACGCTTTGTTCTGACGCTGCACTGGATTTATTTTCTACGAAATGGCGCTTGCTGTGAGTGTGTTAAAACAACAAATTGAACAAGCTAAAGAGAGCTTGAAGAGCGTTGATGATAACATAAAGAAAGTAACCGGAAGGGATCCAAATGAAAGCAGGTGAATTTTACTTTTCCACTTTAATTTTGTGTTGTTTTTGACCTTATTGAAGTTTGTCGAAGAGTGAGTGAAACACAAAATATATTAGAGAAATCACACCAATCATACCTAACACAAAAACGATATAAAATGAACAATCCGCGACAACCTTATTTCGATTAAAAGGGGCTCGTCAGGTGAGTGAATTTGTTGACTTTATATGTGCAAATATCCCACCTGAAAGGCAAAATTATACAGCAGTCCTGCTATGCAATGCACAGTAGTGAGAGCCAATTTATTGTGTAATGTGTGAGTGAAATTCGTTAATTGATTTCATTACTTAAAATTTATTCTCATTTTTCGACACCATGTAACTTTGTGTTTGCGAGGACAAATGTTTTATTGTGAATTTGATAATGTATTTTTGTGTCTTTCATTGTGTTCATTATGTAATGAGACATTATTAGTTTGTATTTTTTTTGTAGATTCGACCGTGGACGAGGCTTAAGGGACTCTGCCAGACTGGGAAGGTTCGACGCCATTATCATAAATACTAGTTTTTGCTTTTAATTGAGTTCTTCGCGTAGTTGCATTGCTGTTCAATTGGCTCTGCCTTACATCATATTTTTACCTTGACAGACGTCGTCCTACCGACAACGACGATCGTGATAACGGGGAACCCCCTGCGAAACGGGCCGGAGGATTATTTCGCAGGTAGCTGGTTATTATAGGGTAGCTGCGTACGACAACCTATTGCTGCTATTTCGGTCAGTTCGCGACTTCAAGTACAGTGCCAACTACATAGTTACCACTTATGACATCACTGAGCTGTTTAACTACAGTAGACGCCGCTTAATATGACCACCTTGGTACCAGACCATTTTGGTCATAATATCCAAATGGTCATAAAAACCGAAGCCTCCATAACAGCTCCTGAATCGACGCCGTAAGCCGCAAGAAGTCCAAACACCGTCAAATTCATCGTTTAACCGAAGTAACAGTGTGATGTTGGCAGTAAAACAAAGTACAGTATGTAACGATATGTTGAAAAGGCTAAGTTATAAGTGCGTGGCGGGAAAAAATACTGTACTGTAATAAGAGAGATGGAGAAAATGTTGGTCATATTAAACGGAGTAATTCCGGACTATACCACATTGGTCATAATAAGCGCCTCCTACTGTATTTTTTTATTTCGCCGTCCATGCTTCTATCGAGCTGAGGTTGTCAAACCTGCCTTCAAAACTACTGATAAGCCATCATTAACGTTTAGGTGCAGAGCACGACCAACTGCCCGGCATAAAACGTCACATTTTATGACAAAATATATTTCAGGGGTCCTCCAGGGGCGCTGGTGGGGCGCCGAGTGATTGTCGGCGGGAGGCGCGCTTCCCAGAAACGACAGAGTGACGAGGAAGACGACGACGAAGTGACAGTAAAGGTAGGAGAGAGAATATTTAGTTGATTGCAATGTGCTTGATGCTACAGCTTAATAACTACTAATTTTTGTTTGCAAATATGCGTGGCTTTCTACACCGCTATGTTTAGCTCCCTCTGTGACGTGGCTGGGAATCGAATCTATGATTGTTCGTTTTTTCAGCCTTCAGTCCAGTCCTCGGTGGTTTCCACTGAGAAGAAAATAACCAAGAATCAGGTTATCAACGCACAGAATGTGGATGAGAAGGGGAAGGCCAGGTAAGGAAAAATTGGGGGTGCTTGATGATGATTGCCCTAGTGTTGTTTAAAATATAGCGAGCAGTAGTTATTCAGTTCTATATCACGTTTTCTCTTCTTTATAAAGTTGGCCGGTTTTTCGTAATCTTTTCGCAGTTTTCCGCACTCGATTTCGCAGCATCGCTCGATTCTAGACGTCCTCCATCTTTAAACCTGTCTTCTCTATCTCCTTTTTCACTTGCTGCCTCCAGCTATTCTTCTGTCGTCCTCGCTTTCTGTTGCCGTTCACTTTAAGATGAATGGCATCTCTCAAAACACTCTTATATTTTCTTCTCAGCACACAATAACTTTTGCCCACCCATGTACAATTTCTTTTAACCTCAGCTTGCCTGTTTGTTTTTTAGTAGTCCTTTTGTGCATAACCTTTCTACCGCACTTGGCTCTCACCATAGCTTTTTCCGTTCTCCTTACACCATATCTCGCCATACAGTATTGCTTATCTTGCAATGTAATACGTGATGGTGATCTGTGCACATCTTAAACGTACTGGTGACCTTGCACATCATTTCATATGCCACTTCCTCTTGTCGTATTGCTTCAGCTCCTCATATGCCACTTTTTCTTGTCGTATTGCTTCAGCTCCTCATTTGCCACTTCCTCTTGTCGTATTGCTTCAGTTTCTCATTTGCCACTTCCTCTTGTCGTATTGTTTCAGTTTCTCATATGCCACTTCCTCTTGTCGTATTGTTCCAGTTCCTCATATGCTACTTCCTCTTGTCGTATTGCTTCAGCTCCTCATTTGCCTCTTCCTCTTGTCGTATTGCTTCAGCTCCTCATCTATTCAAGGGGAAACCACAACATTCTATAAAAAAAATTACTATGTTTTTCCTAAAAGATAACTAAATCGTTCTAAAGTTAGTAAAAATTTACGAAGAATAGGTGAACTGTATGCTACCCTTCCGTGGAGTATTTGCGACCATTTCTGGGTTGCTATTTCATGGTTTGAGAAACGTTTAGTTGGGTAGGACGACTGTGAACCTACTTGAACTGGATGAATTTGCAGGAATCGTAGGATGTTCGGCATGTTGATGGGAACACTGGTTCGGTTTCAGTCAGAGGAGAGCAAGGCCAATCTAGCGGTGAGTGTCACGTCATGTAGTTGATCTGGTTAATCCTGATGCGTGTCAGGCTGTTAATTTATGGGAATATAATGTCTTTGGGTGGTCACTTTGTAATCGACTGGAATTTATCCCGCAATCTTTTTTGGTGTTCGCAGATGAAGCAGGAGAAGCGACGAAGCGAGATAGAGCGCCGTCTGGAGGAAGCGCAAGCAATGGATCGACGACGGATGGTGGCAGAGCGGAGGGAGTTGTTCAGCGAGCGACGAAGCAAGCAGTTGAAGATCAGCTTACTGGAGGAGAAGGTGGAGCTCTCGGGCGAGGTGCAATGAGATTATTCTTTCATATTGCGATCGAAAATTTGTTGATGTACAAATAGGGATGGGCAATTCAAAATAATTTACTAGAATATTCTAGAATAGTTAAACCGAATCCAGAATCCGAATCTTTTTCTTGCAATTAGCACAATCAACATGAAAGCATTTATTACAAGTTTACAAGAATAAAAGCACAATCAGATAACGAGATTATTGCAGTGCAATACATTTAAGCTTTCTACATCTTTGCCTGTGTGTGCGATTTAGTTTTTGGATCATTGCATGCAATGAGTGTTCTCTTTAAACGCGAAAAAAGTGCGAATTGGTGTAAACATTTCCAGCGGATTCGCAGTTATAACTCCAAGATGCGTAAAAAAGTCCGGCGGTATTTGTTAATTTTTTCGCAGTTGTTAAAATCTTTCGAATCAACTGTTTCACGTGAAAGACAATGAATAAGAATTGAAGGTTGAACCGTCGCTTTTTTAGAGAAGTGTAACGTCTTGCGTAAACAACGCATGATTCTGACGCAACAGCGAATGAGGACGACTCAAAATCTTTGTATCGAAAATTATCACTCAAGTAATTGACACAAAGTAAATAAAAAAGTTTTTTTCTTTACTTTTTCCAATCGGTTTCAATCGTAGCTAAAAAGCTCTCAAACATCAGTTTAACACAGACATCATTTTTGGAGGGAAGTTTGAAGCTGGAAGTGGTTAAAATGTGTATTTTTTTCTTTACGCTTCAACGCCAATTTCAATAGTGCTTGATAAGATAAGAAAGCGCACAGCTCTCTGTTTCAATTTAGCACAAAAACACCATTTATTAAAGGAATTATTCAGTTTTTGTTAAATACTAATAAATAACCTTTTCACTCTTGCCAATCATAAAACCAAAAGTAAAAAAAATACGACTTCTAAGTTCTGATCAACCCCTAAAATGTGAAGCAAAAAAAAGTGGATTCTAGTTTTGATCCCTTTAAAAGCGTATGTATTAAATTGTAGCCTTTTTTATGTAATCTACTTGAAAGGTAATTTGAAATACTTCTCTCCCCCCAGAAATTTTGAAAACTCTGCGCTTACACCAATAGAGTTGTTGTTTGGACTTGCTTTTACATTTATCTTTAAAGATCTTTAACGCGCAGTTAACTCCAGTTCTTGCTGCGAAAGACGTAACAGAGTAAACAAGATACAACTCGCAAGCTGGCGTCTTAATCAAATTAAAAAATAAAGATTGTTCGTGACAGATGATAATGGCCTAAATCAGAGATTTTTAATCGGCGAACCATGGTCTTTACGGGGCAAGAACTTTATTTAACCTTCTCATTGAGTGAAATTGGAAAATCTTAATGATTTGTTTTTTTATTTTATTTGGACAGCATTCCTGAAATTTACATTGACAACTTTTTTGAGGTCGCCCATAAAATTGAGAAAAATTAATGATCGGGCCACGTGTCTCTGCTTTTCGAAAATGGGCCACACACAAAAAACGGTTAAAAAGCACTGAACTAGGTTAAACGTGCCATAATTGAAAAAAATACGACTGAGGGAAAAACAAAGGGTGCGGTTATACGCAAATCAACGTTATAGGTAAATTTTAAGTATCCGAAATACTGAAATTCTGCAGGGACTGAGGAAAACGTTACGTTATTAAAAGCAGGTTGACGTCATAGATAAAGCCATTAGACTAATTCTACTGTACAATCACAGACATGTTTTTTTACAACTTCAAAATACGCTACTTGGGCTGATGTAGCGGTTTGTTCAGCAATGTCCCCTTAAATTTGTCCGGCGGTTTTTGTACATTTTCTAGCAATTTCGCACTTGCGCCGACGGTTATACACTTACTAAAATCTTAAAGGGAACACTGCATGTAATTGATACTTTTACAAAAAGAAAATCTGTGACCAAGCAACGTGATAAAGCTTGTAAGCAGGATATAAACCGAATGCTATTATTGGATTCGGATAGTTTGGGATTCGAATCCTTCGAATGCGGTATTCTAAATTGCCCATCCCTATGTACACACACGATTGCGTAACGAATTATGTTATTGTGGCGAGCGCAGTCTTCGTGATTTGCTGACGGCAAGAGATGAAATAGCGACTGCTTATATTTAGTGCGAAGATTGGGAAAAGGAGTGGTCGAAGAAGAGTAATTTTCTGATCACGAAGACGGAACCTCGGGTGTTCTTTCTGCCGAAGGACAGCACTGGGAGAACGATTCGCGCGATGAAAGACACTCAACAATTCATTAGAGGTATTCTGCTACTTTGCTTTACCATTGAACGGTCGATCGGGGACTGAACTACACTGTATGCTCCAAACCCATTATCTGCTCATAGCCTGTCAGCTATTCCCGTTTGGAAATTTGTGTTGTATTACTCTTGCCCGTCCCGTGGTCGTAGGTTGAACTTGATTTGTTTTGGTCACTTATCTTCGGGATTGTTATTTTTATTGTGTCATTTTTGGTATTCCGATTTCAACTATGATATCCCAGGGAATTGATTTGTGCAATGTTACCCAAGGAGTTCCAATTCTCGTTATGTTTTCCCGGGAACCATAATTTCTATTTTGCCAAGATCCTAATTCTTTTTATGCTAGACCCAGGATTAGGATTCCCACTAAATTATTTTTAGAATTTTTATTCCCATTGTGTTAGAATCGGGATTATGATTTCCACCATGCCTTGTTCTCGCCAAGGAATACTAACTATTTTTTCCTGGAACTTCCAGAATTATGTGTAAAGCAGAACTGTGGGAGCCCACCCTATTCATTTAGAAACCTCCATCTCCCAGCAGTTCTGATGACATAAGGCTCACGTTGCGGGTTCAAAGCTTTCGCCGATCAGCATTTCAATTACTTTTCAGAAAAAATCAGTGAAGGAAAGTCATCGTTGGAACGTACGCTGAAGGAAATCGACCGAGATATTGAAGCTCTTGCAGGGGACGGTAAAACCGGGGAGGCAGGGAGGAAGAAAGAGGGAGGCAAGGTGGAAGAGGTGGATGATTTGTTGGAGGAGCCGGCGGGAGATATTAATGTAGAAACGGAGGAAGGAAAGGAGGAGGAGGGATCAGGGGATGAAAAGGCGATGTCAGAAGATGAGGGTTCTTCGCCAGGGGAAGAGGAAGCAACGCAAGTGCGTGGGGATGTAGTGCCAGAAAAGGAGGGAGCAACATCGGGGGAGGGAGGAGCAATAGCGGGGAAGGAGGGAGCAACACCAGGGGAGGGAGGAGCAATGGCAGGGAAGGAGGAAGAAACACTGGGGGAGGAAGAAACAATAGCGGGAGCAACACCAGGGGAGGGAGAAGCAATGGCGGGGAAGGAGGGAGCAACACTGGGTGAGATGGATGGAACGTCTGAGGAGGAGGAGGAGGAAGCATTAAAGACCAAAATCGCTGTTCATGGGGAGGGAACTGCATCGCCAGGGTCAAAAGGTTTTAAAGATGAGCAACAAAAAGATTATGAGGTTCGAACTCACAACGCTGCTGGGGAGGAGCCACCTAATGGTAAGTTAGCAGATCACAATGAAGGCAATCATGATCCACCAGAAGAAAGAAAACTGGATACGAAAGAAAATCCTAAAGCGGAGACTGGAAAAGAAGGGCAAAATGCGACTGCTGAAAAAGTTCACTCTGGAGCTGAAGAGGGAAAAAATTCTAAAACAGAAACTGGTTCTCAACCTAAACGGAAGCAGAACTCTGATGTGAGGAGGCGACGGAGGAGTGCTTCTCCAAAGAGGAGTCGGTCTCGTAGAAGTGTTTCCCGCTCAAGGAAGACTCCTACAAAACACAGACGGCATTCTCCCGAAAAGCGGAGAAGCCCTGTACGAAGAAAGAGGAGCCCTGAGCGGAGAACTCGCAGAAGGAGCTCCTCGTCTTCCGGATCTTCATCAGACTCTGACGCGTCAAGATCACATCGCCGTGCGCGCTCGTCGTCTACCTCATCAACTACGTCATCATCATCACGCTCAACGCCTTCACCAAAAAGACACCATAGTAACCGGAAACGAGATGGAGGATCGGCAAGTAGGAGGCATTGAAATTATCGCCGCAACGAAAGCGAGCGAGCAAGCGTTCAACTTTTACAACTCGGTATGTCATGGTGTCTAGGCAATAGCCATACAAACGATCGATGGTTGGTCATACGGAATTACCTTTGTGAATTTACTATTGATTGTTAATCAACCATGCATGACCATCTAGAGGTTCTTGTCATCTGACAACATTCAGTGCAGACGTGACCTTTTCATATATGGATCGCGATTCTTTGTAACATAAGGCAATTACAGTCGTGTTATTTTAAACTAATTTACGCGATTTTGATTCACGAAAGCGACTGCTTTGTTTAAAAACAAGTGTGCAAATTGCTTAGAAATCGCCTTTTGCAGCATCGCAAATTGTTCTTGATACTAGCTGTCTCAGAAGTTTTTGACAGTAATAAATCGTATTTCTCATGTGATTGTTTGCTGTTCTGACAAATATCAATTCTGTGAAGCTGGTTCAACCGATATTCTTATATCTGACAATACTGATGAGGACGTTGCTATTTTCAAAACTTAACCGTGAGTGTTCCTTCCTAAGTAGATTTTTCAGTTACGAGCTATAGTTCGTTACTCGTAATTTAAATTACTCAAAGAAGTATATTTACGTCAATAATTTAATTTTTAACTACTTCTACTTTTGCTTAAGCAGGTTGAGTAGAAAGTACTTGTTGAATAAAAGCTTCTTTAATTTAGTAGATGCTAAAAATTGATGTCTGCTGAATTGGAATGAAGGCGCCAACGTAAAAACAGCGTTAAAATCAAGATTTTGTTTTTTGAAAATCCTTTATTGAAGTGGAACATTGTAAGGATACCTGCAGTCATGGCAGGAAAGTTTGGAAACTATTTCCGATATTTCGATTGGCACTACCGGGCTCTTCGTATTAAGGATTCACCTCTGACGGAGACGACTCTTCTTTGTTGGTGTCACTGGCACACGGCTTAGACCTTCGGACAGCTGTCTATTCAACCAGACAAAAACAAGCAATAAAATCAAAAGAATGTATTGACAGCAACACGTTGAAAACTTTGAGCAGACAGCTTGAGATAATTAACTGAGCTTTATTTTCCTTATTGTTAACCGCAGAAAAGACCCTCCATGTCGAATGCACATAATTTCTTAAACCTTTAAAGCAATGTGCTTTCGCTTTTGTCGTGCTTTTTTGTAGTGCAGGACGAGGTTGTTTACCCGACCCCTTCCGAGGGATGAGGGCATGGCGGAAGACCATGGAGCCCCAGAAGCCGAGCAACTCCCCTGGGTTTGGACCAGAGGTCGTAGAGAGATAGACAGTCGCCAAAGAGTCCGTAGCTGGACAATGCAGAATGAGATGTCCTGGGACAAGTGTCCACAGGCGCTGCAGGAAGAATTCTCGATTCTGCCAATCCTAGAGAGATAAAAACCTAAAAGAAGGCTGTGTCCGTTGCAGCGAAGACGAGAGAGGACACAGCGAGCATGACGAAGGAGCACAAGTTCCTCGGGGGAACCTGTGTGTCAAAGAATTTAGATGAGACAGTACGCCTCCAGTCCGAGATAAGAGAAGAGAGACTCCAAAGGATTGCGGAGGGCGCAAGCAGCGCTCCCGTCTGGCTAGCTCATCAGCCGAGTCGTTTCCCGGTAGAAATGAGTGTCCAGGGACCCATTGTAGCCTGATAAAACAGGAGGAGAGAGAATACAGATCTGCCACAGAGTTTGAGATAAGAGGAAAGATGGAAGAGAGGAAAGAACCAGAGTCAGATAATAGGAGAAGAGAAAAGAAATGGCAGACTTGTTGGTGCTGCTGAAATCAGCAAAGAGCGTGCAGAATGGCGCAGGCTTCAGCGGAAAAACTGGAGCATACTGGGCCTGCCGAATAGAAAAGAGGGGCCTCCGTGCCACAGAGAGAGCAGTTGGCAAGGACGCCGGAGCCGCCCTTGCCAAAAGGAAAAGGAACAGAGCCGTCTGTCCAGAGTACCAGATCATGAAAGGGGAGAAAGTCAAGGTGGGCGCGAGCCGCACCTTGGCGAGAGAGGGGGATCAGAGCGAGAGCATGGATTGGAAAGGGTGGACTCCACCGTGAAGGAATGCAGATTCCAAAGAGGACAGGGAGGGCAAGTAAGAAGAGCCTCCCTAGAAGAAGTAGAAGGAAGCATGAGCGGGCGAGTGGACGCAAAAGCTCTCCTGAACGATATGCAGAGTCTTGGTTTCACTCCAAGTCTGGCCAAACCTGAAATAGGAAAGAAAAGTTGGGAGACGAAGAGCCCGCTCATGAGAAAAAAGTGTGAAATGAGTCAGGGTGACTCGTAGGGGAGGTAAAGAAGCCTCGGTGAGAAGAAGTGGGATAGGGGACGACGAGAGGCAGCCGATGATGGCGCGACTGGCCGCTCGGTGGAGGCGTTCCAATTTGGTAAGATTGGTAGCGCTTAGGAAAGGAAACCATCCGTGTGAAGCGTAAGTGAGAAGGGACCGAAGAAAGGCTTTATACGGAAGAGAGAGGGACTCCTTAGAGGGGCCCCATGATGAAGCAGAGATACAGCGTAAGGCCTTGAGACGTGGGAAAAACTTGGCCTTCAGCGAAGATACATGCTTAGAAAAGGAAAGAATGCGGTCGAAGGTGACCCCAAGACAAGTTGGAGTTGGATTGAAACGGAGGGAGGAGGAGTTTGGATTGGAGGTTAGCTTGGTGGGGATCCACTAAAAAGAAGGAGGCCTCACATTTGCTCGGATTGAGAGGAAGACACTAGTGCTCCAATCGAAACAGAGCTCCTTGTGTGGCCTCCACCGCAGTGGGGACCGAGGGGGAGGAGGACCAAATGGCCAGATTGTCAGCGTAAAGAGAGCAACTGACGGAAGAAGGCAGAGAGGCCGGAAGATCATTAATGAAGGGAGAGAAAAGTACAGGGCCAAGAACGGATTCTTGCTAAACACCTCGACGGACTCGAAAGGAACGACTTTTGTGATTTTGAAAAACCACACAAGCGCGCCTGTCAGAAAGGAAAGATTGAGTCCAACGAGCAAAGCAAGGAGGGAGGCCAGCCGAAATGAGTTTGTGAAAAAGGGCGGGATGCCAGACAGAGTCAAAAGCTTTGGAGAAATCGATAGTAGAGAGAATCGTCCGAGAGCCCGGCCTGGGTTTGTTAAACCCATCCGAAATGGACTGAGAAAGGAACAGAATTTGATCAAGTGTAGACCGTCCAGGGCGGAAACCGGCCTGGCGGGGAGAGAGAATGGAATTAGATTCCAGAAAGAAGAGTAGACGGGATAGAATGATGCGTTCAAACAGCTTTGATACGCAGGAGGTGAGAGAGATAGGCCGGAAGGAAGCAGGAGAGTCAAGAGGCTTTCCCATCTTGTGGATGGAAATAATGTAAGATGTCTACCAGAGCGAAGGTGAGAGTGCACAGATTTAGGGTTAGACTTAGGTGAAAGAGAAGAGCAAGTCGTCTGCCATGCTTCAGTCTTGGCCTTGGCGATAACTGACGAGGCGCGTGGAGAAGCGGAGATGTAAGCCTGGCGATCTTCATCACTTCTGTGAGCGGCAGCGAAAGCCTTGCGTCTTTCACTAACCGCTTCTTCCACCTCAGCAGAGCACCAGGGTTTAGGAGGGCGTTTGATGCGGCCGAAAGGATGGAAGATTTGGCCGCATTCAAAGTCAGAGAGGTAAAAAGAGCAGCAGCAGAGGAAAGAGAAAGAGACGAGTATTTCTCTGCTGAAGGACAGTGAGAGTCAAAATAAGAGGCAAAGCCATCCCAGTGAGCTTTCTGAAAATTGAAGGAAGGGGGACGCTCGTTGGGGCGAAAGACCGGAGAGAGAGGGATAGATCGAAGAAATGATAGATGGTCAGAACCAAGATCCTGAAGCACCTCACAGGAGCAAGAAAAGACAAGAGAGGAGGGAGCAAAGGAGATGTCAGGGGAAGAGCGACTGCCAGAGCAGCGATGGAGAAGGGTGGGTGTGTCAGGGTCATTGAGGGGGAGGAGGTTAGAAGAGATGACCCAGTCAAATATTTCCTCCCCGCGTGGGTCGGAGGTATCTCTTGAGTCCCAGAGGGGGTAATGGGAATTGAAGTCCCCAAGAATGAAGAGATTTCTGGAGGAGGGAAGGATGGAGGGAGAAAAGAAGTGGGTTTTGCCATCCTTTGGGGAGGAGCGAATGGGGGGGGGGGCGTACATATTAAGAAAAGAGAGCGAGGAGGATTTGTTTAGAGAGATGTTGATCCCTACATAATCCGAGTAAGGATCAAGCGAAGAAAGAGAGGAGGTAGAAAGCTCGGAAAAGGATAGGCCCTGCCTGACGAAAATGACAACACCGCTGCTAGCGTGCGTGGTATCGGAGGAGAGAATGCCATACCGGGAGTGGGTGCGATCAGAGCGCAGAGCAGAGAACCCAGGAATCCGGGAAGAGGAAGAGGAGTTAAGATTGGATTCCTGAATGCAGACAAAGTCGACAGGATGGGACGAAAGAAAGTGAAGTAGTTCAGTGCTCCTGGCTCGAAGACCTCCAGCATTCCATTGAAGAACCCTGAGAGAGTCACGGGGAAGAGAAGGCAGGAGGTGCAGAAGGACAGCCAGGAGCGAGGGACGGTGGTGGTAGGGCAAAAGGAGGAGATATATAATGGGCAGATGGGGGATAAGAGGTTTGGAGTCAAGGGTGCGGTGAGAGTGCAGCATTAGCAGAGGGGGGCCAGATTGCACAGTGGAAGTATACGTGTCGGAGGAGTCCGAAGAGGAAGGAGTCACAGTGTTACGACAGAGGGGGCAGCTCCAAGAGTGAGAGCGCTGAGTTTGGATAAAGAAAGTTGTGAGCACCTTAGATGGACCCATTTGGAGCAATCGCAGCATTGCACTGACTTGCCCCGCCAGGTCATATTTCCAGCGCACACAGAGCAGGGAAAGATGGGGCCAGGGTTGGGATGAACGTTACCGCTCATCAAGAGAAGGAGGAGAATGAGGAGACGAAGAAAGGCAAGAGTAGGGCAGGAGAAAAGAAAAAGAGAAAACAGGCGACCAATTTTAAAGATGCTGTGTGCTGCCCTTCTGCGTTCGTTCAGGGGCCAGCATAGCGAAAAAATAAAGGGGAGTGCCCAGGGTAACTGGGACCCTCGGGAAGGCCAACAGCCATTTCGACCCAACCCAAACGGGGCCGGGGACCGCACCACCACGTTGAGGTGGCTGTTGATTGGTGCAGGAAAGACGAGGTAGGTGAATAACTTTGAACCTTTGAATCTCTAGGAAGCTATTTTGTCATCCGACATTTGTAATTGGACAATTTTTTTGGCGTATTAAACATGTAGCTTTTGGTTGTTTGTGATTGGTCAATTTCTATAGCAAATTTTAAAAAAATGTGCCTTTGGTGTACACACTCCATCCCAATATACATTCCCCCCGTTTATTATTTATAAACCGGGCTCCTTGTTCAAGGCAGCTGCACTGCACCACAACATCACTGCCGAAATTGTAGCAAGTATGGCTACATTTAAACACAACTGAATGGTGACGGGGATAAGATAATCACTTTCTGAATTCTTGGCTTCGAAACTTCGTAAATCGTTGTTTTGCCGAATGAACACCAACAAGAAAAGATTATCGACCGCTATTCCGAATGGGAAGCAAAAATTTGTGAAATTTTTCACGTCGTTTATCCGAAAAAGTCTTCGCTGGTAGTTGTGAACAGACATACCAAAGATCTCAAACTAGTAGCCCTCTTTATGATCACTATCCACAAAGTAGTCCGTGGTTCAAAACAGGCCGGTGCCCCTGACATAAACTACATAGTCTAGGCCTATGGAGCATGTGCACAAAAATTTAATTTTGCAGCAAGAGCACTGTAATCATTAGCTATGAAAGGAAGAAAACAAATTAGTAGAAGTTTTTGGAGTACAATACTACTAGTAGTCGTACCGTATCTTGTTGTGTTGAATATTGCAACTGATACGATACATAAGCTGATCCAGGTTGCGCGCTTGAAGGATTCCTCGATTTTAGTTTTAGTGAGACGCACATCATGAAAACCGTCAGCCTTGCAGAAACCGTTGTAACATCTAACGGCCTTACACAATGTGTAAGTATAAACAAATTCCAGTGATTTCTTTTACACCACTGCCTATTATAATAATCATGATTCAAGTTTCATCTTAATTTTTTTTCATCTCAAAACTGTCATTTAAATGAAAAAGACGACCTTTGCTTTAGAGCGCCTATTAGCCGAAAGAAGGTTATTTGTTGCAAAAATTTAAAAGAATGTTATTTGGCTTTATACGTTTTTTTTTTATTTTCCATGCGAGCTAAAGTTGTGATCAGCAAAAAACGTGTAAGTGTGCTATTCTAAAGTTTGTTCAATGGTGTCGGCGCTACATGTTTTGTGCAAAGTGCATGTGTAACTCATTGTTGAAGCTTTTCTCAACGATAAGTATCAAAATGACACGGCTCTTCTTCACATGGCAAAAAACAAACAAAACAATATTATCGGTGTTACAAATAACACAATCACCAAAACAAACGAAAAAATATTTACCTCCCAAGATTTGCTCTAGCCTTCCCCCAAAATATTCTGCTGGCTACGAGCCTAGTTGGCCGTTCTGTTCAACAAAACATTAGCCCAATTAAAGACACAACCAAAAAAATTGTGGCGTAATTATCACTCACCGGTAGGACAAAAATTGGGATTTAATTTAGCATTGTTTTTTAACAATTTCAAATTGTGATTTCACATTTACATTGTGTGGTTTTACGATTCCATTAAAAGCTGTGCGTTACAGCAGAACTCGAAAGCCACATTTACAATGTTGTGGTTAAATTTGTGAGAGCTTCCAATGGGGTCAAGGAAAGGATGTCAAAAGAAAAGAAAGCGAAAAAGGCAAAGAACTGCCTCCGTCAAATCGGTCAGAATTTGTTAGTGTAATTTTGGTCATTTTAATTGTTTTGCTAAGAAATCTGGCACGAACTTACTAATCTATTTCTTAAAAAGGTAAAGTTAAAAAAGCCCAGTTTTCACCCACTGCTTTTCGACAGATTTTGGTTATAACTATTTTTCACACTATCTCCAACGTGTTGAGCTCCAAGCTGGTAAGGTGTAAATGCATTCTTTGGTATAACTCAACCAGAGGATTGAACTCCAGCCGACAACGGTGAATCAGACGCTTTAATTTCTACGCCATCAAGCCAGGTTTGGCTAATTTTGGTCATTTCGGCTAATTTCAGAAGTCTGCTAATGTTGCTGGCTAAAAAAACAAATATTGTTTTTAGCCATTGCATTTATACAGCAATCTTTTCAATTAACTAAAAATAAACAAGCTTTCTAATTTAATTTAATTTGTTATAAAACAAGCTTTTTAATTAACTAGAAAGTCAAAAATTTTTTAATTACGTAATATTTCCAGTCATATAGTAATACCTTTAATCAGTAAAATAAATCTAGTTAAAATTTAACAATTATGTAGCATGTTTTTCCTCAAAATTGGCTAATTTTTCTCTGAGGCATGGCTAAAAGCGCTTTAAACTATCTTCCGATTCAGCATCAAGTCGTAGCTTGATTAGTGAGGAAAGCAGGCAAGTTCAACGAGCTTCAAAAAGCAGGGCTTGTGGTGGGTACTAAGGCACGTTTGGGGCTTTAGCGAGCGCCAAAATTAACGATTGTTTGTTTCTAAAAAATGAAGCCACATTCGTGTCAAAGAAACTCCCTGCCCCCCAAGTTAACTTATCCGTACTTCAAAATATTAGATGCAACAGTTCTTTCAGATCGAAAGGAAGCGACGCTTTGTGGCGCAGTTACGTAGCAAATTGGAAGCACTCATCCGTGAAAGATGTTTCCCAACGTCCGAGGGCGCAACCGAGCTGATGCTACAGGTGTCATCATCTTTATAGATGATTTATTTGAAGATTTTATTTTTATAAGTCAACAAATGCATTAAATTGAATTTATGGCAATGAGCCTGAGATGAAGCGAAAGAGGAGTGAGAAAAGTTTATTGGAGGAAATAAGGATAAGCGGACTGCGTGTTTTTTAGACTCCGAGTCTAGCCTAAAGTTTTATAATCATGATCCAACTCGATCTGACTCCAACAATGTAGGCAAAACTGAGAGTTTACAATCCGATCAGTCCAGAAAAGATTCTGTTTGTTGAAACTGTGGTTGTATGATCATTAATTGTTTTGCAATGGTTCCACATAGCAACAATTTCAATTACGACTTAATTTACGACATCACAGAATTTTTTATTATGATACAAAAATAGTTTAAAGATTTATCTCAACAGTTCGGGTCCGACCCGATCCAACAGTAAATCCCAATCGACTCCGGTCAGGGTTTTGATCAAGCTCATCCTCATCTCTCGTAGAAAACCAATAAACACTGGTACGCTCGATCCGTCGTGGCGTTTGCAGCGTGCGACGTATTAAAGTATTCCGACAAAGTCTAATAACTGTTTGTTTGCACCCAATTGTGACGTCACAATCGTCAAGAATCTTCGAAAACCTGGCCTGCGTCGCTTTGAAGTTGAAAGTTTGTCGTTTCTGATTTTCTAACTTTGTTGAAGAGAGTAAGCTTGCGGTCTTCACGTCATTGCAACATACGACCCAATCTTGGTTTGAACCAACGAATTTCGATCTTGTCGGCGACGAAGTCGAGTGGTCGGTACCGTACTTCAACGGTTTACAATTGTGAAGTTGCTAACCCAGCATGTCGTAAAAAGCGACTCTTGGGTGCCCACCACTGGCAGTCCGCCTTGTTGGTGGTGGAGCTACCAGTCACTCATGACTGTTTCGAAATGGGCTGCCATCTTTGCCCTAGCCTAATTTCAATGAGGTTAACGGCATGAACCTGAATTGCCTTTCGTGCCATACCTCTATACCGAGGAAGAGGAGGGGGTAATCACAACAACACGAAGTCGAGTGGTCGGTACCTCTGTGTTACAGCGACCGCAATCGAGTGGTTTGTTTTTTTGTTTGTTTGTTTGTTTACCCCCTCCTCTTCCTCAGGATGGAGGTACGGCACAAACGGCAATTCAGGTTCATGCCGTCAAGCTAATTGAAATTAGGCTAGGGGAAAGATGGCAGCCCATTTCGAACCAGTCTTGAGTGACTGGTAGCCCCACCACCAACAAGGCGGACTGCCACTGGTGGGTACCCAAGAGTCGTCTGACATGCTGGGTTAGCAACTTCACAATTGTAATTCGGTGAAGTACTGGTAGGCCACCTGTATGCCACATAAAGGTGGAGGCGTCCCGTTAAGTGCCTTGCCCAAGGACACAACAAGCAAGCTTGTCGGCTTGTTCTCCACACTATTCCTTTTATATGTTGAGCGCCAAGCAGGGAAGCTGTGAATACCATTTTTTAAAGTCTGTTGGTATGACTCGACTAAGGGAATGAACCCCAGGTCTACCGACTACGAAGCGGACGCTCTAACCACTACACCATCGCGCCGGTCAATCGAGTGGTCGCGCGCTCAGCCTTCCTGAAGCTTTAAAGCAGGTCTGAACAACTGTCCTACATCACTGCCGCTCTGCTGAGAATCTGGAAGATAAAGTGCCTATTGTACAGACACTCTTGCCCAGCCCTTATTAAAAGTCGATGCCTTCTTGTATATTGCTGCAGCGCATACTAATAAATTCAGAACAATTCAACTAGTAACCGCCACAAGGCGCTTTCACTTCTTCACAACCAGATGGTGGGCTTAGAGGTTCGATTCCAGCAGGAAGTGTTTGCTTTGGAAGAGCACTATGTGAAGAATTACTACGGTCCTCTTCACGCAATGAGGCGCATGTTGATCGATGAAGAAAGGCATGGGTGAGTTGATGCCAGAGGATGAAAATGTGCAGTACTTATCATCTTGCTACATCTCTATCCCTTTTATTTTTTTCAGCAAAGCGGACTTAATTTGTGGAAAAAATTTCAATGAATGCAGGCAGTGTTTTTCCAGAAATTTGAAACAGCTCGCTGAACTTGATCTTCATTTCCGCTACTTGCAAACTGAAGGTACCCCGCAAGCTGCTTGCTTCAGCTGTGACCAGACAATCTACAAAATGCTGGTATCTAAGAGTCGCAAAAGTTTTATTTCATCATCAACCAGGAACAATCGTAAGCTGTCAGCGGCGCAGCAAGTGGAACCGATGCTACAGCCAGCCTTCCTATGAAAAGCATTTTTTGGATTTCAAGCTAATGCGTGTCTGAGTTTTCGAGCTCTGCTTTAGACCTCATCTCTAGGTTTAGTTTAGGAAGTGATAGTTATTACCTCCATGTTTCAGGCCGCTCTCCCCCAACCTGCACAGATTTCTGGCTTACCGTATTGCTGCACTCTGACCCCATCTTGCGGAATTTAATTCAACCGGGTGACGTTCACCTGCTACGCTACTTGAATGACATCAGAATAGAAACAGTGAAGGTGGATCAGTCATCGGAGATTCAAACTTCGAGCGCTTCTAGTGAGTCTTTTTGTAATTATCCTGCACACATGACTTATAGCCCTTATTTAACGCATGGCTAGCGCCGTCTATTACTTGTCTAAAATATTGTTTTATGGCAATGCATTTTATTATGACGTCACAGACAAAACAACCACCGGCTTTGATGCGATCTTCGAATTCCTTCCAAACCCTTTTTTCACCAACCTTCTTCTCACCAAGCGTTACGTCATTGATCTTTTTCCTGATCGCTGCGATTACGTCACCGCTCCTCACAACGACGTGACGTCCTATGATGCGTCAGAAGGATGGGAGGCAGATGGAGAAGGTTAGGTTTGATTGTTCAATTGTGAACTCGTTGTGAGGTAACATCGACGACGTAGAAAGCGACGAGAGTGAATCGCCTGCAATGAAATTTCATGACGTCGATCAACTGCTCGACTACAGCGGCCCTCAAGTGGTGGCTATCCAGGGGTGTCACATCGATTGGACCCCCTCAAGTAAGTGTAAAACGTTTCATATGAGAATCAAGCAAGAGAACAGTGATAAAATGTTTGCAGGATGCTCTTTTGTTGAGAAAAATTCCCACAAATTTCACCCCTTTTTTACGTCGCCCACTCCCCTCGTAAGCGCTTCCTCTTCTACTAATCTTTTATCACCTCTTTGTTATCCTTCATCTATTAATGGTGCACTAGATAGCACCACTGTCCTTCCCCCATCCCTCTTGAAACTTGGCTCCCATCTTCCGTTTGTGGACAGAAAGCATCCTTACGATGGTGGTGAGCATTCGAGAGATTGGCCCGAAGGGGAAGCAAAGGTGGGGACAGTCTGTGGTGGTGACGTGGCAAGAAAAAGCTTTTTCGATTTCTTTAATATGTCATGGACTGAAACGTCATCACAACTACGTCACGATGACGTGCATCGGTGAGTTGTGCTGCTTAGCAATGTTTTCATAACGCAGTTGTATTTGTTGTTATAGCCTTCCCTTTCTTTGTTTAATATTCAACTACCACTTTCCTCGTGGCGACTATTCTTTGAACTGATTTGTTATTGTAGCGATTATGAAGTCGGATCTTACATCCGGGATATTCTTGTACCACGTGCTTATCTGCTTTTCCGTCGAAAAAATGACAACTTGAGAGGTTAGCACTTCATTGATTGTTTATGGCGTAATAGAAATAAAAGCATTTTATATTATAGAAAATCATATCAACCACGTATTTGCTTCTCCCCGTAAAGCAAAAGTGGAGCTCCCTGGAGGGGTAAAGTTCAGTTGTTGTTTGCTCAATGATGACATCTCACTCAAAGCGTCGCGCTCTACGCTACGCACAATTCGAAGCAGCGAATCGCTCGGCAATGAAAGCGTGAACAAACGGCGACTGCGAGTAGTACGATCTGAGAGTGATGACGTGATGGGATCACAATGCAAGGACACGCGTGTTTCAACCTTGATATTGGAAAATAGCGAGCTTCCAATTCCCTCTACTCGTGCACTTGCTGATTGCAGCAAAGAAATTGCCACCTTTCCGTATGTGGAGGAAGGTTGGCCGCAAGGTAAGATGAAAATGAGCAGGAATATGTCGTTCTTTCGTCGTGCAGGATTAAATCGCTTCTTTATCGTAAACGATTATGTCGTTTTGCTATCATGTAGAATTATATCGTTTCTGCATTGTGTTGAATTATCTGGCTCTGCCATTGTTCAGGATTTTATCTTCCCACCGTTGCTTATGATTATTTTGTTTCTACATCGAGCAGGACGGCGCCACTCCGCTATTCTGCAAAATTATATTCTTCCACCACTGTGCAAGATTATATGGTTCCGCCATCGCATAGGGTTATATTTGCATGCCATCTTGCAGGATTTCATTGTTCGGCCGTTGAGCAGAAGTATATCGTTCCTCTATCGTACACAATTATTGCGCTCTGAAATCGTGCAAGATTTTATTGTTTGGCTATTGTACAGAATCATATTGTTTTTCCAGCAAGTAGCATGATATCTTCCTGGATTGTATTCTTTCTTTGCCGTGTAAAATGACTCTTTTCCTTCGTCGCGTAGAATCATATCGTTTTGTCATCGTCTTGTGCTAATTCTGCTGTTGTTTACTTCTTTTTTTTACTGTTTTCGGTAAATGTACGTTACATAGGCTGTGTCAATGTTTTCAGTAGTCAATCGGTCTTTGTAAAATAGGAAATGGTCCTGGTCTACTATGACGTCATGCCGTTCCACGCACCACCTAGCAAACCCCTCCTCATTCTAAATCAAACTTGTGCACGTATGTGGTGAGATGCTTTGCAAGCAGTCTCACGTAATAGCTGAAGTGGGAAGCTTGCTATCTACGTGTTGACTGAGGGATTGTGACAACACTATTTTCCATAGATGTTTGCGACAAAATTCCGAACACAATCAACGAAATTCGCGATTTTTCTCTTTTCACTTCACGCAAGATAGAAGATTTGAGAATTTACCAATCAGATCATCAGTGAGTATGACGTCAGCATTACGTCATCCTTCTTCAATTGCTATATGAAAAGCAGAAAGAATGAAGAATTAAGACGTGGTTATCAGTTCGATTTCAAACTCGATCAATCAATTAAGGGGGGTGGTAGAGGCGAGACGTGGTAGTTGTGTAGCGACTCATGCAGCGATCCAGCTTACTGCGCAGGAATGCTGGTCGAAAGTGATAACGTGATCAAGTGCTGTGATGTGTCCCTTGCCCCAAAGCAGGAGCAATCAATGAAAGCGGGACACAGAGCCCTGATATTAACTACTTCTTCGACCCTATGGAACAAAGTAGGTCTATCGTTTTAACGTAAGCTGTTTTGTCTTTGTCACAAAATTCCATTATATTATTGAATCACTTGTAACGTTCTTTGATTGATTGTTTGTTTAGGGGGCACGCAAAGCTTTTTACTCTTTGCTCTACAGAGAAAGAAAACAGCAACCCATTGCGGGCAACTTCCTCTAGCCAAGCAGCAAATGAAGAGAGATCGATACCAGATCAGTTCGGTCGGCCATCAAGCCAGTACCAACTAGCCAGCAGAGGTGAGCGGCTCTCACGTTCTGCCACGTATCCATACTATCCGTTTGCTTTGTTTAGAATTCAATGAACCGGAGCTGGACCATTAAAGTAAATCCTCCTCCTCCGGGAAAAGAGTTGCCAAAACGCTAAGCAATGGTTACGCAATGTCACGTGATTGTGTTGAATAAATTTATTTTTTCTTGAAGAATTGCTAGCATCGCGGGGACATCGGCCTTTACTGAACTAAGCGATTCCGTCGCGAATTGGCGTCTGTGAAACCCCTTCATGAAGCGTACCTTTCCGCTTACCTCAAATCTTTTAATTTTCACGAAACTTCTTTTTTTTCACTTTTATACCTAACTATTTCACTAGTAAATTATTCAACTTTCATAACTTTTTTTTGTTGTTTTATTTCGATTCTTTTTGTTATTTTTTGTCGTCTATTTTTATAGTGTTACTGCGCATTTATCCAAATAACATTTCAACTTTTTATTTTTTTTCATTCTGATTACCATAGAGTCTAACTCGGTGTTGGTTTTTAGACATAGCTATGAAGAAAAAGAGCAAAAACGACCTTCGCTCTTTAAATATTTTTGAAACCAATTTCTGTATTAAGTTGTTTTTAAGTAAAATCGCACAGTTTTTGCTTTTTTTGCTTTGCTTCACGCTCGGCTGTTGTTTTCTTTTTACTTTTCAATTTTATTGCCTTTTTGTTAATTTGTTGGCATCAACGAAAGAATAGGGTAATTTAAAATTTGAGCAAACTCAATTTGAAGTCTCAGCCATCACATTCTACTTTGCATTCAAAATTCACCAGACAAACTGATTTTACACATGAATTAGAATTTCATAGTTTTAGTCGCGTTTCTCTTTAAGAATATCCAAAATTTTTTAGAAAATTTTCTTCGTAAATGTCTTTCGGGCTATGCCTTTGGCTAAGACATCGTTTTCTTGGTTGCCAACAGCATCTAATATATCGGGCGTCTTACACGCTGGTCAGGTGAAACAATCAACCATTCTTTAAGTAGAAGCTTTACAATCGTGACGTCGGAGAACAGATAGCTCGAGGCATGTTTCGTCAAATCTAGTCAGGCAAGTTGATGAAGAAATTGAGCAGAGAGAGAGAAGTGGGTGCAAGCCAGGAGATCACCTCATCACAATGGCAGTTATGACGTTGATATGGTTGGCGGGAATGTTTTGCATTGTGACATCATCAGGAGAGATCGCAACAAATAGCGGTAAGTTAGAGATCAGGAAACTTATAGTGGGGGTGCGCGGATTATAAACCTCCTTGTTGAAAATTAAACATATTTCGAGGAAAAAGAAATACAAACTTTTGTCAGCAGGTGCATTGACTTCAAACCCTTTCAGAAAATCTGCGCCGATTTTGGTAAACTCTGCCTGAAATCTAGTTTACGCCAGGGGTGTCAAACTTGCGGGCTTCTGGGGGCCACATTGCATATATGAGCAATCGTGCCGAGGGCCGCATGAAGTTTTGGGTTTGGAGATCGCCACTTCTCTGGGCAACGATCTCTGTAATGTAGCCCGAAGTAAGATCGATCTCCAAAAAAAAGTCATCACCTTTACAGCATCAGTGAAGTTATCTCCGCATGACAAAAATTTGTTCCTCTCAAGTATGGCCTGTGATCAGAGCTTCAAACGTTTTTTCGCGATGATGCGTTGCAATACTGCCGAAGTTCGTTAGTAATTTCAGAATCGCCTCGCGGGCCGCACTGAAAGGCTACGAGGGCCGTGAGTTTGACTCTCCTGCTCTACGCCATTTCAGTCAGCCCTGCCACAGTTTTGCTCAACCCAGCGCTACCTTTAGCCGACTAGATAGTTTTGCTCAACCCGAGTTTCAGTTCTGAAACCATCTTGTGCATTTGGTAAATAATTCATGTTTCTGCTGCCAAAATAAATCTTTCAGTGGATAGCTCTGTTTTTGTACGGTTTCATCTTTTTCTTTTGGAGAAATTTTTCAAACAAGATTTAGAGAGATTAGAAGCAAGTAAAGGTTAGTATCATGCTACCACCCTCACTAATCTTTGTTTGAGTAGTTTCTCTAAATGATTAATTCAGGGAATGGTAGATATGTCATTCGGGGGGGGGGGGGCATAAGTCATTTGGGAGATGGATCAAGACCCCCTTGAATATCGGTTATTGCATCACACAATGATGTCAGCGTTTAACTTATCGCTCAAATATTTTTAATTTTTCAGACCCTCCCAACCCTGAATACCAACCAAACTGGGGCCTCCTGGTGGGAATTTTTGTTGCGTCATCGGCTGTTGCAGCCATCGTAGGGGTAGTGGCGCTGTTGAAGCCTCCAGTCATCCCTGAACTCCCGGAGTTTCGCGAACCAACCTCTCACCACAACCCACTGTTTGCAGCCGAAAGCGGAATGTGGCCTCATAATGACGCGGGTGCTACGTCATACAACGAGTATCCGCTTGGCAACGATCACGAAAGCTACCCAATGGAAGCGCTGCCAAGTCATCGCTCAATCCCCCCAAGCCCCCGAGCCCCATCACAAGCGTCGGGTTACTTCCCCTCTCAAAACTATCAACCAATGTATCCTCCAATTACGGTGATGACGCAACGAATGTAACTGAATTTATTTACCTTTGTTTTCCTGTTTGAATAATTTTTCTACTGATAAATAGCGACGTCGCGCGGTATCGGTTTTGCTCAAAGAAATGAAATGTATTTGTTGTTTTCCAATAAATTAATACAATAATGGCGTAGATAAGGCCACAATGCGTGCGGAAAAAAGAAGATGAAGAGGCTAGTTATTGCAGCATCTCATTGAGGGAAAATCTTTAATGAGTGGTGTACAATATCTCGACGGTGGTTGTATGTTGAGCATAAAAGGAGGTAGGATCTGATCAATCACATCATTTTATTTAGCGATTGCAAAAAAGTGGCAATTTATAAACACACACCATAAAATTAACTTTTGCTCAAGTCGAGCACTCAACCAATTGACAGCGAAATATCAAAAGATAGAGGTGACAAAAACAAAAACACCTCATGAAGCAAATGCCAAAGTAATCCTACGCAAGAAATATACCGGCATGGGTGCCTTTTTTGAAATTTTTCTTTGCGTATCTTTTCTTCCCCCTTTCTTCAATGAGATTTGTTTTGCTTGGATAGATGTTGCAGAGAGCAAACGACTCGTTTGATTCTAGAAGCAAATTCATGAAAATTAGGTGGCGCAGCCCAGACAGGTCCCATCCACAACTTTGATAAATATTTACTGTTTGCAAGCTTTAATTGTGTTTGGTTTGCTTAATTTAGTAGGCGTAAATCAGTCAGTTTTGAGTATTATGTTTAAATATTCTTCATAGACTATTACATCCTATGGCAGCTATTAACTACCTGCCTTACAATACGGAGAAAACTGGGCTCTGTCGCACTTGCAGATATGAGCTCTGCCGAGATAACTCATTTTTTAATCAAAACCGTTTGCATAGGTCCGGTTTTACTCGTTTAGCCATTCAATTGCGATTAGCGTCATCTACGACCGGAAACAAAGTTAGGAGCGCTAGTGAACCACTCACGCATAAATTGAAAGCTGTTTGCAAATGTGAAGAGAGGCAAAAATATGTTGGCAAGTTGTTGTGATTGTGAGGCCCAGTTGTGATAGCCTACTGCAGATGTTTGAAACAACTTGATTACTTGCTTTTTTCTGGGTAGGATACGATGATTGACAATCTATAACAGTCACTTGGTCATGTCATATGTCCCGTTTTTGCTGGAACATTCCCATTTTCAATGCATGGTAATGACTTCCCGTTTGGTGAGCTGGAATGTCCCGGTTAGGTAGTCAACATGTGGCGTTATAAAGCGGACGACTATTTGGTCGAACATCATGCCCTGCGGTTCAGTGATGATCGCGTTTAGATTTTGAAAATCCACATTCAATCCAAATTTATCCCAATCCAGATTTGCCTAAATAGAATTAAATCCAAATTCATTTTATATTGTGGTAGCAGTACTGTACCTTCAAGTCTGTCAGAAATGTTTAGCTTATGTTTAATAGTACGGTACAAAAAGCAGCGACCAAAAAAATGATAGCCATTCATTATTGGTCATATTGCTAAGAGTTAAAACCACACTCCAATCTGCTACAACACAGAACATAGAATAACCTGCTGGTGACAGTAGTTAAAACCCGCGATTACCTTTGTTTGGTTTAACGCGCAGAACGCGCTCGCTCCGCGCATTAAACTAAATAGAGAAAGAAAAAAATTTTCACGCAACGCCTGCAATCTACGTCTAATGGAAACCAGTCTTTAGAGTCTGGAATTATGTGAATTTATTTATTGTAAAATTGTCGTATTATTTGATTTTAATCTAAAAGTCTTTGGATTACAGACTTCTTAGAATGAACTGCAAAGTTACCGCTTTATTGTCAGTTGTTTGCGTTTTCTTTCAAATGCGCGTATTTCCATTGTGAAATTTTACCTTTTTTGAGTTAAAAGCTAGATGGTTTTGTGGAAGATAAGTTCGTCAAGGTCACCAAAATATGGGTAAATGAAACTTCGATCACGTTGGACTCCAAAATTGTGGGGATCGTATTTCAACAGCACGTCTGACTCCAAGAACGAATATATTGTAATCACAACACAGCGTTGAATGCACGAATCTTGATTTGAATTTAAACGAATCGAATTGAATTGAAGCCAATGAATTTGAATTTGAATCGAAACGACTGAACGAAAATAGCAATGCTTCTTTTTATATGCTTGTTTACTAGGTCACTCCGCCGCACGTCAGACGGAACCACGCCTGGCCATACGGCTTAGTCACCCAGTATTGTTACATCATGATCGATAGCTATGTATGTTCTTTTATGACCCGTTTGTAGGCCAGCGGATGATCTACAATAGCGATTACAGTACAACAACGAGCGCACGAACAGAACGAGAACGTTTATGAGTCACCCACATAATTTCAGCAAAACATCAATGATCCACAGTTTGTATCCCGTAAGGTCGCCATAGTTTGTTGTGTTATAAAGGTAATTAGTGGCCAAAATTTGGGGGTCATTCTTTGAAGTTTGCTGTTGTGAAATGATGGTGGTTTTGAGGATTGTGGCTGTACAGTACATTTAACTTTGAGCAATTTTATTTTTGTGATCTTCTTTGGTATGGCATTTTTTCGATCACATGGTGACAAAATGCATGGTCAATAATTGAGAACTGAATTAGGAAACCCACACATTTTTTCTGAATTGCATTTGAATTGCTTTTTTTGTAGTTTTCTGAATATATTTTCCAATAACTTTTGCTGCAGGATAGTGAAAGGAGAAGATTGGAGAAGGTTTGGAATATCTTCTCTGCAAAAACAAATGTGACAGTCGTAATGGTAACGGAAGATCATCTAAGAGCTTTAGAATTTCGCAAGGCTTTGGTGAAGATAACAGATATCTCATTTTTGGATCAAGCTGAAATACTCTGGGCACATGGGTTGGAATAACATTTATCTCATGTTTGGAAACCAAGTGATAAACAGCGACTATCTTTTTGATGAAAATCCTCTCGTGAAGAGATTTTTGTCAGAATTTTGCGTAAGCGATGCTAGCAAAGCTCAAAAATTGAACAAAAATGGGCAAAAACATTTGAAACATTTTCGATAAAAAAACAGAAGTATTTCAAACTTTCAAAAATTAGTACGGTAAAAATCTTTTCGTTTACCTGGAACATCAACGCCTGTCAACAAGATTTTTTTGAAGAACATGTGATCTGAAAAAAAAAGGAATGCTGAAGCAAAATATGAAAGACTTCGTGACTTCTAAAATCAATACTCATTTGTCTTGCAGTGACATTTACAAAAAAATTAAACTGAACGGTAAATTCTTGAAAAAGATGTTGAGTACCAGTACTGAAAAATATGAGTGAGAGAAAGCATAAATTTAACTAGAGTGCTATAATTATTTCTCTTTCATTAAATGCAAACTTCATTCGCTTGTTTTTTTTCATTTATTAGCCTACATTGTTTGATGATTTTTCTTTTGCTGGTAATTCTACTTTTGATATGCAAACTATAATCTTAGTCAATATATAACTACAAATATTATTAGCTTTACTTATTTGCAAGGCATGTTTTTCTAAAACATCCCGATTTAAAGCTGCAAAAGTATGGCACGTCTAGGGTAATTGTAAGTGTGATCACTTTCAAAAGTGATTTTTTGGAGTCTGAGTCGAAAGAAATATTTTTAATATTTTGCATCAGTGTCAAATTTTCAATTTCTCGAAAACAAAACGCGTTTTGGCTAAAAATATTTCGCAGAGTTACTTGTATCAACATAGCCCATTGCATCTCAAAATGCGATAAAAGCAGACCTTTTTTTGACCACCGAACTTGAAAAATAAATATAGCAAGCCGTTAAGGTTTTGTTTGAATACTGTGTGAGTTGAAAAACTTATTGAATTAAAAAATTTAACATCCTTTTACCTATTCTGAGACAATTACTCCCTTAAAAAAAATAATTTAAAAAAATTTTTTTTTCTTTTAAGCGTCGTCCTGGTGACGCTTGGAGAATCACCTTAAAATTTAGATTCAGCTTGGCGCGAAGTTTCGGAAAAAACTTTAGGTGTTAACGATGCACTTAGTAAGGTGTCTTCGCAATCTTAGGTGTCTTCACCGAATGCTGTGAAAGAAGTGAACAAGACTGTAAACATGTCAAGTAGTTGTTATTCAGTGTTTCAAAACCTTCTCCAGGGTCTATCTTTGCAAGAATTTCCATGCGGATTTGGATCTTGGGTGAGTTGCTCGGTACTTTAAATTGAGATATGTTGCCTAAAAGTAAGTGGCTGTTTTGCTGTCGATGGCATTTTGCTTATGGAAGGTATTTTGCCGTCACCATTTATGTGTGTTTATATAGCTATAATTGCTACACTTCTGGCAGTGTTGCTGTGGCGTGTGGATAGTGCAGCTGCCTTGAAATGCAAAGGTTGCAGGTTGAAATCCTCACTGGCAGGGTACTTAGATGAAGGCAGTGTACATTGGAGGGGGTCACCGTTATGTTAATGTACAGGATAGTGTATACTGGGAGGGAGAGTACCCTACGAGTGCAAATTTTTTGATTCTTTATTAAAATTGACCAATCAGAAACGACCAAAAGTCACATGTTTGATATGCCATTAAAATTGTCCAATCACAAATGTCTCACGGCAAAATAGTCTCCATGGGTAAAATGCCGTTGACTGCAAAATAGCCACTGCCTACAAAGAGGTAGTGAACTGCTAAATTCTATTAAAATGCCATTAATTTTATGAATATTTAGTGCTGAATCTGCAAAAATATATACGTTTTTACTACATGCTTTGCAGGCAAAAATGTATTCTATTTACTTTCACTTTTATTCATCGTTATTATCGCAGCTTACATATGTAGATCGCTGGTGACTTATTGGTCATAAGGTCAATTGCAGTCTTCCAACTTTTTGGTTGTGGGAGTTGATTGAGTTTTCACCGTTTTACATAATAGTTTGGGTCTAACTATTGGTATGTTTTGCAAAACTATGGGAGCTGTCCATGTTAAAAATCTATTTATGTAGAGGCAAGAAAATCTTCGCCATAATGGCAGGCTTACATGTAGACTGTGTATATAATTAGGTGTGTTTTGAATACAATGAGACAGCGTTTCCCTGCATGTCATGTTTTGTTAGGCATTAGTAATTTACATCATAATGCAGATCAACCTTTCATCAAAGTGCAATTGCAGTTTCAGCTTTCTGCATAAACCATACACTTTTACACAAGTGTCTGTTCGAAACAACTCTAATGTTGTTTGTTGTGATTTTTGCTGTAACACCGTTAGTGCCAACTAATGAGCCAATTCAAAATTTCTTGTTTGGCTTGGAAAAACTCAGAAATACTCAGATTACTGCAAAATGTGTATGGGGTTGACAAAATGCTGATATCTTTGGGTTTTGAGTAGCACAGAAGGTTTAAGGAGGGAAGAGAGGATGTGGAAGATGACTATATGAGTGGTAGGTCTTCCACAAGCTGGGCTGAGAAAAATGCCAAGCTTATCAACCAGAGGGTGCTTAGAAATTGCTACCTAACTATTAAAATAATTGCAAATGAGTTGGACATAAACTGCGAGTAGGTGTGAACAATCATTACAAAAGATCTGGGGATGAAGAAGATCTGTGCAAAAATGGTTTCAAAACTGCTAAGTGAAGAGCAGAAGAAGCTACCGGTTTATGTGTGTATTGACCTGCTGGAACAAACAATACCTAGCTGAACTTACTGAGGGGAGTCAAAAGTGACAAGTTGTGGATTTTTGAGTACAGTTCACTCACCAACAACCAGTGCCTACAGTGAAAACATCTGGCATCATTGTGACTACAAAGAGCAAGGACGTCTAAATTTAAAATTAAGATAGTGTTAATTGCTTTCTTTGATGTGAAGAGCATTGTGCAGAATTCTTGCCATGGTAAAAAACCATCAACCAACACATTTACTAGGTTATTTTGCAATGTTTGATATGGCCAGTGCAAGAGAAGAGGCAACAACTTTAAAAAAATTTAGAGCTGCTTCACCATGACAATGCTTTGATTCACAATGCCTTATGCAAGTGGGAATTCCTTACCGTAAATAGCATTTTTGCTTAAATCTAGAAATAAATTAAGTATATAAAAATAAATAAAGGGAAATAGAAATTTTTAAAGATATCTCAATGTAAGTTACAATGCAGAAAAAGAGAAATTAGCTGCAAACACACAGAGTGGTCAAAATCAGCAGGTAGAGCAAGTAGCGAGCTTTATGGCAAAATAGGATGTAGCATGATAGAAAATAAACTAATTCAATAAAGTTAGATCAGAATTTACAACTCACTGTTGTTTGTGCACAGAGGTAAGAGTTAATAAAAATTTCTCTGAAAAAATTAAGGCTTTTGCCTTTTTCCAGAGAGGAAGGCGACCCTTACATTTGAACATAGAGGCTTGGGAAAAATGTTTGACATCACATTTGGGCTCTACAACAGTCCATGTCTCACTGTTTATCCAGTGCAAAACATCACTGAAAAATATCTACAAAACTTTCTTCTATAGTACATTAAGTGACCACAATGTCTTAATCAAAAAGCCAACCACATCTTCTTGAAACTGCTTTCTTCATCTTGCAGCAACCTCAACAACTTCAACTACAAACCAAAAGTAGAAGGTCGCCAACAACACCTGGCTTTACATGTATATATGGATCGCCGTCTACATTTAGTAGCTATCATGATAGAAGTGACTAGTCGCCACACGGAGTGTACTCATTTTAACTTAGATTACAGTCAGATGCCTGCTGTTGTGTGGAGACATGCATAAGGAATAAGGAAAAAGTTGCTGAGGTCGTTGAGTTTAATTCAAGTGATCATATATCACTTCTTTTAGTATGTGCTATAAGATTGCAGCAATCTCAACAACTTCAACTACAAACCACAAGTAGAAGGTCGCCAACAACACCTGGCTTTACATATGGATCGCCGTCTACGTTCAGTAGTTATCATGATAGAAGTGACTAGTCGCCACATGGAGTGCACTCATTTTAACTCAGATTGCAGTCAGATGCCTGCTGTTATGCAACAATGGTGACCCTGACAAAGAAGCTACATCTCCCCGGTGTAGTTGGACGGCAGCGTCTTCAGTCAAGCAGCCCAAACCATTGTCGAGTCGCCGAGCCCCAACATCAAGACTGTTTACCATTGATGTCTTGGCAGGAATCTCACTTACTTCGGCTGGCAAGCCGCACTCTCTCAACGTTGGCGGGGAAGGCATGTTGCCACATCAGCAACTTCCTCCATTTCTTCGCACGTCTCTGCTAGCTGTGCGTGCTTGATGAGGGTAATTGCACGGCAACTTCAACTACAAACCACAAGTAGAAAGTCGCCAACAACACTTGACTTTATATATGGATAACAACAACATCTGGCTTCAGTCAAGCAGCACAAGCCATCGTCGAGTCAAGATCGCCTTCCAATGGTAGTCTTGACGGGAATCTCACTTACTTCGGCTGGCAAGCCTCTCACTCTCTCAATGTTGGCGGGGAAGGCATGTTGCGACCTCAGCAACCTCCTTTGTGGATTGCAGGGTCACCATTGTTGCTTAACGGCAGGCATCTGACTGCAATCCGAGTTAAAGCAAGTGCGCTCCGTGCGGCAACTAATTGTTTCTCTGAACGTAGATGGCGATCCATATATACATGTAAAGCCAGGTATTGTTGGCGACTTTCTACTTGTGGTTTGTAGTTGAAGTTGTTGAGGTTGCTGCAATCTTATAGCACATACTAAAAGAAGTGATATATGATCACTTGAATCAAACTTCTTCAGCCTTAAAATTTTTGCCATTTCTGAATTTTTTATTTGTGATCTTGGAGCTGCTTGAACGTAGCTCTAATCGTGCCCTAGTATGGAATATTGCAACTCACAAATTTATTATCACGCATGGGTAAACTCAAGGCTAAAGTTGTGGTGCTTCTTGAATTTAGCTCCACAAAGTTTCTGCTTTTTTTTCGAATCAAAAACTATAAAAAATTGCTTAAGCTTACTATTTCAATTTCAGCAAATCTGAAAAATAGTTGTAGTGTTACAGCTCCGCAACACTATGAGGCGGGCCATCACTGCAATGTTGTGCGGCCATGAAAGCCTTTTCTTTGTGGCAAAGATTCTAAAATTTGTCTCTTGTTCTTTTGGCCTCGGTTCTTTTGCATCTTTGTTAAAGTTGGAGGCAAGGAAATACAGCCACCTCAATTTAAAATGAGGGTAGAAGCTAAAATTGTTTTAATGATCGTTTTAATAACTTATCTTTTGTTGCTGAAGCAAAGTAATTAATTGGATTGCCCATAAAAGCGTTATCTTGAAAAATGTCTAATGCTTGACGTACAGGTTTCAGGGTTTGATATATTTGTTGAAGAAATCGATGTCCACTATAATGTGATAGTACAAGTGTTTACTGGGTTAAAAAAAGAATTGTTGTCCTGGTTTTTGCGAGCAAGCCGCGCTCAATCTATGCTCATTAATCCTGTATTTGTATTTGAAGAATCTGTTTTTGAAGAAACTGGCAGAATATTTCATGTCCCTGGTGTTTTCGTGAGCATTATGACATCATTTCATGGTGGCATTACCTCTCAGGCCCTCGACGGCTGCGTTGTGTCTTTGGGAAAGGCACTTGCCTTGCTTGGCTGCACTAATTGTGGTACAAATTCAATCGGCACCTATCACTGCCGACTCTAAAGCACAATGATTTTCTGTCTACAAACGAATAAGAGTTTCTTCCCTACTGGAGGACTGAAGTCGATCGTTTTTTGTATCCACACCGCCAAGTCAATGATCGAAAATGTTAATGATGTACAGTATAACTAAATTTCAAAACTATCAGAAGTGTCTCTGAGAAGAGACACTAGATAAGAAATGACGCAGAAACGGCAATCGAGAAAATTGCCCCAAAAGAATTATCTAATTACGGTCTTGAATGCTATTGGCCTTCGTTTTTTGACAGTTCATTTGTAGCATTATTTACCTTGCTGTGAATTTTAGAGAAACCCGAACGAGAAATACGCGGACAGTTATTCATCCGTCACCACAAAAGGTGGGAATGGTGTTTGCCGGAGAGTTAATTACTGTCTAAGAATAAGCTTTGGTGTGTTTTCCAGATTATGACGTCAACTATGAAAAAATGGAGACATTACAGGGATATTTGGAGTCTGGAACTTGGGACGTGGATACTTGTTGGAGCGAAGAGGCCCGGATGCTGCAGAAGATTGCAGTGGTGACTCCAGCAAAACTAGAAGGTGAAAAAGGCAAGAGCTTTATCCACAATTATTTTCGGTCGCTACGCCTCGTTGATAAGGAGGTAAGTAGGTGACGTGATATGTCTTGTTGAAAGTTTGCTTAACAACGCCATCTACCGGGCAGATTTCTCACATCGACGCCGACATGGTACGGTTGAAGAACCTTGAAAGCTTGATCTTGAGCGTTAACCAGCTAACTGAGGTCGTGACACGAAACCTTCCCCGGAAGTTGAAGGTGAGGAGCGGATGTGACGTCGTCATTGTTGTTGTGCATGACAAGCTATGATCGAGATCAGAACTTGAGCCACCGAGTTGCTTCATTCAATTTTTTAATGGTAAAGTAAGAGTCAAATTCAAATTCAGTTTATGAAGAGCCGCCACTCCTTATGATCGAGAAAACTGAAGCTTAGCCAAAGATGTTGATTTTATTTCCCACCCAACTCGATAGATTTTTCCAAACTGTTTCGAACCTGAAAAATGAAATCGCTGCAGTTATGCCTGGTGGTCGGTTCCTATTAAGTGACTGCTATGCAATGCTGTGCAGAAAGTTCTAGAATGCCGCAGCGTAGAAGCGCCTTGCGACGACATTCTGTGGTGGTGGTGAGGTTGCTAGAGTGCGTTCATTTAAACAGAATGTAATAATACCTTTTAGGTGGGGACCCATAGTCGCTCCCCACGGCTGGTGAGCAGGTTGTGAAGTACAAGCTGGTGAAGCTTGGTTGATTGCTGGTTATGATTGATAGGTGCTAGAACTTTGCATGAACAAGCTGGCGAGCGTAACTTCCCTCTGCGGCAAACCCCCGGCCCTGATGCATCTCGGACTTTCCCACAACCTCCTTCATGAGCCAGACGAGCATAAATTTTTCTCCGGCAATTACTGGTAAGTCTGTTTTTTCATTTTTTTCAAAAATTGCTTGCTTTGCCGGCTGGAAGAATTGAGATCTTAAGCTTAAGCTTTTCTTCGTGAAGCAGTTAGCGATAATCGTCTTTGTGATTTGAATCAACCTGCTCGAGTTGGTTGGAACGCTCTGTGTGCGACAGTAGTTGCGAGTTCAAACTTCACAACGGTCACGTTGCTGTGTCCTTGAAAAAGGCACTTTACTGCTTTTTTCTTTGCTTGATTGTGGGCTTGTGATGAGCACGCGCTGTGCCAGCAGTATCAGTAACTCCGAAGCCTGTGTGAATCCATATTTATTCACAACCGCAACGTTCCAACCCCATTAGACAAAAATATTGTGATTGCAGCGAACATGCAATCAGGCGACAAAAATTCTTAAAATCTGGAGGAGAGCGCTGGTAGTCGCGGTCCGAATGCCGAAAAATCGTGAGGAGGAACCTAACAGGTATCGCCCAAAATCTCATGGTGTCCCCTACAAAATCCTCTAGAGGCTTATCCACACTCGAATTGTCGAACCAATTGTCGACCCGCAGCTGTCTAGGGAGCAGGCTGAATTTTGACACGGGAGGTTAACCGTGGACCAAACCGTTTTGCTCACGCAAAATACCGAAGACTCTTTGAGGCTAAGAAGAAAGCTGGTGCCGTGTTTGTCTAAATGACAGCGGCTTATGACACTGTCTGACACGGCCTCACCTGCAAGCTGCTGAGACTTCTTCCGTATAAGCACATGGTTTGGATATTCGGATAATCTTGGAGCTTGTCCGTTATAGAAGCTTTATCCTTATCACTGGTGCCAGCAAGTGAAGCAGGCTTCGACGTTTGAGAAAAGCCCTCCTCAGGGATCGGTCTTGCTTTTGCCCCCTCTTTATTATTTATATGTACGATCTTCCCTTCACAGCCTCCAGAAAGTATGCTTATGCCGATGATCTGGCTCTGTTGCATTTCTCTGAGAACTGGAAGGACTTAGAGGGAACTTTAAGCGAAGACATGGCTACACTCTCAGCGTATCATGGTAACGGCAGCCTTTCACTATCGAGAGGCCAACGCGGACTTAAGGTCTACGCTAATGGTAAACTTTTGCCATTCTGCCCAGTTTCAGCCTGCCTCCGGGTAAAACTAGGTAGATCACTCCAGTTCCGCCACCATCTCGCGACATTTCGCATACAACTAGCTACCCGCGTCACGCTTCTGAGGCAACTTGCTGGCACGGAATGGGGCACTGGCACTACAACACTGCGTACAGCTGTTCTATCCTGGTTTATTCTACAGCTGAGTACTGCTCACCAGTTTGGTGTTGCAGTGCACACACCCGTCTCATCGACAGTGTTTTGAATGACACCCTGCGTCTCACTCCAACGGACCACCTGCCAATTCTTTCGGACATCCAGCCACCTGAGCTTCGCCGCTTAGGGCTACACTCCTCGGCCAATCGTGGCACCCTGGATGCAGACCATATTTTACACGATCAGATAGCTGGGTCACCAGCTATTCTCCAGGAGAGACTGAAATGTAAACGCCCATTTGTGCCTGCCGTGCGTAAACTATTAAGTGACCCAGGCCCCTTGCAATGGGGCTGCTTAGAACATCCTAGGTTACGCTCAATCGCATGAGAACTGGCGTTGGGCATTTTCATTCGTCCATGTACAAATGGGGTCTCGCTCCCTCGTCGAATCGCGAGAGTGGCACCACCGAACTAACCGCAGACCACGTCATCTCATCGTGACCTATACATGGGGCATCTCGAGGAATGGCTGGTCTGACGGTTTTAGGTGACGATACTCGATGCTGGATTACTACCACCACAGCCAGCATCTGATCCCGACAATAAATGAATGCCTGTGCACACGAAGAAGATGCAATCCGACCCGCCGCCATATTTATTGTGAGACAATCTGACCCAAGAAGGATTTTGGACTTAAAAAAGGAGTCTATGCAAATTTTGAGGGGCATTTTATTGCGTATCTCTGTAAGATGGTCAAGGCGGATTTCACTCGATTTTAGGGCAGTGGTTTTAATAATATTGCTGATGGGGAGTCCCAGCTCTCTCACTCCTCCAGTTTACTCTTTTGCTTACCAGCAGCTAATGCATCAGCCTGTCTAACGCTGCACCCACTCATATAGAATCACAATTAATCTGTAACACAAGCTAGACCGTTGCTTGACTTTGATTTAGAATTCAGCCTGATTTTACCACGATCTCTCCGTGACGTGGCGCATGCTGTTCTTTTGCTTTGTTGTTGTTGTTGTTGTTGTTTACCCGACCCCTTCCGAGGGATGGGGGCATGGAAGAAGACCATGGAGCCCCAGAAGCCGGGCAACTCCCCAGGGTCTGGACCAGAGGTCATAAAGAGACAGAGAGTCGCCAAAGAGTGAGCGGCGCAAAGAGTCCGTAGCTGGACAGTGCAGAATGAGATGAGAGATGTCCTGGGACGAGTGTCCACAGGCGCTGCAAGAAGAATTCTCGATTCTGCCAATCCTGGAAAGATAGGAACCTAAAAGAAGGCTGTGTCCATTGCAGCGAAGACGAGAGAGGACACAGCGAGCATGACGAGGGAGCACAAGTTCCTCAGTGGAAATTGAGGGAACCTGTGTGTCAAAATCCTTTGAAGAGACTGTACGCCTCCAGTCCGAGATAAGACGAGAGTGGATACGAGAGATAAGAGGAGAGAGACTACAAGGGATTGCGGAGGGCGCAAGCAGCGCTCCCCGTCTGGCAAGCTCATCAGCTGTGTCGTTCCCCGGGAGAAACGAGTGTCCGGGGACCCATTGTAGCCTGATAGAACAGGAGGAGAAGAAGGACAGTTCCTGCCAGATCTGCCACAGAGTTTGAGATAACAGGAAAGGTGGAGGAGAGAACAGGGTGGCGAGGACAGAACGAGAGTCAGACAGGAGAAGAAGAGAAGAAAAATGGCAGACTTTATGGTGTTGCCGAGACCAGCAAAGAGCGTGCAGAATGGCGCAGGCTTCAGCGGAAAAACTGGAACAAACTGGGCCTGCCGAAAAGGAAAGAGTGGCCTCAGTGCCACAGAGAGAGCAGTTGGCAAGAACGCCGGAGCCGCCCTTGCCAAAAGGAAAAGGAACAGAGCCGTCTGTCCAGAGTACCAGATCATGAGGAGGAAGAGAGTCAAGGTGGGCGAGAGCCGCACCTTGGCGAGAGTGAGGGGGATCAGAGCGAGAGCATGGAGAGGAAAGGGTGGACTCGACCGTGAACGAGGGAAGATTACAAGGAGGACAGGGAGGGCAAGCAACAAGAGCCTCCCTAGAACAAGTAGAAGAAAGCATGAGCGGGTGAGTGGACGCAAAAGCTCTCCAGGACGATCTGCAGAGTCTTGGTTTCACTCCTAGTCTAGCCAAACCTGAGATGGGAAAGGAGGTTGGGAGACGAAGAGCCCGCTCATGAGAAAAAAGAGTGAAGTGAGTCAGAGTGACTCGTAGGGGAGGTAGAGAAGCCTCGGTGAGTAGTAGAGGGATAGGGGACGACGAGAGGCAGCCGGTGATGGCGCGACTGGCCGCTCGGTGGAGGCGTTCCAATTTGGTGATATTGGTAGCGCTTAGGAAAGGAAACCATCCGGGTGAAGCGTAAGTGAGAAGCGACCGAAGAAAAGATTTATACAGAACAGAGAGGGACTCCTTAGAGGGGCCCCAAGAGGAAGCAGAGATACAGCGTAAGGCCTTGAGACGTGGGAAACATTTGGCCTTCAGCGAAGATACATGCCTAGAAAAGGAAAGAGTGCGGTCGAAGGTGACCCCAAGAAAAGTTGGAGTTGGATTAAAACGGAGGCGGGAGCCGAGTAGGAGGAGGTTGGGCTGGAGGTTAGCCTGGTGGGGATCCACTGAAAAGAAGGAGGCCTCACATTTGCTCGGATTGAGAGGAAGACACCAGTACTCAGACCAGCGCTTCAATCGAAACAGAGCTCCTTATGTGGCCTCCACCGCAGTGGGGACCGAGGGGGAAGAGGACCAAATGGCCAGATCGTCAGCGTAAAGAGAGCAGCTGACGGAAGAAGGCAGAGAGGCCGGAAGATCATTGATGAAGAGAGAGAAAAGTACAGGGCCAAGAACGGATCCTTGCGGAACACCTCGACGAACTCGAAAGGAACGGCTTTTGTGATTTTGAAAAACCACACAAGCGCGCCTGTCAGAAAGGAAAGATTGAGTCCAACGAGCAAAGCAAGGAGGGAGGCCAGCCGAAATAAGTTTGTGGAAAAGAGCGGGGTGCCAGACAGAGTCAAAAGCTTTAGAGAAATCGATAGTAGACAGGATCGTCCGAGAGCCCGGCCTGTGTTTGTTAAACCCATCCGAAATGGACTGAGAAAGGTACAGAATTTGATCAAGTGTAGGCCGTCCAGGGCGGAAACCGGCCTGGCGGGGAGAAAGAATGGAATTAGATTCCAGAAAAAAGAGAAGACGGGATAGTATGATGCGTTCAAAAAGCTTTGATACGCAGGAGGTGAGAGAGATAGGTCGGAAGGAAGCAGGAGAGTCGAGAGGTTTTCCCATCTTATGTATGGGAATAATAGAAGATGTCTTCCAGATGGAAGGAAAGGAATGTGAAGACCAAGAAAGATTGAAGATGTGAAGAAGAAAATCCATGCCAGAGCGAGGAAGATGCTTTAGCATGGGATAGGCAACTTTGTCTGGGCCAGTGGCAGTGGATGAGGAGAAGTTGGAGGCAGCCGCAAGAAATTCAGCGGGAGAGAAGGGAGAGCAAAAGGACGAGTGAGACTCCACAGAGCACGTAGCTCGGCGGAGCTCAGTGAGGTAGCCTCTGGCTCTGCTGCGCAGGGCCTTTGGCTGAGACACGGAAAAGTGAGACCTCAGGTAAGCGGCATAAACCGAAGCCGATTCCCTGGGAGAGGAACAGTTAGGAAAGTTAGGAGAGGAGGAAGACGAGGAAGGAGAGCCAGCAATAGAGCGAAGGAGAGAGTGCACAGATTTAGGATTAGATTTAGGTGAAAGAGAAGTGCAGGTCGTCTGCCATGCCTCAGCCTTGGCCTTGGCAATGACCGACGAGGCACGTCGAGAGGCGGAGATGTAAGCCTGGCGATCTTCATCACTTCTGTGAGCAGTAGCGAAAGCCTTGCGTCTTTCACCAACCGCTTCTTCCACCTCAGCAGACCACCAGGCTTTAGGAGGGCGTTTGATGCGGCCGAAAGGAATGGAAGATTTGGGCGCATTCATTGCCAGAGAGGTAAAGAGAGCAGCTGCAGAGGAAAGAGAAAGAGACGAGTATTCCTCTGCAGTAGGACAGTGAGAGTCAAAGTAGGAGGCAAAGTCATCCCAGTGAGCTTTCTGAAAATTGAAGGAAGGGGGGCGCTCGTTGGGGTGAAAGACCGGAGAGAGAGGGATAGATAGAAGAATTGGTAGGTGGTCAGAACCCAGGTCCTGAAGCACCTCCCAGGAGCAGGAAAAAGCAAGAGTAGAAGGAGCAAAGGAGATGTCAGGAGAGGAGCGACTGCCGGAGGAGCGATGGAGAAGGGTGGGTGTGTCAGGGTCATTGAGGGGGAGGAGGTCTGAGGAGATGACCCAGTCGAATACTTCCTCCCCACGGGGGTCCGAAGTACCTCTTGAGTCCCAAAGCGGGTGATGGCAATTGAAGTCCCCCAGAATGAAGAGATTTCTGGAGGAGGAAAGAATTGAGGGAGAGAAGGAATCGGTTCTGCCATCCGTTGGGGAGGAGCGAATAGGGGGGGCATACACATTAAGAAATGACACCGAGGAGGATTTGTTTAGAGAGATGTTGACCCCTACATAATCAGAGTAGGGATCGAGCGAAGAAAGAGAGGTGGTAGAAAGTTCAGAAAAGGATAGGCCCTGTCTGACGAAAATGACAACGCCGCCACTGGCATGCGAGGCATCAGAAGAGAGAATGCCAGACCGGGAGTGAGTACGATCAGAACGCAGAACAGAGAATCCAGGAATCCGGAAAGAGGAAGATGAGTTAAGATTGGATTCCTGAATGCAGATAAGGTCGACAGGATGGGATGAAAGAAAGTGAAGTAGTTCAGTGCTCCTGGCTCGAAGACCTCCAGTATTCCATTGAAGAACCCTGAGAGAGTCACGGGGGAGGAGAGGAGGCAGGAGGTGCAGAAGTATAGCCAGGAGCAAGGAACGGTGGTGGAAGGGCAGGGGAAGGAGATGTAAGATGGGCAGATGGGGGATAAGAAGTTTGGAGACGAGGGTGGGGCAAGAGTGCAGCATTAGCAGAGGGGGGGCCAGATTCCACAGTGGAGGTATACGTGCCGGAGGAGTCCGAGGAGGGGGGAGTCACAGTGTTACGGCAGGGGGGGCATCTCCAAGAGTGAGAGCTGCCAAGAGCTCTGAAGTTAGATAAAGAAAGTTGTGAGCACCTCAGATGGACCCATTTGGAGCAAGCGCAGCATTGCACTGACTTGCCCCGCCAGGTCACATTTCCAGCGCACACAGAGCAAGGAAAGATGGAGCCAGGGTTAGGATGAACGTTACCGCTCATCAGGAGAAGAAGAAGAATGAGGAGACGAAGGAGGGCAAGAGTAGGGCAGGAGAGAAGAAAAAGTAAGAACAGGCGACCGATTTTAAAGATGCTGTGTGCTGCCCTTCTGCGGTCGTTCAGGGGGCAGCATAGCGAAAAAATGAATGGGGAGTGCCCGGGGTAACTGGGACCCTCGGGAAGGCCAACAGCCATTTCGACCCAACCCAAACGGGGCCGGGGACCGCACCACCACGTTGAGGCGGCTGTTGATTGGTGCAGCTTTTGCTTTGTCGCAATTTCACTTTAAAACGAAATTCTGTTGTCCCATTCATCAAAACGAAATGATGGCGTAATTATCGCGAACACTCATCGCCGCATTCGCTATTCTCGACGTAATCTTATCAGCGCAAACTTCGTCAAGGGACCTACCCGTTGGCACAACGGCTCGAATGGTACCTCAAAAGAAGTCGTATAATCGGGAACTACCCATTGCTAATAGTCACGCTCCCCCCTGGGGTCGGTGAAACTCTGCGAAATTTGCGTAAATGGTTTGGTGGGTCGCTAAGCTTCACTTTTCTAAGTAAAGGGATGGGAGGACGAACCTCCTGGATTGTCAAAATGATCCTTTAATTTGCTCTAGATCCAACCTATACTGTAGAATACTAAATCACTTTTGGTTTCAGGCCAAGTCTACTCTCTCTTGACCTTGGACACAATAATCTCAATCACTTGGTGCCGCTTGTTGACCATCTGGCCGCCTTGCCTCAACTCAAGAGTCTCGTCTTACAGGGAAATCCTCTCGCGGTGGGTGATTTGATTTAGATAACGTAACCTCGAATGACTGTTTCGATTATTGCAGCTCTCCCCCGGCTACCGCGGTTACACGCTCGACGCTATACGCGGCCTGATCATCTTCGACGACGTCCACGTAAGTGCGGACGAGAGACACAGGTTCAAAGGGCTCGGTCGGAGGAGGGAAGTCATGAGGGATGAGGCTCACTTTGTGGTGTCGGTCGATACGCTAGGTGGCGTGCCCATGCCGGACGAGCTCAAGGTATGTTTCTACTGCATGCGGTGTCGCCAGGTGTTTCAAAATTTTGCCATGTTTTGTACAATAGCTTTTGTTCTATTTTTTTCTCTTCCGCTTCAGCCTTTGATATCGCAACGATCGCATTATCTCAAATTAACCACGATCTATTTCTAAGAGCAAGAAATCAAAATCGTTGAATTGTGGTTGGAGTGAAAATGCTATACAACAGTCTGCCGTTGTTTTGCTCGAGAATTTTTTGTGAGTTGCGTTAAAATTGCGCAGCGAAGATTTGTCCAATGCGTTGTTTACAAGTTCATGACTAAAGGAACAGTCCTTGACTGCAGTGAGAGGAAAGCTGGTGCTCCAATCACTGCAAGATCTAAAAACGTGGATAGAGTCGTGGTTCCGTTCAGCGGAGTCCAAGGAAGCCTCTCTGACGAAGGAGCCCCGAGCTTGGGATGTTAATGACAAGTATTCAATGAATGCTAAGAGCCTGCACAAGCATTCATTGAATACTAAGCTAAGAGATGCAGTGAAATGTGCAACAGAGTAGCCGAAGGAACGGCTTGTTTTCCGAATTGGATAGACAAAGTACAGCTTACTGACAAGGCCCTCTGTCACCTGAACGGTGTTGTAAATCACTTTAACCATGTGTGCTGGAGAAATGAGAGACCTGAAGAGATCGATGAAAGTTGCTGGAAAAGCCCAAAGATGACCGCTTCGTGTGCTGTAAATGCAAAGACAGGGTTTTCCGGCCATGCTGGTTTGAGGAAAGCAGAGGAAGAACTGTGCATGGAGAGAGCTACAGGAAAGTATTAAATCAAATAGATTAAGCCTCAACCAACTATATAGACATCAAAATAAAGGAGATTTTTGTTGTTTCAGCAAGATGGTGCAACTCCCCATAAAGCACATGAGGCTATGGCCCATTTGCTCACGTTGGTTGGAAACAGAATTTGGAGCTTGATGACAAAGCTTGAATGGTCTCCGCATCGTCGAGATTTTGCGCATCTTGACTTATTTTTCTGATGGGCTGCTATAGGAGAAGTGCCGCTCTTTCAGACAGCTGAAACAAGCTGTGAAGCATTCACCTATATTTCCAACAAACACGTATCGCGTAATTGTGAATTTTGCTGTTTCCATCAATGCCTGCGCAAACGGAAGCGGGGGCCCTTACTAAAAACATAAATTACGAGCGTACATGAATTTTTTGCAGGTTAACGGCATCTTGACGTATTTTCCAATTTAACAAGATGTTTTCGACCGATTTTATCTCATTTATATTTTGTTTTACGAAGTTTTTAAAATCCAAAAGAATTGCGAAACGCCCTATCCTGTTTGTTGACTGTTGGATCGCTTGTGACATAATAATTGTTACAGGAAGTTGACAATCGCGACGAGTTTCCTGTGGTGACGACGCACTACGTCATCCGATACAAGATGTTGAAAAGAACGGCAGGTCGGTACCGGAACACGTCACATTGAATTGTTCATTTATGACGTCATATTGTAGAAACTCATGATGATTCAGCATTGCTCGCATCCGCACCTGATCAACTAATGGACATACAAGAAAGCGAGTTCGAATCCCACGAACTTTCCTGGTCAAATTGGATTGGATGCAACTATCAGTGAGTATTGTCTGTGTTGTGCGTCGAGTTGGATTCGAGTCGTGTATTTCAGGAAGCATCACGTAATCGATGATCTGGTAGCGTTTCGCGATTACATCCAGAAGGGGATGCAAGTACAGGTGGTGTCCAAGAAGGTGTGTTCGTGGCCAGTAGAGGAGGAGGGGGGGAGCCCTGATCTTCAGGGGAGAAAGTCGGCGTCGAAATCCGCAAAGAAGGAAAAAGATGGAAAGGGAAAAGTAAGCGGGTAAATGAGTGAAAATATGGTAAGCTCAAAGAATCTATTTGTATCACCGCTTGGTTCGGTTTTCTTGGAAGATAAACGGCGTCATCAGCAATTGTTACAGGAGAAAAGTGCGAAAGGGAAGAAGAAGCAGGAACCGGTCAAAGATATGCGGAGCGATCCGCCGATCTATGAGCAAGTAGGATCGAAGAATGTCGTTCTTAATTTTCTTCTGGATGGGGGTAGTCTGCTGGAGGAGGTGCTGCACTTGGGTGGGGGACCCATGATTGATCCGGAGGAGCTGAAGAAGATGGAAGCGGCTGAACGACTGCAGGTGCGAGAGAGTGAGTGGTGCACTAACCAACAACCGCCTCAACGTGGTGGTGCGGTCCTTGACCTCGTTGGGTTGGACGAAATGACAGTTGGCCTTCCTTAGGGTCCCAGATATCCCGGACTCTCCCTTAACCGACTGAACATTTTTTGGAGTGCTGCTCTCTGGACGACCCCAGAAGGACATCACGCACTCTCTAAAATCGATTGTCTTTTTATCTTTTGTTGCCTCCCCTGTTCTTCCATTCTTATTCTGTTTTCGATGAGCGGCAACATGCGACTAAATCCTGGTCCTATTTTTTCCTGTTCTATATATGCTGGCAATGTAACCTGGAGGGGCAGGTTAGTGCAATGTTGTACCTGCTCTAAATGGTTACATTTAAGGTGGACCATTCTTCTATGGAGTTGAACATCCTTTCCAGCTCTCACTACTGGATCTGTCCTTTGTGCTGCATCTCGGTTTCCCCTGGCTGTCCTCAGTTCATCAATGTTGTGTCGTCTTCTCTGGGGTCTTCCGGCACTTACGCCTCCATTGTTCTCTACAATCCTCTCAACCACATCTGAGCCAATTCAGCTCCTCACCCTCGGTTACAATCCTCCTACCTTTCTGCTCCGTAACTAACTCCTAGTGACTTTTCCCAACCCTCTTTCACGCCCCTGCTCTTCTAACTCTTCTTCTACATCATCTTCCCTGGTTCATTCAGGGTTCTCCAACGGAATGCGGAAAGTTTTCGTGCCAGAACCGCACTTTGTGTCTTTGTTTCGTTTTTGTCGATTTTATCTGTTTTTAGGAATCCAACCTAAACTCTTCGTTCATTCCCGATCTGTTTTTTTTTTTCATCTGGTGATACGCACTCTAGCGGTGCGGTAGTTAATCTTCATCAGACAGGGCATATTCTTTCTGAACTCTCAACCTCTTCTGTCTTTTTGCTTGACTCGCACTCTGACACGTTTCGCTGCAAAACTCTTTCTTAAACATCTACGCCCCTCATATTTGCTCTTCTTTGGCCGATAGTAGAATTGATTTATTTTTTCTGGCTGGTTTTCCTTCTGAGATCTCTTCATTTTGAGGTTCTTCAATTGTAGTCACTCCCTCGCGGACTCAAGAGGTACTTCTGACCCTCATGGGGATGAAGTACGCAATTGGGTCATCTCTTCCGACTTCCTTTCTCTTAATAAGCCTGACACCCCTATTCTTCGCCACCATTTCTGTGGAGGCCGCTCCTCTTCTGACATCTCCTTCGTCTCCTCTTCTGACATCTCCTTCGCTCCTCTTTTGACATCTCCTTCGTCTCCTCTTCTGACATCTCCTTCGTCTCCTCTTCTGACATCTCCTTCGTCTCCTCTTCTGACATCTCCTTCGCTCCTCTTCTGACATCTCCTTCGTCTCCTCTTCTGACATCTCCTTCGTCTCCTCTTCTGACATCTCTTTCGTCTCCTCTTTTGACATCTCCTTCATCTCCTCTTCTGACATCTCCTTCGTCTCCTCTTCTGATATCTCCTTCGCTCCTCTTCTGACATCTCCTTCGCTCCTCTTTTGACATCTCCTTCGTCTCCTCTTCTGACATCTCCTTTGTTTCCTCTTCTGATATCTCCTTCGTCTCCTCTTCTGACATCTCCTTCGTCTCCTCTTCTGACATCTCCTTCATTTCCTCTTCTGACATCTCCTTCGTCTCCTCTTCTGACATCTCCTTCGTCTCCTCTTCTGACATCTCCTTCGTCTCCTCTTCTGATATCTCCTTCGCTCCTCTTTTGACATCTCCTTTGCTCCTCTTCTGATATCTCCATCGCTCCTCTTTTGACATCTCCTTCATCTCCTCTTCTGACATCTCCTTCGTCTCCTCTTTTGACATCTCCTTCATCTCCTCTTCTGACATCTCCATCGCTCCTCTTCTGAATCTCCTTCGTCTCCTCTTCTGACATCTCCTTCGTCTCCTCTTCTGAATCTCCTTCGTCTCCTCTTCTGAATCTCCTTCGTCTCCTCTTCTGACATCTCTTTCGTCTCCTCTTCTGAATCTCCTTCGTCTCCTCTTCTGACATCTTCTTCGTCTCCTCTTCTGATATCTCCTTTGTCTCCTCTTCTGACATCTCCTTCGCTCCGTCCTCTCTTTTCCTACTCCTTGAAGGTGTTTCAGAAATTGGGTTTAGATCACTCTCTAGTTCTCCCTACCGTCCTTCTCTCTCCACTCTCCCGCCCCAATGAGCCCCCTACTTTCTTCAATTTCCAGAAAGGTGTTGTTGTTGTTGTGGTTACCCCTTCTCTTCCTCGGGATGGAGGTACGGCACGAAAGGCAATTCAGGTTCATGCCGTCAAGCTAATAAAATTAGGCTAGGGCAAAGATGACAGCCCATTTCGAACCAGTCATGAGTGACTGGTAGCCCCACCACCAACACGGCGGTCTACCACTGGTGGGTGCCCAAGAGTCGCCTTTTACGAGATGCTGGGTTTGCAACTTCACAATTGTAACCTGGTGAAGTACGGGTAGGCCACCTGTATGCCACATAAATATGGAGGCGTCCCGTTAAGTGCCTTGCCCAAGGACATAACAACAAGCTGCCGGCCTGTTCCCCACACTCTTCTCTTAGGGAATGAACCCCAGGTATACTAAATTGAAAATAAATACTAAATAAGTTTGTGAAAAAGGGCGGGATGCCAGACCGAGTCAAAAGCTTTAGAGAAATCGATAGTAGACAGGATCGTCCGAGAGCCCGGCCTGTGTTTGTTAAACCCATCCGAAATGGACTGAGAAAGGTACAGAATTTGATCGAGTGTAGACCGTCAGGGTGGAAACCGGCCTGACGGGGAGAGAGAATGGAATTAGATTCCAGAACGAAGAGTAGACGGGATAGAATGATGCGTTCAAACAGCTTTGATACGCAGGAGGTGAGAGAGATAAGCCGAAAGGAAGCAGGAGAGTCGAGAGGCTCTCCCATCTTGTGGATGGGAATAATAGAAGATGTCTTCCAGATGGAAGGAAAGGAATGCGAAGACCAGGAGAGATTAGAGATGTGAAAAAGAAAATCCATGCCAGAGCGAGGAAGATGCTTTAACATGGGATAGGCAACTTTGTTTGGGCCAATGCAGTGATGGAAATCAAAATTTTAAGAACAGGTTCTCTTTTGTATCAAACTCACTAACAACAGGTTTCCTCATTTTAGAAAGCCCATTTGCTGCGGTCGTCCAAGGTCTATAACCAAAAACAAGAACGGGTTCGCTAATTATCACGACACTCCAAGAACGGGTTCGCACGAACCCGTGCGAACCCCCTGAATCCCATCACTGGGCCAATGGCAGTGGACGAGGTGAGGTTGGAGGCAGCCGCAAGAAATTCAGCAAGTGAGAAAGGAGAGCAAAAGGACGAGTAAGACTCCACAGGGCACGTGGCTCGGCGGAGCTCAGAGAGAAAGCCTCTGGCTCTGCTACGCAGGGTTTTTGGCTGAGAAACGGACAAGTGAGATCTCAGGTAAGCGGCATAGACCGAAGCCGATTCCCTGGGAGAAGAGGAGTTGGGGAAGTTAGGAGAGGAGGAAGACGAAGAAGGAGAGCCAGCGATAGAGCGAAGAAGAGAGTGCACAGATTTAGGGTTAGGTTTAGGTGAAAGAGAAGAGCAAGTCGTCTGCCATGCCTCAGCCTTGACTGACGAGGCACGTCGAGAAGCGGAGATGTAAGCCTCGCGATCTTCATCACTTCTGTGAGCGGCAGCGAAAGCCTTGCGTCTTTCACTAACCGCACTTTCCACCTCAGCAGACCACCGGGCTTTAGGAGGGCGTTTGATGCGGCCGAAAGGAATGGAAGATTTGGGCGCATTCAGTGCCAGGGAGGTAAAGAGAGCACCAGCAGAGGAAAGAGAAAGAGACGAGTATTCCTATGCAGATGGACAGTGAGAGTCAAAGTAGGAGGCAAAGTCATCCCAGTGAGCTTTCTGAAAATTGAAGAAAGGGGGACGCTCGTTGGGGCGATAGGCCGGAGAGAGAGGGATAGATAGAAGAATTGGTAGGTGGTCAGAGCCCAGGTCCTGAAGCACCTCCCAGGAGCAGGAAAGAGCAAGAGAAGAGGGAGCAAAGAAGATGTCAGGAGAGGAGCGATGGAGAAGGGTGGGTGTGTCAGAGTCATTGAGGGGGAGGAGGTTAGAAGAGATGACCCAGTCGAATACTTTCCGCGGGGGTCAAAAGTACCTCTTGCGTCCCAGAGGGGGTGATGGCAATTGAAGTCCCCCAGAATGAAGAGATTTCTGTAGGAGGAAAAAATGGAGAGAGTGAAGGAGTCGGTTCTGCCATCCGTTGGGGAGGAGCGAATGGGGAAGCGTTCACATTAAGAAAAAAGAGCGAGGAGGAATTGTTAAGAGAGATGTTGACTCCTACATAATCAGAGTAGGGATCAAGCGAAGAAAGAGAGGATGTAAAAAGTTCAGAAAAGGATAGGCCCTGCCTGACGAAAATGACAACGCCGCCGCTAGCGTGCGTGTCATCAGGAGAGAGAATGCCATACCGGGAGTGGGTGCGATCAGAGCGCAGAGCGGAGAATCCAGGAATCCTTAAAGAGGAAGATGAATTAAGATTGGATTCCTGGATGCAGATAAGGTCGACAGGATGGAACTAAAGAAAGTGAAGTAGTTCAGTGCTCCTTGCTGGAAGACCTCCAGCATTCCATTGAATAATCCTGACAAAGTCATGGGGGGGGGGAGAGGAGCAAGAGTCGCAGAAGGATAGCCAAGAGTAAGGGACGGTGGTGAGGGGGCAGAGGGAGAAGATATAGAATGGGCAGATGGGGGGATAAGAGGTTTGGAGACGAGAGTGGGGCAAGAGTGCAGCATTAGCAGAGAGGGGGGCAGATTGTACAGTGGAGGTAAACATGTCGGAGGAGTCCGAGGAAGGAGTCACAGTGTTACGGCAGGGGAGGCAGCTCCAAGAGTGAGAGCTTCCGAGAGCGCTGAATTCAGAGAGGGAAAGTTGTGAACACCTTCGATCAGGGGTTTGCAACCTAGGGTAAATTTACCCCTCGGGGGTAAATTTGATCTACCGTGGGGGTAAATTTTGTTAGCAAAAAATTCACGATGTAACTGCTACAATAGGCATTTGTAGAAGTGAAAATATAAAAAAATTTGGGGGTAAATTTTACTTTTGAAATTTGCCAAGGAGTAAATGAGAAAATAAGGGTTGAGAACCCCTGCCTTAGATGGACCCATTTGGAGCAAGTGCAGCATTGCGCTGACTTGCCCCGCCAGGTCACATTTTTAGCGCACATAGAGCAAGGAAAGATGAGACCAGCGTTGGGATGAACGTTATCGCTCATCAAGAGAAGGAGAAGAATGCGGAAACGAAGAAGGGCAAAAGAAAAGAAAAAGAAAAAACAGGCGACCGATTTTGAAGAAGCTGTAATCTGCCCTTCTGCGGTCGTTCATGGTGCAGCATAACGAAAAAATGAAGGGGAGTGCCCGGGGTACCTGGGACCCTCGGGAAGGCCAACACCCGTTTCGACCCAATCCAAACGGGGTCTGGGACCGCACCATCACGTTGAGGCGGCTATTGATTGGTGCAGTGGACCAGAGGTCGTAGTGAGAGATAGAGAGTCGTTAAAGATTGAGCGGCGTAAAGAGTCCGTAGCTGGACAGTGCAGAATGAGATGAGAGGTGTCCTGGGACGAGTGTCCGCAGGCGCCGCAAGAAGGATTCTCGATTCTGCCAATCCTAGAGAGATAAAGTTTATCAGAAGGCTGTGTCTGTTACAGCGGAAACGAGAGAACACAGCGAGCATGACGAGGGAGCACAAGTTTCTCGGTGGAAATCGAGGAAACCTGTTTGTCAAAGATTTTAAATGAGACTGTACCCCTCCAGTCCGAGAAAAGTGAAGAACGGATATGAGAGATAAGAGAAGAGAGGCTACAAGGGATTGCAAAGGATACGAGTAGCGCTCCCTGTCTGGCCAGCTTATCAGCGGCTTCGTTTCCCGGGAGAAAAGGGTGTCCGGGGACCCATTGTAGCCTGATAGTACAGGAGGAAAGAGAAGACAGTTCCTGCCAGAAATATTAAAGTAAAAAAAAGACAAAGGAAAAGATAGGGTGACGAGAACAGAGCGAAATAAGTCAGGGTGACTCGTAGGGGGGTAGATACGCGTCAGTGATGAAAAGTGGGATAGAAGAGAACGAGAGGATGCCGGAGACGGCCCGACGAGCCGCTTGATGAAGGCGTTGCTATTGGTAACGCTTAGAAAAGGAAACTATCCCGGTGAAGCATAAATGTGATGGGGTCGAAGAAAAGCTTTATACAGAGGAGGGAGGGACTCCTAAGTGGGGCCTAATGAAGAAGCAGAGATACAGCGTAAGGCCTTGAGGTGATTGAAAGAATGGCCTTCAGCGAAGATACATGTTTATAAAAAAAAAGTGCCGTCGAAGGAGACCCCAAGAAAAGTTGGAGTTGGGTTGAAACGGAAGGCGAAGTTGAATAAGAGGAGGTGGGGATGGAGATTAGTTTGGTGGGGATCCACTGAGAAGAAGGAGGCTTCGCATTTGCTCGGATTGAGAGGAAGACACCAGTACTCAGACCATCGCTCCAATCGAAACAGAGCTCCTTGTGTGGCCTCCACCGCAGTGGGGACCGAGGGGGAGGAGGACTAAATGGCCAGATCGTCATCGTAAAGAGAGCAACTGACGGAAGAAGGCAGAGATGCAGGGCGATTATTGACGAAAAGAGAGAAAAGTACAGGGCCAAGAACGGATCCTCGACGGATTCAAAAGAAGCGACTTTTGTGATTTTGATAAATCACGCAAGCGCGCGTATCAGAAAGGAAAGATTGAGTCCATTGAACAAAGCAAGGAGGGAGGCCAGCTGAAATAAGTTTGTGAAAATAGGAGGAATGCCAGACAGCGTCAAAAGCCTTGCGGGAGTCGATGGTAGCATGAATCATCCGAGAGGCCCGCTTGGATATGTTAAACCCATTCGAAATGGACTGAGAAAGGTACAAAATTTGATCTAGAGTAGACCGTCCAGAGCGGAAACCAGCCTGGCGTGGAGAAAGAATGGGGTTGGACTCCAGAAAGAAGAGTAGACGAGATAGAATGATGCATTCAAACAGCTTTGATACGCAGGAGGTGAGAGAGATAAGCCGGAAGAAAGCAGGAGAGTCGAGAGGTTTTCCCATCTTGTGGATGGGAATAATGGAACAAAAGGAATGCGAAGACCCGGAAAGATTAAAAATGTGTTCTAGAAAGTTCATGCCAAAGCGAGGAAAATGCTTTAGGATGGGATAGACAACTTTGTCTGGATCAGTGGCAGTGGACGAGGAGAGATTTGTAGTAGTCGCAAGAAATTCAGCGGGAAAGAAGGGATAGCAGAAAGACGATTTAGACTCTTCGAGGTACGTGGTTCGGCAAAGCTCGGAAAGGTAGCCTTTGGATCTGCTACGCAAGGCATTTGGCTGAGAGACAGAAAAGTGGGATCTCAGGTTATCAGCGAAGACCGAAGCCGACCTCCTATGAGAGGAACAGCTGGGGAATTTAGGAGAGGAGGAAGAAGAGCCTGCGACAAAACGAAGGAGAGAGTACACAGATTTAGGGTTAGATTTCGGCGAGAGAGAAGAGCACGTCCCCAGCCACATTTTAGCCTTGGCCTTGGCGATGACAGACGAAGCACGTCGGAAAGCAGACAGGTAATCCTGACGATCTTCATCACTTTTGTGAGCGGCAGCAACCGCTTCTTCCACTTCAGCGGACCACCAGGTTTGAGGTTGGCGTTTGACGCGGCTGAAAGAAATGGAAAAATTTGGCTGCATTTAGTGTCAGTGGAATGAAGAGAGCAACAGCAGAGGAAAGAGAAAATGACGAGTATTCTCTGAAGAAGGACAGTGAGGGCCAAAGTAAAAGACAAAGTCATCTCAACAAACTTTCTGAAAATCGGAGGAAGGGAGTAGTTCGTTGGGGCGAAAAGCCGGAGGAAGAGGGATGGTTAGCAGAATTGGTAGGTAATCAGAACCCAGGTCCTAAAGCACCTCCCAGGAGCAAGAGAGGGCGCAGGAGGAGGAGTAAAGAAAATGCCAGGAGAATAGCGATTGCCAGAGAAGTGATGGAGATGAGTAGGTATGTCAGCGTGATTTGGGGGGATGGAGTTAAGAGAAGATGACCCAATCAAATGCTTCCTCCCTTCATGGGCCAGAAGTATCGTTTGAGTCCCAGAGGGGGTGACAGTTAAGTCCCTGTTGAAGTTCCTCAGAATGAAGAGATTTTTGGAGGAGGGAAAAATGGAGGGAGTAAAGGATTCCGTTTTGCTATCCGTCGGAGAAGAGCGAAAAGGTGTATCATAGGAGAGAGTAGTGGGCACTTTAAATGAACCCATTTGGAGCAGGTGCAACATTTCACCGATCTACCCCTCCAGGTCACATTTCCAGCGCACACTAAACAGGGAAAGACGCGGTCAGGGTTAGAATGAACGTTGCCGCTCATGAAGAGAAGAAAAAAATTATAAGTCGGACAAGAGAAAGGACAGGCGTCCGATTTCAAAGACGCTGCGTGCTGCCCTTTTGCGGTTGTTCGAGGGCAGCACGGCGAAAAAGTGGTTACCGGCGCGATAACGTAGTGGTTAGAGCATCCGCTTCGTAGTCGGTAGACCTGGGATTTTAAAAGACTAAAAAATGGTATTCACAGCTTCCCTGCCCTATACTTAGTATAAAAAAGGGATAGTGTGGAGAACAAGCCGGCAAGCTTGCTTGTGTCCTTGGGCAAGGCACTTAGCAAGACGCCTCCACCTTTATGTGGCATACAGATGGCCTACCCGTACTTCACCAGGTTACAATTGTGTAGTTGCTAACCGAGCTTGTCGTAAAAGGCGACTCTTGAGTACCCATCAATGGCAGTCCGCCTTGTTGGTGGTGGGGCTACCAGTCACTCATGACTGGTTCGAAATGGGCTGCCATCTTTGCCCTAGCCTAATTTCAATTGGGTTAACGGCATAAACCTGAATTGCCTTTCGTGCCGTACCTCCATCCCGAGGAAGAGAAGGGGTAACCACAACAACAAAAATGGTTTTTGCGAGAGGAGTGTCAGGGGTAACTGGTACCCTCAAGAAGACCAAAATCCCTTTGGAGCCCGGCCAAACGGGTCGGAGATTGTACCACCGCGTCGAGCCGGCTGTTGATTGCTGCAGGCCTCCTGTCTTAGCTGCAACGGGGGCAGTTTTTAAGTAAACTCATATTTGTGAAAGTGGCAGAATTGAAAACACTGCGTACAGAGTCTGCGGTCACCCTACCTGGGACTCCTCTTATCTGATTTTGTCACGGACTTTAGCGCCGCTCGCTCTTTTGGCGACTCCTATCTTTGCGACCTTTAATCCAAAAAAGTTGCACGGCTTCCGGGGTTAGATGGTCCTTCGTCATCCTCCCACCCCTCGGAAAAGATGGGATGACATCAACACAGTGCGTAACGTTATGTTGCTATTGGTTACAGGCTGAGGAAGCGACTAAGAGTGAATCGCGGAAGAAGCCGCGCAACATGTCGTCATCGTCGAAAGGAAAAGAAAAAAAGAGCGAGGTGAAAGTTGATTCGAGTCCGACAGAGGAACCCCCTCCGCCCAGGCCTATCACTCTCCAAATGAAGATTGAACTCAAGAAGTGGAGCACCGCGTCCGAGAGTCAGACCTTTTTGCAGTAGTGACCTTATTGGGGGAAGTCCCGTTGTGGACTTTTTTTTTTTTTTTTTTTTTTTACTGAAAATGGATCTTCTGCCCAAGTGTATTTCATTAATTTTGGTTGCCGTCGTTAGTTGGCGAATTTAACTGAATGTAACGAAAAGTAGGAAGCACAGATTGTAGGCAGGCACAGCAGAGAGCCTTTGATTGGGGTCCGTGCTGTTGCTCGTTAAGCGTTACCGACATATTCGCTGGGATTATTAAACACCGTGAACACATCCAACTTGTTTGTTTTAAGCATGTAACATGTAAAGCGCAATTCTGTCTGTGCGTTTGTACATACGTACGTGCGCTTTATCTCCGAAACTACTCTGTATATAAACATTTATCTTGGCTTGATTGAGCATCTCTGGATAAGTGTCCTAAGGGGTTCGTGATGTCATCATGACGTCATACAGATGATTTTTTTAAATTTGCATTTAACAAAGCAAAACCGTTTTTTGCCCAACAAAAGCCAGGCCCCAACCCATCATCACCTTACAATAAAATTTATCTTTTTGGGGTCTAAGATGACGTCACAATGAACGCATGGTTGCACAATTTGTTATCTGTATTTCCTTAAAAACTAGTCGTAGAAACGAGATTAATGCATTTTTTGAGAAATATAAACGAAGTACTTTTGATAAAAACTACTACTCAAATATTTAAGCTCATTTGACAATGCAACTAGCAATTATTTTAAGCGTTCTAAGCATGCTTCTCTTTTCTTTTGCCTGCTTCAAACTCGCTCTAAAATGTCATAATGCTGTATGGTACGATTAACCCAGTCTCGCTACCAGAGATCATCATGTCATTGATTTTTTTAAATATTGCAACATTTTTACAAAATCACTTTACTTGAAAACTGATTTGTGAGCACGTTTCTTAACCGATTTTTAACAAAATTAAGGTTATTTCAAGACAATTCCGATAACACACAACATGTAACTTTAGTATTTTGTTTATACATACAAAAAAGATTGAACTGTAGTACCTGTTGTGTGACTTTTTAACCATTCAAGAAAGTGGCAAGCTGAGTAAAACCAGGTCACTAATGAAAAAGATTATTTTTCGGCAATAACAAATAGTGTCGTTTGAAAGCTGAAGAAATTTGATGTCCAGCAATATGTGACTGTAATTACCGTACTCGTTGTTGTTGCTACCCCACCGCTTTCGAGGGATCGGAAAAGGTGGAAGATCTTAGGGTCCCAGAATCCAGGCAATTCCCTAGACCAGAGGTCGTAGAGAGACAGAGAGTCGCCAAAGAGCGAGCGGTGCAAAGAGTCCGTAGCTGAACATTGCAAAATTAGGTGAAACGTATCCTGGGTCGGATGACCACAGACGCTACATGAAAAATTCTCAATTTTAAACAGGTAAAGTTTAGCGGAGGCTGTCTCCGTTGCACTGGAGACGAGAGAGAACACAGCAAAGACAAAGAAGGAGCACAAGTTTTTCAGTGGACACAAAGAAAAACTGTTTGTCGAAAAATTGAGATGAGAGAGTTCGCCTTCAGTCAGAGAAGAGATAAAAAGTGAATACGAGAGGTAAGAGAAGAGAGACTGCAGAAGACCGGAGTAGCCCACCATGCCTTGTCAGCGGCGTCCTATCCGGTAAGCAATAAGTGTCCGGATAACCAACAAAGCCTTGTAGTGCAGGAGGAAAGAGAAAATAGTTCCTGCCAAATGGTTTAAAGTAAAAGGAAAGATGGAGGAGAAGTGGCAGACTTGTTGGTGTTGCCTAGAGCTTGCAGAATAGCGCAGGCTTCAGCAGAAAACTTAATCACACTTGGCCTGCCAAAAAAGAAATTACTGCCTCAGCGATACAAAGTAAGCAATTGGCAAGGTTCAACTTGAAAATGCACAGAAGAAACTATCCGAAAAAGCTTTGTAAAGAGTTTGGGACTCCGGAGAGAATCCCCATGAGCAACCAGAAATACAGCATAAGGCCTTTAGAGGAGGGGAAAAACTTGGTCTTTACCAAAGATACGTGTTCAGAAAAAGAAACTACGTTCAAAGATAACCCCCAGAAAAATTAGAGTGGGATTAAAGCGGAGAGGAGAGTTAAATAAAAAGAGGTGGAGCTGCAGAATATTAGCTTGGTGGCGATTCATTTAGAAAAAAGAGGCCTCACATGTGTTTGAACTGAGCAGAAGACGCAAATACATAGACCAGACCCCCAGTCAAATTAGAGCACCTTTTGTGGCCCCCACAGCTGAAGGGACCAAGGGGAGAAGCAGCAGATGGCCAGATCGGCAGCACAAAATAAACAGCTGACGAAAAAAGACGGGAGAAGCAGAACGATCACTGACGAAAAAAGAGAAAAATCAAATCCTTGCAGAATACCTTGAAGAACTCGAAAAAAGCGACTTTTGTGATTTTGAAATACCACACAAAAGCGCCAGTCAGAAAGGAAAGATTGAGTCCATCGAACAAAGCAAGAAGGGAGGCCAGCCGAAATAAGCACGTGGAGAAGAGCTGGATGCCAGACAGGTCAAAAGCCTTGGAGAAGTCGATGATAACAAAAATCGTCCGAGAACCCGGCTTGGATTGGTTAAACCCATCCAAATTAGACCGAAAAAGATAAAAAATTTAATCTAAAATAGGCGTATTAGTGAGGAACCGGCCTAAGAGAGAGAGAGAATGAAATTGGACAATAGAAAGAAGAGTAGACGAGAAAGGATGATGCACTCAAAACAGCTCTGAGACGGAAAGGGTGAGCGGGATGACCAGAAGGAAGCAAGAGATTCGTGACGCTTTTCAATGCTATGAATGGGAATAACAGCAGATGTCTTCATATTAGAAAGAAAGAAAAGTAAAGATGTGAATACAGATAAGCTCTACGAAGAAGCGAGATATATTGCAGCAATTTAGTGTTTCTGGCTCAAAGCTCAAAGTAGTTTGGTTTTGAATTAGGGATAGTTTGTAATGGATGATCAAAAATTGGTAGCGTTCACATCACGTTCAATTTTTAGTTGAAGAATTTTTCTACGATACCTGAGTTCTTTGATGCATTTCTACTATTCTTCCTCGATAGCATTGTTTTTTGGCATCAAAATAATCAAAAAGATTCATCTAAAAATCAAATCTTTAAATTTTTTTAAATTGTAGCCTACTGTAATAACATAAGTCGGTGATTCTCCCAGAAAAAAAAGAGAAAGGTTGTAGATGGTCCTGTTTTATTGTTTGCTGCAAAACATTAGTGTCGAGCTACGTATTATCTAGATGTTGAAGCAATTTCCTTTGGAATTGGGTGAGGCTGGTGCTGCAGGCTGATTGGATACTCTTATCCTCGACAATACTAATCAAAGCCTTGCTTTTGCAATGATTTAGTGCTTCACTTTGGGCTAGTTGTACTTTGCATGGCGGCGTTTATATCGGGACCAGGCAACATGCGCGCAGTCAGAAGCATTAGCTCATGGAAATACCTTTGTATTTACAAAAAAGTCGTAAGTAGTGATTTGAAATTTTATGGCTTAATCCGAAAAAATAGGGGAAGTGTTAATCCTATGGAACAATTTTTGTTAAATCGTCTTAACTTTCTTATTTTAACCACAAATTGGTTGGCATGTTGTAATTGGGTAGTTCTATCTTAGTCAGGGATGTGGAAGCGGTTATTTTTCAACCGCTTCCACTAACAAAAAATGAGAAAACGACCGTTGACAATTTTTTTTAATATTTGTGGGTCTGTAGCCTGCCTTCTCCTACACTTTATCTTTTTCAAGGGACAAAAACCTTCATTTATTGCTATTACTCTACCTACTTCGCTTGAGCTTATTGTTTCGAACTATTCTGTGTTTCTCTTATTCAGATATTATAACTCATGCTGAATATAGAACAGTGCTTTTCAACGTTTTTGTCATCGCGGAACCCCTAATGTACTTTTGCGTTTGTCACGGAACCCCCACTAACAAAAATTTAGAAATCACGAATTGCTTGCAAGAAAATCAAATATTTTGTTACTTCAATTCAAAAATAATTAAACACTTCAACAAATAGACAGTTATTACTAGTTTCACTACTTACAACCACTTTTACAACAGTTTACCTAATGCTTCTCAGATTTAAACCGTATGACCACATATTACAGCTCTCGACAATAACTTGTCGTCACTACAACAAATTACACCATATAGCGTTAATTTTCCCTCTCTATCCTCAACCAACTCTGACTTTTAGTTAACTTTAACTCTAATCATCATTACGAACCTTCTGTTCGTCCTCAAAACACGTATTGACTCCTATCGTTTTGGATAGTGAAGCGCGAAGTTTCTGTCGTATGCATAGTATATACATGTAAAGCAAGCAAAATTAAACAGCATGAATCAACAGCCGCCTTAACGTGGTGGTGCGGTCCCCAACTCCGTTTGGGTTGGGTCAAAATGGCTGTTGGCCTTTCCGAGGGTCCCAGATACCCCGGGCAATCCCCTTACACAAACCATTTTTTCGAGTAGACCTCCTGAACGACCGCAGAGGGGTAGCACGCAACCTTTTTAAAATCGGCCTGTCTTCTCTTTTCTCTTGCCCGTCTTCTCCTGATGAGCGGCAACGTTCATCCTACAACTCATTTTTCTTTGTTCAGTGTGCGCTGGAAATGTGACCTGGCGGGGTAGGTCAGTGCAATGCTGCACATGCTCTAATTAAGTTCATTTAAAGTGCTCACTACTCTCGTTTTCTAGATTCAGAACTCTTGGCAGCTCTCACTCCTGGAGCTGCCCTCCCTGCTTTTTTTGGAGATCCCACACCTACCAGCACTGTGACTTCCTCCTCGGACTTCTTCAGTTGGTATACCTTCACTGCTCAATCTGGCCCCCTTCTGCTAATACAGCACTTGCACCCCACCCTCGCCTTCAAACCTCTTATTCTTTTTCCGCTCACTTTGTATCTTCTCCCTCTGCACCCTCACCACCGCCTCATGCTCCAGGCTGTTTCTCTTTACCTCCTGCTTCTTTTTTCCTCCCTGACTCCCTCACGGTTCTTCAATGGAATGCTGGGGGTCTCCGAGCCAGGAGCACTGAACTGCTACACTTTATTTCGTCTCATCACTTTGACCTTATTTGTATCCCGGAATATAACCTTAACTCATCTTCCTCTTTCCGGATTCTCTGCTCTGCGATTCGATGGCACCCACTCCCGGTCTGGTATTTTTCTACTGGTGTCACAGACGCTAGCGGCGGCGTCATCATTTTTGTCACGCAGGGTTTATCCTTCTCTGAGCTTTCTACCTCCTCTCTTTCTTTGCTTACCCCTACTCTTGCTTGACCCTTATGTAGAGGTCAACATCTTTCTAAACGACTCCTCCTTGCTCTCATTTCTTAATGTATATGCCCCCCTATTTGCTTTTCTCCTAGGGATAGCAGAACAAATTTCTTTTCTGCTTTCATTCTCTCCTCGACAAACCTCTTTCTCCTGGGAGACTTCAATTGTCATCACCCCCTATAAAGCTTTAAAAGTACTTCCGACCCATGTGGAGAAAGCAATCGATTGGGTCATCTCTTCTGACCTTCTCCCCCTCAATGACTCTGACACACCTACTCTTCTTCATCGCTCCTCCCCAGACATCTCCTTCGCTCTTTTTTCTCTTTTCCTATCTTGCTCCTGGGAGGTGCTTCAGAACCTGGGTTCTGATCAACTACTAACCGTCCCTCTTTCTCTAGTCTTTCGCCCTAACAAACGACTCCCTTCCTTGAATTTTCAGAAAGTTTGTTGGGATAACTTTGCCTTTTACTTCAACTCTCACTGTTCTTCTGCAAAGGCATACTCGTCTCTTTTTTTTTCCTTTGCTGTTGCTCTCTTTACTTCTCAGACACTGAATGCCCTCCTTACGATCGGGTGCTCTGGACAGACGGCTCTGGCGTACTTTCTAAGTGCTCTCTCTCTCTGTGGCACTGAGGCCACAATTTTCTTTTCATTAGGTCTAGTATGCTCAAGTTTTTCCGATGAAGCCTGCGCCATTCTGCAAGCTCTTTGCTGGTCTCGGCAGTACCAACAAGTCTGCCCCTTGTCTTCTCCTCCTATCTGATTCTCGCTCTGTTCTCTACTCCATCTTTCCTTTTGCCTCAATTTCTGGCAGGAACTGTTTTCTCTTTCCTCCTGTTCTATCAGGCTACAATGGGTCCCTGGACACTCATTTCTCTCGGCTGATAAACTGGCCAGATGGGGAGCGCTACTTGTTTCCTCAGCAATCCTTTGTAGTCTCTCTTCTCTTATCTCTCGTATCCACTCTTATCTTTTCTCGGACTGGAGGCATACTGTCTCATCTAAATGCTTCGACACACAGGCTCCCTTGATTTCCACCAAGGAACTTGTGCTTCTACGTCCTACTCGCTGTGTTATCTCTCGCCTTCGCTGCAACGGACACAGTCTTCTGTTAAGCTCCTATCTCTCCAGAATTGGCAGAATCGAGAATCCTTCATGCAGCACCTGCGGACACTCGTCCCAGGACACCTCTCATCTCATTCTGCACAGTCCAGCTACGCACTTTTTGCGTCGCTCGCTCTTTGGCAATTTTCTGTCCCTGTACGACCTATGGTCCAGGCCCTGGAGAGCTGCTCTGCATCTGGGACGTCATGGTCTTCCGCCATCAACCCATCCCTTAAAGGGTCGGGTAACAACAACAGCAAAACTAAAAATACAGATGCACCGTTACGTAACAAAGGGAGTTAGCAAATTCAGACGTTCCTAAAGTTGTAAACAGAATTACGTCACAATCTGCAACTCACTATCACAAGATTCCATTACATTATTTATATACATAGAACATCACTGCAAATAAGAAATGAATATACTGAAATAAAAAATAAATACTAGTAATAAATGAAGAACTTTTGCGGTCCCCTGACGGAACTCTTAAAACTCACGGAGCACAACCGCATGTTTTGCGAAACCCCTGTTGTAGTCTTGTAGAGCACTGAGTGAAATAATCAAGTTGTTTCCGTCGTAATTTCTTTTTCAACTCAACAACAAAGGTTAGTTAAGTTTAATCAAATCATCACTTTATCAGCTATTTTTCATTGTCCAAACTATCTTTTCCTTACCCGTGATCGATATAAATGTGATGCTAGTTATACTTTTTCTTGTTCACTCGCGCTACTGATACCGCACGTTCATTCAGACTTATTGTGCAACTTCACCGTTTAATCCACATTGGGAAATGGACAAAACTTTTTTGCCAAGTTACTCTTCAAGTCAAATAACCTATGTGGAAGCGATAGATTTTTCGCGCTTCCACCGAAAAAGGACCGCTTCTGCATCCCTGATCTTAGGACGAAGTAGTTTTAAAATTGGGTAATTGGATGTCTAGTTACAAGCTATTATTAAAATTTTTAATTTCGTTCCGAAAGTCCCATTTCTATGGGACCAACGAAACGCCCTATGGGACCAATAGAACACTTTTATAAAAACAGTCAAAAAGGTTGCTATCTGCCACACAAACTTCACATACACGACTGCAACACCCACAAGTTTGGTAAACAGAAATTATTGAGAAAAACGATGCAAAGACATAATACGCAAATAAACAAAAATCACACAAAAGATTAAGCAACGTCAAAGTTCAGCGCACGACACGAGCGCTTAGTTTGAGCAGCTGCACAAAGTGGGGCAAAACCCTTTCAACATCTTTATGGAGGCTAGGTCTTCCACTTCAAGAAAAACAAATTCATTAAAAATTTCTTTTACTTTTCCAAAAAACTGATTTCAAAGTCCTGATCCTCATCTGGTCCACTAATCAGCTTTCCAATAAACTTTTTCACTTTCCAGCCGCAGTGTGCACATTGGCGATAACAAAATCACCGCACCGGAACATAACAAGCCCAACAGGATGTGGAGCTAGGCTGGCATTGCGATCAGACAGACTGGCATCACTTTCTGAATCAACAAATACTTCTTCTTTATCTGTTGAAGATTCACTGCTTGCTGAAGGAAAAGTTTTTTTTTCTAAGGTGTGTGTGTGATGATGGCAGAAGACACTTTCTTACGACTGTGCATTTTTCTTGGCTTTGCTTTTGGCAATGGGGCAATTGATTCGATTTGAGAAGTTTCAAGATCTGGTACTATCTTGTAGTCTGGAGTTGATGATACCAGATTAGATGTTGATTGACCACCGTCATATCAAGCAGACTTGATTTGTTTTTTGTCGCATCTGAAAAAAAATTTTCCACCTGATCTGTCACTGTGGAAGGCAAAAATTCATCCTCCATAAAAATATCTGAATTTAAAGGGAAATATTCCTGCCCGTTTAAATGAAGACGTAATATTTTCCAAGGTGCAAGATTTGACAAAGGCTTTGTTTGGCAGCTCAGCAACATAATATAATGCCAGTGTTTCCCCAGGATGTGACAGGTGCCACTCATCACAAAATGAGGTGTAAAATCTTTTGAAGGCCCCAAATACACCCACATCTAAAGGTTGCAGTTTATGACTGCTGTGAGGAATCAGTGTAAGCAGAAACAAACCATGCTCTTTAGCAAGCTCAATAGTTATATGACTGCTATGGTTGTCCATGATCAACACACAGGCTGATCTTTCGATACTGACATGTTGTCAATAAAATGTTTCAAGATTGTGGGAAAATTTCTTGTTTCATCCAACCTGATGAATTGGCCAAGCCAAGATTACCAGCAGGAGCACCGCTCAACATCTGGCTCGTAAACTATACCCTGGGAAATATGAATGCTGGCAGCAGGGCTATGGCGACCTTACGGGATACAAACTGTGGATCATTGATGTTTTGCTGAAATTATGTGGGTGACTCATAAACGTTCTCGTTCTGTTCCTGCGCTCGTTGTTGTACTGTAATCGTTATTATAAATCATCCGTTGGCCTACAAACAGGTCATAAAAGAATAACCATAGTTACATAGCATGATGTAACAATACTGGGTGACTAAGCCGTATGGCCAGGCGTGGTTCCGTCTGACGTGCGGCGGAGTGACCTAGTAAACAAGTATATAAAAAGAAGCATTGCTATTTTCGGAGAGAGAGAGGTTTTTTGATTAAAATTCAATTTCAAAATTCATTGGCTTCAATTCCATTCGATTCGCGCTTTCAACGTTGTGTTGTGATTAAATACATTCGTTCTTGGAGTCAGACGTGCTGTGGATACCCGATCCCTCATAGGGCCAATCCAGCAGCACTGACACAACAGTACATTGTTATGTTTATACCACGTTCTCCAGATCTTATTTGTCCAACCTGCTTAGTACCTATTCTACATAAAATCTGTCTGGAATTGGGAACTGTGTTCACTCCAGTCCCGGCCGCATTCTAAATTCTTGTGGGCGGCAATTTTAAATTGCAGAAGATAATCTTAAGATTGTTAAAAATAGCTTTAACATTGTAGCGATTAAATGCCATGGCTTTGGCAAGACTTGGAGACTCAGGCTTTCTCAAACTTAAATCCTTCATCTGCTTACAAAATCCAGTTTTCTCCAGCCATTTGTTTTGTATTCCATGAATCAGGAATTCTTTTGTTCTTCTTTTTTTGCATAATCATAGGCTAAAGTTTTTACCATCATAGTGTCAAGACCATAAAATAACTTTGACATTTTAACAATATGCTCTTTCAATGCAAGTTCTTCTTTATCTGTGAACACCTATAAAAATACGAACAGTATTTACGAACATAAATGAATATAGGTAACATTAAACTATCATATACCGTATATCATAGCAAACAACATGGTCTATAACTTTTCGGCTCAGACGTTCAAGTGCAATTGATTTAGCGCTAAGCCTTTACAGTTTTGTGTACCTCAACCATAACACAGTCAAACAGTAATTCTAAACCAAACTCTAACCTAACCTAGACCCTCTGTCACTGCTCAATGCAAAAGACAAAGAACCAAATCAGTCAAGCTAAACTGTCTCAAGCCAAAAAGTCACAACTTACAAATTCTCATTTTTCAGCGTAGTCTAATCCTACTTTACTAAAGTGAAACTCAACGCCACCACACCATAAGCTAGGCATAAACTTATTTTGTCACATTGAGATAGGTGGATTAGTAAAGAATAGGCCAAGAATAAGTTGCATAATATATGGCATATGCATTGCTATCAAAAGCTTAGCTAATGCACATCACATCTTATTTTTAACTAGACCAGACATTGGATGGCTAGGCATAAAAATATTCAAATCTTACTAACTTGAGTAGTTAACATAGACAATTTTTTAACTTCAGTGTTTCCTGGACGCATCTTTTTCTTATAACGATGCAGGGTGCCGATGGAAATTCCATGAACTTCGGAAGCTTTTCTGAAGCTGATTTTATTTGTAAGAACATCATCAAAAGCTTTATTTAGATTTTGTTCAAAAAACAAACCCTTTTTTGAATTTCTTAACTTGAATGTAGGCATTGCGTGAAACACAAGGGACTTATGGAACACCGTGTTCCAAAGGTCCCAGACAGGTATGGCTTGTGAAAAATAGCTTCTACCCCGTAGCAGCCTCGGCAACTTCAACTACAAACCACAAGTAGAAAGTCACCAACAACACCTGGCTTCATATATGGATCACCATCTACGATCAGTAGCTATCATGATAGAAGTGACTAGTCGCCACATAGAGTGCACTCATTTTAACCTAAGTCTGTTAGGGCTCGACGATGGCTTGTGCTGCTTGACTGAAGGCGCTGCTGTTCATATATATCGGAGAAGATGTAGCTTCATCGCGTCGGGGTTACCATTGTTGCGCAACAACAGGCATCCGACCGTCGATCCGGGTTAAAATGAGTGCACTCTCTCTATGTGGCGACTAGTCACTTCTATCATGATAGCTACTGATTTTACGAGATCTTCTTCTTCTTTCGGCTTCCCCCTATTCGGGGTAACCACAGCGCGAAAGTATTTTCCATTTCTCCCGATCGACTTCGTCTCCCTCCTTAGCTCCAACCCTTTCCATGTCTTTTCTTGCCAAATCCATCCACCTTCTCCTTGGCCTTCCTCTTTTCCTTCTACCTAGCACCGCCATCTCCATCATCCTTTTTCTCACGTAGCCTTCTTCTCTCCTTTTCACGTATCCATACCAGCGTAGCCTTGCATTCCTAAGTTTGTCTCCTAGCTTTGCGATTTTCGCAGTCCCTCTCACATATTCGTTTCTTGTCTTGTTCTTTTTTGTCACTCCCAGTGCCCATCTCACCATTTTCAACTCTGCGACTTCCATTTTTCCCACCTGTCTTTCCGTGACTGACACAGTTTCCATTCCATAAAGCATGGCTGGTCCAACGACAACACTCTTGTACATTTTACTCTTAACCCTTGCTGATAACTTTCTGACGCACAGAACTTCCGACACCTTCTTCCAATTCTTCCAGCCTGCTTAGATTATTCTCCTCACTTCTTCTTCACATCTTTCATCGCTACTCACTGTCGAACCCAGATATTTGAAATTTTTCGCTCTCTTTACCTTTTCTCCTTGCAGCTTCAACTCTTCCCCATCATCCACATCCCCAGGCTTCAAATACTCGGTCTTGCTGCGGCTTACTTTCAGGCCTTTTCTCTCCAGTGCATTTTTCCAAATTTCTAGATCATTCTCTAGCTCCCAGCAATTTTGCCAAGACAGCACTATGTCATCTGCAAACAGCATATCACATGGTGCATCCTTCCTGATGTCCTCCATCAGCTTGTCCTACTGATCGTAGATGGCGATCCATATATAAAGCCAGGTGTTGTTAACAACTTTCTACTTGTGGTTTGTAGTTGAAGTTGCTGAGGCTGCTACAACCCTATACACGCTACAATTTGACAAGAAGCACTTTTGTTCAAATGCCAGCTAAATACGTAATCTTTTTAAAGAAACCAAACTAGTAAGTTTTGTTAACTACAAGCTATTGAAAAATTCTTACAAAGTTGACCCTAAAAACCTGATACACAACTCCACAGCTTTCTAATCCAGCAATTTCAATTTTGATATCTGAAAATTTTACCTAACTATGTTTCCAAATGCAAAAATTTCTACAAATCCCTTTTCCGTTTGCAAATAAATCTGGTGTTCCAAAGGCCCCACCGTTTTATGGGTACCAAACTTTCCCTACTATTATCAATTATCTTTACGCTTTTCCATAGGTGTGATATGCTTTGACGCTTTTGCTTAATTTAACGGAGAAGAGTTTGTTTAGTTTAGTAACGTCAATGGTGATAATTGGGCAAATAAGACGTTGCCAGCAAGCGATAAACTTGGGAGACATGAAGTGGCTACGCACAACCCCCCTCCCACAATGTTGGTTTTTATCAATTGCGTTTCAAGAGACGTCAATCTTTGCTAAAAGTAATTCTATAACATCTTACGCTGTATCAAGGTGCAACAAGCAAATGTTTATTTAAGTATTCTGTAATTTTCATTTAAAAGTAGGGAGGTCTGGATAAGGAATAAAGTTAAATGCTGTAGCGAACGCCATGCTTTCACTCCCCATATTTGTATTGTGACGTCGTAACGCTGACTAAGTATATAATCGCTGTATAGTATTATTTGCTCACTTTCCGACAACACGTGCTGTTCAAGTAACAAGAAATGTGTGCTGTGTCATCAGCCAAGAGAAAGACCGTAATGCAACAATGGTGAAGATTGTTCGCCATAATGTTGCTCCATTAGAAACAGTTACTCCTCCCTTCAGGGACGATTCACTCACGTCTATGTAGACATTACTCGGCCTCTGGGGGTGAGTCATGATTATAATTATTTGCTGGTCATCGTGGACCGTTTTTTTACGCTTTATGAATGCAGTACCCATGGTCGGGATCCAGCTCAGGAATGTACCGACGCATTTATTCGACATTGGGTCACGTGGGTAGGCTGCCCACAGCATCTCTTCACGGACAGAGGAACCCAGTTAACGTCATCGACACGGAAGTCAATGTGTGAGTACCTCGGGTGTCAGTTTCATCATTCCACTGCTTACCACCCTCAAACGCAAGGCATGGTGCAGCGCTTTAACCGAACCTTAAAATCAAGTTTACGTTGCACAGGCGATCCGTCTTTATGGTACAATCATCTACCTTGGGTATTACTCTCCCTGCAAAACACTCCACAAGAAGACCTATGCCACGCTTTTCCTTGTGAGCTGGTATTTGGAGAATCCGTGCGACTACCTGGTGAGTTCTTTGAATCGAAAGATGAACGCCTTGAACACACAACGTTTGGGAATAATCTTGCCAAATATACTGTATAGCGTCCGTGCGATATCACCCCCCAAGTCAACACAACCGCCCTTCGTACGTTGAAAAAGCGCTTTTTCTGCCAGAAACACCCACGTGTAGTTAAGAATAGACAGTCATAAACCCCCGTTGCATCCTGTTTACAAGGGGCCGTTCAAAGTGCTGGACAAAAGCGAAAAGTACTTCATCATCGATTTCCGCACCCACACAGATAAAGTCACTATTGATCGCTTAAATCCTGCCCAATTAAGTTTGGACACGCTAAATCAAGACGCTTTTACCATCTCTATTGCAATGTCTCCTTCGACACGACCTCCTTACATTTTCGACCGCGACATTTGTACAACATACACGACAAGCACTGGCCGATCGGTGAAACGGCCTATTCACCTGACAGATTATACATCTTAATTTCAAAAGCGCTGGTCGTCAACCTTGCAAATTGCCATAGGCTCTTGCAAATTGCCATAGGCTCATCGTGTTTAGTTGTGGCACGAAATCAGTCCTTGTAAATGCTATCCTATGTGCGGTAAATATTTGCTTTGTGTATATGAGGCGCCATTTGTTCACCGCTCATTACACTTGTTTTACGACAACATTTATGACTAAATCAAATCGATTTGTTGAAATGCACCAATCAATTTGATTTAGTCATAAATGTATTGAAAAATAAATGCATTTGTTTAAATGCACAAATCGATTTGATTTACTGACAAATGCATATAAAATAAATGCATTTGTCATAATGTATTGAAAAATAAATGCATTTGTTTAAATGCACAAATCGATTTGATTTAGTCGTAAATGCATATGTCATTCAACCGTATCATTCGCATGTCACTCAACCGTATCGTATCGTTCTATAAAGGGAATGTACTGCGAATAACGCTTTTTCGACATATTTGGTCGTTGGACCATCGCGTGACGGGTTTGCGATGGATTGGTTTGAAATGAGCGGCAGGCATGACATAGTTAAAAATTTAAAAACAGGCGGTCTGCAGCAAATTGAACCACCAACAGCTAGGTCCGAGTCTCTTACTATAAGATGTCTACTGGATAGGATATAGCAGGGGTGGCCAAACTGCGGCTCTTTGAGCCTTTGATTGCGGCTCTTTAATGAATTAGCATTGATAAATTAGACATGCATTTTCCCGGCCTTGACGAGTTGTTTGATCAGATTATGAAACAATGCGTTCTATCACACGTAATAGCAATGGACTGATTATTAGTAATAATCTACTAAGTGCACTCCGAAAACTGTAGTTAAGTAAACTGTAGTTGTTAAGTTAAGTTAACTGTAGTTAAGTAAAGTAAACAGTCAGATTGAAGCTGTACGTCAGGGCTGACCTAGTTTCACGTCTTGGTTACGGTTATACTAATAATTGCAAAAAAAGTTTAGCCAAGAAATGTCTTTGAGGAATAATTGCAAAAAGAGAAAGTATGAAGAGGAGAATAGAACTTTTAAAACAGAATGGGAGGAAGAGTTTGGATTCACTGATAACGCAGGTAAACCTGTGTGTCTTATCTGTCATGCTTCGCTCAACCATTACAAAACCAGTAACTTGAAACGCCATTACAAAGCTAAAACACAAAAACTTCCACACCAACTACCCATCTAAGTCGGAATTACGGAAGAATAAGCTTAATGAGTTAAAATCTTCCCTAAATGCCCAGCAGAACCTGTTGAAAACATTCAGCAAGGAAGCTGACACAACCGCTGAAGCTAGTTTCATTATATCATGGAATATAGCCCGGTTCAAACATCCATATTCAGATGGTGAATTCATTAAGAAGAATATATCTGAGGTGGTTGCAGTGTTAGATCCTAAGAACACAAAACTTCAGCGACTAATATCGCAAACTCCAGTTTCACGACACACAGTTGAAAGACGGGTATCTCGGATAGATGTTGATGTCGAAGACAAACTGCAAAAGGATTTAAAAAATTCCACTGCCTTCAGTTTAGCTTTAGACGAGTCGACGAATGTGCGAGACAATCCGCAACTGGCTGTGTTTGTTCGTTACGTTTCCAATGATGTTGCTGTAAAAGAAGAGTTGTTGGACTTAATCGCATTAAAAGAAACAACTCGTGGTGTAGATATTAAAAATGCGCTTGACAACATCTTAGTAAATGCTGAAGTTCCACTAAATAGACTTGTCAGTGTTGCAACAGACGGAGCACCAGCAATGGTAGGAGGAAATGCAGGTTTAATTGGACTCTTGAAAAATGATGATAACTTCCCTGATTTTGTATAGTAAGGCAAGAGACTAGCGATGCACTTAGCAAAACTGCAGACAGTGACACTGTTTCGACCTATCAGGTCTCTTCAGTGCAGTTGGTGACCGACAAGATTTTCCCTGATTTTTTTTCTGTTCATTGCATAATTCATCGTGAGCACCTAGCAGCAAGATATTTCAAATATGAAAACGTTATGAAAACTGTTCTTGAAATTGTAAATTTTATTGGCAAACATGCCAAGACCCACAGACAATTTAGAAACTTCATTGAAGATTTGAATTTTGAAGATAAGCCTAACGACGTCTCATTTTACTGCAATGTAAGGTGGCTGTCGACGAGCAATGTTTTGAGTAGATTTGTTGAGTTGTTGGAGCCAATTAGTATTTTTCTTAAAGAAAGAAACAAACCTTATCCGCAGCTGGAAGATGATGAGTGGATGCACGATCTCATATTTCTTACTGACGTAATGCATCATTTACAACCTTTAAACTTGACACTGCAAGGCAAAGACCAACTTGTTTCAGACCTTTCTCAAAAAATTTTCAGTTTTCAAAAAAAACTCAGACTTTTTCAAAGGGATTTACTTTCTAAAAGATTCGATCACTTCCCTAATCTGAGAAAGATAAACATCGAAATAAAAGAGGAGAAAGTGGAAGAATACAAAGGCAAACTTCAAGAACTGTTGGCGGAATTTCAATCTAGGTTTCAAGACTTGCAAATGCTAAAACCTTGTTTTTCCTTTTTTGTAAACCCGTTTGAGGTTGATGTGATCAGCGATGGATGTCCGATTCCTAAACCATTTGTATGTGAAGCATCTGTTGTAGAAATGGAACTGATGGAACTGCAGGAAGATCTCGCTTTGAAAATGGTCCATAAATCTCTGAGTACAGTTGAGTTCTGGAAACAAGTCCCAGAAGCAAAATACCCGAACCTAAAGAAAATAGCTATTCAGTTGATTTCTATTTTCAGCACAACATACTGTTGTGAGTCATTTTATTCCGTGATGAAATTTGTAAAGTCAAAGTACCGTTCAGTTTTGACAAATCAACACTTGAAGGAACTGCTCCGAACTGCTTCAACATCATATCAGCCTAATTTTAAACATCTTGCAGCCCAGGTGGAGACTCACAGTATCCCCACGCAGCAGCAGCTACACTTCGTTGTAAGTGAACAAATTCGTATTTTTTATTGTGTTTATGTTGTGGCTCTTTTAAAACTGGATTTTGTTATATGCGGCTCGAGCATGAAGCAGGTCTGGCCACCCCTGGGATATAGGATGACTGCTGGAAGCAAAAGTGCAACATAGGCTGTATAGGTTTATGGTGTTAGTCAATGAATTCAGTCTGCCAGTTTCTTGCAGAAAATAATGGTACTAATGAAGGACCTTAAGTCCAAGATAGGTCAAGCTAACGTACCGGTTGTTGTTTTAGGTAATCTGCCGCAAGACAGGTGTCATAACATTATTTTAATGTTATGGTGTTGTGGGAAGATACTGAGGTGGTTGTCCTGTCAAAAATGACTCCAATGTTCTGTTTACGGATTCAGCGCAGTGAAAGATATAAGAAATATTGACCCAACCAAATCCAGAGAAATTGAAAACCCCTAATTATTTACTTAAAAGAAGATTTATGTTGTTGAATTTAGCCAAGAGTTTAAATAATAATATATCATCGCAAGAGGAAGAGTTTGGCGAACGGTAAATCGCTCAGAGATGTAGTAAGATATATTCACAGAAAGACCGCGAGTTTAGCATTTATAGTTGCATTGCGTGTAGCATGGCCGAAACGAGTCGGCATTTACAATAAAGTTCAAAAAGATGAAAGGGAGGAATACTATAAGAAAGTTGAAAACCGTTGACTTTTATTAGCTACTTATGCATTGACAGATATTAAAGTTTTCCTTCAATTTCGAGTATTTTTCAACTTTAAAGTCTACCACATTATTCAGAAATGGTTGTAATACAGTCAGAATTTTCTGCAATTATAAATCAATTTGCGGATGCTATAGTTGCTAGAGTGCATGAGAATCTTGGTGCAACATTCTCAAATGAAACGTGTGGCTCTACATCCATTGAGCCCCGCATGCTGGCAATAGTGAGTAAGATATTTTTTCATATTATAGGTGATAAATCATCCGTCTATATAATCAAAAACAAATACATTTTTCACTCAAATGTTATCAAGATATTTTTGAGGAAGTAGCTATTTTGCTGTAATCATTTATGTATGTTTATATGGTCATAATTGCTCCAAGGGTAAAATGCCGTTGAAGTCATAATAGCAAACTGCATATTTTTATGCCTATTGTATGTCGTCTATAGAAAAGTATAGTTCTTTATATTTCACCCTTCACCAATGTGATCAGATAATTTTGTCAATGCCTCCTGTCACATAATCACAGCTTGTTAAACAACTCTGCGTACGTAGCGTTTTTTTATTTAATGATTTTGCATTGTATAGGCTAAACATGACATAATCTCGTAGGAATTTTGCTTGCGCACTTAGAAGCAAAATTCTTACGAGATAATGTCGTAGCAGTAGCGTGAATAACATCTGGGAGGGAATAATGATGAATAAGTTTTTCTCGCACCTGAAACCTGTTGCTCAGTATTGTGTTTGCAAATGGAATGAAAGCTTGTAAATACATTGTACATAGTATCAAAGATATTTAGTGTTCTGACGGTAAGTCCTAAGTTGAGGTCAAGTACTACAGAAAACACTACAGTGGTCATTGGCTTATAGGTGTACAGCATGACTTAATCTACATGTATATGCCAATAATTATTTTGAAACTAGTTTGTGTGATTTTGGCTTCAAATCCCGCTCCCAACATTGTTTGTAAATATGCTGAGAGTTGAGTGGTCATGCCATACTTAAGCATCAAATCAAATACAGTCAAACCTCGGTTTTCGAACGTCTCAGAGTTCGAACAATTCGGTTTTCGAACAGAAAATTCGAGATGAAAATGACTCGGTCCTCGAACAAAAATCGGTTCCCGAACAAAAAAAAAAGAACAGCAGCGACACGTGACTCCCTAGACCAAACATATACATTTTCCAGTCGATCATCGTACGAGATGTAGACAAATTTTGCAACGCAGGCAAAAGCAACAAACATTGGACAACTTTTCAATAAAAGAAAAAAGAAAAGAAACTCAACAAAAAGATTTACCTGAACTAAAGAGACAGAGAATAGAAGAAACACCCTTAGAGTGATCAGAAGTTTTTATGAAAGGGGATCCCTCATCCAATAATTAGCTCATCCCTTTCTTCCCATCACTTCGCATCAAAAAAGGTGTACATATATACAATACAGTGCTGTATTATTTACATTTACATTAAAATTACTTGTTATGTTTTTCGTTTTATTCACACTTTTGTGTTTTATTTACTCTTTGAACGAATGGTTTTGCACATCGATATACAGGGTATAGTGTAAGCAGGTAAATAAGTTGTTCTTTTGGTGCCTGGAACGAATTGATCTCTTTTATATCATTTGCAATGGGAAAATATGATTCGGTTTTCGAACAAATCGATTTTTGAACTGCCTTCCAGAACGAATCGTGTTCGAAAACCGAGGTTGACTGTACTTATAAAATTATAGGAACACATGTGAAATAACAAATGATTGTAAAATTATTAAGCAATGGGGTCGTAGCCAACGTTAACTATTATGTTGTTGCAGAGGCTGAAAATATTCAATTGCCTAGTTTTCGTGGGAGACGACGAAGAAACTCATCTGCTTCTGGGCGGCCACTTTCAAGGCGGCCATGCAGTATCAACAAAAAATATATTTGCACAATTATTTGCATTCCACAAGATCATGCAAAATTTGTTGACGGTGGTAACAATATGGCAATTTCCATCCCACCGGCGCCTTCACTTGTATTTTCATCAAGTAACAATTTCCCTACAGCTAGCACTTGCGCAAACGTTATAAAGATTCCGCTTGCTGTAGGATGGCAGTACGAGCGCTTCAAAAAAGCAATGAACTTTGCAATTTTAGATAGGCCAGGTTTCGGGGTGGCTTAAAATGTGGGGAGCGAAAATGAGCAAGGGTGATCTCAGGGTAGAAAAGTGTTTAAAGAACTTGTTATAGTTCTATTGCAATAAAAAAAGCATGATGTCATGAAAGAATGAGCATGATGAAACAAAGCTGTTGCGTAAACCAGTGATTTAATTAAGCCTGATAAAAATGTTTTACCCAATGGATGGATACAGAATAGGTGAGGTTGCCCTAATATTACTAAACTGCAACATAAATGGAAATCGAAATTGAAAAAGCTCACGCTGTCAAAGGGCCGCAGTTTGGCCACCCCTGCTATATCCTATCCAGTAGACATCTTATAGTAAGAGACTCGGACCTAGCTGTTGGTGGTTCAATTTGCTGCAGACCGCCTGTTTTTAAATTTTTAACTATGTCACGCCTGCCGCTCATTTCAAACCAATCCATCGCAAACTCGTCACGCGATGGTCCAACGACCAAATATGTCGAAAAAGCGTTATTCGCAGTACATTCCCTTTATAGAACGATACGATACGGTTGAGTGACATGCGAATGATACGGTTGAATGACATATGCATTTACGACTAAATCAAATCGATTTGTGCATTTAAACAAATGCATTTATTTTTCAATACATTATGACAAATGCATTTATTTTATATGCATTTGTCAGTAAATCAAATCGATTTGTGCATTTAAACAAATGCATTTATTTTTCAATACATTTATGACTAAATCAAATTGATTGGTGCATTTCAACAAATCGATTTGATTTAGTCATAAATGTTGTCGTAAAACAAGTGTAATGAGCGGTGAACAAATGGCGCCCCATTAGTGTATTCGCTGAGTTGCTTGAATACTTTGCGGGGCGGTGGAGGACTGTAGCAAACGTCATGCCTTCGCTTCCCATATTTGTATTGTGACGTCATAATCCTAACTAATATATAACCGCTGTACAGTATTATTTGCTCACTTTCCGACTATACGTGCTGTTCAAGTAACAAGAAATGTGTGCTGTGTCATCAGCCGAGAGAAAGACCTTTCGCTACAATGTAATAAAATCCCAAGTTTAAAAAAGATCAAAATCAAACAATAATAGCATCAATTTGTAAAACTAGATTGAAAAGTAAGGTTGTTGAATGAAAAATGGCTTAATAGGCGCCTATTGAAATAGGTTATATGGCTTTGAAGAAAGGTATGGCCCCGTCTCGATATGGTCAAATTAAAGCAAGCAGCGCAGGCAAACATATATAATTACAAGAGGAGGCCCACAAAATCATCAAATAGCCTAACAAAGCATACTTAATTTCTTTAAGTGTCAAAACGATTACCATTTGAAGGCCGCCATCATTATTGACCGTGTTTTACTCCCCTTTTTTCTTACACTTTTTAAAAGTATGAACAATAGTTTGTGACATCATTTTTTGTGGTATTTCAAGTCTCAATGCAAAGACCAAGATGATTTCGTGTACAGGAACTATGGCTTATATTTACTAAAATTTCTCATGGCTGCTATCATAAATGTTTGTACGGCGAAACCTGGGAAGCTGCTTAATTGATCCGTTTTTACTTGGCACAGGCGATGACATACCCTGTCGGGGGAAAATCGCACCATACTTAAGGGAAACATTTTTTCTATCTTGCTTGCTAGTATCTTTGTAAAACTACCGGGAATCAAACCTAAAATATTTGAAGAAAAGAAAGGACTCTTTTAACTTCTCTGAGCATAACTAAGCAACGACCATGCAGCCTATTGCGTAGCCAGCAGGGATTTAACAAACTGTGTTTCCTACTTCCAAACTAAGGTAATGGCAAGGCCTCTTCATCTTCACTTAAGCAATGGGCAGAGCACGTACTCCAAAGGCTTAGCCAGAACCTTGAAATCAAAAACTTTATTCGAAAAAGAGCACCAAGCTGTGAAAATTGTACGTGCAATAAAAACAAAAACTTTTGGTTGCTATTCACAACAGTGCCGATGGGTGGAGTCGACTAAGTCGGCTGAACCAATATTTTCAATCCCGACGTTATTGATGAGAACCCCGCTGACGACGCCGGCAAAGCCGGCTAGTTTCAAAATAAAAGTATCTGGAAACACGATTGCTCAGTGATGCGTGCAACAAAGTGTAATCAAGAAACAAAATGTTTAGGAGTTTTCTGGGATCCTGCAAAATTCATTTTCGGTTGTCTCTGCAAGCAAAAAGTATCAGTTAAGAGACACTAATTGTTTATTCCGAAAAAAAATTTGCCTTGATCTCCAAGTGCTCAAGCGCGTTGGAATACCGTTCACTGCGGCAAAGATCTTGAGTTGGATACCCACAGTGGTTGCGTTGTTGTACACTTGGAAAAGAATGTTTACGCAGATTTTCCCGAATTCATGTAAAAATGCTCTGCGTCAACTGTACTGTAACTCAGAAGCAGATCTGAAGATATGACGACAAGTACTATGGACAAGAGAAAAACCTGGCCGGTGCAGGATGCACAAAGATGGGTAACTCATTCCAAAATAAAAGATCGCTAATTCCATGCTTGGTTAGATCAGCAGTGTGTCACAGCAGATTTCATACAGGTTGTATTTTATTTCAAAGTAACGTTAGTGCGGATTGGAACTCATGACCTGCGACACATAATTCATACAACGACGACTTGTCGTGGACAACACTGGTTCAACTGTTCTTTTGTGACCAGCTAGTCACAACCCAGAATTATACAGTATCACGTGACGAAAACTTAACTGTAATAGGTTCATTCAAACGTGGCCCATGCACATCACCATTTTAATGTCATAAAGCAACCGGACAATATACACTTGTGAATAAAAAAAAACTTATGCTGGCAGCCATCTGACCGTAATCCAAGTTGAAATGAGTGTACTCTATATAGCGACAAATCACTTCTATCATAATAGCTACTGCATATAGAAGGCAATCCATATATGAAGCCAGGTGTTGTTGGCGACTTTCTACTTGTGGTTTGCAGTTGAAGTTGCTGAGATTTCTACAAGGTTATAAGCCTCAGAAAGTTTCAAATTGTAGAAAACCTTGGCTTTTAGGTAAGTTTAGACTGATATGCCTTGAAAGCTTATTTTCTTAGCATCATCTAGCAACTATTTTTTAAAAAATTGGTAGAAAAATAAAATCTAAAGTTGTTTTTGAGGTAAGAGTACTTCATTTTCGAAGACAACTCAACACCTATTGAGGGGAGGGTAACTTGCATATTTCAAAGAATTTTTTTATATTTGAAATCTTCAAGTAAATGTCTTATTCTGTTTATACTGTATTAATTGTTTTTTCATTTTTCAATCGCAATATGTATAATGCAACTTTTTGTTCAAAAAATGATTATATGCTTGCTTGGCTCATTTTGTTTGTTTACGAGTGTATATACTTTCTGTTTTTTTTGACGTATATTACTCACGTTATTTCCTTTGTTGAATTCTGCGCATGACTGATTTCATGATTAAATTTTCCTGGGAATCGAGGACTCTAAAAACACGGGAGAAATCATTTCAATGTTAAATATTACTACTACAATATTGTAATTATGACGTGATAGAACAAGCCTTTTCAGCTTCCAGGTTTAAGTTTTTTCAATAAAAACGTGGAAGTGAGAATTACAAAAGGTAACAAAAGTCTTACTACCTGCAAGGTAAGGATTGTAGCATGAATTTCAGAAGCTCGGTGCACGTCTGCCGTTATATTTGCTCCAACTCGTGAAGTCTTTTAGTTATTTAAATATTTAAGAAAACACAATTTTTAAATATAATGCTCAAGCATAGTAAATTTTCATGTACACATGCAACTGCGTTGTGTCGTTATTTTGCACGTTTTTATGATAAAGCAAAGCAAACTTCATATTGCACCGGTAATGAAAATTGTTTTAACCACTCCCGCGAGGTATCGTTACGAAGATTCATCCGTTTCTCTTGTCACTTATTCTGTGCTGCTTTCTCGCCGCAGAAATCACCACTAACCTACCGTCATGTTTTTAGTTGTCCTACCCTGATACCGCTTTTTATCTCTTTGATCTCTTGATAAAATCGCTCACCATCTTCACTACTTACTTCGTTTGAGTTAGAAGAAAAAGTCCGAGTGACATTGAAGAAAATTTACATGTATTCTTGCACTAAGGTTTTTTTTATAGCACTTAGTTATATTTTCAATAATGCTTCAACTTGCAGATTTATGGTTTCCCAAAAAGTAATTGACCTCTAAATAAAACTGGTTTCATGCTTCTTTTTTGAATATGGCTGATTTTTCTCCAAACATGCCATTCTTCATCAACTCTGGAATTTCTGGATTAACCAATATCCCAGCTTACAGCTGGGCAGTTCTTTTGCTTGGAAACTTTTTGTGCAAACATGCAAATCAAGACCCTGTTTGATCCACGGCTTGAACGAAATTAGTGAACAAGCCTAATTTGATATGCTTTGGTGGTAAAAACATTTTTCGTCCACTAATCACAGGAATGTGATGGGTGTTGAATCTTCCACGGATACACTCTTGAGGTTGGGGCCATTCCTTTCTGTAGTAATGATGATAACAATCCCGGTTATCCCAACGGCACAGAAAGCATTGGTGCTTTACAGAGCCAGTTTGCATGCCACGAAGAGGGCTGTTTACTTGCGGCCCTTCTACAAATGCTCTAATGATTGTTGAAATATTTTATCCAGCGCAAAACTTGTTTCATGTTGCTATTATTTTCTTTTAGTCCAACCGCATGTGCCAAAGGAACAAATGGCACTTCACCTCCGTCGTGAAGCAATACAGGTTTTTAGTTTGATGTGCTGTAATCCATAAACAACGAGGATCATGCTTAGCACCTAGTGATTCAAACAGGCCGTTAGTATTGCTAGTTTGCTGCAGCAGCTCGCATTATCCTAATCGCAGAATTTTGAAGATTGGAATGTCTTGTACGGAAATATGTGCATTCAATTCCCTTTTGCATTATATTTCATTGCTTCAGTCTTGAAGCAAGATGCTCCAATTTGTCTTCGTTAATCTTAAACTTTTTACCAAATCGTGCAAATATTCAATGGTTAAATGGCAATTCAATTTTGATTCAATAAAAATGAGACCACTGACTCTTGTAAGAAATGATGCTGTTTATCGTTGTTTGTAACCAGGGATGTGGAAGCGGAAGCGGAAGCTGGAAGCGGAAGCGGTCCTTTTTCTGTGGAAGCGGAAACGGAAGCGCGAAAAATCCATCGCTTCCGCTTCCACATAGAAGGGAAGAATGGAGGGAGAAAAAAAATTGGTTCTGCTATCCTTTGTAAAAGAACGAATAGGGGGAGCGCACAAATTAAGAAATGAGAGCGAGGAGAAGTTGTTTAGAAAGATGTTGACCTCTACATAATCAGAGTAGGGGTCAAGCGAAGAAAGAGAGGAGGTAGAAAGATCAGAGAAGGATAAGCCCTGCTTGACGAAAATGATGACGCCGCCGCTAGCGTCTGCGACATCAGTAGAAAAAATACCAAATCGGGAGTGGATGCCATGGGATCGTAGAGTAGAGAATGCAGGGATCTGAAAAGAGGAAGATAAATTAAGGTTATATTCCTGGATATATATAATGTCAACGGGATGAGACGAAATAAAGTGTAGTAGATTAGTGCTCCTGGCTTGAAGGCCCCAAGCATTCCATTAAAAAACCATGAGAGAGTTAGGGAGGGAAAGAGAAAGCAGGAGGTAAAGAGAAACAGCCTGGAGCATGAGGCGGTGGTGGGGGTGCAGAAGGAGAAGATACAAAGTGGGCGGAAAAAGGATAAGAGGTTTGAAGATGAGGGTGGAGTGCAAGTGCTGCATTAGCAGAAGGGGGCCAGATTGAGCAGTGAAGGTATACCAGAAGGAGGAGTCCGAGGAGAAAGGCACAGTGCTGGTAGGTGTAGAATCTCAAAAAAAGCAGGGAGGGCAGCTCCAGGAGTGAGAGCTGCCAAGAGTTTTGAATGTAGAAAACAAGAGTAGTAAGCACTTTAAATGAACTTAATTAGAGCATGTGCAGCATTGCACTGAACTACCCCGCCAGGTCACATTTCCAGCGCACACTAAATAAGGAAAGACAGGGCAAGGATTTGAATGAACGTTGCCGCTCATCAGGAGAAGAAGAAGAATGAGAAGACGGGCAAGAGAGAGGGAGGAGTAGAGAAAAGACAGGCCAATTTTAAAGAGGCTGCGTGCTACCCCTCTGCGGTCGTTCAGGGGGCTGCACTCGAAAAAATGGTTTGTGTGAGGGGAGTGCCCGGGGTAACTGGGGCCCTCGGGAAGGCCAACAGCTATTTTGACCCAACCCAAACGGGTCGGAGACCGCACCACCACGTTGAGGCGGCTGTTGATTGGTGCAGTTCAATTTTGCTCGCTTTACATTTACATACTACATATACGACAGAAACTTCGCGCTTCACTATCCAAAAAGATTAGAGTCAATATGTGTTTTGAGGACGGACAGAAAGTTCGTAATGATGATTAGAGTTAAAGTTAACTAAAAGTCAGAGTTAGTTGAGAATAGAGAGGGAAAATCAACGCTATACGGTGTAATTTGTTGTAGTGACGACAAGTTATTATCGAGAGCTGTAATATGGAATCATACGGTTTAAATCTGAGAAGCATTAGGTAAACTGTTGTAAAAGTGGTTGTAAGTAGTGAAGGAACTTGTAGTAATTGTCTATTTGTTGAAGTGTTTAATTATTTTTGAATTGTAGTAACAAAATATTTGATTTTCTTGCAAGGAGTTCGTGATTTCTAAATTTTTGTTAGTGGGAGTTCCGTGACAAACGCGAAAGTACATTAGGGGTTCCGCGATGACAAAAAAGATTGAAAAGCACTGTTCTACATTCAGCACGAGTTTTGATATCTTAGAAAAACAAACACAGAATAGTTCGAAACAATATGCTCAAGCGAAGTAGGTAAAGTAATAGCAATAAATGATGGTTTTTGTTTTCTCAAAATGATAAAGTGTAGAAGAAGGCAGGCTACAAAGCCACAAAAGTTAAAAAAAAAATTGTCAACGATCGTTTTTTGTTGGTGGAAGCGGAAGCGGAAGCGTTTGAAAAATAACCGCTTCCACATCCCTGTTTGTAACCAAACTTTCTGATGCGAAGTTGGCGAAAGCCTGAGCACAGGTATGCTACTGCAAACGGCATAGTTTTTGATTGCCATTTAACCATTGATTTAGTCCAACCAAGCAGTTTTGCAGCAAATATGAGGTGCTCAAGACTTGTCTTCATGTCCAATCGTACACCCAGAGTAATTCTTATATTTACTGCCACACTTCTTGTCAGTTCTTTGTGCTTTTTCGGGATGCAGGTGTATAATTTCCATGTATATTGTATGTAGCAAAAGTGATTGGGATAATTTCCATGTAAACACGATCTTCGATTTATATTCTGATAGCTGATACGACAATTGCAATTTAAAAATATCTAGTTCGATGCAGGCGTATTGTGCAATGTAGGAAAACAATACAATTAATGAATTTAACAATAAATTTTCTTGAGGATCCAAAAATCTGCTAATGCTTTAAGTTACAGGCTGATTTAAGAAACATATACAAGGATCATTAGAATTAAGCTGAGCAGTTTTTTTAAAAGCAGGAGTCAATAAGCAAATAGCAAACTTGATTCTACTCAATGATAAAGAATGACTTTGCAATTAAAAAACCCATACCTTTGGCTTCTTTTCATGTGGCACATGAACTCAAGAAAGAAAAAAGGACTTACCGTATTTGCTCGTTTTGTAGCCCGGGCCCTTATTTTTTTCAACCAAACTCACTACCAGGCCCTTATTCAAACGGGCCCTTATTCAAGCACGGGCGCTTGTTATTTTCAAAGTAAAATTATGCACAAAAATTATCGTTGAAGACAAATATTTCACGACATTAATCCTTTTTCCATGTCAATTTATTCACGTCAAACGCAAATTATTTACGTCTAAAGAGTAATTCCCTCATATTAGTTTGAATTGTTAACCAGAAGTAACAAATCAAAATTTGAGCTGCTTCTTATTTCCTATTGTTCTCTACCATTGAAAAATCAGCTTTTACATCGGGCGGGTATTCAAGCACGGGCCCTTATTTATTTTTAAGTCCTGTTCACACGGGCGGCTATTCAAACGGGCCCTTAATCAAGACCGGGCGGCAAAACGAGCATATACGGTGCTAAGGCTGAGTCCATAGTGAAAACATGTTTGGAGATTGTTACTAACTTACATGGCTGGAAGCAATCAATGAGTAAAGTAGAGCAAATTCCTTGGTTCCACAAAACAGCGAAGCATCGCTCTGACGTGATTGTTGAAGATCTGAAGCAGTAGTTGATGGCTGAACATCCATCTTTAATCATTTGAATCAGCTCAACTTCATAGTAAAAGATGCAACATCTTTGATGTCTTGGAGAGAATAGAATGCATAGAAAGAAGATAAACATGTGCCACGGCAACATACACAGGAGCAATTTTTCCAGCTTTTCCGATTTGGAAAAATACCAAAAATTATAGGCCAACGAATGGAAAGAAAAACAATGTGATCTGAAGAAGAGATTGAAGGTCATTATATCCGACCATTTACAGTTGCTGGCTAGAAATTTTGAAACCATATTTTCCCCAAAAGCAACGCCATAACATGGAAAATGATATGTGGATAGTTAACTTTTTTAATCTTAACCACGTCATGCATGCAAATCTTGGGGGAATGTGAGAAGTGTTAACGGAGCGGCAACATCACTCTTCCTGTTGATCTTCTTTTCAAACTTATTCTTGCAGTGGAGATTGTTTTGTTGAGTTACTTGATTTCCATGAATGCATTGCAGTTGAAGGCCCTTCAAGCGCTTGCATGGATGTCAACAAACTACTGGGTGTTTCAAAATCAGAGTTCCTATACTATACAGTGCAAACTAAACTAGAAAAGAACAAAAACAAAACTGATTTAGAACAGGTATTTATTTGAGTTTTTCAATGAGTTGGTGATATTTTGTAAGACCTTCACCTGCCTGTACCATAGCATACATTCTTGAGGAATATGATTTTAACTGAGAAAAAAGCTGAGAAGCAAACTTCATCTCCTCGAGTACTTCGACCGCGAATCGTCGCAGGTAGGTGAGACTTGGTATTGAAGAGAAGAAATCAATGCTACTGCTGCGAAGCGGCTCCTGTGATTGAAAAGCTATCTGACTTCTTCAACTGATAACACATTTCCAGAATCTCTTAGGAAAGGAAATACTCCTCAGTAAATTTCCTAAATAATAACTTAACATACTCGAAAACAGCTACAGCAGAAATTTATCATTTTTTATGTAAGCTGTGAAGGAAAAGGTCTAATATCAAAATACCCCGTATGTGTCAGAAAAAGATTATCAACATAGTCTAGTGTTATCAACATGATTAGACCATCAAACAATGATGCATCATTTTGCAATAAAGGTGCTCAATTTGCCTGAAGGAAGATTCACCTACCTCGATTGACGCGATGCGATGGAATCAAGTTGTAAATTATAAACTCGCGATGATAAATCGAGAATAATAGGTTGTGTTTCGTCACAATAAATTATCAAAAAAAGTGTTGGCGTCTATTTCTAGCAAATGGAAATTGAGAAAACGAGGAAAACATTACTTTTCCAATCTCGATTGAAGTTTAATTGCCAACATCAAAGTTTTCGGGTTTGTTTCAGTGTCACGTCACTCACCGCTCCATTGCGTCACAGAACATGACGCTATAATTGCTTGCTGTATCGATTCGAATCAACCCATTGATGAGATCGCGTCCAAGCGCGTTACCGTCGCTGTGAGTCACCTCGACTGCGATGGCGCCGACTTTTGGCTCACAATAATCCAAATGGACGCCGACACCACCGAATTTGCTGGATCCTCCCCCTTCAAAAACAAAAATATTTTCGCTATGCATGTCGGAATGGTAGACTGTTTACACCGCATGAAAGAAGAGGCAAGTACAATATCTGCATTGTGCCTGTGTTGTGTCCTTCGGAAAGGCACTTTGCCGTGTTATCTTCGCTTGTTGCAGTGCTTGTGATGGAAATGCGTTGCATCATTACAGGTAACTCCGAAGCAGGTTTTTCTTTGTGTTGCAAAAGCAGAAAAGAAATTTTTCCGAGCAAACAGCAGATTAGAGAAATCGATTCCAAAAGCTTCAGTGTTTCATTAATAATTTTGGCAAAATAAAAAATTTTGCTTAAAAATCATCACCAACATCACATAGAAATCTATTGCATCATGTTAATGACCCGCAACCGGTTTCGACCTTATTGGGTCTCATCAGGCGAGTGTAAAAAACAGTCAATAATAAACATGCGCAAAAAGGACAAATTTGCCATTCGGTGCAAAAAAAGATGCAACACAAAACAATATGATACAGCAATATCTATATCATGGAGGCCTCATTTAAGGACACACACACATGGCATGGACAACAAGTCACAACGGTAAACCCTAATAGGGGTGTAGGATCATCGTTAAAACTTTGTCATTTCACAAAATATCGAAGTTGCTAGTTGTTGATTAGCAATTTTCAAGGCCTGAGAGAGCCAATAAGGTCGAAACTCGTTGTGGGTAATTGACATGATGTAATAGATTGCTTAATGGTGCTGTATGATGTTGGTGATTATTTTTGAGCAAAATTTTCTATTTTGCCTCAGTATGATGATGGAGGCAGATCCCTCTTAACAGGAGATCGCTTTGAAAATTGCTAATTAGCAACTAGCAACTTCTATATTTCTAATTTTGTAAATTGTTTACTTGGTACCATTCTCCCAGCCATCTTGAGGTGTTTCAAGTTGTATCTGTGGCAGCCTTTGATGAAGTTGAATTTGAACTCAAGGCAACTCACTTGCTACTGCGACAACGAATGTAAGATACACATCATACAACGTCATAATATAAGCTCCCGAGTTCTCCAACATTGTTTTGCTTGTGGGATGAGCTTGCTTCTCCGTTCTGAAACTTTGAATCCTAATAAACCAAACCATAAAAATTCGATATACCACAATTCGCACATCTATAATTGGTAGAGCTACTCCGTAATTCGCTTTTCAAAATCCGTATTCCTTCAAAATCCGTATTCATTCTCACACTGCACTTACAAATCAATCTCTGCTTTAAATTTCCCCACCAACGTTACTTCCTCCATCGGAATGAACAGAGAGATGGAAGATCGCTCTGAAGACGAGCTTGAGACGTCATAAGTTGCATTGTGCGAGAGCGCGTCCACAATCATGTTGCTGCAATGTGGCGTATATTGATTGGACAATCGCTTTTGATGTGGCAGGTTGGGCGATATTTTCATTTCCAGACCCGCAGACCAGCGACGGTAAACACGCGAGGATTTTTCAGACCTGATTCAGGATTTTCGAGTTCTAACGTTCTGCATGAATGATACGACGTTCAAACCCAACCATTGCTATATTGTTGTGCTCTTGGTAAAAGGATTTTGCGATGATTTCCTACTCTTAGCTGATATTATCAAGCAGTTAATTGAAAGAAGTAACAGCAACCAATTGAAGCAGAAAGTTGCAAAGCCGAAGCTGGTCTGGACAACTGCTATATCCTCAGCCCCGCTGTCGCTGACTTGCGGGTCTGGAGAATGAATAGCCACTGAATAAGCAATTAATTATGACATCATACAAACACTTTGGATTTTATGACGTCACGCTTACTCAAAAGTGAAGAACGAGAAATTGAGGGGGAGTGAGTTGATGACATTAGGCATGGAATGATGCGACAAATTTCGGAAAACTTCCGGATCTAAACAATTATAAGGTTATAGAACAATTGCCGACTTCGAAACAGATAATTTGTGCTCACCCAGCATATCAGCGCAAGTCATCGAGAGGCAACAAAAAATTGTGAATAGAATAATCTTGATCATACTTTTGACTGCGTGATGAAGTGATTTCAATGACAAAAGGAAGGTAATAATTATAATCTAATTTAAATAAAATTAATAAAAATAGTTGCTGAACAAACTAGACCATCGCATCTCTCCTCAGGCACACTTTACTGCGTCAAGCGATTCTTGCAAACTTCCCGTTAAAATATCGAGTGAATTTCAAAATATAAACTAGTGAGCACTTTGGGATGCTCTGTGCTAACATGTGTTGAGGAGGAAGTACGGGCGATGAAGATTCATAACCCCGGCTCAAGATCAACCACCGCAGTGAAGATATGCAGGCGGATGCTGAGGAACGGCCGGTGTCACAACCGCACTGATGCCGGCGTGACAACCGCACTGATGCCGGCGTGACAACCGCACTGATGCCGGCGTGACAACCGCACTGATGCCGGTGTCACAACCGCACTGATGCCGGCGTGACAACCGCACTGATGCCGGTGTCACAACCGCACTGATGCCGGCGTGACAACCGCACTGATGCCGGCGTGCTGTGAGAACTTTAAACTGCGCAGCAATTACTGGCAATTGTAAAAACTAGCTTTCTACTTGAACAAAGTAGGTCTCCTGGAGAAGAATGAAGATGGAAAAGAGGTTGATGTTTGTGTGTCAGCTTCTCAATAATGCAATTTATAGAATTTTTTGATGTACAGTCAAGTACACATGCCATTGCTCTACGGGGCTTGCAGAAAAGGTCCTTGGCCTTGAAAATTGCTAAAAACAAACTGTACAGGTCAATCGAAATAGACTGGGGGTGATTCGAATGGAAGTTGGCTTCTTTGACTTGTTGGAGACGCGGTCACAGGGATCTAACCTGGAGAGAAGCGAAGAGAGCGACCACGCAGACAAAATACTGACAAATTAAAAACTTCTCTTGTGGTGAAGCGATGCAGTGCATAAGAGCAGTGTCGGAGAAGGATGAAAAGTCTCAATTACGACTTCAAAGAAAGAGAAAGCAATTCCCGCTAAATAAAGTTGCCCGAGGAAAAATTGATATTTAGAATCTTCTTTGTCCTAAAGTAGTTTTCTCTCACTAGTTTAATTTGCTTTATTTTATTCGCAAATCTGACTTTACTGCACTTCATTCTTTTGAGCTCCAACAAGCTGAAATTATTAAACCCATACCTCATAATTGACTTGTATCGTCCATTGTTGGACAAGTCTAGAGCAAAGACCTTTCATTATTTACAGCACATTACGTGACGAAAGCTTTGCCGGTTCGAGAAATGGAGTGCTGCGCGGTATTTCAACGGATAAGTTTGACTGTAACTGTAACTGCTATCTTGACTAAGACATCCTAATGGTCCTTCGATTTTTCTTGACTTTTTGTGCACTTTGTATCAACTTCGTCACTGCCAAGTTGTTTGCTGGGATAAGTTAAGTGACACAAGCTGCAAAGCGAATAAGCGACCACTTCCGCGCGGCGTCTGTCTCTCCGCATCTGAACAAGCTTTCCAAAATTAGCTTTATTTATCGTCGCAGAATCATTTATGCTTAGATAAAATCAAAAAATAGTTTTCTCGTTATTGGTAGAGATCAAGAATCACGTAATCAAAAAGTCCTTTTAAAGTATTTGAAGAAGACTTGCTCAATGCAGCACGGGGGGGGGGGGGGGGGGGTCGGTTTCGACTCTGCCTTCTCCTCTACAGCCAGTTTCTAGGAGTGGCGATATAGATAAATTGTGGGAGAAACTTATAATCGCGGGGGCGGTGTTAAGTTGTCGGCAACATGGGAAAACACCACACATATTTCTTGTGAATTGCATTTAAAATTGATTGTGACCACATCGGCGAAAATGTTATTTATATGTTTGTGCCAGTTAGCAAGGACCAAATGAAAGCATAACCATGACCACCTGATTGTGTTTGCACAAAGTTCAAAACACATTTCCCTAAAGTCTTGTCAACAAGACAGCAACATCAATTATTATGCGATAACTGATACTGTTGAGTCATGATGACCGCGGTGCCAACTACCATGACACAAATTACATTTCAACCAGCATAGAACGAGAAAATAAGGATTTTTTAACTTATGCCAGTTATTGCTGCCCTGGGCAACCTTCCATTCATGCATGCTTCTTCCAACCATGCATCTCTACGGGGTGGTTTCAACTAAAAAATTATTATTTCAATAATAATTAAACGTTTTTCTTAGTTTCGTTTCATTATAAAATGACGTAATATAAAAACACAAAAGCACTTTATGACATTGGCGATGTTATAATTAGGCAATGAGCAGCAGTGCAGATGAACAATTAGTTTGCGGCGATTTTTACAAAACAATGTAAAGGGGAAGGTTTTACAAAAGAGGAAGGTAAGCCATCCCCTACAAAAGACCGGTCTGCTGGCCTCAAAATCGATGATCTTGTTTCCACTTGTTCCGCAAAGGAAAATTGTTGAGTCTTTACACGTCACAAACTAGCGATGACACCACGGCTGTTTCCTTTGAAAGAATGGGAGTATTCATCATCGGGGGGTGCTGCAAATATTTAGCGACGTTAACTATTGCACAAAAAATAAAATGTTGGTAGAGGTGCTTGGTTATACCACAAGTTGTAACAGTCAGCAGGCGATTTATGTTGATTATGATCAGTTAATGCTAAATCTGAATGTTTTCGACTCATCATCTGACCTTCATCAAAAAATCCAAATATCAGCCTATGCTTCTGCGTCAAATTCAAAACAGAAGGAAATATACAGTGTATAAAACTAGTACAGTCAAACCTCGGTTTTCGAAAGTCTCGCAGTTCGAACAATTCGGTTTTCGAACGGAAAATTCGAGATGAAAATCACTCAGTCCTCGAACAAAAATTCGGTTCTCAAACAACTCAAGAGAAAGATTTACCTGAACCAAGTGCGGCCCCCGAGAGCATTTTGTGCGGCCCGTGAACACTTTTGAAACTTTAGTAAAGCTGATTTACGATGATAAGTAGAGAAACAATTGCCGTATTGCAGAGGCAAGAAAAAGGTATTACATGTCATGTTGAAAAGAGCCTTTGATAGTTTGTACAGACGCATTTTCAGTCCAATTAGAGGGTGATGACCTTTTTTTTTGGAGACCACCATGTCCACGCGCGGTATAAGGTCAATGTAAGGAGGTCTCGTATAACATGAAGCTGACGCAGGCTATTGCAAGATCCTGAGCACTGACCCTCGGCCACTTATAGTTGGTCAATGTGGCCCTCGACCGACTCTTCAATCCTCAGTGCGGCCCTCGCAATGCCTTTCTTAATAAGTGCGGCCCTCAGTTAGTTTCCATGACCACGATGCGGCCCGCAGGCCAAAACAATTGCCCACCCCTGGTACAGTGTAACCAGGTAAATAAGTTATTCTTTTGGTGTATAAAACAAATTGATCTCTTTTTTATTATTTGTGATGGGAAAATATGATTCGGCTTTCGAACAAATCGGTTTTCGAACAGCCTTCCAGAACTAATTGTGTTCGAAAACCGAGGCTTGACTGTAGTTGTACATTGACAACACAAATACGCCAAATTTACGTAACAGTGCATACTGATGCTGTAATAAATGCTTGGATTAATGCTGGTTTCCATTGGGCGTAGATTGCAGGCGATGTGTGAAAAATTCTTTGTTTCTCTATTTAGCTCGTTCCGCGCATAAAACTAAACAGAGAAGAAAAGAATTTTTCACGCCACGCCTGCAATCTACGCCCAATGGAAACCAGCCTTAAGAGTCAACAATAATCATCTGACGTCATGCTGGGACACAGCAAGAAGAACAAATTCGAAAACAGTAACAGAACAGTATAGCAAACTACAAATTTTAGAATGCGTTTAGCAAATTGGATGAATTATTTGCATAGAGTTTTATATTGGGTTCTGGATTAAATCTTTTCATTTGAAGCTTCATAAATATTTGTCTCTCATTCCCTACATTGGCATAGCAAAGTGTAGTGGGGGCTAGAAGCCATGACATCCCAAATTTTTTGAACCCGATCAAGGAATGAAGGTATCTTCGGATATAACAACTGTAAAATATCAACGTCCAAAAAAGGTCATTAAACATATTTGAGAATTTACATTGACGAAGTCGGAGTTAGAAAATTTGATTTTCAAAAAAAGATCATCAAACAAAATTGAGGGAAAAAATATCGCAAACTATATTTTTGGCTCCCTTAAGATCCTTTCTGGCTGCGTTAATGATTTTGTGCTACACTTCCTTATACCGTTGAACAACATGTTATTGCTTTTTTTCTTGCAACCAACGAATACTCTGCAATGTTAAAGAATGTAGATGGTCTGCACTATGTCAGCTGACAGACTTGCAGTCCTATTACCGTACAAACAGTACTCGTCACACAAACATTAAGATTTAAAGCCACGTTCAACCAGCGGTAGTCGACCTTTTTGTGACGGTATCCACCCTTTGTCAGTTTTCAAAAAACCTGTACATTCTGCAAACTACTATCTCAGAAATGCAGCAAAATTTTGCCCGGCAATTGACCTTTTTGTCGGCCATTCAACTAAAAGGTAAGACCGTTTCTTTTTTTGGAAACCGCTTTTTTCCGAAGTTCATTTTTTGCCTACATTGACTCCAATTTTTGAGTGCTAATCTTTTTTTCAAATTTATTTTCCCCAAAAAGGCCTTTTTTTGGAAAAGTAGCAGTTTGAAATGAGTTACCATCTACGCCATCACTTTTGTTCGCCCTTGAAAAATTATGATGCACCCCGGGATGTGCTATAGCACCTGTAGAAAAGCAGTACGTTAGTCGGCAAAGCATGTTGAATAAAAAACTTTAATCAAAAATATGCACCAACTTGTTGTTGTTGTGATTACCCCTCTCTTTCTCGGGATGGAGGTACGGCAGGAACGGCAATTCAGGTTCATACCGTCAACCTAATTGAAATTAGGCTAGGGCAAAGATGGCAGCCCATTTCGAACCAGTCATGAGTGACTGGTAGCTCCACCACCAACAGAGCAGACTGCCATTGGTGGGTATCCAAGAGTCGCCTTTTACGACATGCTGGGTTAGCAACTTCACGATTGTAACCCGGTTGAGTACGGGTGGGCCACCTGTCTGTCACATAAAGGTGGAGGCGTCCCGTCAAGTGCCTTGCCTAAAGACACAGAGGCTTGTTCTCCACCTCCCCCTTTTTTATGCTGAGCGCCAAGAAGGAAAGTGGTGAATACCATTTTTTGAAGTCTTTTGGTATGACTCGACTTAGGAATGAACCCAAGATCTACCGACTACGAAGCGAACGCTCTAACCACTGCACCAACGCACCGGTATGCACCGGCTTCGCAAGTAAAGTTTATTTTTCTATTTGCTTGCACAATCGCCGGCGGTTGCCAATGACTCGTCTTTCGAAAAATTCAAAGAGAAATAAGGTTCCTATCAGGAAAAATTTTACAAGAAGCTGATGTTTTGTGCTCAGCAAATGAGCAATACAAATAAATGAAAACCACTATGAGACAGCAGGTTCCTTGTTGGGACTAGCTCTTGTACATTTTTTAAAAAATTGTCATTAAATCAAAATGTCGCTTAATTACATCAAATTACATCTGAGAGAAGTTGATGACGCATTTGTTGTTGTCGTCAATGGTATTGTAGTACTGTATTTGTAATTAGCGTTGAAAAATGCTGAACTTGCGAATCAAAATCATCAAATCTACTTTAGAAAAAACTGCAAATACAATTAATTTGTTGGGCAAGGAAATAAAAATCAATAATGGTGGATTTAACAGTTTGGGTTGCGGCAGGCCTGCCAACTCTGGTCTATGGCTACATTTTGCAGGAAAGTGTCTCAAAAAATAGAAAACGGATTTGATTATAGTTTTTAAGTAGGACCAAGGTGATTTGGTGTAATAACGGCCTGTTTAAACGAGAAACAAATTGCTTTTCAACGTTTATTTGAAAATCTTGTGGTTGATTTTTGAAAAATTCTTACAAATGTTTGAAAATACAGATAAATTAGCAGTTCAAAAAGCATAAACTGATTTTTCCCGCTTGTTAAAATTCCTCATTACGGAAAATCACCTGATTGTTTGCCTTGTGGAAACGAAATTTAATGTTGATCAGTCGATGTGTTATTCCAATTTTAAAATCGGAATGTATTTTCAATTGGCCTGTGCTACTCCTGCTGCATTTTCGGTTAAACCAGTGAGCAAATTTAACTGATTGCTGATGTGCATTGTTCATACATCGGTATGACCTGACACCACGCAGCCACCAAAGTACAGATCTTGGGTCCATAATAAGAAAACAGCCATCGCAAAACATTTAAAGGTATGCGATAGTTGTAAAAAAAATCGCAACGTAAAGTTGCGATTCAAGTTTAATATTATTAGAAAGTCCAACACAAAATATGAGTACAAAGTTCATGAATCTACATATTAAGAAAACCAATCCAAAACTCAACACGCAACTCTGCGCCAGTGTTTGCTCGGTTTCATACCGTTCTGTTGCTGTTTTCGTGTTTATATTTTTGGCTACGCGTCTATGTATGTCAAAGGCTTAATGTTATGCATAATGCGTGCATTTGTCTATTGCGTCATCAGCGCGCACTATTATGTCATATTTATCAGATTTGTGCTGTTGATGTCCGACTACCGGGTTTGCGTGACGTTAATCAAATAACTTTTTATCTCAATCAGTTTTTTAATTTGTGAGAAAAACGAAAAAGTAATATCGGTTTTCAAAGAAGATAAATTTCAAGGCATTTTACATTTAGGGTATAACTCCTTACATAGTGAACTTTATATTTGCAAAAACTGTTAGAAGGTGGTTTCAGCGTTTCATAGCAGTCAACGTTATTAAGGCAAACTTTAAAAATTATTATACAAAGTTACGTTTGCGTGTATTTGTTTCTATTTTGAATTTGAAATACTAGCATCGGCCAAAACTCAGATTCTTGCTGAAGGTCATATGATGAACCGAATATGTTCAGATTTTGCGTAAAATGTTTAACATCTCTTTGGATGATGATTGCAACTATACAAGTACATCACAATCCAACTCACAAATACGATCGTGTTCATAGACGTTTTCTATTGCGTCATAATCGATATTGCTGAGTGCAACATACTCTCCATCACTCTCGGCCTGGAAAAATTCTATAACGCCCTCTAGTGTTGTGATAGTAGAGCTGACTTTGCTTGCAAGATTGATAATGTACTTCTGTTCCCCCGGCATCTGGTTCACAACATAATGCTTGTATGGTTGCCTGAATGAACAAAAACACCATTATTGGTTCTGCCAACATTGCTGTCCATGTAACCAACAACCACCCAGTCACTTCCAGTTGATAATATGTGTATTCAAGTCCAGTGACAATAATTTCACTTCAGTTGTTAGTATATTTTGTGTTGTCGCTAAATTATGTTTTCCACCTTTTTTATGGTGCAGCAAACTTAACATAACTCGGTACCAATACCCAAGTTACTTCTCAGTTACACTATTAAACTTCGCGTTTTTTGTTTTTGCAAGTAATAATTCGGGTTGGAAACGTCACTACTTTAAGTAAAACCAAATTTATTACACAAGAAAATTTTTTATTAGTTGCCATTGCTTTGAATTTGTTTTAAGTCGAAGTGTCTTCGTGTTACACCTAACAGTGTATTTGAATTTAAATACTTCACTGCATTAGTCTCTTTTTAAAACAAAACATTCCTTATCTGCTGTAACTCATCTGCGCTTGATTACAGCACTGTTGTTCTACAAGTAGTTTCAGACGACAAACTGTGACTAATGCTGTGAAATAGGTTTTTGATATGCTTATGTTTAGCTTCTATTGAATACAATCGTCGTCAACAAACTGGTATAAATGAATTTATCGTTTTTATATAATCATAACTGTCAGTAAGATAGATAAACGCTCTACAACAATGTGTGTTTATAAAGTTACAAGTCGCTTCGTTAATTGTTTAGTTCTTTATGACGCTTTTGTTTAATTCACATTAACGACGTAATTCTACTGGTATTTACATGAATTGCATTTTCTGCGTGGACGAAACTGCCGCTACTATTTTCGATTGCTGCCTTAGCTATGGCTTCTTGGATCTATGTATTTTACAATAGACAAGCGGTAAGTGCAATCAATCATTGAAGTCTTGTGGAGACTTAGTCGAGAAAGTTGACAAAACTCTTAATACAAATTCAATTGTGCCCTCCCTCCATTAAAAAATCAACCTCATTGTTTAGACTAGAGTTTTACTTGAGATCATTGGTGCGGACGGATAATGCAAAGCTCGGACTATCTCCTAAAATATTCCGCTTCCGCAAGAGCATGTTTCCGTATTTTCGATTTGCATCTAGCAAAGTCTCCGCTTGAACTCTGTTGATCGGAAGGTCTACGAACCACCTGCAATGACGTCACCGGTATTATCCGTTGCTGAGATTGCAAGTAGCGAGTTCAGTTCTTGCGATAAAGGTAAAGACGCTGGAGGCTTTGAGACGAGAGTGGGAGCAGTACGTTTCTGGAGGGGAACAAATTAATGACATTACCAATCAGCCCCTGGCTTTAATACACTAACAAGTATTCAGTCAACGGTGGTAATGATAGGTGTAGGATTGGGCGTGAGCTGAATCATCAGCAGACGCGAATGAGGTCGTCGTTACTGCTCTATATGCCTGGAACGCCAGGACTTTCAGTGAGATGAGGAGCGCACTACCTGGTCTGCTTGATATAACAAAATGACTGGTAAATGATAAATGCTCCCCCCGACTGGACGGGATTTTGTGATCTTTTTGAGTCTTGGGATTTCTCGCGTATAGCAGCCAACTTCAGGACGGGCTGTGTGTGTGTGTGAGCGCTGTTAGATGGCCTGCTTGTTAAACGAGTTCCCATTTTTCCATTGGCAACTTGTAGGAATGGAAATCTGGATGAATATTTTACCGTAGCTTGGTTGTTGACAAACAATCAAGCATAAGTCTTACTTTCGCGATGGATCTTGGGTCGTAGTGGCTTGGTTGTCCTGTTCCTGAAAAACAGATGTAGCATTTAAACAGCCTAATACAAATATTTTCATTCACTATTGAACACTTCACAAAGCAGCAAGATTGCTGTCACTTGAATCATGTGCAATCTTGGTAGGAACCCGAGCAATTAATTTAATAGTTGCCTTGTGGATTTATTGCGAAGACATATAGTTCTGTAGCAATGCAAAAAATATACCACATAAACCAATCGCGTCATAATTGAAACAACTTGCCTTCTTTTCTGCATTCATGACACCTGTGATGCTTGGCTTCCATTGCTGTTTGTTTTGATGATCGATGTGATTGACGCGAAAAGGCTGCAGGTCAGAAAAACGCCTGCGGGCATAGGTTTTTGTGGTGGGGCTTGATAACTGATCGTATGACTTGACGGGAGAGAGGGGGGGATGATGCTGCATGGTAATGGGTTTTGGAAGAGGAGCTGGAGGCCTGGAGGTGGGAGGCAAGGTTTTTGTTTTATTTTTATTTTGAAACCCCACATTAGCGTCACCAAATGGTGAAGTGGGAGGAAGAGGTCGGTTTTTCGGGGGAACTGGGGGCTGTGACATGAGTGGAGGTGTTGATATTTGGGGGCTGAGAAAAGGGAGGATCGGCTCGTAATATTCATGTAGAATGGAGTCGTCAGTTTCGATACGGGAAAGCGTGGAGTTGGTGACGTGATTGAAAAGTGACTCGTCGTAAGGTGGCAGTAAAGAGTCACCCTCATGACCAAACTTTTCCGGCCAATTTATGGAGGGACCAGCTGAGTTTCTTCGACTAGTAGTATGTTTATCCGGAAAAGAGGGAAATTTGCATAAGGATATATGCCGTCGAGATACTTTCATACTCAAGTACACTTCTTCGCTTTCGTCTTTCTGCAACAATTAAATTTGTTTTATCCCGATGTTTTCAGTAATTTGCTTAAGTTTGGGTTCTAAAGAAACGTTCGTCTCCCCCTTATGATATCACAATTATATTCTCACCTCTGTGTAGGAAGGAGGAGGAGATTGTTTTCGCGGTTTTCCATGGGGTATTCCCAAAGGAAGAGTGTGCAAGGATGGTTTCAAAGGAGGGGGGTTGTGCAGTCTCTTGATAATGTCACGCAGCTCTTGTTCTTGTCCGGGCATAAGGTTCAAGTCGCTCGGAACTTCAAGCTGTCGATGAGCATTGTTGCGTCATTATCCAAATCATTGTCAAATTTATAAACCATCAAACATGAAAACCAGTTAAAAAAAACAAGCACGCAAATCATCACTATTGTAATGTCAAAATTACATCGCTAAATTGTTTCATTTTCATTTTCCAAATCAAAAAAATGGCGCCATCATGCAGATATAGTATTAAAGGATGCTTACCAGCGCCACCACGTGAAGATACCGGTACCATGCTTTCAATTCTTCTTTGTTGCTTTGTTTGATCTTCATTTTCATGTTTTTCCACTCAGATGGCGATCTGCGCATAGTCATGTGATCATTACGTCACGCAGTGATGTCATCTGGGAGATTTGTGGAGGAGCCGTGAAGCACAAAACTTTCCAAGATTGGCTTTGGACTCCTCCAGCATATATAGTATAGAATTAAATCAAGTTTTTGCAAGGAACCAAATTTGGAAGAAATGGGGAATCTGATGAGCTGATGGTTGCACTCCGCTAATGATGAAAGATGAGCAAAAGCTGTGCCAGCAGGCCACCAGTTGTCACGAGGTGGCGCGCTTGATCAAATGTGAGCCGATTTTAATGGGTTAGGTTGTGCATCCTGGGCTCGCAGGAAATCTTTACGATTGTTCACACAGCAAGGTTGGGTGCAGACCAGCTTCGGAGTTACCAGCACTGTGACATTTCTATCACCTGCTACCAATCGTAGCAACGTAGCCATGGCGGGGTTTGAGCGTGAGATTATTGGTGCCACCCACGTAACTGACGTTGCTCAAGGTCACAGTGTTGTTTGCAAACCTTTGTTGAAAGTTGTTATGCAAGGTGAACGTTCCTTCTACGAGTAATGAAAGAAACTTATTGCCCGCGTCCGCTGTTTGGATCGCGATTCCATTGTTGCCAGGCACACAAAGGTTCCATCACTTTCGCTTTATAGCGAAAGCAAACAGCGATCAAGCAACTATAGCAGTGGAATCGAGGCATTGACAAACTCTATAACTTGTTATTGTCTAATTTGATGAAAGCACAATTCTTGATGCTTCAAAGCACGCATCGCTAAATTTCATTATCAGCTCATAAAGTAGTATCAGCTTATGGAAAGAGGCTGTTCTTACTGAAAAATGAAATCAACTTTTCAAACTTTGGTTGAGTAGCTTTAGAGACATCAAGTTTTGTATCGTTTTAAATTTTTCCTTCTATGTTCAACCCAGTTTGGCTGAACTTCAAAACTAACGACATGTTGAGGTCCCATCAACTGTTGTTTTGCGTCGAAAGGGGGGACTGTTATAAAATTTTATATTTTGTATCGCGCACAGCACATGTTTGGTTTGCTTGTATTGCTGTGTGGCATGCTAAAAACGATTCCGGTGCGATTCGAAACCACAGCCTTCTGAGCAGTGGTGGATTAAGGATTTTAGTGGCTTGAGGCAAGATTTCATGTGAGTGCCCCCTATTGGCGAAGTAGCCTGCTTATTGGAAACCTTTGTTTTTTTGGGGGGATTAATTCTATTTCGAAGGTCTGGACAGGTAAAACTGTAACTGTTCGGATAAAACATCCAACTTGTTTAAAATTGAGGTTTCGTCCGGAAAGTTTTCCGTGAGACCTTTTTGTTTTTGAAGACCACCACTATTTTGAAGGGCCCAAAAGCAGTTTGCAGGACTTGTCTGAAAGGGGAGCCTCTAAAAAGAAGGACATGTGGTAGCTGTCTCATTCTACATCCATCACTGCCCTGGGCATCGGCGACGCTTTTAAGAATACGTGAGCCACGTCATACCTCGCTCTCACACTGCTAATTGCCCGAATACCCACTATAACTGATCTAACAGCTGAGATTTATGACGCGATCGAAGTACATAGTAATGTATTAATTATGGGTTAACGACCTTCTATAATGGTTTATACTTTGTAGTGATTGTGGGTTCGAATCCTGGCGAATTCGTTTTCAGCTGTACGCTCTGATTCATGGCAAGAATAAGTGATTTAATATGTGCGGAGAAGGTGAGTGCGAGGCCAGTTTCAGGACAGTGATCATTGACGATTTTAACTAAGCTTCGTTGATCAAAACTGATCAAGCACTACAAAAATTAAGCACAAAATCAACTAGATGTAAAGGAAAAAAGCTGGCACCTCGCCTGAATTGCTCAAATGCGTGGGTGGAATGATCACATTTCACAAAAAAAACAAAAATACCGAACCGAACCCACAGCGTACATCTTCTCCCAACAATTTACAAATTTTTACCAGAATTTGTACGACAAAGTTTCCTCAGATTTAGATTTCAAATCTTTAAATACTTTAAAATTAAACGACCAACAACCAGTGGAGAAACAGGCTTTAGAAAAAATATTTCCACCGTTGGAAAGCTTGCATGAAGTGCTATCGACCAATGTGACGATTAATACTTCGCAGCAGCCCTCTAATGCTGCTTTGATGTTGATCACGTTTTAGTTCGCCGAAACTTGTTCACCACAAGTTGATTTGACCAAAGTGGTTTTTGAGATTTGAATTATGAGGTTGTAATTATGATGTCTAAGTGGAAGTGGTAAAACTCGCAGGCTTGAAGTTCCTGTTGGTGTGGTTTTTAAAGCTGTTCACAGCAATTGCCCGCAACATGAAGCTTTCAAACAAAAACCAAAACGATTTATCTTGAAATAAGACCCATAAATTTCTCGTTTTCGACAGAGCAAGGGCGTTATTTTGGTCAAATTTTGCTTTTTTTGCTCAAGCAACAAATCTATTTTTTGCCGTTGCAGGGGAGCGTAGGTCAATCCTCCTTACCGGCTTCAGAGTTTTAATACCAGCTTCAATTGCTTGGCGTTACTTTCAATAAATTCAATACTTGTCAACCCTGATAAAATCAGGATTTTTTCGATATTAACTACGTTTAACCCTTTTATGATTTCAACACTGTGAAGTAAGATGTGAAACAGGTGGCTTGCAACATGTCTGCGATATTGACAATTGTTTTCGTATTCACTATGTTTTTGTGATTTCTATTGATATTATTTGAACAGCGGGCCAGTTGACACGTTTTTTAGCGAAGAGCAAAGTAAACAGAGTTTTTTTAGTTCTTTCTTGCAGAACTGTCGTTTGTTTTCTTGAATTTTTTAGGTTGCCAATTGTGCCAGAATGTTTGAAAAAAATAAAAATAAAAATGTAGGAGATCAATTGATCATTTTTGGTGGTTTGAGGATAAAATTCTGTCATTCAGAGATATCATCCCAAAGCGCTTTCCCAAGAACAGCGAAGCTCGAAATCAATGCTTGCGTCCAACAGCTACATAAATCTGACGTGTAAATCTGGGATCGCATCGAAAATTAACGATTAACCCAAGAACTATGAAAAGAACACCAGAACGAATCACAATTGGTCAGGTATGGCAAGACAAGAGAAATTCGGAAAGGAATAGAACGAAAACAAAAGTGTAACTTGAAAAGCACATTCAGAAAACTTAGATGTATCTGGACAAAATATAAATAAACAATATCAGGCACTACGAGAAAACAAATAAAAGAAGGAAAAAACGAAGGTATTCATTGATGAGAAATGCGAAAGAGCCAATTATTTTCAATGCAGGATGGAAAGTAATCGACGGGACTGGCGAAAGAAGTGAAAGCGTTTTTACAAAAAAGCTTCTTTTAGAAGAAGCATCGCCTAAACTGCGCTTGATTTTTGAACAAAAAAAAAACTAATTTAGAAAACGATCCATTCCATATCGTCTCACAACTGTTCGCTTGGATGAAACTTTGAGACGCCGACGGATTAAAGGGTGACGCCGGCACAAATAACTAATAGATCAAACAACACCAACTTGAACGAAACGGTAACTCTGCTGCAGGTAGTTCGTCCAAGCCGCACAAAACCTTCTCGGTACTCCACTTCCTTGACGTTATCCAGCACAAAAGAATCCTCTATCTACAAAGAAAAGAATTGAGAAGATGGCATCGAAAGAGTTAGCTAAAGGCAGCTAGTAAGTGGGTCACAGCCCTCCAGTAGAGGGCTCTCTGTAGCACTGGCAAGCTGGAAGCTTAGGCAGATTTCCTTAAATTTTGGTCGCTGTTTTTTTGAAACTTACGTGAGGCGCTGATCCCTGCGAGTTTGCTTCTTTGGTAAACAGACACAACTTCTTCCTTTGTAATGTGGCGTACAAAAAGTTGAATTGTTTCTTAAAAAACAGAGATGAGCGTTATTGAAATCAGAACTTTGTTCAAGTCAAAAACTTTCAATGATGAAGTCGTTGTTTCATAACAAATTATTTGTGTTCAGTCAAGCAATACAAGTGGAACAAATAAAAATGATTTACACTCACCTCCTCAGGCAGTTTTATCTGGATCCACCCCGAATAAATAGCGCGCGTCATGTTTCTGCAACACAACGATTATTATGTTAGTGTCCTCTGGGTTTAAAGTAGATGTGAAACAGACTGTTTTGTTTGTTTTTTTGTTGTTGTTGCCAACATTAATTTCACTAGCGCACCGTTGCTATGTTTGCTGTATAGATATTTCCCACTTCTTTGAAACCATAATTTTTTCCTTCTTTCTGTTTCAAACGCTAAATATTCATATTTCGGTCACTATAGTCGCAAGCAAAGAAATGACTTAGCTGGAGCAAAAACTTAAAGGGAGCGCAACTTTCTCATCTTCATCTAAACTTAGCGCGTTTAACGAATATATTGCGCTCTGCTCAATGTTCAAAATAAATGCAGACAAATCGTTGACAGTTTGAAGACAAAAATTGAATAAATGATTGTAAAGCTAAACTTGATATGAACAAAAACCGAAACTTGACAGAAACAACCAAATAAATATCATAGGCATTGACCTAAAACCTAATTTTTTCTTTTCTGTCAATTGACCCAAAAAAACATGTATTTGCCAAGATTTCGAATTGACAAAAATCACACCGTCAGTGGATGAAAATTTTAGACATGGTTGAAAAACGCGATAAGGTCAAGTCCACATCTGTGCAATAGTGCAGCTCTAGAGCTCTCTGCAACGTTGGTCTAACCGTAAGGAAAGATGACCACTGTTGTTCAGTTATTTACCTTTGAACGCGCAGCTGTTTTTTGTTTCTTGCAGTAGAAACATTGAGAAATCAAACTCTGCTAATATCTCTATTTTAATCCTATGGTTTGTAAATCCTTTTCGACTGTAAACAGTCTGGTAAATTTGAACGACCGTGGGCAAGGGTGTCATTAGTTATGCACGCTGATTACATAATTGTGCATCCTCATTTATTTAAAAAAAAGCTTATTTTCTTTAAACATAAGAAACTACTGCGCTATCGAAATGCTAAAATCACAGACAACATGAAGCTGAAGTATGTATTTAAATTGTACACTTACAGGCACAGACGTAGCATTTTGCATGCTGTGGAAGGAAGAGGGAAGCTGAAGGCATTTTTTTGAAGACCAAGTCTTTAGGAATAAGTTTTTTGCTGTTTTCAAAATTATGGTGAATACCTTGTTTTCGGGACCAGTTTTTTGAAAGTGAGCATTTTTTCGTTTATTGAACTTCTTGGGAAGGGTTGAGAACAGTCCCCTAATTTCATGTCTAAGTCTACAATATCTAAGTGTTACAAGCAACAAAATTTAGTAGGCAAAATAATGAAATAAATAAAAGCAGCAACAAGCAATTTAGCGACTTTAGTTTTGTTTTTTAACACTGTTTCCGCAACACTGTTTCCGCAAGCAGACGATATTTTACTGGAATGCTAACAAGAATTATGGACTTTTTCTTTTGGTATGTTAACCAAATTTAATTTTTCTTGCAGGGCGTTGGGGAAAGCGAAGCACGTTTGATGGCGAAACGTATCAGCTTAGTTGTAGAAAGGTTTCAACGTTTCTGGAAAGAGGGGTTTATAAATACTGTGCATAAAAAACAAAACATCAATAGCGGCTTCGCAAATATTGATATAATTACCACTAAAAGATTGATTAGTTTTTCAACTTGCTCAAGGAATAATCAATTGCAATACTCAATGGCAAGACTAAGGAATTCGGTGTCTGACATGATTACAGGGTTTTGCACCGGCAATGTTGATTGCAAGCCCGTACAAGCTGCACCACATGAGAGCTTAACTTCTCGCTTTTACCAGCTTGAACATTCTCTGTCCAACTTACACAGGCTTGAAAAATATTGAAGGTGTTGGTGCTGTCAAAATTTAGGAACTGATGCAGCATAATAGCAATAGTAAACGAAGCAATTCTAAAATGCAAAGCAGCGACTTGAATCAATGCACTTCCATTACAGCGTTATTTGGAGGGTGTTCCTGGTGATTAACCATGCAAGGAATTTTAGAATAACGCTGATGAACAACTACGGAACCTGCACAACTACTTTTGCCTTCCCTAATTGGATTTATTTCTCTGCATTCTCCTATGCATATTCCCCAGCTTGTTGCAATCAAACTATTCCACGAGCTCTGCAAAGTTGCGTCCAAACACAAGTGCGCTGACAACACAGTCATACTACAACAATACGTAGCTTTGTTGCGTCATAATCACCCGGAAAACTGAGTCAAAATAATCCAGTAAAGCAACTAATTGTGAAAAGAAGTTAAAGAACAAAAATAAAGAAGCGGTAGCGCAAAGCATTTTCGAAGTAGAAATTTGATTTCCGCTACGGTCTTTTGAGAAAAATAAAAGGCAGTGCCTTTTCCGTGCTCCTTAAAAAAAACCTAACGGTGCTCCATTGCTTACTCCAATAATGGTGAGAATTTTTTCTTGAGAACCTGCATCTCAACTGGCAGGTTGACTAGTTTAAAAGCTGCATCACATGTACAATGAGTTGCAATGACAATGTGCCAGCTAATTTTGGCATGTAATGAGACACAGTCAGAATTAAACATCACGATTGCAACTGAAAGTGGTCTAATAATGATTTTAATTACATGAGTATTTTATGTTTGATGGTAATAATTTAGATAATGAAACAAGGATATATTTTGGACCTCGATTGCTTAGAACATTTCACCAATTATTATGTTTTTTTTTTCAGCAAATTTCAAGGGAGCATGGATACTTGCACCATATGAGGACCACCAGTGATGGTAGCGAGTATCATCTAGGAAAAGAAAGCCCGACCAGGCGTGATTTGGATTTTGCTAAGTATACCGACGTTCGCCGATATTGTGTTTCTGTTTTGCTTTATTTCATCACATTTAGCTTATTGTTCTATTAGTGTTTCATACATTTGCTGATCAACTTGAACATAAAGTTTTCAATTGATTGACGTCACATTTTCGTCCCCAACTGTTTAGTTTCAACATATATTGACAGGTCTAATAGGGCAGCATATTCTCTATGCAACGTACGATCCAAACCCCCCAGATGTGTCATCATTTGTTTGAGAATTATAGAATAAATCTTTTTAATCAACCTGATAAAATCAGCGAGTACGTCATTTAATGATAGTCCGTGCTTACCTATTTTATCCATGCATTGATCTGGTCTATTAATTGTTTCGTCAGAAATGATATCAAAACACACAAACATAAATGAATCTTTAATAAAAATTAACGCAAAATTAGAATTAAAAAAAAATAAAAGAATTAACCCAAAATTTAAATTCTCTCCGAAATCAACAGTAAAACATGCTATTGTGCATACCATACCACAGCACTTATCATAAGAACTCTCTATCTGGACATATGCCGGTGGTTATATAGAAGTGATGCCAATTTCACGCATCGCTGCAATAAGACAATCAGTATTGGGATCCACCTTACAACTTCCAGCGTGTTATTAGTACAATGGTCCAATGCAAAAGTTACAACATCCAGAAATTAATCCACTTTGCCAGTTCTCTTGATCTAATAACAATTCTCACTGCACTTAAATAACTGGCCAAGCAATTATTTAAGCAATCGATGGAGCTGGGTTTGATACGATGAGGCGCTTCACTCTAATCTTGACTAGCAGGACGTCCAACTCAGCGCGACAAAAATAATTCGCGCGATTGTGCGTATGTTTTCTGCACATGTTGTTACTGTCTGTGATGCTGACCATAAACGAGCTTGGTGTTGGTGAAATGAAGGTTTGCGCCATAAATACGAGCTCAAATATTTGAGTATGGCATCGGACGCTCGCTCAATGGGAATTTATGTGTTGGGGGAAGCTCTAATATTTGCAAAGAAGTCACGTGCTCATAAATATTTGCGTGACTGTTTTTGTGAGCTGAACGGAAAAAAGTTCGGTTTTATTTGTAATTGATTTTTACAATATTAACTCTATTATGTACTATCTTTTTAAATAAAAGTTGTTTATGACATCATAAAGTACTCGCTGGAACATCTCCGCTCTTCAATATTTCGTGTGCAGACACTAGCAAATAATTGTTGCGCACTGGCACTTCAACTCAAACTTGTCATCAATGAATGGCTGGTGCAATATCGACTCGTGAAGTCGCCTTTTCGCGAAGCACTATGACGCAACAAAAACTTTGTTTCTCTTTTGCCAAAAGCCACGTTGTTTTTTAAAATTGGCTTTATAAAACGTAGTAGCTTAAAAACGTGTCGCTAAGATTTCATAAGCAACTTCCAACAAAATTCATTAATATTGTCATAAAGATATTTAGTGATCTCGTGTTGTTTTGTAAGAAGTTAATTATAGCTTCTAATTGGACCCCTACACGCACCGAACAATTAGCCCCTACTGAAAAGTAGTAGACGGCTATAACCGGGCTTCCAGTGGATTACTTCAAAAGCCTTTCCTTTGTTGTATTGTCTTTTTTTGTTCTTTACCCTGTGGTTAAATAAGGCCACATGTTTGACTCGCATTTATGACAGGTGCATCTGCTCATATATGTATAGTGACCTCGTGTATTTTCACCATTCTTCGTCAAAACGCGACTGTAACGAAACGAGTAGTGAGCTGTCGTTTCAATCTGGTTGTGCTTTGGATTCCTGTTTAAAACTGCTTGTTGGTTCCCCTGCTTGATCGTAGTTGAGGTTGTGTGGCAGCCTTTATCGCCACGGAAATTTCGTTCTGCGCCGCTGGGTGGAGCTGCGCATATTTGTAAATAAAGTATCAAGAAAACTTCAACGGTTTCCTTTTGTCTTTTTTGACGAAGCAGAAACTATTCGTAGCGCTATGATTACTAGCTCTATAAACCAACTCGACTAGTTCAGTGCTAATCAACGACGTTACGCTTGGCTCGGGAATCAAAGAGTTAAAACCTGGTGTTGCCGCACCAGTTCCTTTTGAGAAATCTATCGCAAAGTGATAGATATGGAAAGTTATGAAATACAAGGTAAGAAAGTAATTCTTGTCAGGGGTAACGCAATTATCTCAATGCATGGAGAAGGGAAAGTGGGGAGGGGACGCTCCTGGTCAACAAAGAATAAGATTCGGAGAAGTAGGATAGTAAGAAAACCGCGCGATAAGGAATCATCCTGGTTTAGATTTCTTTTCTATCCATTCTAAGTAAAAAATATGATCGCGATTGTAAATTTGCACAAACGTCTTTGTTACGTATTTGTAGCTAATCGATAAAGATAATTATGACTTCATAAGATGCAAATTAATTAATAGTCCAGGGACAAGCAGCTGGCAGCTGCCAGGGGCGTCGTTTTATTTGAAATTTTGGAGGATTCAACTTTGGATAAGAAAACTTATGCCTGATGTAAGTCAAGTTAGAGTTAGGTTAGCGGGCGGCTGCGTTATCGAATTTTGCTCGAAGATAGATAGCATGTACATACATCGATTTGTGGTCCATACATGCTTTTAACAATGCACCACAATATGTCAACAAACGACGTTTATTACCGCTTTTCACACGATTGGGCGAACAAGGCAGTCATCATGTAACAGTTTGATCACTTATACTCTTTAGAAACATTTACTTGCTTATATCAATCATACTCCAGCCAGGTGCCATAAAAGCGAAAAGCTTATCTGTTTGTTTCTTTGTCTTGGGCAATCAAGCTCTGTTTAGGTGCGAGAAAAGCAAAAAGCAAAAGTTTTCCGAAATTGAGCCACGCTGCAACAGCGGAAATGTAGTCGCTGTAGCGAGAGTCTATTCGCATTTTGAACCTCCCGAAAACGTGCTTTTTGCACACAATGAAACTATTGTGTTGCACAATTATTGGGGGAGACAATTATCCTTTGGTTCCCTTCCCAAGAAAAATCATTAGAAAGGACTAGACTCCCGCGTCCTCCCCACAGGAATCTATATCTATAGATATCTATATCTATAGCGACGTGCTGCAGCTTGTTGATCGCCCGCGGGCATCGCGCGATGTCGACCAGTTCGACGACCTGACGTAACTTCATATTGATACGTCAGCGAGGATGACTGGTTGCTCGATGTGGAAAGGAAGGATCTTGCTTGTTGCCTTGCTCCTGCTCAATCTCTACATAGGGAGAAATCAGTGGAAAGCGCTGCAGGAGAAGAGGAAAAGAGAGGCAGAGGAAGGTGGGTTGTCCGTAGATTAGGGGTGACGCAGTTCATTAATATGTAGAGCCACATTGGAATATCGACCTGCCAACCTTGCAAACAATGTTCGGTCGACAGTTTGAAAACTGCGACTTAAGCAAGTTGATCAGTAGTGAGGTGAGAGGAAGTGTGATAGGCGAGAAACAGCGCACGCTAGAAGTGAGTTCATGCCAACTTTCATCGAGACAGCACAAAAAAGAAAATAGCAAACTAACCAAATTCCCATATTCGGAAGCCTTGTGAAATAAATCAGCGTTATTGTGGTTTTACTGAGAGAGTAAGGGAGATTAAGGTGGTTGGTGGTGCTTGCTTCTGACTAACCCTGTGAGAATAGCCTCTAAAACGTCTGTTTTTAAGCTGAAATACAAAGAAAAGAGGCGATACTACGGGGCCGAATACGCACGAGAGAGGCCACAATTAAGGAGTTGGAAGAATATCACGACTTGAAGAAAGAGGTTTGTCGTGTCACAAAGATAATTTGTATTAATTAGTAAGCAGTGCCTAGAGTACCGGCACCGGCTGTTTAGCTTTCAACACCAAAATGCTGGTAAACTGCACGTCCTTTAACTGAGCACATTAGACGCAATTTCAGCAACAATGTTGTGGCGTAATGGGGGGCGTCGTCAGCGCAAAATGGCATGGTGAAAAGTTCGAACCTCTGTTGGGAATTAGAATTGGGTTGCATAGCAGAACACTTGCTGCAATTTTTTTGTAATTTCATGACAGGAATGAATAGAAGGGCGCGGGTATTATAAAACGCAACGTAAGGGCGCTGAAGTTCATGCACAGACGCTTGTATCATGGGTTAAATGCAACCAATCAAATTTGTTTAATGGCATGACGTGGTACCGGTGCCGGCATTGTAACCACTGCCTATTTAGCAACGTCATAACCAAGTTTAATAAAGCTTTATGAAAGTCGTTTTGCAAACAGCTTCTCGTGACAAACTCATCAGTTGTTTTCATAATTTCATAAAAATCTTGTCCACCAGCATATCAGCCATCACAATGAACGCGCTATCTTCTTAAAAATCCAACTCAGGTTTCGCTTCGATGATCAAACCCATAACCTTGCAATCGCAAATCTCCTCTGTTTACACGTCACAATCGTTTAGGCAGCAGAAGTACGACTGCCAGCGGTGATCGGTATCGGTACGAAAAAATGCGGCACTGACGGTCTGCTGCGGTTCATCGGACATCATCCGCTCATCAAGCTGCCCGATAAAATTGATCTGGAGGCGTTTTTCTTCACCAACAAATACACAAAAGGAGTCACTTACTACAAGTGGGTACGGTAATCAAGAGGAGTGTGGTTTGGCGATGGACGATAAATTAGACTGAGATGACACTGTGATTCTCTCACACTTTGATGAGATTAGCTTGAAAATAGGCCGATTCACGCTCCCAATGCTTGCGTAGATTTTAAAGCCACATCGATGCAGCTTCTGCTTGATTGCTCTGTTAATGCAGCAAATAGAATCACTAGCAATGTACTAGTAACATCGTTAACTCCGAAGCAAGTTTTAAGCATAATCGTATATTTTCAATCGTTGATCTGCGACTTGTGATCTCACTTAGTTTCTGACTGAGAGCGACATGATGTGACGTAATTTCTGACGAAATAAATGAAAAATAATGCTGCCTTGAATTCAGGAGTCTCTTTCCACCGATCAATGATAAAGAAATTACAATGGAAAAGACCCCGTCCTACTTCGATAGCCCACCGTACGATGTTCCAAATCAAATCGCGTCCACGCTCCCCGGGGTCAAGCTACTCCTCATAATCTGCGACCCAACCAAGCGTGCGTTTTCCGATTATATCCATGAGGTAAGTATTAAGAGCGATTTAAAAAACGCGAATACAAAGCATTCTCTGATCCGATGATTGTTGGGAGTCATTGGCTTCGCACTCGTTACCAGTGACGTGCCGAGAGTTTAACGCGCATTCATGACACCGAAACGGGGAGATCATAATTTTGTTGAATCGGTGTTAGTTACAAAGTGAGTCAAGTCATTGCTCACCACTCCGATGCACTTGCGTCAGCTAAGTTGAACTTTTATTGCAGCGAGCCCGCTACCAACTTTTCAACGACAAGACTATCGCTGATTATTCGACGTTTGATGATTACCTCGCTGCGTATCTACCCAAGTTAAATGACAACTTGAAGCGATTCCGGCAGAATCATATCCGGGACGATGCCGTTCAGCGGTTTCTGACCGACTTCTTCCGGCGTGACCAAGCAGCCACAATCCTCAGCACAGGCCTCTATTACTTCCACATTCAGCGTTGGTTTCGATCCTTCAATCGATCAGATTTGATGATCATCGATGGCGACGATTTTATCAAGAACCCGGGGGAAATCATTGAGCAGGTCGAGGATTTTATTCGGATTCCCAAGTTGATTTGGAAAGAAGATTTTGTGAAGAATCCTAAAACAGGATTTTTCTGCTATAGGAGATTCACAGAAACATACATGAACAAGAGCCTGGTGATGAGCGAGGACGAAATGGTGGCAACATTGAGCTGCTTGCATGGTGAGAACAAGGGCCGCACGAGAATGGGGCGCCATAAGCCGAACAACAACACCATGAATCAACTACGGGAGTTTTATAGGCCTTACAATAAAGCATTTTTTAATCTCGTCGGTAAAAATTACAGCTGGGGTTGATTTATTCATAAGCATGCACTGCTACAAATGAGTAACACATCAGAGGTATTGAGATAGAAATTTATCCTTGGCTCGAGTCATGTCACTGCTGTCACGAAATATGGGATATCGACACGAATGATGTTATTTTGCAAAAGGTGAAGTGCATGACGCTCCAGTAGGCTGCGGTATGTTCTTATCTCATAAATGTTGAAACGTACCTCATGATATTTTCGGTGACCTCAAATAAATATCGTCTTCAATAAATGGTGGGAGCTTATTCATTGCTCTGGTTTTGGATCCATCTTCTGTTGATCATTGGGCAATTATCTCCTGCACCATATTAATTCAAAACTTCTCTATATTTGGCCCCATCAACTATTTTTCATCATCGTTGTTCCCAATTTTAGTTTTTTTGTGTCAGTCTTGTCTTTTTCATTGCGAATTCGAAATGTTGGTAATGATTACCGAAATAACAGAAGTGAAAATTATCAATCTCGTGGGGTAGTATGTGCATAAAATAATTCCTTCGTATAGTTGTAGCAAAGACCGACGTTCAGTGAATCGATTTCTGCTTTCCCTCTGGCCTGCGACAGATAATCATCAGACACTGCTTGCTCGCTTTTGATTTAGCCACGGCACTATCGCAGGTGTTGCTGCTTTGTTCACTGTTTGTTTGCGTCACTTCCATTATCTGAGGGTCGCTTACTGACAATGCCGCGTCGTTATTTTTAGCTGCAGAGCGTTTGTTGCATTTCTTAAAATTTTGTGACCTTTCCTGAAATTTTCCTTTACCAGCGCTTTGGTATGGTGCAGGGATGCGGCAGCGGTGGAAGCTGTCCTTTTTCTGTGGAAGCGGAAGCAGAAGCGCGAAAATTCTATCGCTTCTGTTTCCACATAGGAGGGAAGAATGGAGGGAGAAAAAAAATTGGTTCTGCTATCCTTCGGAGAAGAGCGAATAGGGGGAGCATAAACATTAAGAAATGAGAGCGAGGAGAAGTCGTTTAGAGAGATGTTGACCCCACATAATCAGAGTAGGGGTCAAGCGAATAAAGAGAGGAGGTAGAAAGATCAGAGAAGGATAAGCCCTGCCTGACGAAAATGATGACGCCGCCGCTAGCGTCTGTGACATCAGTAGAAAAAATACCAGATCGGGAGTGAGTGCCATCGAATCGCAGAGCTGAGAATCCAGGGATCCGGAAAGAGGAAGATAAATTAAAGTTAGATTCCTGAATACAAATAAGGGAAGCGGGATGAGACCAAATAAAGTGTTGCAGTTCAGTGCTCCTGGCTAGGAGACCCCCAGCATTCCATTGAAGAACCCTGAGGGAGTTAAGGAAGGGAAGAGGAAGCAGGAGGTAAAGAGAAACAGCCAGGAGCATGAGGCGGTGGTGAGAGTGCAGAGGGAGAAGATACAAAGTGGGCGGAAAAAGGATAAGAGGTTTGAAGGCGAGGGTGGGGTGCAAGTGCTGTATTAGCAGAAGGGGGCCAGATGGAGCAATGGAGGTATACCAGCTGGAGGAGGAAGTCACAGTGCTGGTAGGTGTGGGATCTCCAAAAAAAGCAGGGACGCAGCAGGAAGGGCAGCTCCAGGAGTGAGAGCTTCCAAGAGTTCTGACTCTAGAAAAGGAGAGCAGTGAGCACTTTAAAAGAACCCAATTAGAGCATGTGCAGCATTGCACTGACCTACCCCGCCAGGTCATATTTCCAGCGCACACTAAACAGGGAAAGACGGTACAAGGGTTAGGATGAACGTTGCTGCTCATCAGGACAAGGAGAGGAATGAGAAGACGGGCAAGAGAAAGGCAGGAGAAGACAGGCCGATTTTAAACAGGCTGCGTGCTACCCTTCTGCGGTCGTTCAGGGGGCTGCACGGCAAAAAAAATGGTTTGTGTGAGGGGAGTGCCCGGGGTAACTGGGACCCTCAGGAAGGCCAACAGCCATTTTAACCCAACTCAAACGGGGTTGGGGACCGCACCACCATGTTAAGGCGGCTATTGATTGGTGCAGTTCAATTTTGCTCGCTTTACATGTATATACTATATATACGACAGAAATTTCGCACTTCACTATCCAAAAAGATCGGAGCCAATATGTGTTTTGAGAACGGACAGAAAGTCGGTAATGATGATTAGAGTTAAAGTCAACTCAAAATCAGAGTTAGTTGAGGAGAGAGAAGAAAAATCAGCGCTATACGGTGAAATTTGTTGTTGTGACGACAGATTATTGTGGAGAGCTGTAATATGTGGTCATACGGTTTAAATCTGAGAAGCATTAGGTAAACTGTTGTAAAAGTGGTTGTAAGTAGTAAAGTAACTAGTCATAGCTGTCTATTTGTTGAAGTGTTTAATTGGTTTTTGGATTTTAGTAACAAAATATTTGATTTTCTTGCAAACAATTTGTGATTTCTAAATTTTTGTTAGTGGGGGTTCCGTGACAAACGCGAAAGTACATCAAGAGTTTCGCGAGGACAAAAAGATTGAAAAGCACTGTTCTACATTCAACACGAGTTCTAATATCTATGAAAAATCACAGAGTCGTTCAGAACAATAAGCTCAAGCGAAGTAGGTAAAGTAATAGCAATAAATGAAGGTTTTTGTTTTCTCAAAATGATGAAGTGTAGGAGAAGGCAGGCTACAGACCCACAAAAGTTAAAAAAATTGTCAACGGTCGTTTTCCCGTTTTTTGTTAGTGGAAGCGGAAGCGGAAGCGATAGGTGTGGAAGCGGAAGCTGTTGAAAAATAACCGCTTCCACATCCCTGGTGTGGTGGTCAGAGTGTCGGCTCCGCTGCTAGCAGATCTGAACTCAGTAGCAGGCATTCATTACTTTTGAATTGACGCCGCTATTGTTACAATTGTTGTGAAAGTTTGTAATGGTGTTACCATTACTCGTTGCTTTTAAAAAATCTAACGACTAACTAACGTTACTCATCAGTTTACCCATGGCTTTTAAATTTCTTGACGCCATAGTTTACGTTCGCAAAATAAAAACACCAATGCGTAGGTACCACAAAAATTTGACAACGAATATTCAACAACTGAACTCTCCCAGCAGAACAGTACGGAACGGCGAACTGAACAATAAAACAAGACGGAAAAAAATACAAAAACCCCTAATGCCCTTTTGAAAAAACCAGCATTTCAAAATGTTGATCGGTGAGGCAGAATGCTTCGATTTAAAAATTGTTTTGCGGAGGGAAAAGTCTTCCCACAGAAGCGCTGAGTGGCAGTGCGGTGTTGTATTTGGTAAAAATATTTTTCAGATTTTTGAGAGAAAATTTTTCCTCTAGTAGTTGCGTTGTGCGGATAATGCTCAGAAATTTATTGACCATATCTTTGTTGCATTGTTACATTCTTTGTTGCATTCTTTTTGTTGCAGTCTTTGTTGTGTTCTTTTTCTGAGGCACAAGTTGAATAAAGTGCTAAAAATATTCTGCTTCATTGTTATTAGGAGAATCCAAGCAGGAGTTGCTGTTTGGGTTTGAGAAGTTGGGACCGCTTTCACTTTCGTCAACCAAAGAAACTACTTTCGTTACAATTTTTTTTTTGATTAACTCGATGTCAAAGCCAAATTCATTTTCTTCTAATCATGTGAGCTTGGAGTAGGGATGCAACGCAGAGCTTACAGGAAGAACCAAATGACCAAACCAGATGTCGTTGGTCAGTACGATGGGAAGGCATAATCGAATGTGGCAATGTTTGTTGTGTTGAGTTGTTGCAATCTCTTCAGACACATCGGTGAGGCCGACAACAAGGCACCTATGTATACTTTTGCTTCTCTTTCGAAAATTTTTGGTCATGCTTACGCTGTTGGTTATTTATAAAAATGTATTTTGGTACCTCGATTTGTCGATAGGCCTAGCTGCATTTACCGTCTTTCAGACAATGTGATGATGAGGTGTGCTGCTACTATATGTAAAATGTCTCATTATATATTCCTACAACTTCAAGTTTTACTGAGATAAAATCTGCTGCCCGCTATACAGAACAATAAAAACATTTTTTGTTCCTTTTCACTTTTTCTTATTGTGTCGCAATGGAAGAAAGTAGAGCCTTCTGTAGTGAGGTTTGGGGCACACGAAGAAGTCGAGGAGTCTCACAAATCTCTCTCGTCTACCAAGCTTTAATATTATTCGGCTTCGCTCGAAAATTAGTCCTCAGGGCAAAAAGCGATTCTTTTCCAGAGGAACTTTAAAACTTCACCCAAAATAGCGCAATGCAGATTGGAAGCTTTGCTCAAGAATTTGTTCCACATTCAGGGCTCAATTATTTTTGCTTTGTTGGTTTCATTTGTGAGTGGTTACTACGCTAAAACTGCTGCACCCAATACCTAGCATTATTTGCTTCATTTACTTCTTGTCCAATTGATCTCGTATATGGTTCATCTGCTTTGCGCATGCGTACATCTTCCATTCATTGCATCACCAAAACGCGCGCGGCCGACGCTTGCTTCGAACCTCCTTAAATGGCAAAAAATAATGGCCATAAAAATTATTTAAACAATTACCAATATAACCGTGCAGCCTTTTTGCCGAGACGAGCGACTTCAGCGTTTCTGAGACGTGCTGCCCTTACTGATGTTATTTATTTTGCTGCTGTGATTAGCGGGCGCTGCGTTGAACAAAGCATCTTGCTTGTAGACTGGCACCAGCTCTGTTGATCGCTTGCGACACCTTGCGAGCACCAAGAAACGAAGCTAAAGTGCTTCCAGAAAACGTTTTAAACTTAATTTTGGAGGAAGATCCTGAATTAAATGATGGTTGATCAGCGAAGCGGAAGCTAGAACCACTGCACCAAGGGCGTGCAACCTGCAATAAGTGGGGTGAAAATTGATCTGTGCCGAGGTTCCCCCGAACACTTCAAAAAAATGCTCCCTACGTGGTGTCAATTCGCAGCTTTGCTTCAATTCCCAGTTGCTTGGTTTCCACAGCAAGGTTTTTGGTTTGTGCATCCATTTTTTGCTCACAGAACTTTTGCTGCGGTGGTGTTTAGATTTCTTCGAAATTCATGTGGGCACAGCATTTCCTCTACAAACATTTCCAACGGCGCCACTTAGTAGAAACTACGCCGGAATTTGACTCTAAATTTCTTTGATCAAATAAACTATCAAACTGCTAGTTACCTGCGATGAGGAATGCGCCTGCACTGCTCTGTCGTGATGCCACCACCTTCTGCAAACTCGCAAACTATTGCGACAAGAAGCATTCACATGGGAAAAGTAACGAGGTCGATGCTCTGCCTACCAATAGAGCACGAGTTGACCGGTAAGGAACGCTGCCCCTCTTTGGATTCTTGTCGTAAAGAAAACTTGCTGTTTGATGCAGTTAAAAAATGGCGAAACAAAAGCCGCATATTATTGCTGAGAATCTGATCAAGCCGTGCGCAGAAAAAATGGTGGGAATAATGATCGGATCAGAGGTGAAGAATAAGATCCAGCAAGTTTTGCACTCTATTGATATCCTTTGCCGATGAATTAGCCACATGGCTACTAATGTGTGCCAGCAAGTTTGCTTCGAAATTAAACAAAGCAACCTCCACGCTAGCATACAACTGGACGAGTCTATCAATCTCCAGGCTAGCATACAACTGGACGAATCTACTGACATTGCTCTTGAGAGCAATTAGATTACTTTGGTCTGATTCGAAAAAGAAGGAAAGATGAAGAAAAAATTCTTGTTCTGTCAGCCACAGCAACTGTAGTTTACGTGAAAGTTATTGTCGGCTTTTGTTTTCAATGAAATGGGCTCAGCCAGCAGTAGTTGAAGCGTATCAGTACGGATGGTTTATAAAATTAGCCAAAAAATTAAACTTTTCTCCGAAATCAACGGTAAAACATGCTATTGCGCATACTATACCAAAGCAGTTATTATAAGAGCTCTCGGTCTGAATATATGCCAGTAGTTATATAGAAGTGATGCCAATTTCATGTATCGCTGTAATAAAAGAATTACTGATGGGATCTACCTCACAACTCCCAGCGTGGTATTAGTACAATGGTACCGAGTGCGATGACGTCCTGGTCGGAGCACCACTTTGCAGTCGGTAGGCCTGGGGTTCATTTCCCCAAGTCGAATTCTACCAAAAGACTTTAAAAAATGATATTCACAGCTTCCTTGCTTGGCGCTCAGCACAAAAGGAATAGTGTGGAGAACAAGCCGGTAAGCTTTCTTGTTGTGTCCTAGGGCAAGACACTTAACGGGATGCCTTCATCTTTATGGGCAGACAAGTGGCGGGGCCAAACAATCTACCAGTCGTGTTGGACCAGTCTAACAGAAGACTCGCAAATAGAGCATGAGCGCTTACGCAGTATATGTACATTTTCCGGCATAATGCTCAGCACGATAGCTCAAACGACGACCACACTGACGACTACAATGATCCAACAGTGTTGCCAGATTGGCCTTTTTACGGCCAAAAACCAAAAAATTGTTTTTTTTCAAATCCCTTGACTGCCGAATATTTGTTTGGCCTTTTGGTCTTTTTTTGGCATTTTTTAGTCTAACGTTAGCACTGGCGCAGAATTGATATTTTAGCTAAAGTCTGGCTTGTAGCAACGCCAGTTACGATCTTGATAAACGAACCGTGTCCACTCACAAATTGTGCAGTGTCTATTTGACTTGTTTCGTCGTGGGAAAAACTATAAATTATCAATTTTCACTAAACCCTATCACAAAAACCACGCAAGTGTAGCCAGATTGGCTATTTTCTGCCAAAAATAGACTAATTTTAAGAATACTTGATGGGTTGTAAGCTTGTTTTGGCAGCTGGCAGAAATTGAAAATTATTCATTTGTTGGAAATGCAAAAGGATATAAAGCTGTAAAAATCTTTGCTTTATCTTATTTTTAGCAAGGATCATTTAGCAATTTGATACCGTTCCTACAATTGTCAACAGTAACCTTGTTTTTTGATTTGTTTATTTTTAGCCAAAAAATTTTATTAATTCGGCTACTTTGGCAGGTTTTAACGTAACTTTTGGTAATAAAAATTTTAAAACCTGGAAAAACTAACGCGCCCGAGGCAGTAGAGTGGACCAGTAGGCTAGAATCTGTAACCAGTTAAATAAGTTGGATTGATTTCACACGAGAGCAGGGCTAGCATTCTCCACTATCAAAGTTTGTATAACAGACTGTATGATTCGAGAGGAAACAGAAAAATCTTGGCAAATGTAGATTTTGGAGTCAAGTTTGTGGCAGATAGTGAAAGGTTTATTCAAAAACGTGGCTTGGAAAGATCTCGTGATGTTGTTGGAATAAAGACTACTTGCGAGCAAATGAAGCCGGTAGCTGTAGAATAAATAAAAAAGAGATTGCTCTCTGCACAAAACATGTTTGAAAATCTGACAAAAATAAATCCCAAGATTATTCTAAACCAAATAAGCAGACGTGCATTTACTGATTTATCATTTTTGAAGTTATTTGCTGACGAATTAACTCTGTTTAGAACAGGGGTGTCAAACTCGTGGGCTTCTGGGGACCACATTGCACATATAAGCAATTGTGCCGAGGGCCGCGAGTTTGACACCCCTGGTTTGAAAAATCGTTATCTAAAGTTTATTCTTGTCGATTGGAAAAATGAGAAAATTTTTAAAGCAGAAAGAACTCCAGTCTATGACCCTGAAAAATGTTGGGTATCGATTCTGCAGCATCCCTCTTTGAAGGATTTGGCTCAATATGCTCTAACTCGGGGGTGTCAAACTCGGGGCCCGCGGGTCGCATGCGACCCTCAAATCCTTTCAATGCGGCCAGCGAGACGATTTAAAAATTCCTAATGAATTTCGGCAGTATTGCAACGGTTCATCGTCGAACAAACGTTTGAAGCCCTCGCCACAGGCCACACTTGTGAGGTACATATTTTTTTTCATTCGAACTTGGTGCAACCACAAAACTCAATTTGTTGCCCTAATGGCGATGGTGTGGAGGTGCTGGAGAGGTGAGGACCTTTTTTTTGGAGATCGATCTTACTTCGGGCGACATTTTTGAGATCGTTGCCCACAGAAGTGGTGATCTCCAATTTGAAAACTTCATGCGGCCTTTGGCACAACTGCTCGTATGTGCAATGTGATCCCCAGAAGCCCACGAGTTTGACACCTCTGCTCTAACTTGTCTGGTTACTCTGGTCAGTAACGCAGTGGTTGAAAGAATCTTTTTCTTACTCAAGGCTGTAAAGACGAAACCAAGAAATAAAATGGAAACGAAACTCTTAGAAGTTATTAACAGAATTAGAACAGACATGTTGCTGAAGGGCAACTGTTGCAAAGATTTGTTTGTATCGTAGAATATGTTGCTCCTGTAGGAAATATGTTTCTTTGAGCAAGAGCGTGCTGACTGAACCCCAATTGCTGGAAACTATGGTAGTCACAAGGAAGGAAGCACGACAGTAATGTTTTTTGTGCATTGAAGTTCAGACTCCAATTAACGCAGTTGTAGCGAACAATCAAAAACACGTCCGTCGGTCACGAAATCCAGCGATAAAAGAGGACAAAAAGTTTCCGATCGCATGGTCGGTAGCCCAATTCTGCACACGTCACTAACAACTAGGTCGCACGTCACGTGAACAAAAACAATAGACAAAAAAGAGACGGCAGGAAAGGCAGGCTGGCCAACGAGCTACCATGAGAAAAAATAATCATCATCTAGCCCTAACAAAAAAAAGAAAAATGAATGTGTGTGATTTTAGACACATGCAATAATAAACGAATACACAGGGCAACGCCAATCGCAATAATTCTCGTCACACAGCTACAGGTGGATTAAAAATAATCTGTAAACTACATGCTGCTGTACTTAACTAGTCTACGTAGGGTACCTCGCGCTAATAAGCCAGCGCGGACAATTACTCTAGTCGCCAACTACAGGGACTATTATTTAAACCAGGGGTCGGCAACCTACGGCCCGCGGGCCGGATCTGGGCCAGCCTAACAAAATCATCTGGCCCGCAACCCTTTTACAAATTTTAGTAATGATAAGGCCCGCCTGGTGGTAGTGTATTTTATTTTATTAATCTGCTCTTGCAATTATCTGGCACTGTAAACTTATGAGAAACTATCTTAACAGAAATCGCTGGCGTAAAGCTTTGATTCACTATAAATGTTTTCCAACTGTATTAGGTCGTGCAAACGTGATAATGGTGAATGCAAGTAACTCTGTTCTACGTTCCTAAGCTTTTTTAGGCCAAAGTCGCATTCAACTACTTTCTTGTGTAATAGTGCTTCAGTCTTTACACCTTACGACGCTTAAGTAAACTAAGCGTTTTTTATTCGATGACGTACTGTTTGCGTAACTGATAAAGGACAACAATTTGTGCTACATTTGCGCTCAATCTTTCTTTCAAATTTGGCGGTATATTTCATTTCTAGTAGTACTGTATTGCTGCGCCCAAGGAGAGAATTGAGTGGAAGTTATAGGAAGGGTTGCATAAAGGTGCTTGGCCGTTTCAGCTTTGTGATTGAAATGTGCGATTTACCCTAATTTCTATTTGAAACTTTATTTAATATTTACCGCAATGACAGAAGTTTAGCTAATAATAGTCATTAAGCATATATTTATCAATTTTTAGCAATATGGCAATGTTGACAAAACGTAGAAAAGTTGATGCTGAGTGTCGAGCTTTTAATAAAGAATGAGAGAACAAATACTTTTTTGAGCAAACTGCTCAAGGCGCATCGCTTGCCTTTTGTATTACTTTCAATACTTTTTTACCAACAATTTTGGGAAATCGACGTGTTTGATTTGCAATGTTTCTGTTTCTGTAAACAAGGAATTTAGCACAAAGCGCCTTTATGATACAAGGCATACTAATTTTTCCAAGTTTACGGGTCTAGCAAAAAAAACAAGCTTGATCAAAATACTGAAGTCAGAATCACATGCATACAGACGTCGCGTTGCCGAAAGTTTTTTGATAAAGGCTTGTTCATGTAATGTAATTAATCGCAATGATGGTGCAAATTTTCCGGCTGTTTATAGTGTGTTTGTCTCCAATAAATAATGTCTTATGTACCTCACAACACTTTTTACTTGCCCACTCCTGTATCTGTGATGCAACAATGTTTTTCGTTATTACGTGTTGCCTGCCCTGTAGGTAAATAATTTTTAGTGTTTAGTGATACAGGTTGCCTTTATATTTTTATTTTATACAGTTTATATGTTACACTACTAACATCTACCGTTTTCTGAAGAAGCTCCCCGGTAACTAAGGGGAGCGAAACGTCAAATTTGAAGAATAAATTGTCGAAAGAACGAAGTGACCTGGTTGAAATATCGTTCCACTCGACATACGAAGAATGCCTGCTATATTTAACCACCTTAAAACAGCAGATTTCTGTATTTCAAAGGCAAACCATTGAATTGGAAAATATTACTCTTGCTAGCTACAAGGCAGCACAATTAATAGCGAAGGACAAGAGACCGTTTACTGATGGCGACTTTGTGAAAAAATGTATGATGGCTGTTGCTGAAACCTTACGTTCGGAGAAAATAAAATTATTTTCTGATGTCAGTTTTTCAGCGAGAACCATAACCCGACGAATAAGAGAGATTTTTGACAACGTAAAATAAAACCAGAAAGATTGTTTTGAAGACCTACAGTTGAAAAGATGAGAAGTGGTACAAAATTTCAATAAAGCTTTAGATCTACAGTTCTTCACAATAGCGATAGATGAGAACACAGATACGGCTCAGCTGGCAGTATTTGTGAATGGAGTAAACGGAGAGTTTCATGTTGTTGAGAATTTTGTTCAACTGCTTTTTATGATGGTTACTAATACAGGAGCCGATATTATGAAGGCATTACTTCAATGCCTTGAAGGCATGAATTTGAATCTCTCAAAACTGGTTTCAACAACGACTTATAGAGCCCCCATCAATCGTTAAAAAAATATAGGTATCGTGTCTTTGCTTTAAAACCACGTGGAAGACCATAGAATTAATAACGACATTATAATGTTGCAGTGTCTCATTTATCAGGAAGCATTGTGTGCAAAGGCATCCACCGTAAAGAGCTTCATAGACATAATGGTAAAGGCTGTGAACTTTATTTTGTTCCGAGGGTTGAACCATCGTCAATTTCACCAACTACTTTTACAAAGAGAGATTTGTATCGAGATTTGCTTTATTTCTGCAATATACGTTGGCTTAGTCGAGATGAAATGCTACGAAGAGTGTACATATTAAAAGAAAAAATAGCAAACTTTTTTGAAAAAAAACATAAATTCTACCGAATTTCGCAATCAAGAATGGGTTCCTAATTTGGCATTTTTGGTCAATTTAATCTCGCATTTGGACAACCTGAATTTTCAGCTTCAGGGAAAGCTCCAATTGATACATGAGATGTGGAGTTAAGTATGCGCATTCGAAACAAAATTACGACTTTGGAAAATTCAGTTGGGAAATGCAAATTATGCTCACTTTGCTACACTGCAGGAGAACAAACCTATGAGCATTACTTTATTTGTATCCATGATACGACATTTAAGAACTGAATTTTCATCTCGCTTTAGTGACATTTGTTCTCGCAAAAATGATATCAGATTGTTTAGTACTCCATTTGATATACAGGGAGTCCTCGACTTACGACGTTGATCCGTTCTTCAGGCGCGGTGTAACCCGAATTTCAATGTAAGTCAGAACATCATAAATAAATTACTCTATACGTACTGTACTGTTAAGTATTGTACTATAATAAAATGTAACAATTAATGTAAAAAACTATTTTATTTGAAAAAGAGAAAACAATTCCATACCACATGAATTAAATGAAATATTAATAAGATGGTAAAGAAGCTGGAGTAGTAGAGGCAGCTGAGGTAGACGGTAGAGGCTCTGTAGTAGTAGAAGCAGCTGATGTAAAGGGTGCAGGTCTCTCCACTTTCTTAAAATACTGCTCTAGCTTAGACTGGACAAACAGCATCCTCTTCCCATCCAAGATCTCTTTTTAACAATGCAGTAAATCTATGATGCCTCTGGAAACCTTAGTGAACCTTTCCATGTTAAGATCCTGAGCCTCAAAGGTTGCCAACGCTTGCTGTATCTCAGAAAAACCTTTTGTCAAGCCCTGCCTTGTGAAAGCCTTAGGCTCTGGGGTGGGGGGTTTCTTCTTCCTCCACTATAATCTGCTTCTCCAGCTGTATCAAGTCCCCAGCAGATAACTCCTCTACATGAGATTCCAGCAGCTCTATTCCACATCATTTTTTACATTTTTATGGGGCGCGTTCGTAACCTCGAAACAGCGTAAGTCGAGACCGTCGTAACCCGAGGACTCCCTGTACAGGTCAACGCTGTACCAAAAAAATATCAAATGAAGCTAATTGAGCTGTAGTGTAGCAACGAGATAAAACCAAAGTTTCAGTGTGAGCATGTATCATTGTTTGAGTTTTATAAAAAAATATCTTGAATCCAAACGTTATCCCAACTTGGTAAAACATGCCAAAAAATGGCATCCATCTTTGGCAGCACTTATGCGTGTAAACAATTATTTTAGACAATGAAACTAACCAAGACCAAGTTGAGAGCACAACCTACTGATAAACATTTGCAAGATGTTATGCTTCTTTTCTCATCAACTATCACCTGAACTTCAAAAACTTTCAAATAAAACACAACATGAAATATTACAATAACGTTTTCCTGCTGGTATCAATAAATGTATGTTGTATTTTATGCTGCCGTTATGAACTGTTAAAATCAACAGTTATTCTGATTAAAATTTCATAAATTCGCAAACTTTAACAACATTGCTAATAGTAAATTTATACGGCCCGCTGGGACCTTGCAGATTTTAGTTTTGGCCCGCAGCTAGTGAAAGGTTGCCGACCCCTGATTTAAACCGATTATCATAAGTACATAATAGATATCAATCTAGCGCGGCAGCACCAGTTTTCCACTCTTTAATTCCCGCGCCAAGCGTACCGTTGTTGATTAGCATTGAACCAGTAGAGTTGCTTTGTAGAGCTAGTAATATTAGCTCTACGGATCCTTTCTGCTTCGTCAAACAAAAACAGGAAGCGGTTGAAGCTTGCTTGCAGTGTTTTATTTACAAATATGCGCAGCTCCTCCCAGCGTGCGCTGAACGAAAATTCACGGCGACAAAGGCTACCACACAGCCGTTATAACAATCATGCAGGGGGACCAACACTCGGGCCCAAACAGAAATCCGAAGCATAATCCGGACTAAACGAAAATTCACTACTCGTTTCGCCACGTTCACGTTTTGACAAGAATACCGAAAATATACGTGGTCACTATATACTGTACATACGAGCAGATGCACCTGTTATATATATGAGTCAAACATGTGGCCTTATTTAACCACAGGGCAAAGACCAAAGAAAGACAATACAACAAAGGAAAGTTTTTAGAAGTAGTCCGTGCAGGAAGCCCGGTTATAACGTCTACTACTTCTCAGTAGGAGCTAATTGTGCGGTTTGCTGTAGGGGTCTAATTTGAAGCTATATTTACATAAACTTCAAACACAACAACACGAGATCACTTAATTTATCACAATATCAATTAATTTTGTAGGAAATAGCTTATGAAGTCTTTGCGTCACATTCTCAAGAGACTACGCTGTATAAAGTCAAAGCGCTGAGAAAAAAATACATGGCGATTGGCGGAACACAGTCCACGGCTACATTGCCGGAAAGCCATACAGGCTTAGATTCCTGGCGTAAGGTTACATGTAACTTACATTGCCAGGCGTGCGAACTATAGGAGCACGATAGTCTTTGATCGGAGATAGCCGAGCGGCTACAAACCTGACGGTAGACACTTCGTCAGTTAAAATCGTCGGACAAAGCAGCAACGGTACACGGGCTGGGCGTCGAACTGGGGACGAACGAAGTTGCCAAACAGCAAACAGCTCGTACAGTAAACAACTAGAATCACACACATCGGCGGGAGCAAAGTGCTAAGCCGCCAAAAGCAAACTAACAAAAAACTATAACAAAAAGCACAAAAAGATGTTTGGCATGGCAGTTCGATGAAGTGCGAGGCGCGACACGCTCTAATCCGATTCAGGGCTGATATTGTCTACAAACTGACAACCAGCAGCAGCATAGAGGATGCAACGCAACTTCTTTATTAAAACTTTGCTTTTTGACAATAAACTTTGCAATAATTTTTTGTTTTGTGCTGCTTGTACAGTTTTTCGATTTGTGGTCCATACACACTTTTAACAATGCACCACAATGTGTCAACAAATATGTTTATTACCGCTTTTCACGCTATGATTTGATGAGCCAAGCTAATGTAATGAACAAGACTTTATTTAACGTAGCAAAGTTAACGTAACACAAACAAAAACTCAAAGCTGTTCGTTCCCTCTCGGGAACAAGGCAAAAATAATTCTGAAATTTAAAAAATATATGTAATGTTTCAGAGTTCAACACTAATGATGAGAGTAGTATCGTTTGAACACTGCACCTCTCAATGAAACACGTGCAGTAGCAACTTCGCTCCTTGTCAATAACTGAGTTTTATAATTAAAGATAATACGAGGTGTTTTATTAGCAGCGCTTCCATTAGCTCGGTTTCGGTGTTTAAACAGCAGTTTTTTGATAATGTCAAGCTATGTTGGCATTGTTTCTCTCCAAGCTTTGCACTGATCACGATAAGATTTGATGGCAGAGTAAGATGAACTTTGGTTATGAGAAAGATGATATTTAATTCTTAGAAATAGTTGTCTACAGTAGTCGTCTTACAGATATATGACGAGTTTTTGTCACAAGAACACAGATGAACGGCTACGGAACCTACACAACTAGAATAATCTTCTCGAACTGAATTTCCTGCTCTGCGTTGCATATTCCACAGTCTGGACATGCAATCAAAGAATTCCAGAAGCTCGGCAAAGCAAACGCAGGTACGCTGGCAATCTCGTATGCATACTGATAAACAACGCATGTAAACTGACAGATAACATTCGAGCAGAAAAGAGTTGACAGAGAATGTTTAAGGTTGAAATACGAAAGTATTTTTAAAGTTTGGTTGGTTATTTTTTCCGTTTAAGAATCAAGGTTTATTTATGCTCTGATGACGTCCTCGAGAGTGTTTTGTGTTAGTTTTGTTATATTAGCTTTATTATGTTGAGTATAGTACTGCTCATTGTATTTATGGCAGATCGAATCAAGGAAGAACAGTTCCTCCCTGCTTGAGATTGCTTTTCACACGTTAAACAAACAAGAGAATCATCATGCAACAGTTTAATCACTATACTCCTTTGAAACATGTACGTGTTGAAATCAATCACCCTCTAGCAAGGTTTGATAAAAAGCGAAAAACTCATTTGTTTGTTTCTTGTCTGCAACTTGTTTCTTTAGATGTAATAAAAAGAAAAACTAAGAGTTTTCCGAAAATTGAGTTTTGCTGCAAGAGCGAAAATGTAGTGGTGCAAAACGGTCGCTCTAGCGAGAGTCTATTCGCTTTTTGAACCTCCCGAAAACGTGCTTTTTGCACACAATGAAACTATTGTGTTGCACAATTATTGGGGGAGACAATTATCCTTTGGTTCCCTTCCCAAGCAAAATCATTAGAAAGTACTAGGCTCCCGCGTCCTCCCCACAGGAATCTATATCTATGGCAGCGACGTGCTGCAGCTTGTTGATCGCCCGCGGGCATCGCGCGATGTCGACCAGTTCGACGACCTGACGTAACTTCATATTGATACGTCAGCGAGAATGACTGGTTGCTCGATGTGGAAAGGAAGGATCTTGCTTGTTGCCTTGCTCCTGCTCAATCTCTACATAGGGAGAAATCAGTGGAAAGCGCTGCAGGAGAAGAGGAAAAGAGACGCAGAGGAAGGTGGGTTGTCCATAGATTAGGGGTGACGCAGTTCATTAATATGTAGAGCCACATTAGGAATATCGACCTGCCAACCTTTCAAACAATGTACGGTCGACAGTTTGAAAACTGCGACTTAAGCAAGTTGATCAGTAGTGAGGTGAGAGGAAGTGTGATAGGCGAGAAATAACGCGCGCTAGAAGTGAGTTTGTGCCAACTTTCATCGAGACAGCACGCAAGAAGAAGGTGAGGAAACAGAGCTATGAATGGAGGAAAGCATTTGTTTGTATACGCATTTTATTCACCAAATAATCAATCAAATTTCCATATTTGGAAGGCATGTGAAATAAAACAGCGTTATTGTGGTTTTACTGAGAAATAGAGAAAGAGAGAGAGAGGAAGATTAAGGGGGCGGTGGTGCTTGCTTCTGGCCAACCCTGTGAGAATAGCCTCTAAACATATGGTTTTCAGCTGAAATACAAAGAAAAGAAATAATACTACGGGACCGAATACGCACGAGAGAGGCCACAATTAAGAAGCTCGAAGAATATCACAACTTGAATGAAGAGGTTTGTCGCATCACAAAGATATTTTGTATTGTAATGCAAGAGGCTAGCGATGCACTTGGCAAAACTGCAGACAGTGACACTGTTTCGACCTATCAGGTCTCTTCAGTGCAGTTGGTGACCGACAAGAAGCTAGAGGCTTTTAATAAAGCATAGCTTAGGCCGCCACACTTGTGGGATCTGCACTAGATCCACTTGGTCGAAGGTCTGTCAGTACTCTGCGAAGCCGTATCACTCGTGAATGAGCGGCGATTGTCGCAGGTGCATTAAGTCTAGCAACTATTTTTTGTATTATTTAGCAACGTCATAACCGAGTTTAATAAAGCTTTATGAAAGTCGTTTTGCAAACAGCTTCTCGTGACAAACTCATCAGTTGTATTCATAATTTCATAAAAATTTTGTCCACCAGCATATCAGCCATCACAATGAACGCGCTATCTTCTTAAAAATCCAACTCAGGTTTCGCTTTGATGATTAAACCCGAAACCTTACAATCGCAAATCTCCTCTGTTTACACGTCATAATCGTTTAGGCAGCAGAAATGCGATTTCCAGTAGTGATCGGTATCGGTACGAAAAAATGCGGCACTGACGGTCTGCTGCGGTTCCTCGGACATCATCCGCTCATCAAGCTACCATATGAAATCGATCTCGAAACGTATTTCTTCAACAACAGATACAGAAGAGGAGTCACTTACTACAAGTGGGTACGGGAATCGCGAGGAGTGTGGGTTGGTGATGGGCCATAGACTAGAGTGAGATGACACCGATGCCACACGTGATCCAATCACGCTTTGATGAAATCAGGTTGAAAATAGGCCGATTCGCGGTTCCAATGCTTGCGCAGACTTTAAAGCAGTGGTGTTGATGTAAAGGCAGCATCGCTTCAACAACTTCTGCTTGATGGCTCTGTTAATATTTATTTATTTAACAGAGCCGTCAACTATGGGGCGCCATTTGTTCACCGCTCATTACACATGTTTTAGGACAACATTTATGAATAAATCAAATGCATTTGTTTAAATGCACAAATCGATTTGATTTAGTCATAAATGTACCGAAAAATAAATGCATTTGTTTAAATGCACAAATCGATTTGATTTACTGGCAAATGCATATAAAATAAATGCATTTGTCATAAATGTATTGAAAAATAAATTCATTTGTTTAAATGCACAAATCGATTTGATTTAGTCATAAATGTACGGAAAAATAAATGCATTTGTTTAAATGCACAAATACATATGTCACTCAACCGTATCATTCGCATATGTCACTCAACCGTATCGTATCGTTCTTTAAAGGGAATGTACTGCGAATAACGCTTTTCCGACAGATTTGGTCGTTGGAGCACCACGTGACAGGTTTGCCATAGACTCTTTTGAAATGAGCGGCAGGCGCGACATAGTTAAAAATAGGATGACTGCTGGAAGCAAAAGTGCAACATAGGCTGTGAAGATTTATGCTGTTAGTCAATGAACTCAATCTGCGAGTTTCTTGCAGAAAATACCGGTACTTATGAAGGACCTTAAGTACAAGATAGGTTAAGCTAGCGTACCGGTTGTTGTTTATGGTAGTCTGCTTCAAGACAGGTCTCATAACATTATTTTAATGTCATGGTGTTGTGGGAAGATACTGAGGTGGATGTCCTGTTAAAAATGATTCCAATGTTCTGTTAACGAATTCAGTGCAGTGAAAGATATAAGAAATCTTGACCCAACCAAATCCAGAGAAATTAAAAATTTCTACTTATTTACTTAAAAGAAGATTTATGTTGTCAAATTTAGCCAAGAGTTTAAATAATAATATATCATCAGCAGAGGAAGAGTTTGGCGAATGGTAAATCGCTCAAAGATGTTGTAACATATATTCATTGAAAAACTGCGAGTTTAGCACTTATATTTACATTGCATGTAGCATGGCCAAAACGAGTCGGCATTTACAGTATAGTTCAAAAAGATGAACGGAATACTATAAGAAAGTTGAAAACCGTTGACTTCTATTAGCTACTTATACATTGACAGATATTAAAGTTTACCTTCTATTTCGATCATTTTTCAACTTTAAAGTCTACCACATTATTTGGAAATGGCTCAGATACCGTCAGAATTTTCTGCAATTATAAATCAATTTGCGGATGCTATAGTTGCTAGAGTGCATCAGAATCTTGGTGCAACATCCTCAAATAAAGCGTGTGGCTCTACATCCATTGAACCCCGTATGCTGGCAATGGTGAGTATGATAGTTTTTCATATTATAGGTGATAATCATCCGATGGCGTAGTGGTTAGAGCGTCCGCTTCGCAATCGGTAAACCTGGGGTTCAACCCCCTTGTCGAGTCATACCAAAATACTTTTAAAAAATGGTATCTTTGACTTCCCTGCTTGGCGCTCGGCATTTATGGGAGGTTGTGGAGAACAAGCCGGCAAGTTCGCTTGTTATGTTCTTGGGCAAGGCACTTAACGGGACGCCCCCGCCTTTATGTGGAAGACAGGTGGTCCATACACCTCGAAAATGACAATTCCCAAGCGAGTGCGGACGTCCCGTCCAAAAAATAGCGATACAATTTGCTTTCTCGTAAATGGAGGATAAATGTGTTTCTGGTGCATCCAAAAGAAAAAAAAAAGAGAATCAAATTAGGAGATAAAGTTAATTTATTTTGTCCTGGGCCCCCATAGTCTACTCAAGGCCATCACTGATATACTGATGTTAATTTATGAGCTTACTGCACTAGATAAGAGACGAAAATGATATTTAATATACACTTACTGAAGATGAAGTCGACATCTTGGCAACAGTACGAGAAACAAAGCAAAATTATTCAAAAGAATTCAGAGGCTTGCTGTCTTGAAGCAGATTACCATAAACAACAACCGGTACGCTAGCTTAACCTATCTTGTACTTAAGGTCCTTCATAAGTACCGTTATTTTCTGCAAGAAACTCGCAGACTGAGTTCATTGACTAACAGCATAAATCTTCACAGCCTATGTTGCACTTTTGCTTCCAGCAGTCATCCTATTTTTAACTATGTCGCGCCTGCCGCTCATTTCAAAAGAGTCTATGGCAAACCTGTCACGTGGTGCTCCAACGACCAAATCTGTCGGAAAAGCGTTATTCGCAGTACATTCCCTTTAAAGAACGATACGATACGGTTGAGTGACATATGCGAATGATACGGTTGAGTGACATATGTATTTGTGCATTTAAACAAATGCATTTATTTTTCAGTACATTTATGACTAAATCAAATCGATTTGTGCATTTAAACAAATGCATTTGATTTATTCATAAATGTTGTCCTAAAACATGTGTAATGAGCGGTGAACAAATGGCGCCCCATAGTTAACTTTCAGCAAACTCAACATTAGTCCACCATAAATCACACTAGAATAGCTCAACAAGAGCAAACAAACGTAGAGTGCAAACACAGAGTTGCCGACATGCTTGAAATCCCTAAGAAGGCAAAAGCCTAACGGTCATGAAGGAGAAAAAAGTGTTTATAAAACTGGCTGATTAAGAAATCATCAGAATTCACCAGTGAGGAAATCCAGATATTACAAGAATTTTGCACATCGAATCGTAAAGCAAGCAACATATTTTCGAATCAATACTTGAAAAGTACATATATTGTTCTGTACAAGAGTCGAAGGTATACTTACTCGACCACTTAAGTTAAATAACATCGTGTAAGCCTTATTGTAGCTTACCCGGAGACGGTGAATGGTATATTGTCGATAAGACAACCAAATACTATTGCCATAGAAACTATACATAAACGTGCGAAACAAATAATTATTTTTTACGTTTTTAGAACAGTCGGAGAATTTACTACGAAATCTATTCGCTGTACCATAGACATAGCGAAGCTGTCGGTACATGTCGATATCATCACGCAAATCACATGTTAAAAGAAAACCTAAATATTTCACCTTTTCCACATAATCAATTACACAGTTATCTAATTGTATTTTGGGCACAAAATTCAACTTCAAAAACTTAGTTTTAAACATCATTATTTTGGTTTTAGAGCAGTTAAAAGAGATATCATGGCTTTGTGCGTATTCATAGCAGACATCTAGCAACTTTTGAAGGCCTTTGCAGCTAGGTGCAATACGGCATATATCATCGGCATACAAAATATTATTTAGACAATGTTGACCAATAAAGCAACCAATGTTAAGTTTGTTAAGGGTCTGTGGAAGTTGGTTTATAGACAGCAAATAGAAAGGGACTCAAAATGCCACCTTGTCTCATTCCATTTAAGACAGTAAAAAACTTAGAATAAGTAGTACCCCACCTAACACAGAGAAGTTGACTGGAATACCAGTTAGCTAAGAGTTTTACAAAAAACTCAAGAACATTGCATTCAGTAAGTTTTTTAAACAAAATTTAATGATTAACTTTATCAAATGCTTTAGAGGCATCCAAAAAGGCAATAAACACTGGACTTCCATGAGTATTGTATTGTAAAATGGCTTGTTTTTATATAAAGAGGCACATGTCAGTACTACGCGGAGGCTTAAAAGCTAAATTGGTTATCGACACTCGACAAGAAATTACTGGTCATAAATAATACGTAATGCTCAAAATACTTTGAAATTACAGTGGGTAGAGCAATAGGCCGGTAGTTGGAGATGGCAGAGACATTATCATGTTTGTTTGTTAATATGCAGTAATGTGTGTTAATATGCAGTAAATAGAATCACTAGTAATGTGCTGGTAACATCGGTAACTCTGAAGCAAGTCTTGAGCATAATATCCTATTTTCAATCGTTGATCTGCGACTTGTGATGGAGACATCTCACTTAGTTTCTGACTAAGAACAGCATGATGTGACGTAATTTCTGACGAAATAAATGAAAAATAATGCTGCCTTGAATTCAGGAGTCTCTTTCCACCGATCAATGATAAAGAAATTACAATGGAAAAGACCCCGTGCTACTTCGATAGCCCACCGTATGACGTTCCAAATCGAATCGCGTCCACGCTCCCCGGGGTCAAGCTACTCCTCATCATCTGCGACCCAACCAAGCGTGCGTTTTCCGATTATATCCATGAGGTAAGTATTAAGAGCGATTTAAAAAACGCGAATACAAAGCATTCTCTGATCCGGTGATTGTTGGAGGTCATTGGCTTCGCACTCGTTACCAGTGACGTGCCGAGAGTTTAACGCGCATTCATGACACCGAAACGGGGAGATCATAATTTTGTTGAATCGGTGTTAGTTACAAAGTGAGTCAAGTCATTGCTCACCACTCCGATGCACTTGCGTCAGCTAAGTTGAACTTTTATTGCAGCGAGTCCGCTACCAACTTTTCAACGAGAAATTTGTCGCTAATTATTCGACGTTTGATGATTACCTCGCTGCGTATCTACCCAAGTTAAATGACAGCTTGAAGCGATTCCGGCAGAATCATATCCGGGACGATGCCGTTCAGAGGTTTCTGACCGACTTCTTCCAGCGTGACCACGCAGCCACACTCCTCAGCACAGGTCTCTATTACTTCCACATTCAGCGTTGGTTTCGATCCTTCAATCGATCGGATTTGATGATCATCGATGGTGAGGATTTTATTAAGAACCCGGGGGAAATCATTGAGCAGGTCGAGGATTTTATTCGGATTCCCAAGTTGATTTGGAAAGAAGATTTTGTGAAGAATCCTAAAACAGGATTTTTCTGCTATAGGAGATTCACAGAAACATACATGAACAAGAGCCTGGTGATGAGCGAGGACGAAATGGTGGCGACACTGAGCTGCTTGCATGGCAATAGCAAGGGCCGCACGAGAATGGGGCGCCATAAGCCCAACAACAACACCATGTATCAACTACGGGAGTTTTATAGGCCTTACAATAAAGCATTTTTTAATCTCGTCGGTAAAAATTACAGCTGGGGTTGATTTATTCATAAGCGCACTCTGCTACAAATGAGTAACACATCAGAGGTATTGAGATAGAAATTTATCCTTGGCTCGAGTCATGTCACTGCTGTCACGAAATATGGGATATCGACACGAATGATGTTATTTTGTAAAAGGTGAAGTGCATGACGCTCAGTAGGGTGCGGTATGTTCTTATCTCATAAATGTTGAAACGTACCTCATGATGTTTTCGGCGTTTTATGCTTTCTCCAATAAATATCGTCTTCAATCAATAACAGGAACTTATTGATAGTAGTATGTAATAGGACTTTCGATCTAGTTTTTGTGGTGTGCTACGTCATTTCCGTTGAACGTGCACAACCTTGTAAGTACGTCATTTCCGTTGAACGCGTACGATCTTGTACATGAACTTGGAAGTAAATTTTACTAGCATGAGTTTGTTGTAGCATTGTTTGAACTTGGTAATTGAAAATGGTTTTATTTGTATTGTGATTTTGTTTGAGTTCTTTTTAGGAATCATTTTATTTGTTTGTGTTTTTATTTGTTTTTGGAAGTGATTTTATTTGTTTTTAGGAATGGTTTTATTTGTTTGAATTTTATTTGTTTGCGTTTTTAATATGTTTGAGTTCTTTTTAGGAATGTTTTTGAAAATGCTGTTGTTTATTTTTGAAAATGGTTTTGTTTGTTTTTGAAAATGATTTCATTTGTTTTTGAAAATGACTTGATTTGATGCTGTACCCTCGCTTCAGAATACCTCCATTTCAGAAGTTCTCCAATTAATTTCACTTTGGTTTTTAACTCGTAAACGATCTTTGTCCTACTGTAAGCACAGTTGTTGTAAAGCGGAAACATTAACTTCTACGTCGTGACTGAAGATAGAAGTCTTTGGTGCTATATCATAAACAAACTTCCTTGCGAGCGGAAGCATCAGTCGCACGTAATTGTTCACTTTGTTTCTTGAAATTGTTTGTAAAATCATATGGCCTTTGATCGATTTCTCCTTTTGATTTCCTAGAATGTTGTGTCTTTACTCTTCTATATGTGTTTATTGGAGATATTTTCTTTTACTCGTTAGAGTTATCGTGATATAAGTTCTGCAGTGGGTTAGAATTAATTTTTATCGATTCCAGTAGAACTATGTAGGTAATGGATTCAGTCCTATTACAATACAATCTTGAAGGAAGAAAATTTTAAAAATGCGGTATAGATTTCATAATAGTTACCAGTGTGATGAACGACAGATGTTTGAGGGAAAATTTTGCGTGACTATCCCTGGCTGAAAACGTACATAAGAAAATAATTTAATAACTTAGTACAACCAACAGTTCAGAACTAGGGGCAGATACAACCTTGGAGGAATATAGATTTCATAATAGTTACCAGTATGATGAAAGACAGATGTTTGAGGGAAAAGTTTGCATGTTTATCACTAACTGAAAACATGCAGAAGGAGATAATTTGATAACTTAGTACAACCAACAGTGCAGAAGAACTAGGGGCAGATACAATGTTGGAGGAGTATAGATTTCAAAAGAACTAGCTGCAGATACAATGTTGGGGGAGTATAGATTTCAAAATAGTTACCAGTATGATGAAAAAAAGATGTTGAATGGCAATGAAAAAAATCTGCTTGTTTATCACTAATTGTAAGCTTACCGAAGAAAATAATATACAATCAACAGTTTTTATTGATCATACAGGTATTTCAATCGAAACATTTACGTTTATTACTGGTAGTCGTTAGTTTTAAACTTTTTTAGAGGAAATTAACCAACAGTTTTCTAGATTATTAGATTTGCTGGAGGAAAAATCACATGCAGTGAAGTGACATTGTCAGTTTGCTTTCAGAAGAGTTTGGTGGAAGACATCGTGAGAGAAAACAATATCAAATTTGTTACAATTTTAATAAAAACTTTTACTGTTAGTAGTTAGTTTCACACTTTCTTGGAAGAAAATTTCAGTAGCTTGAACAGACTTTTGGGTAAAATTGAGACAAGGTTGCTTCATACATGACAGTAAGAACAGTGAAGTTTGTTTAAATTCAGCAGTTTTCAATGACTACTCATGCTTAACCTTGTTAAACCAAGAAGATTTAACTTTAATTATGTGCAGATTGTTTTACTTATAAGCATTCTGCATGCATCGAATTTACAATCTCTTTTCATATGACAACTAGAAAACAAAAATTGTATTCTATCATAACACTATTAAAAGTAAGAATTAGCAAATTCTAAATCCACCAACATAAAATCAGCTAAGTTTATTATCAACAAAATCTGATTCAAACGGAAACATAAGCATCACGTCAGCAAACCATTATTCTTTTGACCAATCACAAGTCGATGTAGAACTTCAAAATAGTAGTTTTCTTCAACCCCAGCATATTTATTTGTTTTTCAGTCGTCTTTTGTCAACAACTTTCTGACCGCACATGGCTCTCACCATAACTCTCTTCGTTCTCTTTAAAACTGCGTTTTCATTTTCTTTTAAACGCCATACCTCACTTAAATCACTACTCATACTTTACATCGTAAAACCGAGAAGATTTATCTTTAATTGTGTGCAAACCATAAATCATTCACCTCAAATGCATCAAATTTACAGCTTTAATCATTTTCATATGACAACTAGACGCCAAGATTGTATCCTATCATCACACTGTTTTAAGATTTTTTCCGAAATTTAACAACTTTTAAACTTACTAACACGAAATTATTACTACCTTTCAAAGTCTACTTAACTCGCCTATATAGAAATAAGCTAAACTTTCAACATTATTTGTAGGACATTAACACAAAATTCATGTTTTTCACAGTTTACTTAGCTCAACTACATAGAAATAAGCTAAACTTTTAACATTATTTGTAGGACATTAACACAAAATTCATATTTTTCACAGTTTACTTAGCTCACCTACATAGCAATAAGCACAACTTTTAACATTATTTGTAGGATATTAGCATTAAATTCATATTTTTCACAGTTTATTTAGATCACCTACGTTGCCATAAGCACAACTTTTAACATTATTTGTAGGACATTAGAAAAACAAAACACAAAAATTATTCTTTATTCTTATTAAAGTGAGTGTTCGCCATCTACTGCAAATCGAAATTATTGATCCAATTCTTTGACTTTTGGTTGTTTGCTAAAAACCAAACATAGAAAGCTTCAAAAGAAATCTGGCTGTGTGCTATCACCAATCTAAGACTCATTGATTTAACAAAGATTATACTTATACATGATGACAAGTCGTCTTAGCTAATCAAAGACTTTTGTTTTGTACAATTAAACTCTTGCACTAAATTTTAAACTATAAGAAATTGAAACCATTATTTGTAATTCACAACTTTCAACTAAAATAAAACTCGCAGCATATTGTCTCTCGCATAGATAAATCAAGAATTTTACCTAAATTCTCGCAAAACTACATTAGCTGATATCCATTATACACTTGTTATACGTAATAACTGCTACACACGTTTGCAATTGCACATTTTCAAATACGCCAAATTGATTGATTACAAAATCTCTTACTGTCCATTTTCATCAAACAACTTCAATGCAGTTGTATTAAGTATAACCCACACACCATAAACTAGTTACAAAATGTAAAATCTGAGCTTACAAAACCAACTGCTGAACGTTTTTCTACTAGCTTCCTCAAATCATTGAACGCGCAATACTCTGTTAGAAGCGAACAAACTCTTATAGTAGCATCCAACATAAACTTGCAGTTGTCTTTGTAAGTGACCTCATTAGTAATTGCTGTGACCAACACACAAAAGTTTTGAATGTCGTACTATTTCTCGTGAAAGTCTTGACTAACTTTCTGACAAGCCACTTTCCATCCTTAAAACAAACAATTTTCCCTCACAATCAACTGTTTTAATGCTTTTGATATGGCGCGCCATTTGTTCACCGCTCATTACACATGTTTTAGGACATTCTATTTGAATAAGACATTCTATTTGAATAAGGTTATGTGTTGGTAAGGTGTTTTGTAGTGTTTGGTAAACGGTATAAATTATTATTGATATTTAACACTTGCAATTTCATTTCTACCTGCAAATTTGTTGGGAACTGCTACAATTTCATTTCTATCTGCAAATTTTTTGGGAACTGCTACTTGTAATATTGCAACTAAAATGACATCTCGGGAATTGGCTGTAGTTCTGGAAAAGCTGGCTAAAATTGAACACAAACAAGATGAGTATCAGTCAAATTTTTTGAATTCATCAAGTGTAAATGAGAACGCTGATGCTTCTGCCTTTGTTTCAGGTACCAGTGGTGACAAAGGTCAAAAAGAACTGCTGGAAGAACTGTCGCAATCAATAACTGCAATCAAAGCTACAATAAAGGATTTGGCAAAACAAATTGAAGAAAAAGAAAAAAGAATGGATGATCTTGAGCAGTATGGAAGGAGCAACTGCCTTATTCTACATGGATGTGTTGACCTTCCCAAAGAAAATGCAGGTTATGTAACTTTTGAAAATTTTGTGCTAGATACTCTGAATTCTAGACTAAAATTTACCCATCCCATTCACAATAGCGACATTGATATTTGTCATGTATTGCCTTCTCGAAAAGGAAAAAATCCAATAATCATTAAATTTGTCAGAAGATCTGTCAGAAATCAAGTATTTAACAATAAATCATTATTGAAAGCAACTAAGGAATCAGATCCCAAACTTGCCATAACAGAATCTTTGACAAGGCGCAGATCTAAATTGCTGGAACAATCTAAAAAAGTTTTTGGGTTTCAAAACGTTTGGACACAGAAAGGTAATATATTTTGCAGTTTTGAAGGTAAACGACATAGAATCGATGATTTCGCTAACATTGCTAGAATTAGATTTCCTGAAAAATAGTCTCTTACTGCTTTTTTGATGTACTAACTGCTAATTATATGCCGCAAGCCATCACTATTTCTAGCAGCACAATAAACAACACAATACATAGGCTATTGTGCATTTTTTTCAACTCTGCCAGTAGTCTAATTGTAAGTCAATTTTTGAGTCAAATTTGCATCTGCAACATTACCCTATTATGCCCCTAAATGAAAATAAATGCTATCCAAACCTCTCATATGATCTAGATATCTCAGCTGATTACATGAATTCCTTATTTGATATTCCTCAAACTGGTAACAACAATGTAGATGACAGTTTATTTGATAACTGTAGCCAGTACATTAATACTTCAAACATACATGACATTGCAATTAATCACAACTTCACCAACCAATTTCTTGGCATGAGTGTAAACATGAGATCACTTGTAAATACTGCAAACTTCACTAAACTTGAAGCATTAATTTTTTCCTTACCAAGAAAACCAGATATAATAGCCATTACTGAAACGTGGATTACACCACTTAATTCAGGCCCATACAATAATCTTGATAATTATATACTTGTACAAAATCCAAGAAAAAATTTGAAAGGTGGAGGTGTAGCTTTTTATATAAAAAATAATTTGCAATTTACAGTAATTGATGAACTCTCAATTATGAATGAAAAAGTTTTTGAGTCTATTTTTGTGAAAATTGAATTGAAACATGATACTATTACATGTGGGACCATATACAGATCACCAATGACAGACTCCACCTCCAACCAACAATTTATTTCTAATTTAAGTAGTGTGTTAAGTCATCTCAAACCAAATACTAAATGCTTTATATATGGAGATTTTAATTATGACCTTTTACAAGTAGAAAACAAATACACTAGTAAATTTATTGACACAATGTTTGACCACTGTTTTTACTCAATGATAAATAAACCAACACGCATTACCAGTTCCAGTGCAACAGTTTTAGACCATGTCTGGACAAACATATATTCTTATATCATAAAAGCAAAAATTCTTCTTCACCCCATCTCTGACCACCTGCCTCTGATCACATGTTTTGAAGCATACCAGCATAAAAATATTCACAATTCAAAGATCAGAATCTTCAACCCAGAAAATATTAACAACTTTCACAATACATTAGACTCTACTTTTGACATTGACGTAGTTTTAAGGGAACCAGACCCTAATTTAGCATATGAATTATTCATGAACCATTACTATAAAGTTTTTGATGCATGTTTCCCCCTAACCAATCCGAGGCCAAAAACACACTCTAATAACTGGTTTGATAAAGATCTTCAAGTACTTATGTATGAAAAAGAAAAACTTTTTAAAAAGTATGTAAATAAGAAAACACTGACTGCAAAAGTGAATTATAACAAAGCTAGAAATCTTTACCATCACACAATTCAACAGAAAAAGAAATTGCATTATTCATCTCTTTTTGATAAACTAAAAAATAATTTGAAACAAACCTGGAAAACCCTAAATAAACTACTTGGAAGGAAAAAAAGTAAAATCACCCAATGCCCCTCTCTGATAATAGATGGTAAATTGATTACTGACTCGAATCTATTAGCTAACTATTTCAACGATTATTTTTCTAGTATTGGTGAAAAATTAGTAAACAAACTAGCAACCCCGCAAAAACAATTCAGTGAATTTTTGGGCTCTCCAATATGCAACTCAATGTTCTTGAACCCTACATCGGTAACTGAAATCAAAACAATTATCTCCAAAATGCAACCCAAAAACAGCACTGGAATAGATGAAATTCCAATATCAGTTGTAAAATCAAGTTCTGATTACATTCTTTTTGGTTTGTGTCATATTTTTAACTTATCTTTATCTCAAGGTCAATTTATCATAGACTTTAAAAAAGCTAAAGTGATTCCTGTACACAAAAAAGGGCAAAAAACAAATGTAAATAACTATCGGCCAATTAGTCTGCTCCCAGTACTGTCTAAGATATTAGAAAAGATTGTATATAATCGACTGTATTCATTTTTGTCACAATCAAACTTTTTCTACGATTTACAATTTGGATTTAGAAAAAATCACTCCACTAGTCATGCCGCTACTGTAATGGTTGAAAATATCACCAAATCTTTTGAAGATAAAGAATATACTCTTGGTGTATTTTTAGATCTCTCCAAAGCTTTTGACACCATTGATCACAGTATACTTTTGGCTAAACTAAATCACTTTGGCGTTAGGGGGGTAGCAAATGAATGGTTCAGAAGCTATTTAAATGGTCGCTTGATGCAAACGGAAGTTAATGGAAAAATTTCAAAATTCAAGCCAATCGAGGTAGGGGTACCACAGGGATCAATTCTTGGCCCCCTTCTATTTTTAATTTACATAAATGATTTTCCTAAATGCTTAACATCAGGCAAAGCCATAATGTTTGCGGATGACATCAATTTATTTTTTAACAGCAGTTCTTATAAAGCATTATATGAGGTTACAAATACTCAATTGAAACATGTCGGGGCCTGGCTTTCTGCAAATAAATTAACACTTAATACTGATAAAACCCTATATGTTGCATTTAGAACTCCAAATAGTCTTCCTCCACCTGCTGCGTTGTCAATTCAATTCAAAAACAAGCATTTAAAACGAGTAAACAGTTGCAAATTTTTGGGTTTAACCATCAATGAACATCTTTCATGGAAGCCCCATATGCAGTGGTTGCTGCAAAAACTCAGATGTAGCTACCATGTGATTAACAAAGTAAAACAGTATCTTGATAAAAGTTCATTGCTAACTTTATATCACTCTCTTATTAATAGCTATGTGCAATATTGTGTAATATCCTGGTGCCATGGTAACGCATCTATGATTCAAAAGTTGCAAAAAGTTTCAACCAAAGCAATTAATTTGATTAATACTAAGCAAAAAAACAGTAACGTTTTTCAACAACACAATCTGCTAACAATACAACAGTCTAAACAACTTGAAATTGCCAAATTTATGCACAAATATTTTAATAAATCTCTTCCTCCTGCTTTTTCAAACATCTTTGATTCTAACTTTCTTAGCGAGAAAGCCACTCTTCGTACTCGATCCAAGTCCAAATTGTGCCCTCAATATTGCAGAATAAAACTCACACAACAAACACTGAAATTTAGAGGCCCAATGTTATGGAATAAACTACCTGTAGCACTTAAAGATATTAAATCACTTCCCAGGTTCATCAAATGCTTTAAAGAATATATTATAAATCAGTAGATTAATATTTATTATGTTTTAAGACTGGAAACCTACTTATTTTGATTGCTTAAAGATATACCTAATTGTAAAACGAGCTTGCAAAGTAGAATAAAAAGCAAAAGAATAGGTATTTGCTGTTTTTCTTTCTTTTTCAGAATCTGCCAATCACTCTCGAACTACCAATTAAAAAGAGCTAATGATTGTCTTATACTCCAACTTCAGGCGACAACTGCTCCTCGAAATAATTTCGGATGAAGAAGAAGAATAAGGAAAATTCACCTGCGATATAGGTCCATGAAACTTCAATCTGTTCATTAGAATAAATGATTAATTTTTATTTGAGTAAAAAAGACAGTGACACTTCCAATGGTTTACTTAAATTATCCACAATCACGTGATTAAAATCAGGTCATAAAAATTCAAACGCAATGTTATAGTGCTACTACTTATCTGCAAATTGCATAGTCCTGGGCAGTAAGACTATAACTGCATCCGGCGACAGGGTCCTGCCTAGAGTGTAATGGAGCTAACTCTTTAACTGTCGTTGCTCCCAGGTCACCCTTGGGCAAGGTGTAGTACCTGCTAGCCCCCCTCGTTAGGGTAACAACAGTTTGGCACTGAGAGGAATGTATTTCTTTTAGCTATTGGGATTTTTACATAGGGTAAAATTTTGTTTATTTGGCTGACTGCTTTTTTAGTTTCTTTTTTGTTGTGTTTTTTTTTTTATTTCAATTTTTTTGCTTGATGTTTTTGTCAGGTGCGGTGACCATGCCCCTCTCTACAATTATTTTAATTTAATCTTAAAAAGTTTGGGTATGTTTAACGTCAATTCGTTTTGTCACCTGCATTCCTTTTTCGCTCGTTGTTTTTATCCTATCGTTGAGTTTTTTGTGTTGAGAAAACAGAAGCGAAATAAATTGCCAACTACTACTACTACAACATTTATGAATAAATCAAATGCATTTGTTTAAATGCACAAATCGATTTGATTTAGTCATAAATGTACCGAAAAATAAATTCATTTGTTTAAATGCACAAATCGATTTGATTTAGTCATAAATGTACCGAAAAATAAATGCATTTGTTTAAATGCACAAATCGATTTGATTTACTGGCAAATGCATATAAAATAAATGCATTTGTCATAAATGTATTGAAAAATAAATTCATTTGTTTAAATGCACAAATCGATTTGATTTAGTCATAAATGTACGGAAAAATAAATGCATTTGTTTAAATGCACAAATATATATGTCACTCAACCGTATCATTCGCATATGTCACTCAACCGTATCGTATCGTTCTTTAAAGGGAATGTACTGCGAATAACGCTTTTCCGACAGATTTGGTCGTTGGAGCACCACGTGACAGGTTTGCCATAGACTCTTTTGAAATGAGCGGCAGGCGCGACATAGTTAAAAATAGGATGACTGCTGGAAGCAAAAGTGCAACATAGGCTGTGAAGATTTATGCTGTTAGTCAATGAACTCAATCTGCGAGTTTCTTGCAGAAAATACCGGTACTTATGAAGGACCTTAAGTACAAGATAGGTTAAGCTAGCGTACCGGTTGTTGTTTATGGTAGTCTGCTTCAAGACAGGTCTCATAACATTATTTTAATGTCATGGTGTTGTGGGAAGATACTGAGGTGGATGTCCTGTTAAAAATGATTCCAATGTTCTGTTAACGAATTCAGTGCAGTGAAAGATATAAGAAATCTTGACCCAACCAAATCCAGAGAAATTAAAAATTTCTACTTATTTACTTAAAAGAAGATTTATGTTGTCAAATTTAGCCAAGAGTTTAAATAATAATATATCATCAGCAGAGGAAGAGTTTGGCGAATGGTAAATCGCTCAAAGATGTTGTAACATATATTCATTGAAAAACTGCGAGTTTAGCACTTATATTTACATTGCATGTAGCATGGCCGAAACGAGTCGGCATTTACAGTATAGTTCAAAAAGATGAACGGAATACTATAAGAAAGTTGAAAACCGTTGACTTCTATTAGCTACTTATACATTGACAGATATTAAAGTTTACCTTCTATTTCGATCATTTTTCAACTTTAAAGTCTACCACATTATTTGGAAATGGCTCAGATACCGTCAGAATTTTCTGCAATTATAAATCAATTTGCGGATGCTATAGTTGCTAGAGTGCATCAGAAGCTTGGTGCAACATCCTCAAATAAAGCGTGTGGCTCTACATCCATTGAACCCCGTATGCTGGCAATGGTGAGTATGATAGTTTTTCATATTATAGGTGATAATCATCCGATGGCGTAGTGGTTAGAGCGTCCGCTTCGCAATCGGTAAACCTGGGGTTCAACCCCCTTGTCGAGTCATACCAAAATACTTTTAAAAAATGGTATCTTTGACTTCCCTGCTTGGCGCTCGGCATTTATGGGAGGTTGTGGAGAACAAGCCGGCAAGTTCGCTTGTTATGTTCTTGGGCAAGGCACTTAACGGGACGCCCCCGCCTTTATGTGGAAGACAGGTGGTCCATACACCTCGAAAATGACAATTCCCAAGCGAGTGCGGACGTCCCGTCCAAAAAATAGCGATACAATTTGCTTTCTCGTAAATGGAGGATAAATGTGTTTCTGGTGCATCCAAAAGAAAAAAAAAAGAGAATCAAATTAGGAGATAAAGTTAATTTATTTTGTCCTGGGCCCCCATAGTCTACTCAAGGCCATCACTGATATACTGATGTTAATTTATGAGCTTACTGCACTAGATAAGAGACGAAAATGATATTTAATATACACTTACTGAAGATGAAGTCGACATCTTGGCAACAGTACGAGAAACAAAGCAAAATTATTCAAAAGAATTCAGAGGCTTGCTGTCTTGAAGCAGATTACCATAAACAACAACCGGTACGCTAGCTTAACCTATCTTGTACTTAAGGTCCTTCATAAGTACCGTTATTTTCTGCAAGAAACTCGCAGACTGAGTTCATTGACTAACAGCATAAATCTATACAGCCTATGTTGCACTTTTGCTTCCAGCAGTCATCCTATTTTTAACTATGTCGCGCCTGCCGCTCATTTCAAAAGAGTCTATGGCAAACCTGTCACGTGATGCTCCAACGACCAAATCTGTCGGAAAAGCGTTATTCGCAGTACATTCCCTTTAAAGAACGATACGATACGGTTGAGTGACATATGCGAATGATACGGTTGAGTGACATATGTATTTGTGCATTTAAACAAATGCATTTATTTTTCCGTACATTTATGACTAAATCAAATCGATTTGTGCATTTAAACAAATGAATTTATTTTTCAATACATTTATGACAAATGCATTTATTTTATATGCATTTGCCAGTAAATCAAATCGATTTGTGCATTTAAACAAATGCATTTATTTTTCGGTACATTTATGACTAAATCAAATCGATTTGTGCATTTAAACAAATGAATTTATTTTTCGGTACATTTATGACTAAATCAAATCGATTTGTGCATTTAAACAAATGCATTTGATTTATTCATAAATGTTGTCCTAAAACATGTGTAATGAGCGGTGAACAAATGGCGCCCCATATTTTAACAACTCAAAATCTCAACATGTGAAATATTTTCTGAACTTCACCTTAATATCTTCACCAAGTATTGACTCACACAAAAAATCTGAAATCATGATCCGCTATTTTCAAATTTCATTCAAGTTTTTTAATCAACAAACCTGACGCCAGTTCTTCTGAAATCTGTACTCCTCTAAGATTGTATCTGATGCTAGCTCTTCTGAAATCTATACTCCTCCAAGATTGTATTTGATGCTAGTTTTTCTGAAATCTATATTTCTCCAAGATTGTATCTGACGCTAGTTCTTTTGAAATCTATACTCCTCCAAGATTGTATCTGCCGCTAGTTTTTCTGAAATCTATATTTCTCCAAAATTGTATCTGCTGCTAGTTCTAAACTACTGGTTGTACTAAAGGTATGAAATTATTTTCTTATGTATGTTTTCAGCTAGTGACAAACATGCAAACTTTTCCCTCAAACACCTGTCTTTCGTGACACTGATAACTACACCTATACCCTCAAGGTTTTCTCCCTCCAAGATTGTATTGTAATAGGACTGAGTCCATTGCCTACATAGTTTTACTGGAATCGATGAAAATTAATTCTAACCCACTGCAGAACTTATATCACGATAACTCTAACGAGTAAAAGAAAATATCTCCAATAAACACATATAGAAGAGCAAAGACAGAACATTCTAGGGGATCATAAGATCAAATCAAAAAAGAACGGAGCAATATGATTTTTAAGAACAATGTTTAAGAAACGTTATGAACGCCTACGCGCGACTGATGCTTCCGCTCGCAAGGAAATTTGTTTATGATATAGCACCAAAGACTTCTATCTTCAGTCACGACATAGAAGTTAATGTAGAGTTTCAAAATAGGTTCTCTCGTTGTGAGTTCATGCTCGATGTGAATTCTCCTTTTTCCGTCAGAAATCCCATACCTGACAGCTCTACAAGGATATAACACAACATTTTAAACACCAATTACTTTATTACAAAGGACCACCACCATATTTCACGAAGGGTATTTTTGAAGAGAGATAAAAATAATAATCACGTTGTTTCTAGAAAAACTAAACATTAGGATGATATCGATATTTTATTTAATTTTGAATAATTATTTTTAATAATTGACTGAGGACACAAAATGTTGCTACATTAATGTTTCCGCTTTACAACAGCTGTGCTTACGGTAGACGAAAAGATCGTTTACGAGTTGAAAACCAAAGTGAAGTTGATATTAATTGAAGAACTTCTGAAGTGGGGGGTATTCTGAAGAGAGGGTACAACATCAAATCAAATCATTTCCAAAAACAAACAAAGCAAAAAGAAATAAAAAACACAAACAAATAAAATCATTCCTAAAAAGAACTCAAACAAATAACAGCATTTTCAAAAACAAATAAAACCATTCCTAAAAAGAACTCAAACAAATAAAACCATTTTCCAAAACAACTAAATCAAAAAATCGAAGAAACAAAAAGCACAAAACAAATAAAACCATTTTCTTTCAATTGCGAAGTTCAACAAATCTTTTAATCGCCAAGTTCAACAAGTACAAACAGAAGTCATACAAATGTAGATGGAAATCATACAAATGTGATCGGACGTTATACAATGTAATCGGAAGTAATTCATGACGTAGGATCACGCCAGTCGTACACGTTCAACGGAAATGACGTAGGAACGCACCACAATTGCACGACAAAATCCGGCTCAAAATATATGTCACATACTACTAGCGTTTATACCACAAACATTCTTAACGGCGCCACCACGTAGAAATTACGCCGGCATTTGACTCTAAATTTCTTTGATCAAATAAACTATCTGCAAGTTACCTGTGATGAGGAATGCGCCTGCACTGCTCTGTCGCGATGCCACCACGTTCTGCAAACTCGCAAGTAATCTCGTAACTCGTAAGCAAAACAAGTAATATGATTTTTAATTTAAATTTGTAGTTTTTCCCGATTTTTATTATAATTAACTTTAATGATGCTTGGGCCGAGTCAAAAGATTTGCGTCTGTGGCCACCGCTTGTTTACTATTGCTTTATTTACTCAATATTGTGTTAATCTTATTTGCTTATTGTTTTATTTGGTATCAATTTAATTTTACGTTTTATTTGATATTAATAGAAAACCACCACACTTCACACAAGTGCGCTTCGACAAGTCAGCCAGCAGCAACAGTGATACTTATTCAGTTTGCAACACCCTGCCTTTGTGAATCTGGGTTTTTCGCTCTTGCTATCATTAGAACAAAAAGTAAACATTTTTTCTCAATGTACGTGATGACATTCGGTTTGCTGTGTCCAAGATGGAGTCGAATGTAAAAGGCCTCGTCATACGAGTCCAAGGGCAGGTGTCGCACTGGTTCCGTTGGTGAAAAATTGCTTGACCTTGATATTGTTTTCGTTGTTTTTACTTACCATCTAACGTGGTGAATATAATAACATACATCAATGAAACAAATTCGGGCGCAATTAAATCTGGGTTTATTTTATTGATGGAGCAGGGGCCAACGGGTCTTGAGTGTCTCTGTATGGGGGCCAAGAACCATGGAAGGCTGTGAAACAATAATTTTGTTTATAAATAGTTTCGTCACAAATAACTATTTAAGAAACTGATAATACGCTACAGCAACAGAACTCACATATATTTATAAAATTAGCCAAAAAATTAAACTTTTCTCCGAAATCAACGGTAAAACATGCTATTGCGCATACTATACCAAAGCAGTTATTATAAGAGCTCTCGGTGTGGACATGTGCCAGTGGTTATATAGAAGTGATGCCAATTTCATGTATCGCTGTAATAAAAGAATTACTGATGGGATCTACCTCACAACTCCCAGCGTGGTATTAGTACAATGGTACCGAGCGCGATGGCGTCCTGGTCGGAGCACCACTTTGCAGTCGGTAGGCCTGGGGTTCATTTCCCCAAGTCGAATTCTACCAAAAGACTTTAAAAAATGATATTCACAGCTTCCTTGCTTGGCGCTCAGCACAAAAGGAATAGTGTGGAGAACAAGCCGGCAAGCTTTCTTGTTGTGTCCTAGGGCAAGACACTTAACGGGATGCCTTCATCTTTATGGGCAGACAAGTGGCGGGGCCAAACAATCTACCAGTCGTGGTGGACCAGTCTAACAGAAGACCCGCAAACAGAGCATGAGCGCTTACCCAGTATATGTACATTTTCCGGCATAATGCTCAGCACGATAAATCAAACGACGACGACGCTGACGACTACAATGATCCAACAGTGTTGCCAGATTGGCCTTTTTACGGCCAAAAACCAAAAAAATTGGCTTTTTTCAAATCCCTTGACTGCCGAATATTTGTTTGGCCTTTTGGTCTTTTTTTGGCATTTTTTAGTCTAACGTTAGCACTGGCGCAGAATTGATATTTTAGCTAAAGTCTGGCTTGTAGCAACGCCAGTTACGATCTTGATAAACGAATCGTGTCCACTCACAAATTGTGCAGTGTCTATTTGACTTGTTTCGTCGTGGGAAAAACTATAAATTATCAATTTTCACTAAACCCTATCACAAAAACCACGCAAGTGTAGCCAGATTGGCTATTTTCCGCCAAAAATAGACTAATTTTAAGAATACTTGATGGGTTGTAAGCTTGTTTTGGCAGCTGGCAGAAATTGAAAATTATTCATTTGTTGGAAATGCAAAAGGATATAAAGCTGTAAAAATCTTTGCTTTGTCTTATTTTTAGCAAGGATCATTTAGCAATTTGGTACCGTTCCTACAATTGTCAACAGTAACCTTGTTTTTTGATTTGTTTATTTTTAGCCAAAAAATTTTATTAATTTGGCTACTTTGGCAGGTTTTAACGTAACTTTTGGTAATAAAAATTTTAAAACCTGGAAAAACTAACGCGCCCAGGCAGAAGAGTGAGTGGATCAGGAGGCTATAATCTGTAACCAGTCAGATAAGCTGTATTAATTTCACACAAGATCAGGGCAAGCATTCTCCACTATCAAAGTTTGTATAACAGACTGTATGATTCGAGAGGAAACAGAAAATCTTGGCAAATGTAGATTTTGGAGTCAAGTTTCAGGGGCCCTTCATCAGTGATGACGGGGTTTAGCATTTGAGTTCAACCGGCTGCGCCGGCTTCACGCATGGGGTTTTTGTGTGAGCAGCAGCGAAAAGTGAAATAATTTTTATGCATGTATAGTAATGCAAGAGGCTAGCGATGCACTTAGCAAAACTGCAGACAGTGACACTGTTTCGACCTATCAGGTCTCTTCAGTGCAGTTGGTTACCGACAAGAAGCTAGAGGCTTTTAATAAAGAATAGCTTAGACCGCCACACTTGCGGGATCTATACTAGATCCACTTGGTGGAAGGTTCTAATACTTAAACGTCCTGACTTTTCCAAAGTTTGGGTCAAAGGCGACTCCGGCACTCGGGCTACTCGGGCTGAGCCTGAGTTACGAAATGAGAGAAGACTTTGTTAAATTTAAATTTTGCGAAACAAGTTGGAAACTTTTTAACTTAATGTATATCATGTCCAAAGAAGAAGCCGGACATCGTATAAACTACCAGTGTTTGTGGTGGCGGCTGCTTTTTGTGCTCAACGTTTTGTCTAGCTCGGACTTAAGGAAAATAGCCAGACATGCTGTGCAGAGAAATAACGAGAAAGAACCGATTTTCATGGATTTTCTTGAATAAAATGTAACTCGGGCTTGATTGCATTTGCCCGAGTTCTAACAATGCGAGCGTTTATAGCGATGTTTCAGACACTTTTTGCTTAATTTTTTGATGAAATCGGGCACAGTTCATAAAAGCACACGTTTTGTTATAACTGTAAATCAGTGGCGGCTCGTGCCTAGGGGCTGCAGGGCTGCAGGCCCACCACCCGTTTTTACGATCTATTTTTTCAAATTTTTTATAATGTCAAAATGTCATAGTTCATTACCTTATTTACCAATGCACCAGTTTATGTCACTGAAAAGACGAATTTTCTTAAATTACCAACACTAAGCTAAGTGAGCGTGCGACGTGGCGCTTCCATGTGACAATGTCGTAATCGTGTGTAGGAGGAGCTGCAGCTGCAGCGCCCGAGGTTGCCATTTTGTATAGCGATTTAATTGCTTTATAAATGTATTTAAGTTATAATTTCTATATATCGTAGCAAAATTTTTTGCCGTTGCAAATATTGTTAACATAACTAATCCAAATTTTTCTGTATAACTTTTGAACACCGCTTGTTAAGCTACAAAATATAGCAGCAGGAAGGGCAAAATCAGTAGCGCCCAGATGTATGACGTATATGCGTTGCTTTTGCGGTCGTTTGATTCTTCTTGCTTTCTTATGACGTAACAATTCCCACTGAGCTTGCTGATGCTGTGGCTTTAAAACAGGGCTACTTGCCATAGTTGGTAAGTGTTTGTAGATAAGCGAATTCAAATGTTGCTAGTCAGTTGTGTCATTCAATCAATTAGACAAAATAAACAGGGTGTAAGAAAACTTGTCTAAGGCGAGGAAGTTGCTTAACATATTTTTTTCTTCTACCGGTCAAAAAAAGTCGTCTTTAGTAAAACTTTCGCTTTGTCATTTAAATATCAGACTACCGCAATGAGTGAATATTGTTGATGTCCAGAGATACTAAACGAAATATAACAATTATCGAATTGACCGGCTATTAGTTCAAATGTGAAAATTCGTGCTTACCCTTGCTCATATGCTTCACTCTTCACACTAGTCCTTGGCTTGATGATATAAGCGAAACAAAGTTTTTTTGGTTCTATTTGCTTTGTAGATCTCAAAATATTTATAGCAAATTCGAGTTACAACGCTGCACAGTAAATTTGTTTACCGCAGTTTGTTACTATAGTTTTTGTGTGCAATGACAGCAGAGCAGTGTTGCACCGTGTTATACTTGAAGTCCATTCGTTTTTCTTGTCTGTCTCTTAATCAAAAGCTTGGTTGGAAACGTAAACATTGCCGAAGAAATAGACAGTGGATACAGATTGTTCATAGTAAGACATAACGAACGAGTAACGAAGAACAGAGATGCACTGTCTAAAATCATTGATTGTTTGAAATTTTGCGGAAAGTTTGAGCTGCCTCTAAGAGGTCACGACGAAAGCGCAGAATCTGAAAACCCGGGGGTTTTTCTGGGACTAGTCAATTTTTCCTGCTCGTTGGACTCAAGCTTGGATGCACATTTGTGATCAACTACTGTATTCAAAGGCACTTCAAAAACAATTCAAAATGAGTTGCTGGATAGCAGTCTACAAGTAGGCAAAGATCAAATCCGAAATGAGGTTAAAAATTCCGAGTATTTAGCGATCATAAGTGACGAAACCACCGATGTTTTTTGTAAAACCCTGCAGGTCATTGTTCTGCGATACCTTGTTTATGCAAAACCCGTTGAACGCTTTTGGGGATTTTTTAATCCGACTGACCAGACAGCAAAAAGCCTTGCCAACGTTATTTTGGAGGAAATTCAACCATTAATTAGTGATCGTCCGCAATGCTTGATCGCTCAGAGCTCTGACGGGGCAGCCGCGATCAGTGGATCTCGTGGAGGTGTGCAGGTGCTCGACAAAGAAATATACAATAACGCGCACCTTGTTCACTGTTACGGCCATCAGCTGAATTTGATCTTAAAGCGAGCTACGTCGCAGAGCACCCGAGTGCGAATTTTCTTTAATAGTTTATCGGGAATATCGTCATATTTTTCCCGATCTCCGCAAAGAAAGTCGGCACTACGACGAGTTTGTGACAGAAGAATTCCAGCACCGTCGACAACGAGATGGAATTTTAAAAGCAGAGCTGTTGCAGCTGTCTATGAGAATCGAGACAAAATTATTGGATGTTGCGATGAATTAGAAACTTCTTTATCGAAAGAAACTTGCCCTGGGGCTTCTTCTTCTTCTTTTTTTTCTTCTTTCGGAAGGGTTCTACATTTTCAGATGCTGGCAGTGATGGTACTCAGCCAGCATCGTGTGTCGACATCCAAAACCGTTAGTCCACGTATTCCTGTAGGTGCCCGATGTACGGGGCATGTCAGAATGATGTGTTCTGCGGTTTGTTCTGCAGCGCCACACTCGCAATTCGATGTAGGAGCAAGGCCCCATTTGTGCATGGACGACTGAAAACACCCAACACCAGCCCGCAAGCGGTTGAGCCTGACCCATGATGATCTGGGCAGGCCCATCCCCATTGGCCTAGTGCTTGTCCTAGGAATGAAAGCACGGAGATCAGATGAACGCTCCGAGTATTCCGTGCTCCATTTAAAGTCAGTCCATTGAGCTGCACGAATATCCAATTCAGTTAGATCTTGCAGTAACTTCCGTGCAGCGGGCACAAAGGGGCGTCTACATTTTAGTCTCTCTCTGTAGCCGTGTGTGGACCCAGCCAATAATTCATAGAGAATATGGCCAGGGTCCAGACTGCCACGATATGCCAGGGAGAGTGTTGCTCCTAATCGGCGAAGCTCAGCCGGCTGGATACCTGCAAGGACGGGTAGATAGTCTGTTGGAGTTGGACGCAGGCATCCAGTGACGATGCGCAATGCGTCGTTGAGAACACTATCGATGAGGCGAGTGTGTGCACTGCGACACCAAACTGGTGCACAGTACTCCGCAGTGGAGTAGACCAGAGATAGGGCGGCTGTACGCAGTGTTTTAGCTCCAGCGCCCCAACTTGAGCCTGCAAGTCGTCTCATCAGTGCAACGCGCGTTGTTAGTTTTTTGCGCAATGCCTCAAGATGGTGACAAAACGTGAGTGATCTATCCAGTTTAACTCCAAGATAGGTAGGGACTGGACAGAATGGCAGATGTTTGCCATTGTTGTAGAAATTAAACTCACGTTTGGCCTCTCTGTTGTTCAGGTGAAAGGCCGTCGTCACCGTTTTAGTGTGGCTGAGCTGTAGCCTCCAAGTCTGGAGATATGTTGAGATTGTAGTCATGTCTTGGCTTAAGACCCCCTCCAGGTCCTTCCAGTCATCAGAAGAGTATAACAGTGCCAGGTCATCGGCATAAGTATACCTTCTGGAGACCGTTGAAGGAAGATCGTACACATAGATATTGAAAAGAAGGGGAGCAAAGACCTATCCCTGTGGGACGCCGTTTTTCAGACGTCGCAACCTGCTTCACTTGCTGTCACCGGTAGTAAGGGTAAAACTTCTATTCCGGACAAGTTCCATGATCATACGAACCATGTGCTTATCCGGGAGAAGTCTCAGCAGCTTGCAGGTGAGGCCACGATGCCAAACAGTGTCATATGCAGCTGTCAGATCTACAAACACAGCACCGGCCTTCTTTTTTGCCTCGAAAGAATCCTCGATGTTTTGTTTTAGTAAGACAATTTGATCCACTGTCGATTTACCATGTCGAAACCCAGCCTGCTCGCCTGGGAGCAGGGAGTCGACAATAGGTTCAATACGAGCGTAGATCAGTCGTTCGAGGATCTTGTAGGGGACACAGAGCAAGGAGATGGGACGGTAGCTCTTTGGGTCCTCTACAGGTTTCTTTGGCTTTGGGATCGCAACTACAAATGCTCTTCTCCAGACTTTGGGAATTTTGAGTTGGCGCAAGCAGGAAGAGAGGAAGCCACGTAACCAGGACTTCAAAGCAGTTCCAGCATGGATTATAAGCTCTGGACAAATAGAGTCAGGGCCCGGAGCTTTCCCTGGCTTAACGTGTTGGAGAGCGGCAGCGAATTCTCTGGGCGAGAAGTCGCCAGAAAGATTCACTGGAGATGGTATCAAAGCCTTCCAACGGTTAGACACTTCTTGAGAAATGAGTCGAGACGACTCACGATCAACACCCTCATATTTCCCGTTTCTTACCAGCTGAGCAGCAATGGCGTTAGCTGAAACGAGACAGTTACGGGGGCTGTGTCTTGACCTGCCAGTAAGATTGTTAATTATGCTCCATGCCTTTCTGCTTGAGTGTGAGAAGTCGATGTTTCGGACTGCCTCCGACCATCGGTCTCTGCGTTTCTTGTCAAGCCAAGTTATTAGGGCTGTAGCAGCCCTGCTTGACTGGTCTCCAGCGGGAGACTGCAGAAACGTTTGGTAGAGGGCCTCACACTTAGCGTCCCAACACGGTATGTAGGTGTTACAACGACCGCGTGGGATAGCTTTCTTGGCTGCTTTGCTGATGGTATTGCAAAGGTCCTGGTAGGCTTGATCCACATTCGTTGAATCAGGTGATGGCAAATTCCTTGCAAGCTTATTTGTCAAGGAGTTATAGTGGCTCCAGTTGGCCTTGCGGAAGTTCCAGCGCTTTACAGGCCTTCCCGGTACTGGGAGGGAAAGCCTTGATGGTGTTATAAGCGAAGGTTGATGTTGTGACCTAGGAAACTTCTCCAAGACGCGTCTATAAGGCAAGCGACTATCAGGACCGACGGTGGTAAAGGCAAGATCCGAGTTAGTGCCAGTGTTCCAGCGCCCAGAATGGAAACTAGGCTCATCCTTGGGATCGTGGAGAAGGGCAAGATTATTGGAGCTTGCCCAGGCCAGTAGGCAGTCTCCATCCGCGCTGTTGGTGTTATAACCCCAGTCGACATGGGGGCAGTTGAAATCACCCGCATACAGACAAGGGTGAGTGAACACTGGAAGGTCGGAAACTTGCAACCGCGTTGGTGGAGGTTTGTAGATGTTAACAATTTTATAGCCGTCAACATCCACGCACAACCACTCAGTCTCCGATGTCGTGGGAGATTGATCGTATAAGGTCCATTTTAGCCGCTCATGGACAAACGAGGCAAGGCCATGCTTTCTGCTTAGGGAGAACCCAGCTAGTTGATAGTTTGATAGCACTAGCTTTTCTGCAGATATGCAGTGGGTCTCCTGTAGAAGGATGACGAACGCCTCAAGCTGAGTAGCAAGGTGATGAAGAACGTTCATCTTGCTAGCTGTGAGGCCTTCGATGTTCAGTTGTAGTGTTGAGGGCCCACGGAACTTTTTAGTGATGTGCCCTGAAAAGGGCAGTTTATGTGCAACGTACTCATCATCCCTTCCTGAAAAGGACGTTTGCTGATTAGCAGGCCCTTGAACATCGGAATAAGTGGATACTCTTCCGGGTGGGCACATTCGGTTTCCACAGAGCATTAGAGAGACTTTCCAATTGCTAGGTGTACTCACGACCCGCGCTACGTGAAAGCATGCGCCATGCGGGCCGCGCTGGGGCTGTTGGGATCAAACAAACTTTACCACACCCAGAATTTCAATTTTGGCGGCAATTCTTTGCCAAAGTAATGCCTCACGTCGACATCCTTTTCGGGCAACTACAGTCAAAAGAGATAACCCCGAGCTCTGCACATACCGCAGTGAGTTTGTTTGTTTCAAATGTTCAAAAAATAAGGAATGAAATTGAAGAACCAGATTACTCTCAGGGTGAATCTCGACTGCACAACAACAAGCTCACAGCTGATGCACGCGAATCATGCGACGTTACCAGAGACGTAGCAGCCGCCCCCCAAACCCCCCAATTGGGGGGGGACCCAGGCCAACTTTGGGGGCCCAAGTTAGTCTGAAATTGCTTTTTGGCTACGTGACTATTTTCAGTTCAGCAGACTTGTTTACAACCGATTTAAACTGTAGGAAGAAATTGGCTTGTGACATCATAAGTGAATGCAACGTCATTTTATCTCGCACAATCTAGAATATTTCGATCGATTTTCTGGTAGAATCTTGAATATTCGATTGACGTAACAATGCCGTTGTTACGCAACAATCATAGAATGGTCTGGAATTCTGTTTGGCTATAAATACCGGGACAATATATATATATACACTGCAGAGTGCAGATAAAGTATTTTATTGACATTGTATAGAATGAAACGTTCAAAAAGTGGTGCTCAAAAGAGAAAAGAAGCAGCCACTGCTCGAGATGCTGTAGCGAAATTGCCCAAGATGACAGATTTTTTCAAGATTACTGAGCAGAGTAGACCTGGCACTAGTACCGAGAGGGATGAAGAAAACTATAGTGTACAATAAAAAGAAGACTATGACGATCAGCATCAAAGTGATTGTGAATTTCCAGAAAATGTAAGTTGTGATTTACCTGCCAATACGCAACCTTCAATATAAAAAATAACTGAATCTCAATTTACCCCTATCCCTGATGACCCATGTAAATGGCCTGAAAGTATTTCTGATGCTCAACGATGTGATATAGTAAAGCGTGGACCACATCAACTAATAATGAATTTTCCATATAATAACACAACTCCAAGGCGACGTTTTTCCTCCAACCATTATAAACGTGTGTTACCTAATGGTGAAAGTGTTTCACGGTCGTGGCTAGTTTATTCTGGGGAATCAGATCAAGTTTTTTGCTTTTGTTGTAAGCTATTTGGAAAAACACTAAGCCCCTTTTGTAGTGGTATAAATACATGGGAGGGTTTTTCGAAAAAACTGAAAGACCATGAAAACGGCATTTCCCACCAACAATGCTGCAGTCAATGGATGTTGCTAGCTGAAGGGATAAGAAATTCATCCACTATCGACAAACGCGAGATGAATATTTTTTTCAATGAAAGACGTTTTTGGAGAAATGTTTTAGAGAGACTTATCGACATTGCCTTGTTTCTATCGGAACGGAATCTTGCTTTTAGAGGATCTGAAGAAGTCTTAGGATCTCCTCACAATGGAAATTTTCTGGGTATATTTGAGCTTTTGGCAAGAAGAGATCCGATCCTAAAAGAGCTTCAAGACAGAATCAAGAACAAAAACACTAAAGATCACTATTTGAGTCCTACCATACAAAATGAACTAATTGAATTGCTAGCGACAGAAGTTGAAAAAGAAAATTTACAGCAATTGAAATTGGCAAAATATTTTTCTATAATTTTGGACTGCACTCCAGATATGTGACATCATGAACAAATGTCTGTCATTCTCCGTTATGTACTATGTAATGAAGAAGCTGCTGTTGTTAAAGAAACATTTTTTGGCTACTTGAGAATAAGTGACAGTACTGGGAAAGGCTTGTTGGACGCTTTCTTAGAAAAAGCGACCGAACTGCAACTCGAATTGTCTGATTGTCGAGGTCAGTCATATGATAATGGTGCTAACATGAAAGGAAAACATTCTGGGGTCCAAGCAAGAATGCTAGACATCAATCCCAAAGCTGTTTACGTGCCCTGTGCAAACCATACCCTTAACTTAGTTGTTGTTGACAGTGCTAATTCATCGACGGAAGCATTGACATTTTTTGGAGTACTTACAAGGTTGTATGTGCTGTTTTCTTCCTCTGCTCAGCGTTGGGAAATTTTGAAGAAACATGTGGAGCTGTCCATAAAGTCACAATCTGATACTCGTTGGGAAAGCAGAATTAAATGCATCAAACCTCTTCGATACAATTTAAAAGAGGTGTTGCTGGCACTGAAAGACTTGGAAGCCATTTCCATAGAAAGAAAAGATGGAAGAGCTGCCTCAGAAACAAAATCGTTGATAGCTCATTTATCAAAATGAAGTTTTCTTTTGTCGGTGTTTATTTGGTATGATATCCTATTCCAAGTCAATAAAGCAAGCAAGATTCTTCAATCGTATGGAGTCTCCCTTCATACAATGGAAACGGAAATCCAGGCAACTGAAAAGTTTTTGCAAAACTATCGCACAACGGGTTATGACAGTGCCGCAACATCTGCTGTTGAAATAGCACAGGAATTGGATATTGATTCTTCTTTTCCTCCGTCAAGAAGTGGAAAGAAAAGAAGATTGTTTGATTACCAAGGTGAAGAGGAACAACGAGCTACTCCTGAACTGAAATTTAAAAGCAACTTTTTCTATCCATTAGTAGACCAGGCTATTATGTCAATAAAGGAGCGCTTTAATTTGTTACGTGAGGTTTCTTCCGCCTTTTCGTTTTTGTACACACGAGACAAACTTTTGCTTGTGCAACAAGAAAATGCTCTTCTTACTTGCTGTAAAGAGTTCCAAAAAAAGTTCGGTGACATTGATTCTGATGAAATGAGCGCTGAGCTACAGCGGTTTGTTTTAATTTTACAAAAAAAAACGCAATCTCAATACGGCTCAAGACTTTCTGAACTATCTTCTAAAGACTCATTTATTTGAATTGTATCCGAATGTATACATCGCACTTCGAATCTTACTAACTTGCCCCGTGACTGTTGCCAGCGCTGAAAGAAGCTTCAGCAAATTGAAACTGATCAAAACTTTTAATAGAACGTATATGACAGACAGTAGACTATCTTCATTAGCCATGTTGTCAATCGAAAATGACTGCGCCCGATCTCTTGATTATGACAATGTCATAACAGCATTTGCGAACAAAAAGGTTCGCTCCAGACTATTTAAATGATACTGTGTTTTTATAACTTTTTCATGTTTTTCAGTGTCATTGCTTTCGTTTCGCAGTGTCTGCATAAATGTCCTACTGAACTCTGGCATCGGTGCCGAATTTTTTATGACTTGCACCTTCGGTATCGGCATGCTTTATTCTGACATTAGCCTGTTTACTTATGTACAAATTGTGGTGTATTTTCTTAATGCAGCTTTTCAATTTTACACCTCTAAAGTGATATGACCTGTGCGCAGGGGCTCTTGCGCTTACTTTGGGGGGGGGCGAAGTTGGAGTGCTACGGGACTGGACGTTACTATTGTGCAATGTAGGGAGCGGTTTTTTTTTACATATCACTTTGCAGCAGTTCAGCTCTTTGCTGCGTCAAAGTTTCCAAGTTATCAGAACTCTTTTCCGACCGCTATACTGACAGAAACTATAAAAGCATATCCCTTTCTTGACAGTGAGCGTTTACGCAACAAGCTTTCTGTTTTGTATGTGAGAAAAGAAATGTGGCATGAAAACCTTCTAGATTGCCACAAGTTTATTTTGGAACAAAATCTCCAATGTACATTCCCTAACATCATGAAATTGCTCCAGATTTTAATTACAACCCCACTTACAACGTCAGAAGCGGAAAGGTGCTTTACGACTTTGAAGCGCTTAAAAACGTTTATTCAAAGCACAATGACTAACCAGCGGCTTACTGCATTGGCCATGCTTTTAATTGAAAAAACGATGATTACAGAAATGAAAGATTTTAATAGTAGTGTTATCGATAATTTTGCGAGTCAAAAGAGTAGACGTACTGACTTTGTGTATAAATAAAATAAGCTTTGAGTGTTTTTGTTTTATTGCTCACTTATTTTTTACGCGTTATTTATTGTCGGTACTACTTCAGCGTTTTCATTGGAATAGGCTCCGCATTTTGCTTTGAATAATTGGAGTATTGCGACCAAACATTTTTCATAACGCACAACAAAAAATCTACCCAAAGTACAGGCAAACCCTTTGTTTAGATTATACATACGAAGAATAGATAAAGGCTAGGCCAATTTATAATAAAATAAGTAATATCTTTGTTTATAAAATCTTCGGTTAGCTCTTAATAGTAACTACAAACTAGGCAAGAGCAGGCCGAAAATGCAAGTTTTCCAAAACGGCGCCGTAGTCAAAGTTCAGTCACACACTACTTGGTTCTAGTAATAGTAATTGGCATCATAAGCAACGGGCATTGCTAAAAGCGTTGCTTATTATCTGTAATATCAATGGCTACCAAATTCTAGAAATCAAATAATGCCCGGCTGCATACAATTAATACAGCGCAGTTTCGGAAAATTTGCTCATTTATAGCTAAGCAACGGCAAACACACTGCTTAAAAGAGAGCACAAAAAAATTAAAAATGACTTGCAGCCCCACCAGCAAATTCAACCACGAGCCGCCACTGCTGTAAATAAAGGCGTTTTACAATAATTAAATGCCTGGATAAATTGTTGCTAGTTTTTGTCTTCTCGCTGGTTTTAGTGCTTTATTTACTGCTTTTGCAATATTTTGCGACACTGTCAGTGACGAGCCCGAGTAGCCATAAAAAGCTGGGGTCGCCACTGAATAAACTATTTAGCAGTCAGTCTATTTTGCGATATGGTGGTGCCCCTTTCCTATGTAGGTTGGCTGGCTGTTTATATTTGTGATATTAAGTTGTTTTGGCTACGCTATTTGTCTTGTTTCCGGCATAGCGACGAAAGTGGCTATGGCTTTCCCAAAATCATTCACCATATTTTAGGGTGCAACTATAGCGTGATGTCTACCAAGATAAGTCACCTACCTAGATGCAGGGTGAGGTATACGGCTTGATTCGCACCTACCGAGGTGCAAACCGCGTGAGGTTTGGGTTAGGGTTAGAACCACTGCCCTAACCCTAACCAATGATTTATTTGTGTCATTCTTAGAAGATGTACGAAGTGTGTATCGTTAGAATAAATTTACCTTTGTGTGTGGAATGTATGTGTGGTGTTTGGAATTATTATAGCTATAGTGTAGCTACAGAGGGGTGAGGGATAAATAATTCAGTGGTAGACCTCACGCTATAGTAGTACCTATTTCAGTAGGCGCACATCAGGCCGAAATATTTTCAAACAAAACGCTCAGAAATATTTGAGGTAGGCCTCTTTTTGTTCAAAAGGAGCATGAATTGACATGAAGACTGAACTGTGTGCCTGCAACCACTTTCGTGCAAGTACGAAAAAGGTCTTGTGTATTAAAATTTGTTGGGTTTACAGACAATGCAAATGCAATGTGACTGTGAATACCCTTACGACACTCACCATGGGGTGGTAATGAGTCCTGCCAAGTTTGATGCATGTACCTGTAGCAGTTTCAGAGGAGTTAAAACAGAGACGCAGCGAGACAGAATTGCGCTTTATATATTAGATATACAACGGGGTCGCCCGAAGAGCCCTTATCAGTAACGTCGGAATCGAGAATGTCGGTTCAGCCGGCCAAGCTGGCTCCTCCTATCAGGCTCTTGTGTGAAAAGCTACCAAAAGTTTATGTGTTTTCTGCACATACGATTTTAACGACGTTTTGTGCTCCTTTTTTGTGCTTTTTGTGTCCATTTTCACGACTTTTTGTAACGTTTGTAAATCAACCGCCCAAACATCTAAATCAACCTATTTACGAAAACATATGGCTAGACAAATTAAATGCTACTATTAACATAAATAAAATGCTCTTGCCCTCAATTAAGTGACTTTGTAACTATTTTTTGTTTTTGAAATCAAACGCAGGTACGCTGGCAACGCCATATCTATACTGATAAACAACGCATGTATACTGACAGATAACATTCGAGCAGAAAAGAGTTGACAAAAAATATTTAAGGCTGAAATATGAAAGTATTTTTGAAGTTTGGTTGGCTATTTTTTTGCCGTTTAAGAATAAAGATTTATTTTTGCCCTGATGACATCCCCGAGAGTGTTTAAGTATGTTAAACAAGTATTCAAAAATCTTGTTGGTGGTACAAAATTTTAATATAGCTTTGAAAAAAGCTGTTTTAGCCATAAGCTTTTCGTGACGCTCTCATCAGTGGCGGTATCGCGTCAAAAGAGAAGATCTAGAGTGAATGAGTCTTTTATGTGAATAATTTGGATGTTACGTAGTCAAGACAGGCCAATGATTGGGTTTGTATTGCAAGCGCGCGAAAGAAAGATTTCGCAGTTGCGAAAGTTAAAGAAGGCGCGGCAGGACGCCAAATGCTACAATTATCGAAAGAGTTTGAGAGTGTAAACAAACTCTTTCTGTCTGCATAACACCGGGCGTCGGGTCTTGATGTAAGTAGCCTCTAAAACAGGGGTCGGCAACCTGCGGCCCGCGGGCCAAATCCGGCCCGCCGACACATTCTATCCGGCCCGCGTCCTCTTTTCGAAATTGTATATTTATCCGGCCCGCGACTTCTACGTAGTTTCTATTTCAGCGACGCAAACTGACGTTTGGCGAATACTATTCAATTGAGCTGACACAACGCTTCTAAACAATTGCATGACGCAATAATAGATTAAAGACCTGTGGAAAAGGAGAAAAAAATTAAGCTTAGGGCATCGTCACGCATCAAGCACTTCGCACCTCGACTATGAAAACACGGAGAGCGAGCGTTTTAGTTGCAATCCTTCTAATACAGTGAAACCCCGGTTGGCGACCACCTCACTAAAATGACCACCCCGTTAACAGGACCACTTCATTGCCATCCCAAATAATTTGCTATGTTGATGCATTGTATTTTGTTTCACTAACGCGACCACCCCGCTATCCAGACCGCGACCACCATATTCTTGGTCCCACAATGCAAATTAAACTCCGCCAAAGCGACCACATGTGCGCAATAATTTACTTTTGTGACCAAAATAAAAAGATAAGATCACTGTGTGCACACACAAACAAAGAAATTTCGTAACAAATAAACAGTGTGATGTAGGGAAGTGCATGCACACACTAACAAACAAAGAAACTACAGTACTGTACACACAAAATGGCGTGCGAACTGATTAAAACCGCTTAACTTAAAAGTTTAAACTCATTCTGTAAAACCCATTCTGGCGAGTTTAGTATTTTTCAATCTGCAGTTGTTTTTATAAAGATATGGCGCTTAGTAAAAAGAAATCGCGTGAACTTTCAATCAAAGAAAAAGTTTTGGTTATAAAGCAAAAGGAAAGTGAGGGAAAATCTCAAAGGGAACTCGCTAAGATTTTCGGCGTAAGCAAAACTCAGATACAGAGTACGCTAAAAAGAAAGGCTGATATTTTGGCTGCATACGAGGATAATTTACCTAATGATCGAAAGAGAATCAAAACGTTTCAATTTGAAGAAGATATCGATTTGCTAACTTTCCGATGATTCTTTTTCGCTTATCATAGGCTACTTAGGCAAATCAATGCCTGCATTTAAGGGTGTAAGTCCAGTTGTTATAAATATGATGCTCAACGGCAAAATTCACTAACCTGACCACCCCGCTAACCTGACCGCTTTAATGCGGTCCCATGGGTGGTCAGGTTAGCGGGGTTCCACTGTAACATATTTGTTTGCCACTGAGCAATTTCCTTTAATAAAAAGTGAATTTCTGTTTTGTTTTTAGCTAATAACTAGAAAACATAGCCCTTGTAATATAATTTAGCAAAAATGTTATCAAAACGTAGAAAAGTTGATGAGGAATTCAGAGCGTTTAAAGAAGAGTGGGAAAACAATTTCTTTTTTGTAAATCACCATGGAAGACCTACTTGTTTGATTTGCAACGTATCTATTGCTGTCAATAAAGAGTACAATATCAAGCGTCATTACGAAACAAAGCACAAAAGTTTTTCTGAGCTAGTGGGTCAAGCAAGAAAAGACAAACTTGATCGACTAAAAAAAGGTCTGAAAAAGCAAAGTGATGCATTCCACAAAATTTTGACTAAACAGGAAAATAATACTCTTGCTAGCTACAAAGTAGCACAGATAATAGCCAAAGACAAGAGGGCGTTTATAGACGGCGAATTCGCTAAAAAATGCATGATGGCTGTTGTGGAAACTATATGTCCAGAGAAAAAAGAGGCATTTCTAAATGTCAGTCTTTCCGCGAGAACCGTAACCCGTCGAATAGAAGAGATGTCTGAGAACTTGAAAGCAAGTCAAGAAGATTGTTTCAAAAAACTACAGTTCTTTTCCATAGCTATAGATGAGAGCACGGATGCTACAGATACAGCCCAACTGGCAGTGTTTGTGCGTGGAGTAAGCGAAGATTTTACTGTTCTTGAAGAATTTGTACAACTGATTCCAATGAAGAATACAACGACAGGGGCTGACATTCTGAAAGAACTACTTCAATGCCTTCAAGCCAAGAATTTAAATCTAGCAAGACTGGTGTCAATAACAACTGATGGGGCCCCATCAATGGTAGGCAAGCATAAAGGGGTCGTGTCTTTACTTCAGAAGCACATGCAAATCAATGGAATTGATAACAGTATTGTTAAATTGCAGTGCCTTATTCACCAGGAGGCATTGTGTGCAAAGGTAGCAAGCTTCAAAGATGTCATGAGCATAGTGGTGAAAACTGTGAACTTGATTTTGTCGCGGGGATTGAATCATCGTCAATTTAGACAACTGCTCTTAGAAGCAGAGAGTCAATACGGCGACTTGCTTTATTTCTGTAATGTACGGTGGCTTAGTCGAGGTGATATGCTGCTAAGAGTGTACCAATTGAAGGAAGAAATCGTAACCTTTCTTGAACAAAAAAAACTCAATGCTTCAGAATTTCGCGATCAAAACTGGATTTGCAATTTAGCATTTTTAGTCGATGTTACGTCTCATTTAAACAAGTTGAATCTGCAGCTACAAGGAAAATGCCAATTGATACACGACATGTGGGGCCACATACGTTCATTCACAACTAAACTGCGACTGTGGGAAAGTCAGTTGCAAAGTGGAAACTATGCGCACTTTTCTACATTACAACAACACCACCCTACCTGCAGTGATCAATTTGTTTCTGTGATCCAACAATTGAGAACCGAATTTTTGTCCCGATTCGATGACATCCGTTCAATAGAGAATGATATCAAACTTTTTAGTACCCCCTTTGATGTGCCGGTGGAAGTTGTGCATGAGCAATATCAAATGGAACTGGTAGAGTTGCAGTGCTGCGACGAGTTGAAATCAAAATTTCACGCCAAAGGTGTTTTATTGCTTGACTTCTATAAACACCATCTTAAATGCGAAAAATATCCATATCTGATCAATCATACCAAAAAGATCACATCGATGTTTGGCAGCACCTATGTGTGCGAACAGCTGTTTTCATCAATGAAAAACACCAAAAGCAAGTTAAGAACAAGACTAAACGACGGCCACTTGCAAGATGTTATGCTTCTGGCCTCTTCCAATTTAAAACCAAACATCGATAAACTTGCAGACCAGAAACAACATCAAGCATCTCATCGATGGCTTGACAATGGGCGGTTTGACAATAAATGACCTTAATAAACTTTCATATCAAACATCGTATTAAAGTTATGACAGAAACAGTAAATGAATGTTCTTGTGCATTTTCGTTTGTTCACGAGTAGTTAAGTTATTTTGACTTCTTACCTTACAAAAACTTTCAATAAAAACACAATATCAACGGTTTTGTTGACTTGACGTGACAACCTAGTCCTAGCCTAGACATTATTGTGTATTTTGTTTTGTCCAGATTTAGTGGAAACGCTATTTATGGCCCGCGGCCAATTCTTGAGCTTGATTTTGGCCCGGCAGCATCAGAAGGTTGCCGACCCCTGCTCTAAAAGATTGAGATGGAAAGAGCTGCGCGCTGCGGCAAGGATTGAAAACCGCTTATCATCATAGTTTAATGCGCATCGATCATTATCTAAAAGATGCTGACCAATGGCGGAGTCACAATCCGGTTTGGTGTCGGTTCGTTTGCACGATCTGTGTGGTTGAGATTGGCGTGGACGAGTCAATTGCTGTCTTAACCATTGCGGAACATGTTGCTTGATGCGATCCTGTAGTCGTTGAGATGTTCGCCCTACGTACCGACTATCACAGTGGCACTTGTATTCATATATGACAAAACTTTTGGGCCTGTCTTGATTACGTAACATCCAAATTATTCACATAAAAGACTCATTCACTCTAGATCTTCTCTTTTGACGCGATACCGCCACTGATGAGAGCGTCACGAAAAGCTTATGGCTAAAACAGCTTTTTTCAAAGCTATATTAAATAAGTATTGTTCGTTGCATTAGTTTGGCAGATTGAATCATGGAAGAACAGTTCCTCCCTGTTTTTCACACTGTTGGACAAACAAGACAGTCATTATGTAACACTTTAATCACTTTAGTCCTTGGAAACATGTACTTAATGCAATCAATCACCATTTGGCCACTTCTGATAAAAGCGAAAAGCTCATTTGTTTGTTTCTCGCGATGGCGTAGTGGTTAGAGCGTTCGCTTCGCAGTCGGTAGACCTGGGGTTCATTTCCCTTGTCGAGTCATACCAAAAGACTTTAAAAATTGGTATCTGTACCTTCCCTGCTTGGCGATCAGCATTTAGGGAAGGTTGTGGAGAACAAGCCGGCAAGTTCGTTTGTTGTGTCCTTGGGCAAGGCACTTAGCGGGACGCCCCACCTTCATATGAAAGACAGGTGACCCGGAAATGGCAACTCCCAAGCAAGTGCGGACTTACCGTCCAAAAACATAGCGATACATCGCTTTCTCTTTAATGGAGGATAAATATGATAAATAAAATAAAAAAAATAATAAAAAAATTTCTCCGTCTCGAGCAATCAAGCACTGTTTAGGTGCGAGAAAAGTAAAAAGCTAGAGTTTTTCGAAATTGAGTTACCTTGCAAGCAGTGTTGGTAGTTACGCGGTTTTCCTGCGGAATTGGGCAACTTTGGAACAGGCGTTGCGGGAAAAATTTAGCAGTCGCAAGTTGCGTTTTTTTGGGCTGATTTTTGCCATGCAGTTGCGCTATTTTGGGCTATAGTTTATGGAGTGACAATAAGTTTAAAAGTATAAAAAAGTATAAAGAGTAAAACGTTCTCATATGGAGGTTCTTATTGTCGCTGGCGCACTTTCGCAACACAACACAGTCCAAAAATTTCGTTTGTTGACATAAAATCCTTAGAAAGTGGTCGAAGTTACCTGAACCGCCAAATGAAATTAACCGATCGGGAGGTGATGATCTTTTTTTTGAATTTAACGTCAAGCAAATGGCGAAGTTGCCTAAACCGTGGAGAAATACAACTACGGTAGTAGCAATGCCCTTTTCTCTTTGGAAATTAAGCCAAAGCACTGGCTGTAACTTGGATGTGCGTATCAATGGAAATTCAATCACTACGTTGATGCCGGGCCTGGACTGTTCTCTCAACGGCCTTCTTACTTTGCAGAATTTTGCAAATTTTGGGCTACTTTCTACAGGCAACCTTTATGCTACTTTTGGACTAGTTTAACATGACATTTGGGCAGGAAACTTGAAAAAATCTCGCAACACCTGCAAAAGCAAAAATGTAGTATTGCAAAACGGTCGCTGAAGCGAGAGGTTATTCGCATTTTGAACCTCCCGAAAACGTGCTTTTTGCACACAATGAAACTATTGTGTTGCACAATTATTGGGGGAGACAATTATCCTTTGGTTCCCTTCCCAAGCAAAATCATTAGAAAGTACTAGATCACCGTGTCCCCCCACAGGAATCTACATCTATGGCAGCGACATGCTGCAGCTTGTTGATCGCCCGCGGGCATCGCACGATGCCAACCAGTTCGACGACCTGACGTAACTTCATATTGATACGTGAGCGAGGATGGCTGCTTGCTCGATGTGGAAAGGAAGGATCTTGCTTGTTGCCTTGCTCCTGCTCAATCTCTACATAGGGAGAAATCAGTGGAAAGCGCTGCAGGAGAAGAGGAAAAGAGACGCAGAGGAAGGTGGGTTGTCCGTAGATTATGGATGACGCAGCTCATAAATATGGAGAGCCACATTAGGAATATCGACCTGCCAACCTTTCAAGCAATGTTCGGTCGACAGTTTGAAAACTGCGACTTAAGCAAGTTGATCAGTAGTGAGGTGAGAGGAAGTGTGTCAGGCGAGAAATAGCGCACGCTAGAAGTCAGTTCATGCCAACTTTTATCGAGACCACACGCAAAAATAAGACAAGCCAACAGAGCTATGAATGGAGGAAAGCATTTGTTTGTTTATGCATTTTATTCACTAAATAATCAACCAAATTCCCATACTCGGAGTCCTTGTGAAATTAATCAGCGGTAATAAGATTTTGCTGAGAGAAAGAAGAAGCTCAAGGGGGCCGGTGATGCTTGCTTCTGACCAATTCTGTGAGAATAGCCTCTAAACACGTGGTTTTCAGCTGAAATACGAAGAAAAGAAGCAATATTACGGGACCGAATACGGGCGAGAGAGGCCACAATTAAGGAGATGGAAGAATATCACGACTTGAATGAAAAGGTTTGTTGCATCACAAAGATAAGTTGTAGTATTTAGCAACGTCATAACCAAGTTTAATAAATCTTTATAGAATTCGTTTACAAACAGCTTCTCGTGACAAACTCATCAGTTGTTTTCAAAATTTCATAAAAATTTTGTCCACCAGCATATCAGCCATCACAATGAACGCGCTATCTTCTTAAAAATCCAACTCAGGTTTCGCTTCGAAGATCAAACCCGAAACCTTGCAATCGCAAGTCTCCTCCGTTTACACGTCACAATCGTTTAGGCAGCAGAAGTACGACTTCCAGCGGTGATCGGTATCGGTACGAAAAAGTGCGGCACTGACGGTCTGCTGCGGTTCATCGGACATCATCCGCTCATCAAGCTGCCATATGAAATCGATCTGGAAGCGTTTTTCTTTAATTTCAAATACACAAAAGGAGTCACTTACTACAAGTGGGTACGGTAATCAAGAGGAGTGTGGTTTGGCGATGGGCGATAAACTAGAGTGAGACGACGCCAATGCTACACGTGATCCAATCACACTTTGATGAAATCAGCTTGAAAAAACGCCGATTCAAAGTTCCAATGCTTGCGTAGATTTTTAAGCTGTAGTGTTAATACAAGGCCACATCGCTGCAACATCTTTTGCTTGATTGCTGTGTTAATGCAGCAAATAGAATCACTAGCAATGTGCCGGTAACATCGTTAACTCCGAAGCAAGTTTTGAGCATAATCGTATATTTTCAATCGTTGATCTGCGACTTGTGATCTCACTTAGTTTCTGACTAAGAACAGCATGATGTGACGTAATTTCTGACGAAATAAATGAAAAATAATGCTGCCTTGAATTCAGGAGTCTCTTTCCACCGATCAATGATAAAGAAATTACAATGGAAAAGACCCCGGACTACTTCGATAGCCCACCGTATGACGTTCCAAATCGAATCGCGTCCACGCTCCCCGGGGTCAAGCTACTCCTCATCATCTGCGACCCAACCAAGCGTGCGTTTTCCGATTATATCCATGAGGTCAGTATTAAGAGCGATTTAAAAAACGCGAATATAAAGTATTCTCTGATCCGATGATTGTTGGGGGTCATTGGCTTCGCACTCGTTACCAGTGACGTGCCGAGAGTTTAACGCGCATTCATGACACCGAAACGGGGAGATCATAATTTTGTTGAATCGGTGTTAGTTACAAAGTGAGTCAAGTCATTGCTCACCACTCCGATGCACTTGCGTCAGCTAAGTTGAACTTTTATTGCAGCGAGCCCGCTACCAACTTTTTAACGAGAAGCCTATCGCTGATTATTCGACGTTTGATGATTACCTCGCTGCGTATCTACCAAAGTTAAATGACAACTTGAAGCGATTCCGGCAGAATCATATCCGGGACGATGCCGTTCAGCGGTTTCTGACCGACTTCTTCCGGCGTGACTACGCGGCCACACTCCTCAGCACAGGTCTCTATTACTTCCACATTCAGCGTTGGTTTCGATCCTTCAATCGATCGGATTTGATGATCATCGATGGCGACGATTTTATCAAGAACCCGGGGGAAATCATTGAGCAGGTCGAGGATTTTATTCGGATTCCCAAGTTGATTTGGAAAGAAGATTTTGTGAAGAATCCTAAAACAGGATTTTTCTGCTACAGGAGATTCACAGAAACATACATGAACAAGAGCCTGGTGATGAGCGAGGACGAAATGGTGGCGACATTGAGCTGCTTGCATGGCAATAGCAAGGGCCGCACGAGAATGGGGCGCCATAAGCCCAACAACAACACCATGTATCAACTACGGGAGTTTTATAGGCCTTACAATAAAGCATTTTTTAATCTCGTCGGTAAAAATTACAGCTGGGGTTGATTTATTCATAAGCGCACTCTGCTACAAATGAGTAACACATCAGAGGTATTGAGATAGAAATTTATCCTTGGCTCGAGTCATGTCACTGCTGTCACCAAAGATGGGATATCGACAGGAATGATGTTATTTTGCAAAAGGTGAAGTGCATGACGGTCCAGTAGGGTGCGGTATTTTCTTATCTCATAAATGTTGAAACGTACCTCATGATATTTTCGCTGACCTCCAATAAATATCGTCTTCAATAAATGATGGGAGCTTATTCATTGCTCTGGTTTTGGATCCATCTTCTGTTGATCATTGTTCAATTATCTCCTGCACCATATTAATTCAAAACTTCTCTATAATCGGCCCAATCAACTATTTTTCATCATTTTTATTCTTAGTTTTAGCTTTTTTATATTATTCCTATCTCTTTCATTGCGAATTCGAAATGTTGGTGATGATTACCAAAATATCAAAACAACAAAAAAGTATTTATCAATCTTGAAAGATGGTAAGTGCGTAGAACGATTCTTTCGTAGAACGATTTCTTTGTAGAACGATTCCTTCAATTTCAGGCTTTACGACTACAAATCACAAATCTCCAAAATAGTCGCTGAACAATTTTGGGATACAGGTAGATAAAATTGGGGCATGAAAAATTGCTCTCTAGAGTAAATTAAATTACTGATCTCAAAACTAATGGAATTATAAAAATGAGGATCTGAAAAATTTATAGTTTTGCCCGCCGGAAATTTGTTTCTGAGATTTGTTGCTGCAAGGGCTCTTTGCATTTTGCTTTTGATCATAAGCAGAGGCAATTCGCTTTGAGGCGAGCAACGCGATATAGCGGCATCGACTCGTTTTTCATGCTGAAATATAGAAGGTGCAAGCATTTTTTTTACTTTAAGTTATAATCAAAATTTGATAATCAATTCAATATAAGAAATCTAATATATAAAGCTCAATTTTGTCTGTCTGCGTGTCTGTCTGTGTTAACTCCTCTATAACTGCAACAAGTACAAGCATCAAACTTGGCACGATTGATCACCACCTCGTGGTGTGTGTCATAACGGTTTTTGTGACGCCACGATGACGTCATAATTAAAAATAATTTATTTGGAAATTGCATTATTTAACAGAGGACAACCAATTTTTGCTCAAACAAAAACCAGCTTCCGATTAATCACATTTCAAAAACTTTTATTTGTTTGAGGTCTAAAATGACGTCACAATCAACGTTTCATTGAACAATCTGTTTTTTGTTTTTTCTCAAAAAGTGCTCATCGAAGAAACGCAAGTAAACGTTCTTTAAGGAAATATCAATAAGCTGCTTTTGATAAAAACAACTTTACAACAATTGATATTTATTTGATTATGCTATTGTTTAAGCACTTCAAGACATCTAAGCATTTTTTCTTCACTATTTTGCTTGCACGCTAAAACTTGGCTCTATGACGTCATAATATCTCTCGTACGATTAACACAAATGTTCGCTACCGCAGATCATAATATCAGGATGTTCTCAAAAATTGCACCTTTTTTGCAAAATTAGTTCATTTAAAAACTAATTTGTGACCTCATTTCTCAACTGATTTTCAAACTTTTTCCAACAAATTAAAGATTATTTCAATGCGAGTCCGATAGTGTATAATATGTACAATTAATATTAGTTTTTATACTGAAAAATCTGTACTTTAAGATATGTGGTGAAACTTTTTAACTCTATCAAAATTGGTGAGCTCAGTAAAAAACAGGTGACTTTAATGCAATAATGTTATAATAAAGTACTAACAGAAAAATTTGTTCAAAAATGATCACTAGCATCATACGGTACCATACAGCAATCTATTGCATCATGCCATTAACCCGCGACCGGTTTCGACCTTATTGGGTCTCATCAGGCGGGTGTAAAAGATGCTCAATAATAAAGATGTTGAAAAAACAAATTTGCCATTTGGTGCAAAAAATTGCAATGCAAAACAATATGATACAGCAATACCTATATCATAGGGGGTCACATTCAAGGACACACATACACACATGACATGGACAACAAGTCACATGACTAAGCCCTAATAGGGCTGCAGGATCATTGTCAAGACTTATCATTAATACATGAGTTGCTAGTTGCTAGTTAGCAGTTTTCAAGGCAATCTCCTATTAAGAGGGAGATTGTTTTTTCAGCATGTTTATTATTGAGTGTTTTTTTACACCCGCCTGATGAGACCCAATAAGGTCGAAACCGGTCGCGGGTTATTGACATGATGGAATAGATTGCTGCATGGTACCGTATGATGCTGGTGATCATTTTTGAGCAAGTTTTTCTATTGTACTTTGATGCTGCAAGCAGATCCCTTTTAAAAAGAGATTGCCTTGAAAATTGCTAACTAGCAACTCATGTAATAAAGTACTAACAATTACTATCCTTGGAAAGCTTAGGCAATTTCCTTTCCAGCAATATGTGACTCCAATTACTTAAAGCTAAGGATTCGTTTATAATGGCTGATCAAAAATTGGTTGCCATACATCATGTTTCAATATTAGTTGCACAATTGTCCTACTAGAGCTAACAAACTTGCAATTGTTAGACAAAGTTAGTTGTTTGGTACATTTTGACTGCGTTTCCTCACAAGGGTGGTTCTTTTGCATTGTCTGTCGACGTTTTCAAATAGATCAATCAAAAACTGAAGTCTCCAAATGTTTATGAAATGTAGTCTACCGGTTAAAAACACATAAAATTGTAGTGCCTGGATTTCACAAAACTGCAATTTCTAGAAAAATCAAGTCCTTTGGTACATTTTGGCTGTTCTCTCTCGATAGCATGGATCTTTGGCATTATCTATCAAAATATCCAAAAAGATTCATCGAAAAATGAAGTCTACAAATTTTAATATGTAGCCAACTCCAAATAAAACACTTGGTGATCACCCAAGAAAAAACACGATAGGGTAAAGGTGGTCGTTTCTTATCGTTTGCAACATAAAATCTAAGTGTCGAGCTACATATGATCTAAATGTTGAAGCAATTTCCTTTGCAATTGGGCAAGGCTGTCGCAGCAGCCAGCTGACTTGATATACTTTTAACCTCGACATTATTGATGGTGGCTCTCGCTACAGCTATAACTGAATTGTGGGTGCTTCATTTGGGGTCATTTTGCTCTTTGCATGGCGGCGCTTATGCCAGGGCCAAGGAACATGCGCGCAGCCAGAGACGTTAGTTCATAGTAATTCTCGCCTACAGTGACGAAGAATTGGTAAGTACCAATCCTAATAATTATGGCTTGAAACGCATTGTGAGGTCATCATGGTAAATGACATCGCAATTCTTGATACTATTTAGTAAACATAGTAGCAGGCAGCAAAATTATTCATATCATTTTAATAGCAAACATAAATGGTAAAGCCCATTACTGATATTTGTAATTGCAAGGATATCGGTACAAACACTAATCTTCAATTAACAGTAAGGAGGTCTGGATTAGGGGCAAAATTAGATGTAATAAAATCCCAAATTTAAGAAAAGTTCAAAATTAAACAATCATAGCATCAATCTGTAACACTGAATTAAGAGGGAATGTTTTTCTTTGAAAAGAGCTTAATAGGCGCCAATTGCAATTGATTATATGACATAAAGGAAAGGCAGAACTCCTTTTCATGCTAAGGCCGAAAGTCGCAAACATCTTTTGTGCAGGGATTGTACAAAAAGTCGTGAACGTCTTATGTGCAGAAAACACAAAAACGTTTGGTAACTCTTCATAAAAGAACCTGATCGGTAAACCGGCTTGGCCGGATGAACCGACACTCTCAATCCAGACGTTACTGACAGGGTCTCTGCGAGTGACGCCGTCATATACAGTACCGGTAAACTATATAAAGCAAGAATTTTTTCTTATGCTGATATGCTGCCTGTAATGGCATTTATGTCATTTGTGTCTATACTCTACAGCACTGTAATAAAATCCCAAGTTTAAGAAAAAATCAACACAAAAAGTTAACCACAACAATTCATAAAACTAAATACAGAGAGAACAATAGCCGCTTTTGTCGTTATGCCGGAAACAAGACCAATAGTGCAGCCAAATTAGGAACTTAATGCCACAAATATAAATAGGAAAGGGCAACACTACATCGCAAAATAGGCTTACCATTAAATAGATTTTTTCTACAACTGTGAAAGCAACCATCATTTCGCCGCTACAATCAGTTTTGATTATGTACAATCCCTGCTCCCTCACAAGTATCAGCAATAATTTGTGGCAAGATTCTTTGTGAGCATTGCCAGTCATGATTAAGAAAATATGATGATCACAATTTCATGTACAAGAATTGTGAAAGTGCATAAAATTCATTAACTTTTCGCTACTGCTCACACAAGAACCGGATGGGTGAAGCCGGCGCAGCCGGTTGAATCGAAATACTAAACCCCGACATTACTAATGGAGGGCCTCTGCCGGGCGACACCGGCAAAGCCGGCTAGTATATAATAACATTAAAAGCTATTGATTCAATCTTAACGAAATAAATAACTAATTACGCAAAAATTCTGCATCTGTTCATCTGTTTAAAGAAAAATGAAAGTTCTAGGGCGAGCGGTCACGAAGCTACCAAAGTGCTGGAATCGATTCCGCTTCTCTCTGGCTTTGAAATTCTCAAAAAGGCAGGTTCAAATAGCGGAAAGTTTTACTGAAAGTAGGGCAATGCAAAATGCAAGCTTGTCTCAGAAGTTCATTTTGCACCCAGGGCTAAATTACTTTTCCTTTGTTGCTTTTGTTTATGAGCTCTAGGACCACCCACGAAAGGTGAAAATCCACAAAATAGCGACAAAATATTTATTTTGTGATTCAAGTATAATTTAAACGTTTGTGAACCTACCCATACTGATATTAAAAACCAGCCTACATACAATTGAGCTTTTATCAAAGCATTCGAATTTTCTTCTCCCTCTTGGGCTCATTAGAGGAATCTTTCGCACGGGCACGACGCTTAGGCGGCATTGTAAGGGCTTAACGAAAAGTTAATTGCAAGCACAACACTAAGTGTTGCTGCTGGCTGGTTTGTTAATTCGCACTCGTGAAGTGTAGTGGTTTTCTATTAATGAAACGTAAAATTAAGTTAATGCGATATAAACAATAAGCAAATAAGGTTGGTAATCCTGTACTTTAGCGCGGTAAATTATTTAAGCTGAAAAACGATGGAAAAAAAGAATATCTATTGAAAGGCAGTGTACACCGAAGGGGCAGGCCTGGAATGTAAATGTATGGGGCAGTGTACACTGGAAGGGAGTGTACAGGGTCGGGGATGGAGACCTGGGGGTGCAAAATTTTTTTAATTGGTTTTTAAAATTGACCAATCAGAAACGACCAATCTCTATCTCCCACCCTATACACTCCCTTCCAGTGTACACTGCCCCATACATTTACATACCAGGCCTGCCCCTTTGGTGTACACTGCCTTTCAATAAACATAGATATTCTTTTTTTTCCATCGTTTTTCAGCTTAAATAATTTATCGCGGATTACCATAAGGTTAAAGTAAAATTAAGTAAATAAAGCAATAGTAACAAGCGGTGGTCACAGACGCAAATTCCTGTGGCACTGCCCAAATTAACATTAAATTTAATTACAATAAATCAGGAAAAAATGTAAATTGAAATTAAACATCTTATCACTTACCAACTGTTGCGGAAAACGCAGCCAACAACAGTCTCCATATATCCAACAGTGTTCTATCATACATACAACCAATACGCTTAACAAATAATTTCAATTAGTTCTTAAATCATTTACTGCTTCAAATAATCACATATTCTTCAGTTAAAAAATTACTGGTTTTCAAAACCCAGTGCTCTGCAGCAATCGTCAAACTTAACACAATAATCTCGTTCACATGCAAATAAGTACTTGCATTCTAAGCCCGAATGCAAGCGCGCAATCAATAAAAGGCGTCTTTCAAACCAAAAGTTGCCTGCGTCTATAAACCAAATAAATACAAAGTTTGTGTTAAAAGCTGCAGTAACACTAAGATACGCGAGACACAGTCAACAGCGTGAACGAGAACGCCGTGTTGATGCGCAGTCAATCAGCGATGTGGCGCTAGTTTTGAATCTTTATTTTTTGATAAATATTTTTGAAAAATGCGCGATGCACTGAAGCCGCGAAACTTGAACAGCGAAGAGGCGAGAGAACACTGTATAGTTCACTTGCTTTGGACATGTATGTGTCTTTCGTTCATTGCATCACCAGAACGCGCGAAATCGACGCTGGGTTTGAAATGTAGCAGCCTCAAATAAAAAAATGGTGGCTTTAAAAAACTAATCACCGTATTTTTTCGAAAATAATCCGCACTCTGTTTTTCAGACATGAAATTATGGTAAAAACCTTTACCTTAACCCCATCTTGCTGTACCAGCGGATAAACCGCACCAGGAATTTAGAACTTATATCTGAGTGATAAAAATGCGGATATCTCTGGAAAAATTCGATAAGTATTTACCAATATAACCGTACAGCCTTTTTGCCGAGACGAGCGACTTCAGCGTTTCTGAGACATGCTGCCCTTACTGACGTTATTTATTTTGCTGCTGTGATTAGCGGGCGCTGCGTTGAACAAAGCATTTTGCTTGTAGACTGGCAGCAGTTTTGTTGATCGCTTGCGACACCTTGCGAGCACCAAGAAACGAAGCTAAAGTGCTTCCAGAAAAAGTTTTAAACTTGATTTTGAAGTTGGCTCTTAAATTAATTGATAGTTCCAGTCATGTACTTTTCTTTTCTTTAAGGATAACGACAAAACTCGAAACGTTTTCCAGATTTACACATCAAACCTAATTGAGATCAAGTTATCAAGAAGCGCAATTCAATTCATTTCAAACCAGTCGTGTGCACAAGCTGCAAAGTGGTGTCTCCACCACCAACGACAAGAACTAAGAGTGGCGGGCGGTCAATAGTTGCTTCTAGTGTTAGACCGGGTGGCCAAAAAAAAAGACTTTTCATGATGCGTTTAAGAAAAAAATGAAAATAGCGTGCTTAATTGCTTGTTGCATCGTCCTCGAAGCTGAAATCGTAGTAGAAATTTTTTTGATGGTGACACCTTGTTAATATTCCCCCAAAAAGTTTTCGACTATGGAGAAAATGAAGAAAACAAATTCTGCATTTAATCGCTGATTATGGCGTCATCATAACTTCAAGGAATGATCTTTTAAAATTTGATTAGTTGGGTGCTGGTTTTCATTTGAACTAAAAACTTCCTCCTTCGATCAAGAAATGCCAATTTGAAGAGTTGATTGGTGGTACAAAACTTGAATATTGCGGAAAGTAATACATTCATTTTCTCGAAGCTTTTCGTCTGACTCGTCTTCAGGAGAAATACGTCAGAATGAAAAAGATAGAAGTGTTGCTCGCTTATATAGAGGAATACTCGATAGTGATTGGTCGATGGGTCGACCAATGAAAAGAGAGGAAACTAATGTGAAATTTTTAAGCTGTATACGAATTCTTTTTGCTTACACAAATTTGGTTTAGATGTTTTGATATAAGTAGCTTCAAGAGTTAAAAGATGGAAAGCTGTTCGGCCATGTGCAAGTATGGAGAATTGATCATCTGAATAGTTTTGTGCGCATAATTGGTTATGTAGGAGATGTTGTCCAATCGCTGATGAAGAAATTTCGGTGTTGAGGGATTTGATTGGTTTACAGGAACGGGCCAATGAGGTTCGATCTTGAAAAGTGTGCACACCTCGAACAGATTTCGGCACATGCTGCGTGATTCTCTGCTGCAATCTTTGGGAAGTACGGCCCACGTACCGACTATCGCAGTGGCACAGGTATTGGTAAACAATATTGCTTTTGTGAGAAGCAGGCAGTACATCTTTCGTGGTTGCAGGGAGAAGCTGTCTGGTGGTAAAGACAATTCGCGGTTCGACAGCAAAGTAACAACGTTTAACGGCTGTTTTGATTTGTGTTTCGAACGTCGTCGAAACGTTTCCAAGCCAAGGTAAGTGTAAATAGACTGGGCATTTCTTTGGACCTGACGGAATAGGTTTGAAGAACTGAATGATTTTTCTTTTTGTTACTGCGTCAATAATATTTTCAGGGTAGCCATTGTTTATCAAAATGGAACGGATTTTTGATAGTTCTGCTGAAAGAGTAGATTTTGAACAGATTGCCAAAGCTCTGTGTACAAGCGTAGATATTAAATTTATTTTCCGTTTCTTAGGGCTGAAAGAATTCCAGCGGACATATTGGCCAGTGAAAATCGGTTTTCTGTATATTGAAGTAATAATATGGCAATCATTTTTCTCTACTAGCACGTCCAGGAAAGGCAAAGTTCCACCACACTCTTTTTCAAAAGTGAAGTGAAGCGAAGGATGAAGAGAGTTAAGGTGGGAGAAAAAAGCATTGCAATTCTCTTCATTGTTGAATGCAGCAAAAGTGTCGTCGACATATCGATAATAAACCATAGGTTTGTTCACTTTTTTAAACAACTCGGCTTCATAATAGCCTACAAAGATATTGGCAAGGGCTGGGCCTAGAGGTGAACCCATAGCTACACCATCAATCTGCCGGTGCATGGTATCATTGAAGCTGAATTCAACAGAAGAAGTAGCAGTTTGCATCAGCTCCACGAAGATTTCGCGGGGAAAAGGAGGTGTTTTGAGGTCGCCACTGTAGAGGGCATCAGCACAAAAGAAGGTACAGCAACCAGCAAATTAACATCTTGAACAAGCTGGTTAAAACTCGTGGAAAGATCAGAAGTGCTATTTCACAAACAGCCTTTCTTAAGGCTTGCATCGCTCAACGAACACTTCCAAAGTGCGTCAAGTTCAGAATCGAAAAATCGTCAGCGCGCCATACTGCAAATATTGAACGTGCATTTATGCAAGATGAAACGGAAAAGAGTGAATCACTGTCTACATTCTTGAAAACCAAGTTGCGCGCATTATGGCAAGAAGTAAGACAATTTTTGTCTTACTTCGATTTTGTTCGATTCTGCAGGTATATTGCTAACATCGATGAACGAAAAGAGAAGGAACTCTCCGTCAAAAACGAGCGAAATTTGAAACTTTTGTTTCAACAACGTTTTGGAAATATGGCAAAACCCGACAAGGACACGATTATTAACCTTTCCAGTTACACCCTTTCGTCCAATGAAGAATTCGTCCTCTCGCATGGCTTAAATTTCTGTTTACCTCCAAACAATATCCAACGTGAAAAGATTTTTGCGGAGTTTGAAGTACTGATCGGCCAATTGCTCCACCACGTCCCACACTCCTCTGAACAATTTTCCGCTTTGAAAGCCAGATTGAGCGATCTTGCCCATGCCTTTTGTGGTACCCTCGTCGATATTGGCGACTTTCTTATTTTGAAAGAATGCATCCATGCCATTAAGTCCTTACGTAGTAATGAAAGTATTCTCATCACCAAACCTGATAAAGGATCTGGAGTAGTTATTTTAGACAAAAGTGACTACGTTTCAAAAATGAACTGCATTTTACAGGATAAGTCGAAGTTTGAAAATCTTGGTCCTGCTAATGAATTTGACAATACAGCAAAAACTGAAGGTAAAATACAAAAACGTTTACTTCAACTGAAAAAAGATGATCTTCTTCCCGCCAAAATTTACAACTCCATTCGACCTACTGGTTCTCAACGACCTCGCATGTATGGATTACCGAAAATCCACAAGAAAGATGTGCCACTACGCCCTATCTTGTCAATGACTGGCTTATCCCAACACCAATTGGCTCAATGGCTTACGTCAGTCATTGACCCAGTACCTTCCCTTTATTCTACTTTCTGCATCTCAGACTCTTTTTCCTTCGCTAATGAAGTTAAAACCTTCAAATTTCCGTCATCTGTTTTCCTCTGTTCCTTTGACGTCAGCAGCCTCTTTACTAATGTTCCCTTATCAGAAACCATCAAAATTTGTGCTGATGCCCTCTACAATGGCGACCTCAAAACACCTCCTTTTCCCCGCGAAATCTTCGTGGAGCTGATGCAAACTGCTACTTCTTCTGTTGAATTCAGCTTCAATGATACCATGCACCGGCAGATTGATGGTGTAGCTATGGGTTCACCTCTAGGCCCAGCCCTTGCCAATATCTTTGTAGGCTATTATGAAGCCGAGTTGTTTAAAAAAGTGAACAAACCTATGGTTTATTATCGATATGTCGACGACACTTTTGCTGCATTCAACAATGAAGAGAATTGCAATGCTTTTTTCTCCCACCTTAACTCTCTTCATCCTTCGCTTCACTTCACTTTTGAAAAAGAGTGTGGTGGAACTTTGCCTTTCCTGGACGTGCTAGTAGAGAAAAATGATTGCCATATTATTACTTCAATATACAGAAAACCGACTTTCACTGGCCAATATGTCCGCTGGAATTCTTTCAGCCCTAAGAAACGGAAAATAAATTTAATATCTACGCTTGTACACAGAGCTTTGGCAATCTGTTCAAAATCTACTCTTTCAGCAGAACTATCAAAAATCCGTTCCATTTTGATAAACAATGGCTACCCTGAAAATATTATTGACGCAGTAACAAAAAGAAAAATCATTCAGTTCTTCAAACCTATTCCGTCAGGTCCAAAGAAATGCCCAGTCTATTTACACTTACCTTGGCTTGGAAACGTTTCGACGACGTTCGAAACACAAATCAAAACAGCCGTTAAACGTTGTTACTTTGCTGTCGAACCGCGAATTGTCTTTACCACCAGACAGCTTCTCCCTGCAACCACGAAAGATGTACTGCCTGCTTCTCACAAAAGCAATATTGTTTACCAATACCTGTGCCACTGCGATAGTCGGTACGTGGGCCGTACTTCCCAAAGATTGCAGCAGAGAATCATGCAGCATGTGCCGAAATCTGTTCGAGGTGTGCACACTTTTCAAGATCGAACCTCATTGGCCCGTTCCTGTAAACCAATCAAATCCCTCAACACCGAAATTTCTTCATCAGCGATTGGACAACATCTCCTACATAACCAATTATGCGCACAAAACTATTCAGATGATCAATTCTCCATACTTGCACATGGCCGAACAGCTTTCCATCTTTTAACTCTTGAAGCTACTTATATCAAAACATCTAAACCAAATTTGTGTAAGCAAAAAGAATTCGTATACAGCTTAAAAATTTCACATTAGTTTCCTCTCTTTTCATTGGTCGACCCATCGACTAATCACTATCGAGTATTCCTCTATATAAGCGAGCAACACTTCTATCTTTTTCATTCTGACGTATTTCTCCTGAAGACGAGTCAGACGAAAAGCTTCGAGAAAATGAATGTATTACTTTCCGCAAATGCCAATTTATAAAAAATTAATTTTCAATTGTGACATCAACTTTAAAGCACCAACGGCTTGTCACACTCACCCTGCAATGATATACAATCGCATCAATTTTCATGCTTGTACGTTCAGTAGTGTCAGAGGAGTTGAAACACAGAGAAACACGCACAAAATCACAAAGAGCATCCCAACACATAGAGACAGAATTGCGCTTTGTAGTATAGATTTCGCAGTTGGTACAGTTTCTCCCCATTAACTTTTTTCTCGGAAGCGCCAAACAATAATGTGGTGAACATAACAAGAACATAAGCGCCAAACAAGAAGCGGAGATTCGAACCACTGCATCAGAGACAACTTGCGACACGCGAAGCAAAAATCGAGCAACCCAAGAAACAAAATGGGATTTGGTCCCCGTGAAACGAAATGGGATTTGGTCCCCGTGAAACCAAATGGGATTTGATCCCCATGGAACAAAATGGGATTTTGTCGCCGTGAAACAAAATGATATTTGTTCCACGTGGAACGAAATAGGATTGGACCCCGAGAAACGAAATGGGATTGTACACTGGTGGAACAAAATGAGATTTGGTCCCCATGAAACGAAATGGGATTGGGCCCCGTGAAACGAAATAGGATTGGGTCCCGTGGAACAAAATGGGATTGGGCCCGCGCTGCAGTTTGATCTTACAAAAATGATCTTGAGTGTGAAAATTCCGCCATTTGCGGCTGATCTTCGGCTAAAAATAAATAATCTTCATTCCCGAAAGTCTGCGCGCCGCCCATTCTTGCCCGCGTTTCCATTCGGTTGAGTGAAATCGAGTGAATTTGGCCCGCCTGCCCATAAAGGTGGCGCGTTGCACCACCACGCCGTCGCAGTTGATTGGCTACGGGAAGAGCGCGTTTCAACCAGAAACTACGAAAACCGCTGTTTTCTGTTGCTCTACCAAAATATCTGCGACGCTGCGAGGGGATTAATTTGAAGGGGATAAATCGAATCGAGAGCTCAAGTTTGAAGAGACAGCCGCGGCCTTGAGCAGAAAATCACCCCAACATTACAAAAGAATTTGCCTACCCTCAGGGGCGTAGCAGAAATTTCTTGTGGGGAGGTCGCGAGACATTTGTATTAGGAGATCAACGAACAATGAGCATAGTGCTCAAAATTGTGCAGAAACAGCCAGTGTTGACCTTTTTTTGGAGATCGAGCGTTTACAGCACTAAATTTCAACAAATGCTGCAGTTACAATCATGGCAGCCGATAATCACGTTTCACAATTTCCTGAAGAGGGGGTCGCGAGGGCAATATTTGGCAAAAAATTCCTGAAATAGGCATTTTACTGTTTCTGAGGGGGGTACACGCATAGGAGCTCCCTCCTGCGTACACCGCTGCCAACACTTGGTTTCGATTCGCAGCTTCGGCTCGTTTACCGGTTGCTTGGTTTTCAACTGTACGCATTGTTTGTCGTTCCATTCTCTAGTCACAGAACATCGCGCCGCAGTAGCGTTTCGAACTCATGTCGGCGCAGCTTTTCCATCACAATTCCACAAACACTCTGAGTGGAGAAAAACGCAAAGAATAACATTGCGGGGTACCTCACGCCAACACTCGCAAAGAAGTGTTAAAATGTGATGTTGTGTGATCCGGTGTCTATTGTGAACAAATAAACAATTAAGGAGTGTAACACGCTGATAAATGATCACTGTAATAAATTATAACTTACCAACTAAGTATGGCAGGGATCTAATTGAATTTCTTTACCATTTTTGATTGATTAACAAATACAAAGTTGATGAATGATAAAAAAAAAAAGCAATTACGTGCTATGAACACCTAGAACAAACAAACGTAATATTACTAGCAAACAATCACAGTAATTCAATAAACTTTATAACTCATTTTAAGCAACAAATTAAACTGGTTTCGGATACTTTACTTTATACCATTACTAGCCGGCTTTGCCGGCATCGCCCGGCAGAGGCCCTCCATTGGTAATGTCCGGGTTTAGTATTTCAGTTCAACCGGCTGCGCCAGCTTCACCCATCCGGCTCTTGTGTGAGCAGTAGCGAAAAGTTAATGAATTTTATGCACTTTCACAATTCTTGTACATGAAATCGTGATTATCATATTTTCTTAATCAAGATTGGCAATACTCACAAAAAATCTTGTCACAAGTTATTGTTAATAATTGTGAGGGAGCAGAGATTGAAATATAATCAAAACTGATTGTAGCGGCAAAATGGTGTTTGCTTTCATAATTGTAGAAACAAACTATTTATTGGTAAGCCTATTTTGCGATGTGATGTTGCCCTTTCCTATTTATGTTAGTGGCATCAAGTTCCTAATTTGGCTGCACTATTGGTCTTGTTTCCGGCATAACGACAAAAGCGGCTATTGTTCTCTCTATATACAATTTTAAAGATTGTTGTGGTTATGGCTTTATGTTGATTTTTTCTTAAACTTGGGATTTTATTACAATGCTGTAGAGTATAAACATAAATACCTTAGCCAGCATATCAACATAAGAAAAAAATCTTTGCTTTATAGTATGCATGTATATGAATACACGAAATACGACGGCGTCACCCGAAGAGCCACCGTCAGTAACGTCTGGATTGAGAGTGTCGGTTTAGCCGGCCAAGCTGGCTTCACTTATCAGGCACTTGTGTGAAGAGTTACCAAAAGTTTATGTGTTTTCTGCATATAAGATTTTCACGACTTTTCGTGCTCTTCTTCCTAATAGAATATCTCATTTCAAGATCCCGGCTATGCCTTAGGTCTATGTGCTCTGTTCATTACTGACACGAACCCAAGGGAGCCTTGCGTTTCCCGTAGTTTGGAAGTAGGGAACAACTTCTCATATTAAGCTGTTCTAAAGCAAAATAGCAAAAGTGTCTTTCGTGTGGTGTGATTTGACACAGTGATGCTGTTTTCTTTTGATTTCCTCTTAAACTTTCTCAAGTCCTCGCTGGCTTCGCATTATATAGTATGTTCTTTTCTCCTTGCTTGACGTGCCCTGGGGAGTTAAAAGAGTCCTTGGTTTTTCCCAAATGTTTGGTTTGATCCCGGTAGCTCTATAAAGCTCTGATAAAGCAAAAAACCAATAATATCTTCTTCTTCGTTCTATGAGCTATTTGTTGTGAGCTTTATGCAGGAAGATATATACATACAGTAGGTTACTCTGCGTTAGCGCCCACGCTCGGGTTGCAAGTATTCAGTGAGACTGGGGCCACCACGACGGGTAGACTGCTTGGCCCCACCATCTGTCTGCCACATAAAGATAGAGGCATCCCGTTAAGTGTCTTGCCCAAGGACACAACAAGCTAGCTTGCCGGCTTGTTTTCCACACTATCCCTTTTTTCTGAGCGCTAAGCAGGGAAATTGTGAATACCAGTTTTTTAAATCTTTGGTGTGACTCGACTTGGGAAATGAACCCCAGGTCTACCGACTGCGAAGCGAACGTCCTAACCACTACGCCATCGCGCTGGTAATACCTTCCATGTGGTGCGATTTGACACAGTGACGTTATTAATTTAAATTTCCTCTCAAACTTTTTCAAGTCCTTGCTGGTTACGTATTATGATTCATATTTGTTTTTCCTTGCTCAGGTATGCTTATAGAAGTTAATCACTTCCTTACGGAAAGCCGCTATAGCCACACAGCGTTTCTGTGACATAACGATGGAGAGCGGTAATTTTTCTTGACTTGATGTCGGAAAGCGTTCATGCCCGCATATAACACGTGTTGATGCGGTGAATCACTTAAAGCAGTGGTTCCCAAAGTATGGGTCGCGACCCAAACATGGGTCTCAAAAGGTCAAAAAATGGGTCGTTTCGAAGCAATATTGTAAGGAAGTGATTAAATGAGTCCTTGCTTTTCCCAAATGGTCGAGTTTGAACCCGGTAGGTCTATAAAGCTATTACCAAGCAAAATAGAAAACATCCAAGCATTTCACCCAAGCATGGTGCGATTTTACCCCGGCAGGCCATACTATCACCTGTGCCGATTTAAAACGTATCAATTAATGCTGCTGCGCCAGCTTCACAGTACAAACATTTATGAGAGCAACAACGAAATGTTTTACTAAATATAAGCTATAGTTCCTTTACATGTAATGGTGATTATGGTGGTTCATTGATCAAGACTGGAAGTATTCAAAAAGAAAGAATGATGATACAAACTACCATTCGTAATTCGTGAAAGAGTAAATGGGTGGGGACATGAAACATAGTCAAAATTGATGGCGTCGCCCAAATGGTGGTCGTTTTGACCCATAAAGAAACAAGCTGTTTGGTGGTAGGCATGTTAGACGATTTGGTGGGCTCGCTTTTGTACTAATACTTGTGACATTAAGATCTTTGTTTGCGCTGTTTGCTTTAATTCGGCCATAGCATGAAAAGGAGTCCTGCCTTTCCTTTAAGTCATATAACCTATTGCAATAGGCGCCTATTAAGCTCTTTTCGAACAAAAACATTCTCTCTTAATCCAGTGTTACAGATTGATGCTATTATTGTTTAATTTTGATCTTTTCTTAAACTTGGGACTTTATTACATTTAACTTTGCCCCTAATCCAGACCTCCCTACTGCTAAATGATGATTAGTGTTTTGTACCGATATCCTTGCAATTACAAATATCAGTAATGGGCTTTACCATTTATGTTTGCGATCAAAATGATAGTGGATAATTTTGCTACCTACTGCTGTTTTTCACTAAATAGTATCAAGAATTGCGATGTCATTTACCATGATGACCTCACAATGCGTTTCAAGCCATTATTATTAGGATTGGTACTTACCAATTCTTCGTCACTGTAGGCGAGAATTAATATGAACTAACGTCTCTGACTGCGTGCATGTTCCTTGACCCTGGCATAAGCGCCGCCATGCAAAGAGCAAAATAACCCCAAATGAAGCACTCACAGTTCAGTTATAGCAGTAGCGGGAGCCCCCATTAATAATGTCGAGGTTAAAAGTACATCAAATCAGCTGGCTGCTGCGACAGCCTTGCCCAATTGCAAAGGAAATTGCTTCAACATTTAGATCATATGTAGCTCGACACTTAGGTTTTATGTTGCAAACGATAAGAAACGACCATCTTTACCCTATCGTCTTTTTCTTGGGTCATCACCAAGTGTTTTGCTTGGAGTCGGCTACATATTAAAATTTGTAGACTTCATTTTTCGATAAATCTTTTTGAATAATTTGATGGATAATGTCAAAAATCCATGCTATCGAGAGAGAACAGCCAAAATGTACCAAAGGACTTGATTTTTCTAGAAATTGCAGTTTTGTGAAATCCAGGCACTACAATTTTGTGTGTTTTTAACCGGTAGACTACATTTTATAAACATTTGAAGACTTCAGTTTTTGATTGATCTATTTGAAAACATCTTCGGTAGCGAAAATATGTGTTAATCGTACAAGCCAGTTTTAACCATGCAAGGGAAAAAGAAAAGAAAAATGCTTAGAAGGCTTAAAATGCTTGAAGAAAGAATTAATCGTAGCACAGTCAAAAAGGCTTTTAATTGTTGTAAAGTTGTTTTTATCGAAAGCACCTTATTAATATCTTCTGGAAAAGCGTTTAATCGCGTTTGCCCAATTAATACTTTTTGAGAAAGAGCAAAAAACAGATTGTGCAATGAATCGTTGATTGTGACGTCTTTTTAGATCCCAAACAAATGAAAGTTTTTGTGATGTAGTAAGAGGGAAGCTGGTTTTCGTTTAAGCAATAAGCGGTTGTCCTCCGTCAAGTAATGCAAATTTTAAAAAATTTAATTTTGATTATGACGTCACCAACACCCTTATGACACTCACGTGGGGATGGTGATCAATCGTGCCAAGTTTGATGCCTGTACCTGCGGCAGTATCAGAGGAGTCAAAGCAGACACACAGACAGACAAAATTGCGCTTTATAGTATAGATTACAATTATCCATAATTTTATAGTGTCTGCAACAGCACAGATTTTTTGCTTCACAACACATTTTAACAGAAGAAATACACATTTATCGAAAATAAAATACCGAATTACAATTGGTAATAACTGCTTTTTTTATATGTATCAATTTTAGTTTTGACAAAATACAGCAATTTGCATGTGTATCACCTACATCAACATCAGCCGTCTGATATTAATGCACACAACCAATTGATAAAGATACTACTGAGAAAAGTAAAATCAAATAAACAAATCCCACATTTTTTTGATTTTTCATATTTATCCTCCATGCATGAGAAAGCGAATTGTATCGCTACATTTGGGACGGTATGTCCGCTCTCGCGTGGGAGTTACTATTTCCGAGGTGTCTGGGCCACCTGTCTTCCACATAAAGGTGGGGGTCCGTTAAGCGCCTTGCCCCAGGACACTGTTACAGACAAAATCCTTTCACAAAATTTTTAATTAAAACTGTTTCTCGCCTTGGTGAAACTTCAGGGCCTCTTTCTATATCAACCACTTATAGGTGCTCGATACCTACATTTATAATTCGTGTCTTTTGTGCTGTAAGCAATCCCCAAAAAAAAAATATCTAGGACACATTTCTATGAAGTTTTCATTGTCTGTTTCCACGTGCTCGCGTAAGAATTTCGTAAATTTGCAGCACTATAAAACAACGGCACCTCAATCATTTTGGCATTTTTCTCAAAATCAAAATACGGATAAAGCGTAATCTCTGCTATAAAGTTGAATCGTTTTGGAAAGTCGCATACAGTCAGTAAGTTATATATTATGAGCTATTGTAATTTATTGTACTACAAGCTACCGAATTTATTGTTAACAACGAGTGCTTCTGGTAATTCTCTTATAATTATTAATATTTATCGTCGTACTGTTAATGCCATCGCTATTTGCTATTTGATCTCTCTATTCTTTTATGTTTTGTACCCAAATTAAGTGAGAGGTTTGGCTATTTGCTTATAATTGCTTAATTATTGTAGAAAACCTGTCGCAGTATGGACGCCATTCGTACTTGATAGATTGGATTTTTCGTCTCTGAATTACATTTGATTCCATCATCAAGAGTGCCCTTTGATACCGCGATTAAGATTAAGACCTTCCCTTAAACCGTGTGACTGGGATAGCAGCAGTCACAGACACAACAAGCAAACTTGCCGGCTTGTTTTCCACAACATCCGTTAGATGCCGAGCGGCAAGCAGGAAAACGATACCATTTTTGAAGTCTTTTGGACTTTGCTATGACTCGGCAAAGGGAATGAATCCATGGTCTACCGACTGCGAAGCGGACGTTCTTAACCACTACGCAATCGCGTTGATTTTATGTGTTGATTTCCACATTTTAAGCGTTAATTTCACTCAAATCACGCTAGAGGAAAATAAGCAAAAGTAAAATCTTTTCAAAACAATTTACAATATTATGTCAGTCGATTGAATCAATCATGTAAGATATTTTTCTGCTTCATCAGACAAGATGTGATTGTCATCTCTAGAGCCAGTTTTGTTAAAGTAATCTCAAGCTTAGTTCTGGCTACCGATACAATGGATTTAATAAAGTATAAGAAAGAAGAACTGATGTCATTTGGTGCTGAAGCAAAGATCAATTGTGTTTGGTCCAATTCTTTTTTCATGTTTATTCAATAAGCAATGACCGGTTTGTAAACGAAATAATGCTGTTGATGATGATTGATACTTACCGTAAATAGTTGGAAGAAGAGGTTTGCAAGAATACCTTTTAGTTGAATTTTGATATTCCCTTATCCCATACTTTAGTACAAAAATTCTGACTGATGATTTCCACTTTTGATATGATCATGGGCAGATTAGTATTCTTTCTTATGATGACATCTCTGGATTTGAAGAGATGAAACTTGACACCCTTTTTGCGATTCCATCTGCTGTTTGTTGCCAGTGTGTGATGGAACTTCCGAAAACATTTCTAAACTACTACAATCTAGAAAAGACAAATGCCGACAAGTCTACTTCGATCTTCAAGATCTCTTTAGGGCGACTGCATCACTAGAACAACACAGCCGAAAGCCAAATTCAAAACATTCTTCGTTTATGATGACGCAGGAAAGTAACAGAGAGAAAATGTTTTACAAATTATTATAAATTCCTGGCTGCAATCAGGGGGAGCACATGGTATTCTGCTTCAATACTTGGCTAGGGCAGGTACAAGCGACAAATATATCTTGTCTTTCCCAGCTGACTATTGGTAGAAGACAGTTTGTCTGCTTGTGCTCATAGCTGCCCCGAAACAGCTGCCACCAGAGCTGCCCAAACTTGTGCTTGGCAGACAAAGGGCTGTAAAAGAAATGACCTTAACATCAGAATTTTGTTGCTTCAACAATAACAAAAAAGTTTTTTAAGAAATCGCTTTCAATAAACCTCTACTAGATATTACTAAACTTTTTTAATACCACTCAGTTGACATCCAATGTCAAAATTGCCAATAATTTAGCAGTAAAAATACAAGAGCTGTTATTTATCTTCTAACAATGTTTTACTTTTAACCTGGAAACATAATTTGCCAAGCTAGTTTCAAGTTTAGATTTTCATCCATCTGTATATAATTGAATATAATCAAAATAACAATTACGGTAAGTAAAAGTGAGAAAAAATTCTGTTTTACAGCATCAAGTTGTTGGTGTGGTTTCATCTATGATTTTAGGCTTTTCATACAGCAAGTCTTCTTGCGTATAAGCTCTTGCTCGATTTGCAGTCCTTCGCAGACTAAGCTATTACGGCGGGTAGGCTGTTTGGCCCTGCAACAAGCTTGCTTGTTGTGTCCTTGGACAAGACACTCAATGGGATGCCTCCATCTTTATGAGGCAGCCAGGTGATGGGGTTGAGCAGTTGCTTTGACTGTGTTGTTTTTTTGTGAAAATTGTTGCGCGAGGGCGTTCAATGGTAATCAGTGTAACGACATCGCCTGAAATAATTATACATTCAACGAGTAAAATTACGCGGAAAAACGGTGACGTAGTTTAAAATCATTGTTTTGGTGTTAGTGAGCGGCGAAGCGTACCGTGGGGATTGGTTAAGACCGTGGGCGGCGAAGACATATTTTCTAGGTCGCAGCTTGTCTGTTGGTTTATGAAAGATTAGTGACGAATGACCGAAGAAAAGCAGCTCTCGGCGCCTTAAACGTTTGAACTTGAAATGTTTCTACTAAGTCTGGTTAAAACGAAAACGGATAACTGTTATGGCAATGGGACGTTGGAAGCGAATCATTAGGCTTAAGTCTACTTTTGGTTGGTTTACTCCTCTTCTTCCTTGGGATGGAGGTACAGCGCAAACGGCAATCCACGTTCACGCCGTCATCCTAATTAAATTAGGATAGGGTAAAAGTGGCAGCTCATTTCGAACCACTTATGAATGCAAATTACTGACTGGTAGCCCCATCACCAACAAGGCGGACTGTAATTGGTGGCACCCGAGAAACGCCCTTTACGACATGCTGGGTAAGCAGCTATACAGTTCTAAACCGGTGAAGTACGGGTAAACTGCAAAGTTGATCGGCAAATCCGCGAGGCAACTTCAAAGCAATAATTCGGCATCACTATCAAAGTTGTAGAATTTGATTTCAAATTTATATTCTCTACAAACGTAATGACCAAAGCGCAAAAGAAAACAGGTGTTTTTGAAAGCAGTGATTCTCAGAGAATTTTCATCTTTTCATAAGTTTGCCAAGAGCAGTAGACGATAAAGATTTTAGTGGAAAACTAAAGCACAACTGGAAAAATAGTGGAAAAAACAAAGGACACCGCTAGTCGGCGCTAATTGTTTTTACCTTGAAAAATTCTTATAAATTTGTAGAACAACAAAAAATTGACCATCAATAATGATGAATGCATGGCTTAGTTTGATGTCATTTCTTTGTTTACAAAAATATCTGTTGATGTGGCTAAAACCGTTGTATTAAAACGAATAAAAAAGGATGACACTCTTGATGACAGATCTAACTTGACCCTGACTGATATTGTGACGGCATTAAATTTGTGTCGTTATAATGCATATTTCTATTTTCATGGTAAATTTTATCGTCAAATATTTGGTGGCCCAATGGCTCACCTATTTCCGTCATAATCGCAAATTTAGTAATGGAGAATGTAGAGGAAGGAGCAATGTCTACTTTTTTAAACCCACCCAAATTTTGGAGGAGATGTGTTGATGACACGTTTGTTGTTATTAAAAAAAAAACAGAAGTTAATTAATATCATGATTATTAAAAATAAAACCATATCAATGACATTGAAGCCAGCATAAAATTTACCATCGAACATGAGACCAACAATTCTATACCTTTTTTTGGATGCCTGTGTTACCCGAAAAGCCAGTGGGGGTTAATAGCAAGAATTTATAAAAAGCTAAAGCACACCAGCAGATATCTAAATTTTTACTCAGCGCATTTCATGAGTGAGAAGCAAGGATTGGTAAAGTGTCTTTTAAAAAGAGCTCAATCACAATTAAATTCCAAGCAGGCAAATAAAACATTAGAAACTTCAAAAATTGTGGAAGCTTTGAAAGAGAAGGATTATCTCAAATGGTTTCTAAAACGCACAGTTAAAATTTGAAAAGTAAAACAAATTCATCGTTAGCCAATAACAGGAAAATGAAAGCATGTATTGTGTTGCCTTACGTTCCAAGATGCTTTGAAGCTTTGTCAAAAATTTTAGGGAACGTAGGAATTTTGATTTAGAGCAAACTGCTTTTAATTTTAAAAGACGTTTTACCAAGGCAATAGACTCGATGGAAAGGTTATCTAGACCTGGTGTAGGTTACCAGATTCCTTGTCAGATTGCACTGGTATCTACATAAAGGAAATTGGACGGGCTTACAAAACAAGATTGGCTGAGCATAAAAGGGATTTAAGGCCAGCAAGTCTGGCAAAAGTTGATGACAACAATTTTAATGAAAAACGGCGTTGGTTAAACATGTCATTGCCAAAGACCACCGAGTTGATTGGGATCATAGCAAAATTTCAACCTTTGAAATAGATTTTACCAAACGCCGATTTCTTGAATCACTTTTTATTCATAAGTGTGAAAATGCAATCAATGGTCAAGAAAATTGTTTTTATTCTAAAGTTTATAATAATTTGGCGTAGTTTACAATTAGGTATTATTCGCTTTTAAACTTTTTGTTTTGCCTTTTTCTTTCGATTGCGTAGCACACTATTTATATTGCCTCACTCGTGCTTTCGTTTATTATTGGTCCTGATAAAAACAGCTGTATAGCTGTTCGAAACGTTGACGAATATTGAAGTTTTGTGCATGCTCGGTAAGAACTTGAATTAACTTGAATAAACATTATCATTACCAGAAGAGCCAAAAAAAAAAAATTGTTGGGTGTCTCTAAAAAATTTTTTGAGGCAAAGCGTTGTTGCTAAAAAGTAGGAAGGGGGATTCAGTCTCCCTTACTGCGATTAGGTCCTTGGATATTACACTGTCAAATCTTTTTTGGGAAAACTTTTTTATTTTTTGAAATCATTTTCTTTGCTTCGGTGGCTTAGCTAATCATCTTGGTTGTTGTTTGATGGGCAACAAAGCGTAGTCGGAACGCCAGCGGAGACGTGTAAAGCATATAACGCGCGTTCAAGAGAAGCGCTCAGAAACGCCTCAAAAGTTTAAGTGTTAGCCCGCAGACATGCGATAGACGGCAGTGAGGAAAAAGAAAGAATTGGATTTAATCATGACAAGGTCTCATCTTGCAACCTGGTGGTCGAAATATTTTACTACAGTCTATCAGCTGAAAATGCTTGCTTAGTTGGGAATTGAAGTTCAGTGATTGATGGTTGACAATGGTGCTATTTTTAATAAAATTCAAGCAATAGGCTATGGATCGAAGCGCAAGCAGGGGGTGCAAAAGTGGGGAACAAAGGAAGCACTCTCTTCTGCTAGAATTCTCATGCTTTGGCGTTTTGGAAAAAAATAATTCTGAGCTTTAAGCTTTGAAAAGTGAAAAGACTTATAGCGATTAAGCATTTTCATGTAGAAATTGCCCCTGAAATTAGGAAACATTTTGTGTAATTTTTTGTGATCAACCCCGAGAAGAAATCCTGGCTGCGATCCACAATCTAAGCATGACATCATATGCGAGTCGTGCAAACTGAGAAAAGCATTTCTATCTTTGAGCCAAGCTGTTTGAAACACGAATAAGAACAAAATGCTTTTACGTCAAAATGAGGAAAGCATCACCTTATATGTGTTTTTCAAATCGCTTGGCTGGCATTTTCGTGAATTTAAGAATTTTGCTGTGAGATTTGCAAGTCGAGCTTGATTAACAGGAGCTCCCAGATTAAGATGATAGCTAGTTTGATAAAGTTTTCATCGGCCTAATGCTTATAATGTAAGTGAAAAACAATTAGACTAGATAGTCAGTCGTTCCTGTATTCCTTGCCTTTGGGAGAACAATCGCAACACCCAAAACAAGCGGTAAATAAAAAAAGGAGCGCAAAACGAATCCCTGAAGCGTTGCTACATGTCAATGAAAACCAAAGCTTAAAGTAAAGACGAAAACACAAAAATAAATGCACTACAGAAAGTAAAATTTTTTGTCCAAATCTCTTTATCGCTCTAAAATCAGTAGTTGGCACTCATGCGTTGCGTATGACGGCGCCGCGTGCCCATCCAATCTTTTTAATATTTAATTTTGCTGCTTTTGCAAGCGTACCAACGAGATTTGAAAAAAAGACATAAACTAGTAATCCAGTACAATAAAGACCTTTTGTTTTTTGTTATTTTAGTGATCACTTAGAATATTATCAAAATGCGACTTTTTTGAGGGTAAAAATGGACAAAGGTATTTCTAGGCTATTCAAAACAAATCAAGCTGTATTTTTGGCTCCTTTTTTAGAGCCAAACAGAGAGTGTCATACTATCTTACCCATTTATTAGTGGTTGTTTCATATTCCAAATGGCGACAGTTACTGTTTCAACACACAACAGCTTGACACGACATCCACCAAACAACACTGATACAATTGCTAGATCTAAAAAATTTTTTACTTGGTTTCCTTCAAAATGCTTAGTGGAACAACGCCTCTGCTTCCGATCTGGAGAAATATTGCGCTTATTCATCAACAACGGGTGTTCAGGCCTGCTTCAGTATTACGTACACTGCAGGCACAGCCACTAACACTGCCAACAAGCAGGGATGTATGTTGCAAAGTGCATTCCTAAAAGCACCAGTACGCAAAACCAAGCTGGCATTAAATTTGCGGTCTCAGTCAAGCCAGCGACGCTGAGCTACGATCTAGAGCGCTGTCATCGATCGCATGCTAGGCGGTGGTGAATCATCCTAGCAGTAACAAAGAGTCTTCTCTAAACAGGATGTATTTATAACGGAAGAACGTATACAATTGTGGATTTCGCAGAGATGTGTTTTATTGTAATGCAAGGAGTTGAAAAAATGTAACGGCATTATTGCAATCGAAATGAACGGATTCAGTCCGTCAAGCATGAAAGCGATATCAACTATAATTTGGACATTGCTGCTGCTCTCTGAAATTTATTCTGCTGTGGGCGTGCCGGCCGAAGTCCCAGGTAAGCAATCGAACTGAAATGATGTTGTAATTTATCCAGTCGCAAAAAAACATGGAGTTATACAACACTTCGTGTTCAAACCTGCTTTGAAGTTAACAGTTCTGCAAGCGCAATGCATTCTTACTGATAGCAGAGCAGTCGGAAAAATGGCAGCTGAATGCCTTTCCAAGTGCAGAATCCGTTTTGAACGCGAACGCGTTGCGATTTTTGCCAACGTAATAACTGTACGCCCGGTGATAAAACTTCCCTTAACCAGTGGTTGCTTCGGGTGCAGCGTTGATATGCACAGCAACCTCACAAAATTGAACATTTTTGTTAAGATTGTATACGTTTTTGGCTCATCGTATGATCTTCCTTAAAAAATTAAAAGTACGATGTCTTAATTTGAATCTAAAAATAAAAATAAATAACTTCTATGCTATAAAGCACAATTCTGTCTTTATGTATGTATGCATGCGTGTGTGTCTGTGGGTTTTTAACTCCTCCGAAACTGCTGGACGTACGAGCATCAAGTTGGCACGATCGATCATTACTCAGGGGTGAATGTTAAGAGGTTGGTGACGTTATGATGATGCTATCAACAAAGATAACTTTTTAAAGATAGCATTTTCTGACAAAGGAAAACGGTTTTTGGAGTTATACCAAAGCCGGTACCCAACTTACCAATTTTAACAAATTTCACTGTTTAGGATTTCAGATGCGTCATAATTAACAAATAATTGTAAAATTTAGTTTCTTTAGCAAACTGCAGGCAGTGACACTGTTTCGACCTATCAAATCTCTTAAGTGCATCACAATTAGTTTCTTTAGTTTCTCAAAACATTCTGATCGCAAAAGTGCAATTCAAAGCGTTTTTCGGAGATCTTAGCAAGATGCTTTTGATCAAAAACTCTGCAACAGTGATTTTCAATCTTTTTTGTACCGCGGTCCATTATGCAATCCACTTTAACCTAACAACCTCCACCTAAAACTAGAATAAAACAAATGTAATACTCTACACGAAATAAATATATCAGTAAATTCCATAGCACAAGCACTTTCAAACAATTTATTGCAATTCTCCTCAATACAAATTAGCGCCACATGAGGTTGCTGGTGCTGCATCCTGGCAATTAGTATGTCCATGCGTAATATTGTTAGTATGTCCATGCGTAATATTGTTGTTGATAGAGGTTTGCCTCCACCGCTAGCTTGTTGCTGGTTTTTGACTTTATTCCCAACAATACAGAAAAACCAGCCTCGCAAAATTAGGTTAACGAAAATGACATTAGATGGCAAACGTACTAATTAAGCTGATAAGGCGTGCTGCAAGCCGATAAGAAGGATTGCGGGACAGTTATGCTCGGACATGTGTGAAGAGTAGACGCCGGCCTGGTGCTATACATGTAATTTTAATATAATGTACGTTTTATCTTCTTTTAGTCTGAGTGGGGATTGAGCCACAAAAGAACTAAAACTTTAAGAAAGAGAAACGTAACATTGGCAAGCACGCCCAAAGAATTTCTTTTGTCAGTCCCCGAAGTACTTGCTAGGGGAAAGTTTTGTTGGATTTTTGGCGTCGTTTGAGAGTTTTTGAGAAAGTGTGGAAGCGCTAGACGCAGCAAATGATGCATTTTTGGCCAGCTTACCGGAAACTATGGAGTTTGAAATGCAGGAAGCTGACAAGCAACTCTATGAATTATCGCATGACGCGTTAAAACAAAAGACGACCGAAGCAACGTGTGGAGCTAATCAATCAAACAAAGCAGTTGGTTAGCCTCCAGGAAATCGGAGAATCAAATCAAACTTAGGTTGCTGCGCTCCATCGGCTGGGAGAGATGGCACATCTCAATAAAGAAGTCCCCCAAACAAAAAACGATGTGTTCTACAATGTGTTAATTAGTGGGTTAAGAGATAAGCGTCTCGTCGACCGCTTAATGGCCGGCAATTCGCTGACCGTTCTAGATTTTTAGATGCCGCAAAACGGCTATTAGCTTTGAATGCTAATACCCTGCCGGATGATTCTGCTGCTTTATCCGCAATCGGACTTCAGAAATTGGTCAACCAAAGGAACAAGATGGAGGAATTAAAAGGCTTAATTGCATATCTACGAAAAGAAGTACAGGATATCAGATATGTGTATCAAGAAACAGAGATCTACGCTTGTTTTTACCCGTTATTTTTGCGCAAAAAGTGGACATCTTCCAAGAAATTGCCCAGAAAAACGGCGGCAACCGAGAAGTGGATCGCGAAGCTGACCAAGCCAATGCACGAAACCAACCGGAGAAAAATGTTTATTATGTGCCGTCAACCAGCGAAGAACTTTGTAAATATGCTAAGATTATTGAAAACGATAAATTTGTGTGTGCGTTGGTAAATACTGGTGCATTAATGACGGTATTGTCTAAAGAACTTTATTCAATGTGTAACTCTCCTACTTTGTTAAATATATCAAATGAAGTTAAGCTTGTAGGCGCTGGCTGTGAACCATTCTTTATGTCACGAAAGACGGAGGTTTCTATCGCCATTTGGGGACTGTCGAGTGCCATTTGATTTCTACGTGTGTAAAGATTTGACTGAACCGTTTATTTTGGGTTTGGATTTTTTGCAGAAGCAACAGTGCGTAGTTGATTACAAACAAAAAGTCTTAAAGCTCGGGATGTTACCCTACATCTAACAAAGGGGCTCAATCCAATGTCTTCCTACGATGGCAGTGTGGTTAACACTTTAAAATTACCACCGTGGGCTGAAATAATGTTGCTCTGCAAAATTATTGGTCATGAGTTTAGTGACGGCTAAGACGTCTATGTCGAGAGAAACAAGGCGTTGTTAGGTAAATGCAAAATTATGTCTGGAAACGGAGTGAAAAAAACTTTTGGTAACTTTGTGCAAGTCAGAATTGCTAATTTTACCTCCAGCGCTAAGTGTTTTTCTATGGGAATAATTGCTGTTAAAATAAGTGCTTTTGGTGCAGTTGGGAGAGTTTTGTCTCAAATTCGCAATGGAAAAAAGCATCCAGTTGCTCACTGTAGCCGAGCACTAACTAAATGTAAACAAAATTATTCCACAACAAGAAGAAAAGAAGTTCTGGCTGTTGTTCATGCTCTAAAAAAGTTTCGTTGTTATCTGGATCAAGCGTTTTTACAGCGAACTGATCATGCTATTCTACGATGATTGTGGGAGTCCAAGGATGCGTTTGGTCAGTGCGCGCGCTCGTTCGAATTGATGGCCGAGTTTGATTTTGAACTTGTACACCGCTCAGGATTTGTTCATGGAAACCCTAGTGTTTTGAGCAGGTGTTCTGGCGGGGAGAAGAATTTTCCTGATGATTGTACCTTTCGCTATGATAATGGCTTGGTAAATGAGGCGGAACATGTTGAGAACTCGAGCAAGGTAGATATGTTGCCATTGATTTTCGAGAATGACAAGATTGGAATAACGATCCAATTGCACGATTCCAACAGCAAGATAACCATTTATCTGTTGTACTTGATTGGGTCCGACGCGGTTCTCGAACACCATTTAAAAAGATTAGAAAGTCCAGCGAAGAGATTCGGCATTATTGGTCTAGCTTTGGAAAAATAAATCTCAAGAATTTTTGTTGCATCAAAAGCAAGAAGATTCAATGATGACTGCAAGAGCACAGTTATTGATTCCGGGTGCCAATAGAGAGGAGGTTTTGAAAGCTCTTCACGATTCTGCTCAGGGTGGAGGCCATTAGGGTGCAAAGAGAACTGCTGAAAAAATATTTCAACGATTTTGTTGGTCACGTTGGAAAGCGTCTGTTACCGCATATTGTAAAGAGTGTCAACTGTGTGACCAACGAAAACAACCATCAACAACTCCAAAGGCTGAGCTTGTTGCCTCTTCGGAACTGAGCCCAATGCGGCAAATTGAGATCGATGTACTTGATGGTTTGCCTGTGACTCACACAGGAAAACGTTACATTGTAGTCGCTTGTAACACATACCAAATATATGCAAGCGTGGCCAATGCGTTTTCAAACGGCTCAGGAAACAGGAATGACCTTGAATCGTAATTGGTTTACGGTTCACGTAGTGCTTGGACGCGTTCGCCCCTATCAGGGTGGCAACTTCAAAAGTATGCAATTACGAGAGCTGACCGCACTAATGGGGTGTGAAAAGACGAGAACCACTCAGCCGATAATAATGGTGTTGAGAAAAATAACCGATCTATATTTGCGATGCTGAAGAACTATGTACAACAGGATCCTCAGCCTTGGGATAAGTTTCTTCCAGCAATCTGCTCCGCGTATAATGCCAGTTCCCATGAAGAAACAGGAGTTTCGCCACATCTTCTGCTGACTGTGAGAGATTTTCGATTGCAGGCAGATTTGATGACGGGGAAACCGAGTTTTGTTCCTTCACCAAAGCTATTGTTGATTTACAAGAAAGAATGCGTCTGGTGCGTAAGTGGTCAAAACAAGATTGGAAAAAAGAAGGAATCTGATAAAAGAACGCTATGATCAGAAGGCATCGGCAAACACCGCGTGCAGTGTAGGAGATCTTGTTATGTTAAAAAACTCTCCACATAAATTTCATTTGCCTTATTGAGGACCTTATCGCGTTGTTGAAGTGTTACCACCAGTGAACTATGTGATAGAAAGTGTTGACGGGTCTGCAACTATACGTGTTCATTTTAATCGTTTGAAAAAGAACTCTGGGAGAATTGAAGAAAAATCTACGGCTGAGGATGATAAGTTAGAAGAATCCTTCCGTAAAGATTGGCCAGCAACAAGAGATTTTGACAACGTTTCTCCCAAAATCAACCACACTTGTCACTGAGTCACAATATTAATGGTCGTAGACTAAATTTACGGCACAGAAATACGTTGAAACGCCAACATTATTATCTAGATGTTTAGCTACATTTGATTGTTTAACGCACTGTATGAAATAGTATAAATTGCACATAAGCAATTTTTGATATTAGCAAATCACATCACCATGAAGGTTGTAGGTTGCGTAAAATTGTATGTATATTTGTGGTAATTTCCATCTATTTCAGTGGAAGGGAGAGGGTATTACACGTTAATTTTAATCACATAGGGCAGGGGTGGCCAACCTTTTCATTCCATGCGCAAAATTTTTCGCCACATAAACATTCATTTCAAGATGCGCCAAAAAAAAAGGTCATCACCAACATCGCGGCCAAGATAACCATAATGGCCGTGATGATGCAGTTGAGCTTTTTTTTTTTTTTTATTTGGAGAACACATTTGAAATGGCAAAAATACTGCGGTTATCGCCTGATGCAGCCAAGATACGATAAAGAACTAAACCTTGGCGTACTATTATGCTAACACGCCTTTAGTATCAGTATTTAAACTTCATTATTTTCATCTTAAACATGCAATGCGCCACCTCTAACCATGCAATGCGCCAAGTTTGGCGCATTGCGCCACGGTTGGCCACCCCTGTCTTAGTGTATATCTTGGTTCAGAGTTTTTGTTTGGTTTTTTGCTATAATTGAGCGATATTCACAAAATTTTGCTGTAATAATCCTATACATGACAATAGGTCTGCAATAAACTGAACTGTCATAATACGACAGCAACAGTTAGTGCTACTTATCAGGGTTTTGTTATGAAGCAACGGGCCACAAATAGTAGCAATGAGGTACTGCAAAACAACACACGGTAACTCGGTTTGTTAAGCTAATGCAACTCAATGTTGTACACGTGATTATTGATTGTTCACAAAGAATGCACAAAAGGCAGCGATGGCTGAAGGAAGAAAACTACGTTGCAATGCGAGACCACACCATAACAGTAGTTAGCAGATCTCTCTGCACTTTGAGTAAAACGATAGCCGCAAGTATACATTCATCAACAATAGCAGCAAGAATACATGAAGCTAAATCGCGTAAACACCGACTAGTCCAATAAGTAGCTCAAATATCTACTGAAACAGTACCATATCTCATTCTTATTCATTCATTTTTATTTTTATTCATGACCACCACCATTACACACGACACTGAACAACAATAGTAATGAGAGAAATGGAGTCAAGAAAAGGAAGAAGCGACACAACGTCAGACGTTAAAACATGCAAATGAAAACAGTGGATCCATAAAACTAGAGCAATAGTTGCATGGCCGCTAAACCCTAAATTCAAGCAATTAAAGACAGTTTAATTGAATTGAAAAAAAAACAAAACAAACAGAACAAAACAAAAACGCAGGAGTTTTTATAGTTGTAGATCATATTATTTTGTAAATAAGAAGTAAGAACATTCGAAATAGTAAGGATCAGAAAGATAACCAGTGCGAGACACGGCTACGTAGGTGGTCAATGGGTGGCGCAACCGGCCTATAAGGCTGTTTTTTAGCTCATCTGAGCATGGTGAGGAAAGAAAAACCACCCTGAAAATGAAACCTCACCGGGTCCGGAAACCCTTTCGTTAAGCAACTGGTCGAGAAAAAAAAAACAAAAACAGCACAACACATTAATATATCTATTTGTTTCCAAGCACGTGTTGCTTTTACGTGATTCACTTGCCCGGTTTTTATCAAGATTTACTATGGGTTTGTTTTTGTTACATGCTTCAGAGTCAGGAACGTCAGTTCCCATATCTTTAACTTCGCAACACGGAGCCAAAATAATAATAAAAGCAGAAGCTTCCCGACCTAGGTGTTAAAACGAGCACGAGCGTAAGCAGGATTTTGTTCTAAACGTTGAGCTTTGTTAACAAGAGAATCCACTTTGTTGCGAACATGTCTTTTAACATCAATGGGGCCCGGTTTCAACCACATTCGCATCAACGTACTACCAACAAAACGGCAAGTAGGATGAAACGTGCGCTCGTGAGCTGTGCAATTGATAGATGAGCAATGATCGAATGCAATTCAAGGCATCTGCAATGATGTTCTCCCACTGTGTTGAAGACAATTTGCGACATAATAATGCCTTCATAACAGCGTATCAAACGATATCCGTTATACTTTTCGCTTTGGCCATTTTCGCTTCGATTATAACTAGTAGTTTGGCTGGTAGCAACACCATGTGATAATAGCCATGACTTAAGTTCATAAGATGACCAGTCATATTTTTTGAAATAATGTCCTCGAACAGAAACAGAAATCGTGGAAATAAGCACGAAACGGTAGGTTTGAACATGATTTTGTTTAAACTCTACCGTTTATTTCTAATCATCTAGCAGGCCGCGACGAAGATTTTCACGGGCCGTATTTTGTGAAAGCCTGATCTAGCATAAAACCAAGACTTACAATTGTGTCATATACTTTAACAACTTGACATGCAATAAAGTCGCTCATTACCATTAGTTTGTCTTCAATATACCCCAATATGTTACCACTTTACTCGAAGCATGTGGCGGCCATTAATCATTGTAAATATTCTTGTAACTTTTCGCTTCATTGACCACCTCGCTATGACGAAATAATGCTGCTGTTACGCTTTGTGTTTGTGTGTGCCGGTCAGTTAGCAGAGTGATAAGACAAGTAACTGAATAAAATTAGTGGCTGATTTGTTGATTGATTTCTCTATTAGAAAGCAGCTATAAGCAGTTACCCTACAAAAAGTTGGCCTCAAATAGGCCCAATGACCTGGTTTGCTAAAACACTTTAATGGGGAAAACTTTATGTCATTTACATTGTGTTAGATGGTACATAATACGAATACAACTAAGCAAGCAAATGTCTTAAAAAAATTGAGGGTTTATGTTTCCCCGTTCCCTCTGAGAATAAGTTCTTGAATAGCCCTTGCACTTACACGTTTGTGCCATAGAACTAGTCTAACTACCAGCAATGATATGTCAACCACTCACTTTTTTTAAACTTACGTTAACGACTTTTTATTCATTCTACTCTACAATGTGATTAAATAAAAAAAATTTTTTGAATATGCAAATTACCCCTTCATGAAGTGTTGAGTTGTCTTCGAAAATGAAGTAGTACCCTTACCTCACAGATCACCAAAGATTTTATTTTCGACCAGTTTTTTTAGAAATGGTCGCTAGATGATGCTAAGGAAATAAGCTTTCAAGGTATGTCACTCAAGACTAACCTAAAAGCCTAGGTTTTCTACAATTTGCAACTTTCTGGGGCCTATGACCTTTTTTTTGACCGGTACCGACCGGTATTAAATTTTGGTAGTTTGGTACCTAAAATATGACCGGTCATTACCTGCTAGAGGTTAGCCTAAACCATGTAACCCTATGTATTTTTGAAAAGGGAATTTCTTCAACATTCAGAAAATATCAAGTTTAAATAGAATATGTTCCTAACAATGAAACAGAAGCTTTTTTTACACCCCTCCAAATTGTTGAGAAACAAGGGAGATATACAAAATTTTGATTTAGAGAAGCCAAACTTCTGCCAGCTTTTAAACTTGTATTTTAGCTTCATCTCTGGAAACTTGTTAAAAAACGACGACATTAGTTGTGAAATGTTTGCAGTTTATTTTATCTTTTTAAATGATGTAGTTTTTTTTTTAATCCTAATTTAGTGAAGGTAAGTCGAAAGTTTTAGGGTTTTTTTAACTGATATGATGTACGTTACTCATTTTTAATCAGTAAATATTATACACCGCTTGGCCTGAACTATTTAGAGTTATATATTGCGGAAAAGAAAATTTCCTAAGCTTTCAAATGAGACCGGTATTTAGCAACACATCATATTTTTTACGCACCAAATCTACTTTCTTTTTACTTACCATACAAGTTTTTTTGCGGGGTTTTGACACCCCTAAAATCTTGAAAATTTTAATAGATAAATTTTTTATGATTGCTTGAAAGTTTGTCAAATAATGGAACAAAAAGTAGTTTTCAGATTGTATTAATGATAAAAGGTTTGGTTTCCTGAAAAACATGTGATCTCAATTTGATTTTAAGGTAGTTGGGTCTTACTGAAAATTTGACAATTTTTGTCGTCTGCCACTGGGTTCTTGGTTTTTTAACCCTTTTTGGGTATAAAAATCCAAGAATTATAGCACAAATTTACATCATCCAATGCGTGAGGAATCAAGCATGACCTTTTGAAAATTTCATGAAAATCGTGTGAGAAATAAAGTCACAAATCCACTTTTTATTAAACTGATTTTGTAACTCGGCGGAAAAATGTGAAGAAAACACTGAAAACGCGAGATCATCGATTGATGATCGCGGAAGCGAAAGAGCTAATCCAGACGTACAACAAAAGCAAATCCTAACGCGATATAAAATGTGCGCTTTATTACATGAATAGCACGGCACTGATACCGAAATAAATGCCACATGCCCCATCATGAGTAGTAATTTCACCTTTGGTTGTGGATCCGGGTGGTCCGGAAATGGTGTTGTTTTCGAAAACAAGCATCTTGGTTTGTGTGGTTTTCATCAGTTATTTTGTCGAGTGTTAGCAAAAATTTAAAATCGTCACTTTTTCTGCTTGGCGTTGAGCACGAAACGAAAGTGGGAAAATAAGCCATAAGGTTCACTTGTTGTGTCTTTGAAAAAAAGCACTTAATGGGCTTTCTCCTTCTATTAGAGATGGCCAGGTGGTGACATCGAACAAATTACCTATAGTGGTGACCCACACTAACTAAACCCTTGCAACTGGACAAAAACCCCACAAACACAAACTATCACGTTTTTGACTGTAAACGCTTTTCAGAACTGAATGAGTGCGCCACTGATACTGACAATTGCGACGCGAACGCCGATTGCATTAACACAAATGGTAGTTTTATGTGCGCATGCAGATCTGGATGGTCGGGAGATGGCATTGTTTGTGAAGGTGAAGATCGTAGTTTATGTGGTTTCGTTTTCTTGACAAGTTTTGATTTGATAATATTGATCAGACATTGATGAGTGCAGCACTGATACTGACAATTGCGACATAAACGCCAATTGCACCAACACAAATGGTAGTTTGACAGTCCTCGACTAATTTGCATAAGAAGCCAATAAATATTATTACTTTTAATATTCACTGGTTTGAGGCCATTGTCTATTTTATCGATCATGTTATATCGCTGAAAAGGAAGTTTCATTTTGATTGAAAATATGCTGATCTCCAAAAAAATTTTTTGTCCAAGAATATAATTTATGCAAATGAACCTTTTATTTTTGCGGAAGTAAATCACTTTCAAATTGCTTTTAAAGTAGGGTACTGTAGCTTTTAAAAATTCTAGAGTTTTTGTTATTTGATCAATTTTTCTGAAAACTTAGATACAGACAGCTAAATAACCATAGATTTTAGGAAAAATAGCCAAAGTGTACGAAGTTACTTATTTTTTTTCAATTGTTAGTATTCTGAGACCCAGAACCTTAGATATTTTAAGATTTTTTTGGGCAGAACAAATGGATGTGTATTGGAATTGCGTTTTTAATCGATCAAAATGAAATTAAGATTAAATCAAACTACGAGTACGAAGCGTAATATATTTTTGGAAAGGAAATTTTATCTTAATTTGCGTGATGTGCATTCTAAAAACAATATTTTGTGACTCAAAATGAAACAAAAACATCTTCACTTCGTTCTTTTTTGTGGAGGAAATCAATGTTACCCCAAGTTTAAAAGGTATTACAAACCTCGCGTGTAGATGAATTTTTTTGAAGACGGGTGCTAGATAATGTAAAAGAATCATAGTTTGGATAAAAAACAGATAAAAGTCACCAAAGAACAAATTTTTTGTACTATTTTCACTTTTTTAGAGCTCAGCAGCCAAATTTTTGGCCTTTTTTAGGGGTTCTGAAAGCTGCTGCGACTACCCTTTTCATGAATTGTTATAAAACAACTCTTTGCCTATGCCACCTAATATTGCCTATCTTTGAAAAGACTGGTCCTTCCTGATTTAAATGATATACAGTATGAATAGATTGTTTTGTTGCTTAACCTGTTAAGCGTCAGGTTTCCAAATCTATGGGCAACTCAAAATGACAAGATTTTTTCCCCAAAATACCAATATTTTAAACTATACAAAAGTATTAATTTGTGAATATAATGCAATTTCTATTATAATTTTAATTGTTGTACTTACTTTTCTTTATTGTTTAGTGTGCCACTCCTTGAAACATGGCACTATGCAAAGTGCCACTTGACATTTATCACACCAGTAACATGATTGACGGGTCTCTTTCCTTTTTGCACACTGTACACATTTTCTTTGTCCGACCTTTTTCTTTGCTGAAGGTGGACACTTATCAGGAAAATGTCTCCCAATAAGTCTAGAAGGCTTTGCAATAATTTTGGCAGGTCTTCCTCCACTTGTACTTGGAACAGGCAAATTTGTTGCATATGTAGCTACTAGGTTTTCAGCCAGAGTGATAATAAAGTTGACTCTATCTAGTTTGCCTCCAAGTTGTCTATAGCAAATACGTAAATGAATTCAACACTGCTATATCCAGTATGTGCCTAAATATTTTTCTGTAAAATTTCTTTATTCTGTTTCTCGCCGTAGTGAAATGATGTAGCAAGCTGTCAGACAAATCAACTTCACCCATATGCTTATGGTAATCATTGACAACTTTAGGCTTTACAAGTACTTTTCCATATTTTGAAGTAGTTGTTTCCGTAGCTGAACTACGAATGCTACTCAAAAGAGTCACATCTTTCCTGTCCTTCCATTTTAGTACCATCAATTTTTTTCGATACGATGCAACAAATTCTCCATTTTGCAATGTTTTATTTGTCACAGATTCTGGCAGTCCTTTACGATTTTGTCGCACTGTACCTACTATATCAGTTTGTCTTTCATTCAATGCATCTCCAAGAGTAGGGCTTGTATAAAAATTGTCAGTGTACAGACAATAGCCCTTATCTAAAAGTGCATCAATCAATGTAAAAACAATTCGTGATGTGACTGGCATTTCATTATAAGCAGAGTTATATACAGTATCTTTACCAGTATATATGAAAGAGTTCCATACATAGCCTGTAGTACTTTCACAAAGTTCGTAAAACTTTATTCCAAAGCGTTTTCTTTTGTTAGGCATACGAGTATATGTGATCCAGCCTAGGTGACCCTTCCATCCTAATAATGACTCATCTATACTAATTGACTTACTAGGAATGTAATTTTTCATAAATATAGGAATAAGAATATCAAGCAAGGGTTGTATTTTTGCTAGTTTCCTTCCTGGACTTTCATTGTTGATGGATGTATTATCAGCAAAATGCATAAATCGTTGCAGAAGTTCAAATCTTCTTCCACTCATTACTTTGGAATAAAATGGTGAACATACACTTTCTCGTTTAGTAAAATACATACAGCTCCGTGCCTTTGAGTCAACCTCTTGTAAAATTAGCAAAGCAACAAACGTTTTCATTTCATCTATGCATGTATCATACCATTGGTGTGCACGTGAATGCTGTGGGAGGCTCTCAACAATTTCATCAAAAAAACTGTTTTGCAAATAGATTTGTTTCATTTACAATGTGCTCAAAAACAATTTCCTCAAAAATTTTTTCAAAAAATTGCATGGAATTGTTATTGTCATCAACTGTAAATTGGACACCACTATTATTTTGAAATACGAATGGCAAGCGTGTACACTCTGTATTTGTCCAGTCACTAGGCAAAACAATTTGATTTGTCATCACTTTCATCATTGAATGATTCTACACTGCTTTCAGATAATTCACTCATACTAATATCCGAATCAGAATCACTTGCAATTACAAGATCAGAAATACAACTGTCACTCAACTTTTGTTTTTTTCTAGCACTCATTTTGAAGGGTTAACAAAAAGTATATATGACACAATATTCACGAGAAATAGCTTCCAGAGTTTGGACACACAAATACCACTACTCATCAATTTTTAGGGCACACTGAATTTGTCAGTAATAAATTAGCGACTACATGTAATTTGGAAACTCATTAGATGCCATTTACTGCTATTTATTTGCTACAATAAAATGGGTGTAAAATTACACTCAAAGCATTTGTGGTTTAGCGCGCTAGTAAGCAAATGTAAAAATATACCGCTGTCATTTTAATTGGACATGGGCTGGGTGTAAATTTACACCCAGAACGGTTAACAGGTTAAGCTGAAACATAAGCTACTCTTTGCCACCGCCTTTTTGCCGGGAGAAGGCTAATTTTGATTGATTATTGCCCGCCTGTCAAAGCAAATAAAAGTACTTTGCTGGCATTTTCTCCTTGGTAACTTGATACAACGTGGTAAAAGAGTGGCCCTATTTAAAAAAAATGTTTTAAGATTTTTAAAAGGTATACTTTTTTTACAATTTGTAATTTTATGAGGTCTAGCACCAAAATTGATCGGGTTTTGGTCGGTACTGAAGATAATTTAGGGTTTGTCATGCAGGCTAGTGTTTTTATCAATCAAACCTAGCCTAAAATATGGAGTGTGATATATTTTTAAAAAGGAAATTTCGTCAACTTTCAAATGATATAAAGCTTAAAACTAATATCTTATTGCGAAAGATGAAACAGGACCGTTTTTACACCCATCCTTTTTTTTGGAGGGAACCAGATTATTTCCTGAAGTACCCTACCCTGCAAAATTTATAAAAAGTGTTTGATATACACCAGCTCCATGGAAACTTAATACAGGGCAAGGAAAACAGTTGTGTAAATGCATAAACATGATTTTAAATTTGGAAAGGGAGTAATTTTTATGTGATTAGCATTTTCTATGGTCCAGCTATCAAATTTTGAGTGTTTTGGACCGGTACTAAAGATAATTTCAAGTATCGTGTTTTATCAATTATTATAGAATAACTCTTAGCTTTTCCCTCTGAAGAAAGGGTTGGTGGCAGAAAGGGCATCCGACCGTAAAACAAATGCCATGTCATAAAAATGCAGATATCTGCTGTGGTGACCCCTAATCGGGAATAAGGCGAAAGAAAAAGAAGAAGAAGATAGAATAACTCTTAGCCTAAATTTTGCAACAATATATATTTTTGGAAAGGAAATTTCTTAAACTTTTAAATGCTATGTAGTTTGAGGGGAAACTTTTGTTACTAAAGATGATACAGGACCATGTTTACCACCATACCTTTTTTGTAGGGAGGTCACTAATTTTTTTGCTTTCAATATTTTAAAAGTCGGCTATCTATCAAACATTCCACAGACTTCATTTTTGATCGATCTTTCTGAAAACTTAGATACAGACAGCTAAATAATCATAGATTTCAGGAAAAGTAGCCAAAATGTACCAAAAAAATTAATTTTTCTACAAATTAAAATTTTGTAAAGTACAAAAGCCCAAATTTTGAGTGTTTTTGACCTGTATCGAAAACAGATCAGGCCTACGAAATTTACCAATTTGATCAGTAATTATAGAAAAACTTTTTATCTCAATAATGCAAAAATATTTTTTTTGGAAAGCAGATTTTTTAAACTTTTAAATAATATGTAGTTTGAGAGGAAACTTTTCTGGATAAAGATGATACAGGATCATGTTGACCTCCCTTTTCGGTGCAGGAATAATTAATTTTTTTGCTTGGTGTCGGCTATCTATCAAACATTCCACAGACTTCATTTTTGATCGATCTTTCTGAAAACTTAGATACAGACAGCTAAATAACCATAGATTTCAGGAAAAGTAGTCAAAATGTACCAAAGGAATTAGTTTACCTAAAAACTGCAATTTTCTGAAGTACCGTCGAAAAACTTTTCAACAAAAAATAAAAAAATGGGTATGCTTGCTGTCTTTTATCAGGCATTATAAAACCATTCTACACGTCAACTCTATTAAAATTATATATTTTTGTAAAGCTAAATTCCTGAGCTTTCCGAATATATTAATAGTTGTCAAATTATCACATTGCTTATGTATTAAATTTACCTGTTTATAAAAATTGACAAACCTTCAAACAAAAAAAAAATATCCGCTGCAGGTAAATCCAGGTCAGCTTTTTCAATAAAAATGCAAACGTTTAAACCACAAAAAAACGTTATCGAAATAGCCTTGAAATAATCTTTAATTATAAAATCATTACGTAAATCGGTTACCAAAAAAAATCATAAATCATCTTTTAAGTAAACTGATTTTTTCAACTTCGAAAAAAATCATCGATTGATCATCTCATCTGAGCGAATAGATTAAAGTTATAATGGAAAATATGTAATAGATATTGATGAGTGTGGCTCTGATACTGACAATTGCGATGTGAACGCCGATTGCACCAACACAAATGGTAGTTTCACGTGTGCATGCAGATCTGGATGGTCAGGAGATGGCATTGTTTGTGAAGGTAAAGTAGCGCTGCCCGTCTGGCCAGCTCATCGGCAGTGTCGTTCCCCGGGAGAAACGAGTGTCCGGGGACCCATTGTAGTCTAATAGAGCAGAAGGAGAGAGAAGACAGTTCCTGCCAGATCTGCCACAGAGTTTGAGATAGAAGCAAAGATGGAGGAGAGGACAGGGTGGCGAGGACAGAACGAGAGTCAGACAGGAGGAGGAGAGAAGAGAAATGGCAGACTTGTTGGTGCTGCCGAGACCAGCAAAGAGCGTGCAGAATGGCGCAGGCTTCAGCGGAAAAACTTGAGCATACTAAGCCTGCTGAAAAGGAAAGAGTGGCCTCAGCGCCACAGAGAAAGCAGTTGGCAAGAACGCCGGAGCCGCCCTTGCCAAAAGAAAAAGGAACAGAGCCGTCTGTCCGAAGCACCAGATCATGGGGGGCGGGGAAGAGAGTCAAGGTGGGCGAGAGCCGCACCTTGGCGGGAAAGAGGGGGATCAGAGCGAGAGTATGGAATGGAAAGGGTGGACTCCACCGTGAACGAGGGCAGATTCCTAGGAGGAAATGGAGGGCAAGCAAGAAGAGCCTCCCTAGAACAAGTAGAAGGAAGCATGAGCAGGTGAGTGGACGCAAAAGCTCTCCAGGACGATCTGCAGAGTCTTAGTTTGACTCCAAGTCTGGCCAAACCTGAAATAGGAAAGGAGGTTGGGAGACGAAGAGCTCGCTCATAAGGTAAAAGAGTGAAATGAGTCAGAGTGACTCGTAGGGGAGGTAAAGAAGCCTCGGTGAGAAGCAGAGGGATAGGGGAGGACGAGTGGCAGCCGCCAGCCGGTGATGGGGCGACTGGCCGCTCGGTTGAGGCATTCCAATTTGGTGATATTGGTAGCGCTTAGGAAAGGAAACCGGGTGAAGCATAAGTGAGAAGGGATTGAAGAAAAGATTTGTACAGAACAGAGAGGGACTCCTTAGAGGGGCCCCATGATGAAGCAGAGATACAGCGTAAGGCCTTGAGACGTGGGAAGAACTTGGGCTTCAGCGAAGATACATGTTTAGAAAAGGAAAGAGTGCGGTCGAAGGTGACCCCAAGAAAAGTTGGAGTGGGATTGAAATGGAGGCGGGAGCCGAGTAGGAGGAGGTTGGGTTGGAGGTTAGCTTGGTGGGGATCCACTGAGAGGAAGGCGGCCTCACATTTGCTTGGATTGAGAGGAAGACACCAGTACTCAGACCAGCGCTCCAATCGAAACAGAGCTCCTTGTGTGGCCTCCACCGCGGTGGGGACCAAGGGGGAGGAAGACCAAATGGCCACGTTGTCAGCGTAAAGAGAACAGCTGACGGAAGAAGGCAGAGAAGCAGGAAGATCATTAATGAAGAGATAGAAAAAGTACAGGGCCAAGAACGGATCCTTGCGGAACACCTCGACGGACTCGAAAGGAACGGCTTTTGTGATTTTGATAAACCACACAAGCGCGCCTATCAGAAAGGAAAGATTGAGTCCAACGAGCAAAGCAAGGAGGGAGGCCAGCCGAAATAAGTTTGTGGAAAAGGACGGGATGCCAGACAGAGTTAAAAACTTTCGAGAAATCGATAGTAGATAGGATCGTCCGAGAGCCCGGTCTGAGTTTGTTAAACCCATCCGAAATGGACTGAGAAAGAAACAGAATTTGATCGAGTGTAGACCGTCCAGGGCGAAAACCGGCCTGACGGGGAGAGAGAATGGAATTAGATTCCAGAAAGAAGAGTACACGGGATAGAATGATGCGTTCAAACAGCTTTGATACGCAGGAGGTGAGAGAGATAGGCCGGAAGGAAGCAGGAGAGTCGAGAGGTTTTCCCATCTTGTGGATGGGAATAATGGAAGATGTTTTCCAGATGGAAGGAAAGGAATGCGAAGACCAGGAAAGATTGAAAATGTGAAGAAAATCCATGCGAGAGCGAGGAAGATGCTTTAGCATGGGATAGGCAACTTTGTCTGGGCCAGTGGCAGTGGAGGAGGAGAGGTTGGAGGCAGCCGCATGAAATTCAGCGAGAGTGAAAGAAGAGCAAAAGGACGAGTGAGACTCCTCGGGGCACGTGGCTCGGCGGAGCTCAGTGAGGTAGCCTCTAGCTCTGCTACTCAGAGCCTTTGGCTGAAAAATGGAAAAGTGAGATCTCGGGTAAGAGGCATTGGCCGAAGCCGATTCCCTGGGAGAAGAACAGTTGGGGAAGTTAGGAGAGGAAGGAGAGCCAGCGCTAGAGCGAAATAGAGAGTGTACAAATTTAGGGTTAGATTTAGGTGAGAGAGAAGAGCAAGTCGTCTGCCATGCCTCAGCCTTGGACTTGGCAATGACTGACGAGGCGCGTCGAGAAGCGGAGATGTAAGCCTGGCGATCTTCATCACTTCTATGAGCGGCAGTGAAAGCCTTGCGTCTTTCACTAACTGCTTCTTCCACCTCATGAGACCACCAGGCTTTAGGAGGGCGTTTGATACGGCCGAAAGGAATGGAAGATTTGGCCGTATTCAGTGCCAGAGAGGTAAAGAGAGCAGCAGTAGAAGAAAGAGATGAGTATTCCTCTGCAGAGGGACAGTGGGAGTCAATGTTGGAGGCAAAGCAATCCCAGCGAGCTTTCTAAAAATTGAAGGAAGGGGGGCGCTCGTTGGAGCGAAAGACCGGACAGAGAGGGATAGATAGAAGAATTGGTAAGTCGTCAGAACCAAGAGCCTGTAGCACCTCCCAAGAGCAAGACAGGGCAAGAGAAGAGGGGGCAAAAAAGATGTCAGGAGAGGAGCGACTGCCGGAGGAGCGATGGAGAAGGGTGGGTGTGTCAGGGTCATTGAGGGGAGGAGGTTAGAAGAGATGACCCAGTCGAATACTTCTTCCCCGCGGGGGTCGGAAGTGACTCTGGAGTCCCAAAGGGGGTGATGGCAATTGAAGTCCGGAATGAAGAGATTTCTGGAGGAGGGAAAAATGGAGGGAGAGAAGGAATCGGTTCTGCCATCCGTCAGGGAAGAGCGAATAGGGGGGGCGTACACATTAAGAAATGAGACCGAGGAGGAGTTGTTTAGAGAGATGTTGATCCCTACATAATCAGAGTAGGGATCAAGCAAAGAAAGAGATGAGGTAGAAAGTTCAGAGCAAGATAGGCCCTGCCTGACGAAAATGACAACGCCGCTGCTAACGTGCGTGGTATCAGAAGAGAGAATGCCAGACCGGGAGTGGGTACGATCAGAGCTCAGAGCAGAGAATTCAGGAATCCGGAAAGAGGAAGATGAGTTAAGATTGGATTCCTGAATGCAGATAAGGTCGACAACATGGGACGAAAGAAAGTGGGGTAGTTCAGTGCTCCTGGCTCGGAGATCTCCAGCATTCCATTGAAGAACCCTGAGAGAGTCAGGGGAGGGAGTGAAAGCAGGAGGCGCAGAAGAAAAGCCAGAAGCAAGGGATGGTGGAGGAGGGCAGAAGGAAAAGATATAAAATGAGCAGATGGGGGATAAGAAGTTTGGAGACGTGGGTGGTGCGAGAGAGCAGCGTTAGCACAGGCAAGGCTAGATTGCACAGTGGGATTACACATGACGGAGGAGTCCGAAGAGGGAGTCACAGTGATTCGGCAGGGGGACAGCTCCAAGACTGAGAGCTGCCAAGAGCTCTGAATTGGGATAGGGAAAGTTGTGAGCACCTCAGATGGACCTATTTGGAGCAAGCGCAGCATTGCACTGACTTGCCCTGCCAGGTCACATTTCCAGTGCACACAGATCAAGGAAAATGGGGCCAGGGTTGGGATGAACGTTACCGCTCATCAAGAGAAGGAGGAGAATGAGAAGATGAAGAAGGGCAAGAGAAGGGCAGGAGAAAAGAAAAAGAGAAGACAAGCGACCGATTTTAAAAAAGCTGTGTGCTGCCCTTCTGCAGTCGTTCAGGGAGCAGCATGGTGAAACAATGAAGGGGAGAGTCCGGGGTAACTGGAACCCTTGGGAAGACCAACAGCCATTTCGACCCAACCCAAACGGGGTCGGGGACCACACCACTACGTTGAAGTGGCTGTTGATTGGTGCAGATATTAGATGGTCCGGAGATGGTGTTGTATGCGAAGGTAAAGAACGTAGTTTGTGTTGTATTTGTGGAAGCTTCATTGAAGTTATAATGGAAAATCTGTAATAGATATTGATGAGTGTGGCTCTGATACTGACAATTGCGATGTGAACGCCGATTGCACCAACACAAATGGTAGTTTCACGTGTGCATGCAGATCTGGATGGTCAGGAGATGGCATTGTTTGTGAAGGTAAAGATCGTAGTATATGTGGTTTCGTTTACATGACAAGTTTTGACTTGATAATATTGATTAGACATTGATGAGTGCGACACTGATACTGACAATTGCGACATGAACGCCAATTGCACCAACACAAATGGTAGTTTCGTGTGTGCTTGCAATATTGGATGGTCGGGAGATGGTGTTGTATGCGAAGGTAAAGAACGTAGTTTGTGTTGTATTTGTGGAAGCTTCATTGAAGTTATAATGGAAAATCTGTAATAGATATTGATGAGTGTGGCTCTGATACTGACAATTGCGATGTGAACGCCGATTGCACCAACACAAATGGTAGTTTCACGTGTGCATGCAGATCTGGATGGTCAGGAGATGGCATTGTTTGTGAAGGTAAAGATCGTAGTACATGTGTGTTAACGCTTCTTTTAATGGCGCCTGGGACGCTTAGGAACGTTAACAGAACTGAATAACAGATCTCTTCGTTACTCGTAAGTAGTCTTTAACGCGGATTTTTGTTGATTTTTCTTCGTAATTCTTTAAAATTTCAGGTCAATTGAATTATCCGGTTTCTACAAAAAATAAAACACTGAATTACCACACTATAGAGGGGCGGGGGCCAATAACACATAAAAAATAACGCACATACCAGAACTATTTTCCCAGCGAGATCTTCAATATTCTAAATGAATAAGTGTACCGACATGCAACTTATCGCATAAACTACACCACCATGCGCTTAACTGCCGAACAACTTATTCCCTATTCAAAGAACCAAAAGCATGCTATTATGAACTTGTAAGAGAATTTCAAAAATAAAGCTTCTACTAGTTTGCTCAAAACGCTAGAACAAAATCATTACTGCATCTACAAGCTCGTCAAATTAAATGGTCACAGCAAAAGGAATGGCCGTGAGTCAACAGCTCTGCAAAAAAACGCAGCGCTGATTAATTGGCTCGCGGTCAGTGCAATTCAGATCCAACGTCAAGAAAATATCAAACACCTCCCCCCTAAAATATGACCAATTTGGTAAGTATTTTACACGAACTTAAGTATTTTTACACAAACACAAACGTACTAGAGAGAACACACCAATATAACAATGTCACTTAGCCAGGAATCGAAATTGTATTCTGCACATTTCATAAACGTAAACGTCGTCAGATCATGTCACGAAAATACAACACATACAGTCAGTTTCGTAGTCATTACCAACGTCTGTTCATTAGATAAGCACACCATTAAGTTAAGTACGGCTCATTTCAGCCAGTTCGGTATATTCGTTCGATCGATTTCTTCAGCAAGGAGAAACAACTTCAGTTTGAAGATCGGCCTTTGCAGAGTCTTGTCTTGCCACTTCACCAATACCGATCTCACCAGTCCTTTGTTGTCTGGGAATACTTTACGAACCAAACCAAGTTTAAACATGTGTTTGGCTGTCGGATCTTTGGTCAAAATGACAATGTCGTTCACACCGAGATTTCGCTTTTCAGCGAACCATTTGGAACGTTCAGCAATTGTTGGCCATCTTTTGCGAGCTCGATTGATTAAAAACTTGGTTTGCTTATACTTGTTTTTTATGTAAGCATCACGATCGTCAGATGAGGGCAAGGGTATGATAGAGTTAGCATCAGGCATAAGAAGATCGTTGGGAGTCAAAGGCCTTTCTTCTATATCATGAAAGAGAACTGGTGTAAGGGGGCGTGAATTAATCATAGCTTCGATGTCGATCAAAACAGTACGAATCACGTCTTCACTGTATACCGGACCAGGTGAAATAGTGGTGAGGATTTTCCGGATTGTTCTTATCATTCTTTCCTATGCACCACCAAAATGACTGGCCATCGGCGTGTTGAAAGTCCACTCGATGCCCGCGATGGCCATTTGGTCTCGTACTCGATTTTGATCGCACTTTGTATACTCATCTCGAAGCAGTTTTTCGGCTCCCACGAAATTAGTCCCATTGTTCGAATACAAGTGCCTGATGCTTCTCCTTGCAGCAAATCTCCTTAAAACATTTAAAAAACTGTCAGTTGATAGATCAAAGGCTAATTCAAGGTTTATGGCCCGAGTTGTTGAACATGTAAAGATACACCCGTATCTCTTAACATTGGAACGACCCTGTTTCACCAACAACGGTCCAAAAAATCAACCCCTGTATGACTGAAGGGAGGATCAAAAATTTGCATTCTAGCCGGGAGCAAATCGGACATTTTTTGGGTCAGGCATTTGGCCTTTATTTTACGGCACACGAGGCAATCATTGATGACTTTTCGAATTGTGGATGATGATTTTTCAATCCAAAAGCGCGCTCTAAGCTCCGTAAAGGTATGACAAACTCCACCGTGCCCGCATTTTGTATGACACTGCAAAACAAATAAAGTTGTTAAATGCGATTCAGCAGGAAGTAACACCGGAGATTTAAAGCTAAGAGAAGTAGGTGCATTCCTCAAACGTCCCTTCATAACAATTAAGTCATTATCAAGTTTGGGAGATCCCTTCAACAGAGCCAGACTGCAGTCACTCCTCTTTACAGTCACTTTGGTCTTTAAAGATAAATGAAGAGCCGGCAAAAATTTGTGTTGCTCATAAGCAATCAGAACCTTTTCAGCATTGTTCAATTCACTATATGTTCATGGACCTGCAGACCAAAGTGTTTCTTTGCAATGTTTATCAGTCAAATAAGCACAAAATCTTAACAGCCACGCTGTAGTTCCTTTTAGTTTGTGCAAAGAAGAAAAGCTTCGTACAAGTCTGTCAACTGGTTGCAGATCATTCGATACCAGGTTTTTGATTGCCGCTACCGTAGGTCGCTGCTTCACTTTCTCTTTTGGAACAATTTCTGAACATATAGCCTCAGGCCAATCCGTATTGGAGTCGCGCAGGAAATCAGGTCCGCTGATCCAGTAGTTTGAATTGACGAACCTTTTTACGCTCAAGCCCCTGGATACTTCATCTGCTGGATTTAAAGCAGATGGCACATATCTCCAATCTTCTACAGGATTGCTATGCCTTTCCATTACTGCGAGCCTGTTTGCAGTAAAAACTGGAAACCTTTTGGTGCGATTTTTAATGCTGTATAAAGTGGCAGTAGAATCACACCAGTAATAAGACGACCCAACCGGCAATCACAACTCCTTTCGAATTAAACAATCGAGTCGAACTGAGACTACTGCAGCCATAAGTTCTAATTGTGGAATAGTTCTGTTTTCCTTAGCTAAGTATCCCTTTCCACGAGAAAGGCAACCTTGATTGATCCAAATTCATCCTCTGTTCTTAGATAAGACACTGCTCCGTAAGCGTAGCTAGAGGCATCTGAGAAATGATGAAGTTCATAACTCACCACACCTTCACAAGCTAAGCTGATGCATCTGTCAATATGCTCAGCCATCAACTCCTCCAACGAAGCCATCCATTTCCTCCAACGTCGTTGTTCATCTTTGGAAATCTCTTCATTCCAATCCTGTTCTTTCAATTCTCGCAGCCATAATTTAGGAGCTGTGAGTATGGGTGCCACAAATCCTAGAGGATCAAAAATTGAAGATACCATTGAGAGCAATCCGTGGCGAGTAAATGATTTAACAGTTGGGTCTACCTGCATTCTGAATCGATCAGAGCCAACGTCCCATTGCACGCCTAAGACCCTATGCATCATTTGTGACTTATCGGAGATAGGCTTTGATGAATCCATTCTCGGAATTTCCGAGAAATATTTCATCACTTCGGATTTGTTTGACAGCCATTTATGAAGTGTAAATCCAGCTTTAGACATTTTAGTGACTTCACGACCAATCTGTACGGCTTCGTTGATTGAAGAGACGGAAAGGAGAAAATCGTCAACGTAAAAATTACGCCGTACTGCTGTAACAGTTTCGTCGCTAAATTCGTGTCCAAATACATCTACCGCATGGAGCAAAGCAAACGAAGTACAACTGGGCGAAGATTTTGCCCCAAAAATGTGTACCGTCATACAGCATACCTCTGGAAGTTCGTCCATGTTTCCTTCAGGCCACCATAGGAACTTAAGAACGTTCTTATCTTCTGGCTCCACTTTCACCTGTGAAACATCGATTTTACATCATCTACCAAGGTAACCCCTTTTTCTCGAAATCTCAATAAAACACCCACTATAGTATTGGTCAGATCTGGACCTCTAATTAAAGCTTTGTTCAAAGATGCCCCATTATATTCTGCTCCGCAATCGAACACAATACGTAACTTATCGGGCTTCATCGGGTTTACCACGGAGTGATGGGGAAGAAACCAGGATAATTTACCTTCTGTCACCCCTATTTTCTCAGCATAACCCTCCTCAAAATATGAGGCCATGACTGCGGAATATTTTTCTTGCAAAGCTTTATCTTTAGCAATGCGTCTTTTTAAACACATAAGACGCGTCTCAGCTACCTTGCGATTATTAGGTAATTGATTGGTACCACTCTCCCAAAGTAGGGGCAACTGAAAGTGGCCGTTGACAATCTTAACTTTGTCCTTCATCATTTGCAACGCGATTCTGTCTTCTCTGGACGTCTTTAAAGAGCAGCTGCAATCGTTTGAGGGCTTAGGTAAATCTAATGGACACGGATCATCTCTTAGTACGTCAATCGAAACATTCAGAGCGGTATGATTTGAAACATCCGCAAGACCCACAGTCACATTGGCGCCATAGAGGACCCAGCCAAGAGGAGTACGAACTGCATCCTGGGCCTTAGCTGGTCCTATCCTGCATTCTAAAGGCTGAAATACCCTTTTACAATCAATTCCGATCAACAATCTAACTGATTTGCCCGTTATCTGGGGAAGCTCCAAGTCACGCAGGTGATTCCATTTCAGTAGGCTAGTATTCGTCAAGTTAAGACACTTTTCAACGGGCATATGGTCAACCGACATCACATTATACAAATCAATTGCTTGACCACTACCTAAAGCGCGCACGCATAGGTCTACCAATTTTCCACTTATGCAATTTCCAGATTTAGGAGCACCCATAGTTCTAATTTGAAGATCACAATCTCTACCCCAGAGCAAAACGTTTGCTGCGACCCAGTGTCCAACAAAGCGTACGTTTCTCTTCGGTGCTCTCCACAAATTACCTCCACAGGTAAAGGCAAAGAGGCAAAAGAGGAAAAGATTCATTAAATATTTCTTCTGTTCTCTTGTGCGCACTCAGTACAGTGGTGATAGACTCAGAGTTCACTCCCATCAATGTTTCTTTGTGCAATAATGAATGATGGTTAGGAAATTTGCCTCCCTCAGTGCTACAAGTTATCTTACTGAAACAAGAGCGCGCTTGGTGGCCAGGGTTTAAACAACGAAAACAAAGTCTGCGTTTTGTGACGAACTCCATACGCTTGAAGTGTTGTGAAGCAAAGCCGACAATTGATATCTGGCTTTATTCAACTAATAAAGCACTTATCACAGTTAACAAACGTATAAAATAGCTGTAAAATAAAACGTTATAAGGAAACCAAAATATAGCTTATCAAACTAAAGATTCGTAAATACAATTAATTAGCTGACTGTCATTGCACTACAGCCATGGCTACTGCAGCAAGCTAATTGCTTGCACAACGCAGATAATGCAGCTGATTGCAAGGCTCGAAGGCACAAGCAACTACGCATTAGCAAATTAGGCACGCGAATAGTTGTAGTACCAACATTTACTACATTCCTCCCTACTTACATAACTTAGTTACAAATGATGTAAACAACAGTATAACACAATATTAATTCACGTTAGTTATTCAATTAGTAAGATATGGGATTTTTATATCTCTCTGGCTGTTTACGGATGCGTTGCGATCGACGTATACCCGAGTTGCTAATATTAGCAGAGTCATTTTGTAACCGTTCAAATCATGTTTGTCAGTTTGTTCTAAGGGTTTTTGGGAGTTTTCTACTTCCGCTGTAGTACCAGTTGCCGGTAAATTATTAGTTAACTCGGAAGAAGGCTCGCTTGCAGTAGTTCTCGGGCAGGGAGCCAAATCAGTTGTTGATACTGTGCTTTCACGACCGTCTGGAAAACGGATATGCGCAAAACTGGGGTTAGCATCGAGTAAATCAACTTCGTCAACCAAAGGTTCATCTTTATTTCGAACAAATCGGCGTAACAAAACTGGTCCTTTTTGTAGTAGCCAAGAAGATAGACTTTTCCCTAGCATGGACCGTCTTTCAAAACCAAAAAATCTTTCATGTGGTGTGCTGTTAGTTGACGTACACAATAGGGACCTAACAGCATGCAAAGCATCGGGAAGCACATCTTGCCACCTTTCAACAGGGATTTGTAGGTCGCAAACCATTAGCTGAACTGTTTTCCAAATTGTTTTATTTGTCCGCTCAATTTGAGAATTACCAGTTGGGTGGTAAGGGGTACTACGACTGGCAGCTAACCCTCGTTTGACAAGATAATTCCTTAAATCTCTGGCCATAAAAGCAGCCCCGCGATCGCTGTGCACGTACATTGGTAGGCCAAACAGAACAAACAGCTGAGTTAGGCTTCTGATAACAGTAGCAGTTGACAGGTCTTTGCACGGAAAAGCGAAAGGATATCGAGAGTACTCATCCGTCACAATAAAAATGTATGGAGCTGGTCCAAGCACAGGTCCCTTGAAGTCAATACTTGTACGCTCCCATGGGCGTGTAGTTTTATAAGCGATTTTTCTTCTTTTATGTAAAATCGAGGTTTTATCTTTGCGCAAATTTTACAATTGCTGCATACTCGTTTTACATCATCCAAAGAAAATGGAAGATTTTTGGTACTGACAAAATGAACTAACCGGTTGATTCCAGGATGTCCCAACTTCTTGTGAATCTCTGCGAGATCGCAAGAGTAGGTACTAGCAGCAACTTGTATGCGTGACAAGGAATCGGGAACTACATTAAATTTTCCCGGGCGATGTTGAACACGGTAATCGAAACAACCCAACTCGGCTCTCCACAATTGAATTTTTCGGTTTTTATCTTTGCCTTTGCTTGTTTTATCGAGCATAAAAGATAGAGCGCGTTGATCAGTAACTAGATTAAAACATTTACCATAGAGGTAATGACTCCATCGCCTAACAGCTTCCATTATAGCGAGAGCTTCTTTTTCAACAACAGGATAAACCTTCTCGCTCTTATTAAGTGTTTTTGAAAAAAAAGCAACAGGTCTTCCTTCTTGACTAAAAGTAGCAGCCACAGAATGTTCAGAAGCATCGCAGTCAACTTCAAAAGGTACATCATCTCAGATATATGACAAGCAGCAATTGAGAAGAGTTTCTTTTAGAGATTTAAATGCCTCGGCAGACTCTTTAGACAAAGGGAAATTATTACTAGTAGTAGCCAAATTAAGAGGCTGAATACGCCTCAGAAAACTGAGGAATCCAACGTGGGTAGTAAGCAAACATACCTACTAATCGTTGCAGCGCTGATTTGCAAGTTGGCAATTGTAAGTCCATTAGCGGTTTCAGTCTTTCAGGGTCGGGTCGAATAACCCCATGCGATACGCGATAACCCAGTAAATCTATCTCAGATTTAGCAATGATCGACTTCGACTCGTTAAAAGTCAAGTTGTTTTTTGCAGCAGCTTTAAGAAGAGCGTTTAAATTTCGATCATGATCTTCCTTATTGGCTCCCACAACAGTGATATTGTCCAAATAAGCGTATGTTCCTTGCAGTTTGTATTTCTGAATGATTTCTTGAATTATTCTTTGGAAATGTGACACCCCGTTGGTAACGCCAAAAGGAAGTCTAGTATATTGATAGAGCTTTCCATCAGCTTCAAAAGCTGTATATTCCCGATCGATTTCACAAAGGGGAATTTGATGGTAGGCCGACTTTAGATCTAATGTACAAAAAATTCTTCCTCGAGCAATTTGATTAACGTGATCATCAATTCTTGGAAGCGGATATGCGTCCAAAAGGGTAAATTTGTTGATAGTTCGAGAATAATCGATAACCATTCGCTTTTTATGCCGCCCATCATCAGCAATAAGGACTTGAGCTCGCCACGGAGACGTGGATGGTTCAATAATGTTATCATCTAGTAATTTCTTTATTTCTAATCAAATTAATTGCTGATCTTCCGCATTAAAGCGTCTTGATTTCGTTGCAATAGGTCTTACGCCCGGGTCGAGATTTTTAAAAATACGAATCGGTGTGCCTTAAGGTGCCTTAACGTGGCAAACTTAGGGCACTGAGTAAGGTGATGTGGTTGATTACAAAACTCACACGGCTTACTTTTACGTTGAAAGGCTTTGGCTTCCGCTTCTTCTAAAGCAACCACACTGGAGTTTGACACCACTGCGCGCTTTGACTCGTCACCTCCTGCAATTCTGTCTCTACTTCCAGGCCATTGGGCACGGCCAAACACTGAACAAGCTTTATCTGCTTTTCGCCGAACGAATAAAGCTAAGTCACGAAACGTCACCTCTCGTTTGGTTTCTCGAGTAAATGAGAATGACCATTTTGCCCAATCTTCTCTTGTCTTGTCTGGCAGCTTGTCAACGATCCTTCTCAGAGTACCCAACGAATTCAAACTCGAAAAGGCTTCAATTCCCTCAATCTGAAATAGCGCTTTATTCATAACTCCTGCGAAGTCTATTAATTTTTCACTGTCCCTTGCTTTAACTCTACCGAACGACAGCAGAAGTTCCTCGCAGCGATTGGCAATGATTAAGGGTCTACCAAAAAGTTGGTGTAACTTAGCCCAAGCTCGCTCAAACCCTTGGTGAGTTCCTAAGTAATAGTCAATCATTTTCTTCACATTAAAATTGCAATATTGCAATAAATAGGTCATTCTCGCATTGTCAGAAGCAACTCTATTAATGATATGAGTTTGAAAACTTAAAGCGAACGAAATGTAATTTAACGGATCTCCGTTGAAGGTTACAATTTCTGGGGGCGGTGGCAGGTAATCGTATGGCATTGTGGGTGCAGTCGCTTGCCTTGAACTTAACCCGTAATTAGGTGCTTCATATATTCTGGCAGGGTTATTTATGTTGGGCGTGTTCAAGACCTCGGACCTATGCAGATGGGGTAGACCGAAATGAACCTGGGTTTGTTCTTGATTTTCTTGGGGACAATAGATTGGAGGGAACCCAAGTTCAACCTTTGCAGGGAGGAGGGTTGAATCGTTTGAACGCCTTCTTGACAAAGTGGTTGCTTAACATAGTCACTACCGCTATCGTGACTTCTACGTGGCTTTGCCTTCTTAGATTGTGAACAAGGTGAGGAGATCTCATCCCAAGCTTTAGCTCTCTCCTCTGCCAAATCGATTTCTCGTTCAATCTTTTTCATTTTTTCCTCCAACTCTCTCACTTCTTCCTCCGCTCTCTTACTTACGGCGTCGGCTTCTTTTTTTGCGCCATCTAGTGCCCTGCGGGCCGCTCTCTCGTCTCTTTGCTTGCGTTGCTCAAGTTCCTTAAAAAAATTGTGCCATTCTCAAATCAAAGTGGTCCTTCCTTTTTGAACTGGTAGCGCTTTCACTGGCACTATTTGAGCAGCTAACAAAACTAACTTTATCATGCTTATCCATCGTAGTTCTGAAACTTTGTTAGTGCTTCTTTTGATGGCGCCTGGGACGCTTAGGAATGTTAACAGAACTGAATAACAGATCTCTTCGTTACTCGTAAGTAGTCTTTAACGCGGCCTTTAATTGAATTTATTTCGTAATTCTTTAAAATTTCAGGTCAACTGAATTATCCGGTTTCTACAAAAAACAAAAACACTAAATTACCACACTATAGAGAGGCGGGGGCCAATAACACATAAAAAATAACGCACATACCAGAACTATTTTCCCAGCGAGATCTTCAATACTCAAAATGAATAAGTGTACCGACATGCAACTTATCGCATAAAATACACCACCATGCGCTTAACAGCCGAACAACTTATTCCCTATTCAAAGAACCAAAAACATGCTATTATGAACTTGTAAAAAAATTTCAAGAATAAAGCTTCTACTAATTTGCTCAAAACGCTAAACAAAATCATTATTGCATTTACAAGCTCGTCAAATTAAATGGCAACACCAAAAAAAATGTCCGTGAGTCAACAGCTCTGCAAAAAAACGCAGCGCTGATTAATTGGCTCGCGGTCAATGCAATTTATTTCCAACCACAAAAACATATCGAACAATGTGGTTTTGTTTACATGACAAGTTTTGACTTGATAATATTGATTAGACATTGATGAGTGCAGCTCTCATACTGACAATTGTGACATGAACGCCAATTGCACCAACACAAATGGTAGTTTCGTGTGTGCTTACGATATTGGATGGTCGGGAGATGGTGTTATATATGAAGGTAAAGAACGTAATTTGTGTTGTATTTGTGGAAGCTTCATTGAAGTTATAATGGAAAATCTGTAATAGATATTGATGAGTGTGGCTCTGATACTGACAATTGCGATGTGAACGCCGATTGCACCAACACAAATGGTAGTTTCACGTGTGCATGCAGATCTGGATGGTCAGGAGATGGCATTGTTTGTGAAGGTAAAGATCGTAGTATATGTGGTTTCGTTTACATGACAAGTTTTGACTTGATAATATTGATTAGACATTGATGAGTGCGGCACTGATACTGACAATTGCGACAGAAACGCCAATTGCACCAACACAAATGGTAGTTTTGTGTGTGCTTGCAATATTGGATGGTCGGGAGATGGTGTTGTATGCGAAGGTAAAGAACGTAGTTTGTGTTGTATTTGTGGAAGCTTCATTGAAGTTATAATGGAAAATCTGTAATAGATATTGATGAGTGTGGCTCTGATACTGACAATTGCGATGTGAACGCCGATTGCACCAACACAAATGGTAGTTTCACGTGTGCATGCAGATCTGGATGGTCAGGAGATGGCATTGTTTGTGAAGGTAAAGATCGTAGTATATGTGGTTTCGTTTACATGACAAGTTTTGACTTGATAATATTGATTAGACATCGCTGAGTGTGACATTGATACTGACAATTGCGACATGAACGCCAATTGCACCAACACAAATGGTAGTTTCGTGTGTGCTTGCAATATTGGATGGTCGGGAGATGGTGTTGTATGCGAAGGTAAAGAACGTAGTTTGTGTTGTATTTGTGGAAGCTTCATTGAAGTTATAATGGAAAATCTGTAATAGATATTGATGAGTGTGGCTCTGATACTGACAATTGCGATGTGAACGCCGATTGCACCAACACAAATGGTAGTTTCACGTGTGCATGCAGATCTGGATGGTCAGGAGATGGCATTGTTTGTGAAGGTAAAGATCGTAGTATATGTGGTTTCGTTTACATGACAAGTTTTGACTTGATAATATTGATTAGACATTGATGAGTGCAGCACTGATACTGACAATTGCGACATGAACGCCAATTGCACCAACACAAATGGTAGTTTCGTGTGTGCTTGCAATATTGGATGGTCGGGAGATGGTGTTGTATGCGAAGGTAAAGAACGTAGTTTGTGTTGTATTTGTGGAAGCTTCATTGAAGTTATAATGGAAAATCTGTAATAGATATTGATGAGTGTGGCTCTGATACTGACAATTGTGATGTGAACGCCGATTGCACCAACACAAATGGTAGTTTCACGTGTGCATGCAGATCTGGATGGTCAGGAGATGGCATTGTTTGTGAAGGTAAAGATCGTAGTATATGTGGTTTCATTTACATGACAAGTTTTGACTTGATAATATTGATTAGACATTGATGAGTGCGACACTGATACTGACAATTGCGACATGAACGCCAATTGCACCAACACAAATGGTAGTTTCGTGTGTGCTTGCAATATTGGATGGTCAGGAGATGGTGTTGTATGCGAAGGTAAAGAACGTAGTTTGTGTTGTATTTGTGGAAGCTTCATTGAAGTTATAATGGAAAATCTGTAATAGATATTGATGAGTGTGGCTCTGATACTGACAATTGCGATGTGAACGCCGATTGCACCAACACAAATGGTAGTTTCACGTGTGCATGCAGATCTGGATGGTCAGGAGATGGCATTGTTTGTGAAGGTAAAGATTGTAGTATATGTGGTTTCGTTTACATGACAAGTTTTGACTTGATAATATTGATTAGACATCGATGAGTGCGACACTGATACTGACAATTGCGACATGAACGCCAATTGCACCAACACAAATGGTAGTTTCGTGTGTGCTTGCAATATTGGATGGTCGGGAGATGGTGTTGTATGCGAAGGTAAAGAACGTAGTTTGTGTTGTATTTGTGGAAGCTTCATTGAAGTTATAATGGAAAATCTGTAATAGATATTGATGAGTGTGGCTCTGATACTGACAATTGCGATGTGAACGCCGATTGCACCAACACAAATGGTAGTTTCACGTGTGCATGCAGATCTGGATGGTCAGGAGATGGCATTGTTTGTGAAGGTAAAGATCGTAGTATATGTGGTTTCGTTTACATGACAAGTTTTGACTTGATAATATTGATTAGACATCGATGAGTGTGACATTGATACTGACAATTGCGACATGAACGCCAATTGCACCAACACAAATGGTAGTTTCGTGTGTGCTTGCAATATTGGATGGTCGGGAGATGGTGTTGTATGCGAAGGTAAAGAACGTATTTTGTGTTGTATTTGTGGAAGCTTCATTGAAATTATAATGGAAAATCTGTAATAGATATTGATGAGTGTGGCTCTGATACTGACAATTGCGATGTGAACGCCGATTGCACCAACACAAATGGTAGTTTCACGTGTGCATGCAGATCTGGATGGTCAGGAGATGGCATTGTTTGTGAAGGTAAAGATCGTAGTATATGTGGTTTCATTTACATGACAAGTTTTGACTTGATAATATTGATTAGACATTGATGAGTGCGACACTGATACTGACAATTGCGACATGAACGCCAATTGCACCAACACAAATGGTAGTTTCGTGTGTGCTTGCAATATTGGATGGTCGGGAGATGGTGTTGTATGCGAAGGTAAAGAACGTAGTTTGTGTTGTATTTGTGGAAGCTTCATTGAAGTTATAATGGAAAATCTGTAATAGATATTGATGAGTGTGGCTCTGATACTGACAATTGCGATGTGAACGCCGATTGCACCAACACAAATGGTAGTTTCACGTGTGCATGCAGATCTGGATGGTCAGGAGATGGCATTGTTTGTGAAGGTAAAGATCGTAGTATATGTGGTTTCGTTTACATGACAAGTTTTGACTTGATAATATTGATTAGACATCGATGAGTGCGACACTGATACTGACAATTGCGACATGAACGCCAATTGCACCAACACAAATGGTAGTTTTGTGTGTGCTTGCAATATTGGATGGTCGGGAGATGGTGTTGTATGCGAAGGTAAAGAACGTAGTTTGTGTTGTATTTGTGGAAGCTTCATTGAAGTTATAATGGAAAATCTGTAATAGATATTGATGAGTGTGGCTCTGATACTGACAATTGCGATGTGAACGCCGATTGCACCAACACAAATGGTAGTTTCACGTGTGCATGCAGATCTGGATGGTCAGGAGATGGCATTGTTTGTGAAGGTAAAGATCGTAGTATATGTGGTTTCATTTACATGACAAGTTTTGACTTGATAATATTGATTAGACATTGATGAGTGCGACACTGATACTGACAATTGCGACATGAACGCCAGTTGCACCAACACAAATGGTAGTTTCGTGTGTGCTTGCAATATTGGATGGTCGGGAGATGGTGTTGTATGCGAAGGTAAAGAACGTAGTTTGTGTTGTATTTGTGGAAGCCTCATTGAAGTTATAATGGAAAATCTGTAATAGATATTGATGAGTGTGGCTCTGATACTGACAATTGCGATGTGAACGCCGATTGCACCAACACAAATGGTAGTTTCACGTGTGCATGCAGATCTGGATGGTCAGGAGATGGCATTGTTTGTGAAGGTAAAGATCGTAGTATATGTGGTTTCGTTTACATGACAAGTTTTGACTTGATAATATTGATTAGACATCGATGAGTGTGACATTGATACTGACAATTGCGACATGAACGCCAATTGCACCAACACAAATGGTAGTTTCGTGTGTGCTTGCAATATTGGATGGTCGGGAGATGGTGTTGTATGCGAAGGTAAAGAACGTAGTTTGTGTTGTATTTGTGGAAGCTTCATTGAAGTTATAATGGAAAATCTGTAATAGATATTGATGAGTGTGGCTCTGATACTGACAATTGCGATGTGAACGCCGATTGCACCAACACAAATGGTAGTTTCACGTGTGCATGCAGATCTGGATGGTCAGGAGATGGCATTGTTTGTGAAGGTAAAGATCGTAGTATATGTGGTTTCGTTTACATGACAAGTTTTGACTTGATAATATTGATTAGACATTGATGAGTGCGACACTGATACTGACAATTGCGACATGAACGCCAATTGCACCAACACAAATGGTAGTTTCGTGTGTGCTTGCAATATTGGATGGTCAGGAGATGGTGTTGTATGCGAAGGTAAAGAACGTAGTTTGTGTTGTATTTGTGGAAGCTTCATTGAAGTTATAATGGAAAATCTGTAATAGATATTGATGAGTGTGGCTCTGATACTGACAATTGCGATGTGAACGCCGATTGCACCAACACAAATGGTAGTTTCACGTGTGCATGCAGATCTGGATGGTCAGGAGATGGCATTGTTTGTGAAGGTAAAGATCGTAGTATATGTGGTTTCGTTTACATGACAAGTTTTGACTTGATAATATTGATTAGACATCGATGAGTGCGACACTGATACTGACAATTGCGACATGAACGCCAATTGCACCAACACAAATGGTAGTTTCGTGTGTGCTTGCAATATTGGATGGTCGGGAGATGGTGTTGTATGCGAAGGTAAAGAACGTAGTTTGTGTTGTATTTGTGGAAGCTTCATTGAAGTTATAATGGAAAATCTGTAATAGATATTGATGAGTGTGGCTCTGATACTGACAATTGCGATGTGAACGCCGATTGCACCAACACAAATGGTAGTTTTGTGTGTGCTTGCAATATTGGATGGTCGGGAGATGGTGTTGTATGCGAAGGTAAAGAACGTAGTTTGTGTTGTATTTGTGGAAGCTTCATTGAAGTTATAATGGAAAATCTGTAATAGATATTGATGAGTGTGGCTCTGATACTGACAATTGCGATGTGAACGCCGATTGCACCAACACAAATGGTAGTTTCACGTGTGCATGCAGATCTGGATGGTCAGGAGATGGCATTGTTTGTGAAGGTAAAGATCGTAGTATATGTGGTTTCGTTTACATGACAAGTTTTGACTTGATAATATTGATTAGACATTGATGAGTGCGACACTGATACTGACAATTGCGACATGAACGCCAATTGCACCAACACAAATGGTAGTTTCGTGTGTGCTTGCAATATTGGATGGTCGGGAGATGGTGTTGTATGCGAAGGTAAAGAAAGTAGTTTGTGTTGTATTTGTGGAAGCTTCATTGAAGTTATAATGGAAAATCTGTAATAGATATTGATGAGTGTGGCTCTGATACTGACAATTGCGATGTGAACGCTGATTGCACCAACACAAATGGTAGTTTCACGTGTGCATGCAGATCTGGATGGTCAGGAGATGGCATTGTTTGTGAAGGTAAAGATCGTAGTATATGTGGTTTCGTTTACATGACAAGTTTTGACTTGATAATATTGATTAGACATTGATGAGTGCGACACTGATACTGACAATTGTGACATGAACGCCAATTGCACCAACACAAATGGTAGTTTCGTGTGTGCTTGCAATATTGGATGGTCGGGAGATGGTGTTGTATGCGAAGGTAAAGAACGTAGTTTGTGTTGTATTTGTGGAAGCTTCATTGAAGTTATAATGGTAAATCTGTAATAGATATTGATGAGTGTGGCTCTGATACTGACAATTGCGATGTGAACGCCGATTGCACCAACACAAATGGTAGTTTCACGTGTGCATGCAGATCTGGATGGTCAGGAGATGGCATTGTTTGTGAAGGTAAAGATCGTAGTATATGTGGTTTCGTTTACATGACAAGTTTTGACTTGATAATATTGATTAGACATTGATGAGTGCGACACTGATACTGACAATTGCGACATGAACGCCAATTGCACCAACACAAATGGTAGTTTCGTGTGTGCTTGCAATATTGGATGGTCGGGAGATGGTGTTGTATGCGAAGGTAAAGAACGTAGTTTGTGTTGTATTTGTGGAAGCTTCATTGAAGTTATAATGGAAAATCTGTAATAGATATTGATGAGTGTGGCTCTGATACTGACAATTGCGATGTGAACGCCGATTGCACCAACACAAATGGTAGTTTCACGTGTGCATGCAGATCTGGATGGTCAGGAGATGGCATTGTTTGTGAAGGTAAAGATCGTAGTATATGTGGTTTCGTTTACATGACAAGTTTTGACTTGATAATATTGATTAGACATTGATGAGTGCGACACTGATACTGACAATTGCAACATGAACGCCAGTTGCACCAACACAAATGGTAGTTTCGTGTGTGCTTGCAATATTGGATGGTCGGGAGATGGTGTTGTATGTGAAGGTAAAGAACGTAGTTTGTGTTGTATTTGTGGAAGCTTCATTGAAGTTATAATGGAAAATCTGTAATAGATATTGATGAGTGTGGCTCTGATACTGACAATTGCGATGTGAACGCCGATTGCACCAACACAAATGGTAGTTTCACGTGTGCATGCAGATCTGGATGGTCAGGAGATGGCATTGTTTGTGAAGGTAAAGATCGTAGTATATGTGGTTTCGTTTACATGACAAGTTTTGACTTGATAATATTGATTAGACATTGATGAGTGCGACACTGATACTGACAATTGCGACATGAACGCCAATTGCACCAACACAAATGGTAGTTTCGTGTGTGCTTGCAATATTGGATGGTCGGGAGATGGTGTTGTATGCGAAGGTAAAGAAAGTAGTTTGTGTTGTATTTGTGGAAGCTTCATTGAAGTTATAATGGAAAATCTGTAATAGATATTGATGAGTGTGGCTCTGATACTGACAATTGCGATGTGAACGCTGATTGCACCAACACAAATGGTAGTTTCACGTGTGCATGCAGATCTGGATGGTCAGGAGATGGCATTGTTTGTGAAGGTAAAGATCGTAGTATATGTGGTTTCGTTTACATGACAAGTTTTGACTTGATAATATTGATTAGACATTGATGAGTGCGACACTGATACTGACAATTGTGACATGAACGCCAATTGCACCAACACAAATGGTAGTTTCGTGTGTGCTTGCAATATTGGATGGTCGGGAGATGGTGTTGTATGCGAAGGTAAAGAACGTAGTTTGTGTTGTATTTGTGGAAGCTTCATTGAAGTTATAATGGTAAATCTGTAATAGATATTGATGAGTGTGGCTCTGATACTGACAATTGCGATGTGAACGCCGATTGCACCAACACAAATGGTAGTTTCACGTGTGCATGCAGATCTGGATGGTCAGGAGATGGCATTGTTTGTGAAGGTAAAGATCGTAGTATATGTGGTTTCGTTTACATGACAAGTTTTGACTTGATAATATTGATTAGACATTGATGAGTGCGACACTGATACTGACAATTGCGACATGAACGCCAATTGCACCAACACAAATGGTAGTTTCGTGTGTGCTTGCAATATTGGATGGTCGGGAGATGGTGTTGTATGCGAAGGTAAAGAAAGTAGTTTGTGTTGTATTTGTGGAAGCTTCATTGAAGTTATAATGGAAAATCTGTAATAGATATTGATGAGTGTGGCTCTGATACTGACAATTGCGATGTGAACGCCGATTGCACCAACACAAATGGTAGTTTCACGTGTGCATGCAGATCTGGATGGTCAGGAGATGGCATTGTTTGTGAAGGTAAAGATCGTAGTATATGTGGTTTCGTTTACATGACAAGTTTTGACTTGATAATATTGATTAGACATTGATGAGTGCGACACTGATACTGACAATTGCAACATGAACGCCAGTTGCACCAACACAAATGGTAGTTTCGTGTGTGCTTGCAATATTGGATGGTCGGGAGATGGTGTTGTATGTGAAGGTAAAGAACGTAGTTTGTGTTGTATTTGTGGAAGCTTCATTGAAGTTATAATGGAAAATCTGTAATAGATATTGATGAGTGTGGCTCTGATACTGACAATTGCGATGTGAACGCCGATTGCACCAACACAAATGGTAGTTTCACGTGTGCATGCAGATCTGGATGGTCAGGAGATGGCATTGTTTGTGAAGGTAAAGATCGTAGTATATGTGGTTTCGTTTACATGACAAGTTTTGACTTGATAATATTGATTAGACATCGATGAGTGTGACATTGATACTGACAATTGCGACATGAACGCCAATTGCACCAACACAAATGGTAGTTTCGTGTGTGCTTGCAATATTGGATGGTCGGGAGATGGTGTTGTATGCGAAGGTAAAGAACGTAGTTTGTGTTGTATTTGTGGAAGCTTCATTGAAGTTATAATGGAAAATCTGTAATAGATATTGATGAGTGTGGCTCTGATACTGACAATTGCGATGTGAACGCCGATTGCACCAACACAAATGGTAGTTTCACGTGTGCATGCAGATCTGGATGGTCAGGAGATGGCATTGTTTGTGAAGGTAAAGATCGTAGTATATGTGGTTTCGTTTACATGACAAGTTTTGACTTGATAATATTGATTAGACATTGATGAGTGCGACACTGATACTGACAATTGCGACATGAACGCCAATTGCACCAACACAAATGGTAGTTTCGTGTGTGCTTGCAATATTGGATGGTCAGGAGATGGTGTTGTATGCGAAGGTAAAGAACGTATTTTGTGTTGTATTTGTGGAAGCTTCATTGAAGTTATAATGGAAAATCTGTAATAGATATTGATGAGTGTGGCTCTGATACTGACAATTGCGATGTGAACGCCGATTGCACCAACACAAATGGTAGTTTCACGTGTGCATGCAGATCTGGATGGTCAGGAGATGGCATTGTTTGTGAAGGTAAAGATCGTAGTATATGTGGTTTCGTTTACATGACAAGTTTTGACTTGATAATATTGATTAGACATTGATGAGTGCGACACTGATACTGACAATTGCGACATGAACGCCAATTGCACCAACACAAATGGTAGTTTCGTGTGTGCTTGCAATATTGGATGGTCGGGAGATGGTGTTGTATGCGAAGGTAAAGAACGTAGTTTGTGTTGTATTTGTGGAAGCTTCATTGAAGTTATAATGGAAAATCTGTAATAGATATTGATGAGTGTGGCTCTGATACTGACAATTGCGATGTGAACGCCGATTGCACCAACACAAATGGTAGTTTCACGTGTGCATGCAGATCTGGATGGTCAGGAGATGGCATTGTTTGTGAAGGTAAAGATCGTAGTATATGTGGTTTCATTTACATGACAAGTTTTGACTTGATAATATTGATTAGACATCGATGATTGCGACACTGATACTGACAATTGCGACATGAACGCCAATTGCACCAACACAAATGGTAGTTTCGTGTGTGCTTGCAATATTGGATGGTCAGGAGATGGTGTTGTATGCGAAGGTAAAGAACGTAGTTTGTGTTGTATTTGTGGAAGCTTCATTGAAGTTATAATGGAAAATCTGTAATAGATATTGATGAGTGTGGCTCTGATACTGACAATTGCGATGTGAACGCTGATTGCACCAACACAAATGGTAGTTTCACGTGTGCATGCAGATCTGGATGGTCAGGAGATGGCATTGTTTGTGAAGGTAAAGATCGTAGTATATGTGGTTTCGTTTACATGACAAGTTTTGACTTGATAATATTGATTAGACATTGATGAGTGCGACACTGATACTGACAATTGCGACATGAACGCCAATTGCACCAACACAAATGGTAGTTTCGTGTGTGCTTGCAATATTGGATGGTCGGGAGATGGTGTTGTATGTGAAGGTAAAGAACGTAGTTTGTGTTGTATTTGTGGAAGCTTCATTGAAGTTATAATGGAAAATCTGTAATAGATATTGATGAGTGTGGCTCTGATACTAACAATTGCGATGTGAACGCCGATTGCACCAACACAAATGGTAGTTTCACGTGTGCATGCAGATCTGGATGGTCAGGAGATGGCATTGTTTGTGAAGGTAAAGATCGTAGTATATGTGGTTTCGTTTACATGACAAGTTTTGACTTGATAATATTGATTAGACATCGATGAGTGTGACACTGATACTGACAATTGCGCCATGAACGCCAATTGCACCAACACAAATGGTAGTTTCGTGTGTGCTTGCAATATTGGATGGTTGGGAGATGGTGTTGTATGCGAAGGTAAAGAACGTAGTTTGTGTTGTATTTGTGGAAGCTTCATTGAAGTTATAATGGAAAATCTGTAATAGATATTGATGAGTGTGGCTCTGATACTGACAATTGCGATGTGAACGCCGATTGCACCAACACAAATGGTAGTTTCGTGTGTGCTTGCAATATTGGATGGTCAGGAGATGGTGTTGTATGCGAAGGTAAAGAACGTAGTTTGTGTTGTATTTGTGGAAGCTTCATTGAAGTTATAATGGAAAATCTGTAATAGATATTGATGAGTGTGGCTCTGATACTGACAATTGCGATGTGAACGCCGATTGCACCAACACAAATGGTAGTTTCACGTGTGCATGCAGATCTGGATGGTCAGGAGATGGCATTGTTTGTGAAGGTAAAGATCGTAGTATATGTGGTTTCGTTTACATGACAAGTTTTGACTTGATAATATTGATTAGACATTGATGAGTGCGACACTGATACTGACAATTGCGACATGAACGCCAATTGCACCAACACAAATGGTAGTTTCGTGTGTGCTTGCAATATTGGATGGTCGGGAGATGGTGTTGTATGCGAAGGTAAAGAACGTAGTTTGTGTTGTATTTGTGGAAGCTTCATTGAAGTTATAATGGAAAATCTGTAATAGATATTGATGAGTGTGGCTCTGATACTGACAATTGCGATGTGAACGCCGATTGCACCAACACAAATGGTAGTTTCACGTGTGCATGCAGATCTGGATGGTCAGGAGATGGCATTGTTTGTGAAGGTAAAGATCGTAGTATATGTGGTTTCATTTACATGACAAGTTTTGACTTGATAATATTGATTAGACATCGATGATTGCGACACTGATACTGACAATTGCGACATGAACGCCAATTGCACCAACACAAATGGTAGTTTCGTGTGTGCTTGCAATATTGGATGGTCAGGAGATGGTGTTGTATGCGAAGGTAAAGAACGTAGTTTGTGTTGTATTTGTGGAAGCTTCATTGAAGTTATAATGGAAAATCTGTAATAGATATTGATGAGTGTGGCTCTGATACTGACAATTGCGATGTGAACGCTGATTGCACCAACACAAATGGTAGTTTCACGTGTGCATGCAGATCTGGATGGTCAGGAGATGGCATTGTTTGTGAAGGTAAAGATCGTAGTATATGTGGTTTCGTTTACATGACAAGTTTTGACTTGATAATATTGATTAGACATTGATGAGTGCGACACTGATACTGACAATTGCGACATGAACGCCAATTGCACCAACACAAATGGTAGTTTCGTGTGTGCTTGCAATATTGGATGGTCGGGAGATGGTGTTGTATGTGAAGGTAAAGAACGTAGTTTGTGTTGTATTTGTGGAAGCTTCATTGAAGTTATAATGGAAAATCTGTAATAGATATTGATGAGTGTGGCTCTGATACTAACAATTGCGATGTGAACGCCGATTGCACCAACACAAATGGTAGTTTCACGTGTGCATGCAGATCTGGATGGTCAGGAGATGGCATTGTTTGTGAAGGTAAAGATCGTAGTATATGTGGTTTCGTTTACATGACAAGTTTTGACTTGATAATATTGATTAGACATCGATGAGTGTGACACTGATACTGACAATTGCGCCATGAACGCCAATTGCACCAACACAAATGGTAGTTTCGTGTGTGCTTGCAATATTGGATGGTCGGGAGATGGTGTTGTATGCGAAGGTAAAGAACGTAGTTTGTGTTGTATTTGTGGAAGCTTCATTGAAGTTATAATGGAAAATCTGTAATAGATATTGATGAGTGTGGCTCTGATACTGACAATTGCGATGTGAACGCCGATTGCACCAACACAAATGGTAGTTTCGTGTGTGCTTGCAATATTGGATGGTCAGGAGATGGTGTTGTATGCGAAGGTAAAGAACGTAGTTTGTGTTGTATTTGTGGAAGCTTCATTGAAGTTATAATGGAAAATCTGTAATAGATATTGATGAGTGTGGCTCTGATACTGACAATTGCGATGTGAACGCCGATTGCACCAACACAAATGGTAGTTTCACGTGTGCATGCAGATCTGGATGGTCAGGAGATGGCATTGTTTGTGAAGGTAAAGATCGTAGTATATGTGGTTTCATTTACATGACAAGTTTTGACTTGATAATATTGATTAGACATTGATGAGTGCGACACTGATACTGACAATTGCGACATGAACGCCAATTGCACCAACACAAATGGTAGTTTCGTGTGTGCTTGCAATATTGGATGGTCGGGAGATGGTGTTGTATGCGAAGGTAAAGAACGTATTTTGTGTTGTATTTGTGGAAGCTTCATTGAAGTTATAATGGAAAATCTGTAATAGATATTGATGAGTGTGGCTCTGATACTGACAATTGCGATGTGAACGCCGATTGCACCAACACAAATGGTAGTTTCACGTGTGCATGCAGATCTGGATGGTCAGGAGATGGCATTGTTTGTGAAGGTAAAGATCGTAGTATATGTGGTTTCGTTTACATGACAAGTTTTGACTTGATAATATTGATTAGACATTGATGAGTGCAGCACTGATACTGACAATTGCGACATGAACGCCAATTGCACCAACACAAATGGTAGTTTCGTGTGTGCTTGCAATATTGGATGGTCGGGAGATGGTGTTGTATGCGAAGGTAAAGAACGTAGTTTGTGTTGTATTTGTGGAAGCTTCATTGAAGTTATAATGGAAAATCTGTAATAGATATTGATGAGTGTGGCTCTGATACTGACAATTGCGATGTGAACGCCGATTGCACCAACACAAATGGTAGTTTCACGTGTGCATGCAGATCTGGATGGTCAGGAGATGGCATTGTTTGTGAAGGTAAAGATCGTAGTATATGTGGTTTCGTTTACATGACAAGTTTTGACTTGATAATATTGATTAGACATTGATGAGTGCAGCACTGATACTGACAATTGCGACATGAACGCCAATTGCACCAACACAAATGGTAGTTTCGTGTGTGCTTGCAATATTGGATGGTCGGGAGATGGTGTTGTATGCGAAGGTAAAGAACGTAGTTTGTGTTGTATTTGTGGAAGCTTCATTGAAGTTATAATGGTAAATCTGTAATAGATATTGATGAGTGTGGCTCTGATACTGACAATTGCGATGTGAACGCCGATTGCACCAACACAAATGGTAGTTTCACGTGTGCATGCAGATCTGGATGGTCAGGAGATGGCATTGTTTGTGAAGGTAAAGATCGTAGTATATGTGGTTTCGTTTACATGACAAGTTTTGACTTGATAATATTGATTAGACATTGATGAGTGCGACACTGATACTGACAATTGCGACATGAATGCCAATTGCACCAACACAAATGGTAGTTTCGTGTGTGCTTGCAATATTGGATGGTCAGGAGATGGTGTTGTATGCGAAGGTAAAGAACGTAGTTTGTGTTGTATTTGTGGAAGCTTCATTGAAGTTATAATGGAAAATCTGTAATAGATATTGATGAGTGTGGCTCTGATACTGACAATTGCGATGTGAACGCCGATTGCACCAACACAAATGGTAGTTTCACGTGTGCATGCAGATCTGGATGGTCAGGAGATGGCATTGTTTGTGAAGGTAAAGATCGTAGTATATGTGGTTTTGTTTACATGACAAGTTTTGACTTGATAATATTGATTAGACATTGATGAGTGCGACACTGATACTGACAATTGCGACATGAACGCCAATTGCACCAACACAAATGGTAGTTTCGTGTGTGCTTGCAATATTGGATGGTCGGGAGATGGTGTTGTATGCGAAGGTAAAGAAAGTAGTTTGTGTTGTATTTGTGGAAGCTTCATTGAAGTTATAATGGTAAATCTGTAATAGATATTGATGAGTGTGGCTCTGATACTGACAATTGCGATGTGAACGCTGATTGCACCAACACAAATGGTAGTTTCACGTGTGCATGCAGATCTGGATGGTCAGGAGATGGCATTGTTTGTGAAGGTAAAGATCGTAGTATATGTGGTTTCGTTTACATGACAAGTTTTGACTTGATAATATTGATTAGACATTGATGAGTGCGACACTGATACTGACAATTGTGACATGAACGCCAATTGCACCAACACAAATGGTAGTTTCGTGTGTGCTTGCAATATTGGATGGTCGGGAGATGGTGTTGTATGCGAAGGTAAAGAACGTAGTTTGTGTTGTATTTGTGGAAGCTTCATTGAAGTTATAATGGAAAATCTGTAATAGATATTGATGAGTGTGGCTCTGATACTGACAATTGCGATGTGAACGCCGATTGCACCAACACAAATGGTAGTTTCACGTGTGCATGCAGATCTGGATGGTCAGGAGATGGCATTGTTTGTGAAGGTAAAGATCGTAGTATATGTGGTTTCGTTTACATGACAAGTTTTGACTTGATAATATTGATTAGACATTGATGAGTGCGACACTGATACTGACAATTGTGACATGAACGCCAATTGCACCAACACAAATGGTAGTTTCGTGTGTGCTTGCAATATTGGATGGTCGGGAGATGGTGTTGTATGCGAAGGTAAAGAACGTAGTTTGTGTTGTATTTGTGGAAGCTTCATTGAAGTTATAATGGAAAATCTGTAATAGATATTGATGAGTGTGGCTCTGATACTGACAATTGCGATGTGAACGCCGATTGCACCAACACAAATGGTAGTTTCACGTGTGCATGCAGATCTGGATGGTCAGGAGATGGCATTGTTTGTGAAGGTAAAGATCGTAGTATATGTGGTTTCGTTTACATGACAAGTTTTGACTTGATAATATTGATTAGACATTGATGAGTGCGACACTGATACTGACAATTGCGACATGAACGCCAATTGCACCAACACAAATGGTAGTTTCGTGTGTGCTTGCAATATTGGATGGTCGGGAGATGGTGTTGTATGTGAAGGTAAAGAACGTAGTTTGTGTTGTATTTGTGGAAGCTTCATTGAAGTTATAATGGAAAATCTGTAATAGATATTGATGAGTGTGGCTCTGATACTGACAATTGCGATGTGAACGCTGATTGCACCAACACAAATGGTAGTTTCACGTGTGCATGCAGATCTGGATGGTCAGGAGATGGCATTGTTTGTGAAGGTAAAGATCGTAGTATATGTGGTTTCGTTTACATGACAAGTTTTGACTTGATAATATTGATTAGACATCGATGAGTGCGACACTGATACTGACAATTGCGACATGAACGCCAATTGCACCAACACAAATGGTAGTTTTGTGTGTGCTTGCAATATTGGATGGTCGGGAGATGGTGTTGTATGCGAAGGTAAAGAACGTAGTTTGTGTTGTATTTGTGGAAGCTTCATTGAAGTTATAATGGAAAATCTGTAATAGATATTGATGAGTGTGGCTCTGATACTGACAATTGCGATGTGAACGCCGATTGCACCAACACAAATGGTAGTTTCACGTGTGCATGCAGATCTGGATGGTCAGGAGATGGCATTGTTTGTGAAGGTAAAGATCGTAGTATATGTGGTTTCGTTTACATGACAAGTTTTGACTTGATAATATTGATTAGACATTGATGAGTGCGACACTGATACTGACAATTGCAACATGAACGCCAGTTGCACCAACACAAATGGTAGTTTCGTGTGTGCTTGCAATATTGGATGGTCGGGAGATGGTGTTGTATGCGAAGGTAAAGAACGTAGTTTGTGTTGTATTTGTGGAAGCTTCATTGAAGTTATAATGGAAAATCTGTAATAGATATTGATGAGTGTGGCTCTGATACTGACAATTGCGATGTGAACGCTGATTGCACCAACACAAATGGTAGTTTCACGTGTGCATGCAGATCTGGATGGTCAGGAGATGGCATTGTTTGTGAAGGTAAAGATCGTAGTATATGTGGTTTCGTTTACATGACAAGTTTTGACTTGATAATATTGATTAGACATTGATGAGTGCGACACTGATACTGACAATTGCGACATGAACGCCAATTGCACCAACACAAATGGTAGTTTCGTGTGTGCTTGCAATATTGGATGGTCGGGAGATGGTGTTGTATGCGAAGGTAAAGAAAGTAGTTTGTGTTGTATTTGTGGAAGCTTCATTGAAGTTATAATGGAAAATCTGTAATAGATATTGATGAGTGTGGCTCTGATACTGACAATTGCGATGTGAACGCCGATTGCACCAACACAAATGGTAGTTTCACGTGTGCATGCAGATCTGGATGGTCAGGAGATGGCATTGTTTGTGAAGGTAAAGATCGTAGTATATGTGGTTTCGTTTACATGACAAGTTTTGACTTGATAATATTGATTAGACATTGATGAGTGCAGCACTGATACTGACAATTGCGACATGAACGCCAATTGCACCAACACAAATGGTAGTTTCGTGTGTGCTTGCAATATTGGATGGTCGGGAGATGGTGTTGTATGCGAAGGTAAAGAACGTAGTTTGTGTTGTATTTGTGGAAGCTTCATTGAAGTTATAATGGTAAATCTGTAATAGATATTGATGAGTGTGGCTCTGATACTGACAATTGCGATGTGAACGCCGATTGCACCAACACAAATGGTAGTTTCACGTGTGCATGCAGATCTGGATGGTCAGGAGATGGCATTGTTTGTGAAGGTAAAGATCGTAGTATATGTGGTTTCGTTTACATGACAAGTTTTGACTTGATAATATTGATTAGACATTGATGAGTGCGACACTGATACTGACAATTGCGACATGAATGCCAATTGCACCAACACAAATGGTAGTTTCGTGTGTGCTTGCAATATTGGATGGTCAGGAGATGGTGTTGTATGCGAAGGTAAAGAACGTAGTTTGTGTTGTATTTGTGGAAGCTTCATTGAAGTTATAATGGAAAATCTGTAATAGATATTGATGAGTGTGGCTCTGATACTGACAATTGCGATGTGAACGCCGATTGCACCAACACAAATGGTAGTTTCACGTGTGCATGCAGATCTGGATGGTCAGGAGATGGCATTGTTTGTGAAGGTAAAGATCGTAGTATATGTGGTTTTGTTTACATGACAAGTTTTGACTTGATAATATTGATTAGACATTGATGAGTGCGACACTGATACTGACAATTGCGACATGAACGCCAATTGCACCAACACAAATGGTAGTTTCGTGTGTGCTTGCAATATTGGATGGTCGGGAGATGGTGTTGTATGCGAAGGTAAAGAAAGTAGTTTGTGTTGTATTTGTGGAAGCTTCATTGAAGTTATAATGGTAAATCTGTAATAGATATTGATGAGTGTGGCTCTGATACTGACAATTGCGATGTGAACGCTGATTGCACCAACACAAATGGTAGTTTCACGTGTGCATGCAGATCTGGATGGTCAGGAGATGGCATTGTTTGTGAAGGTAAAGATCGTAGTATATGTGGTTTCGTTTACATGACAAGTTTTGACTTGATAATATTGATTAGACATTGATGAGTGCGACACTGATACTGACAATTGTGACATGAACGCCAATTGCACCAACACAAATGGTAGTTTCGTGTGTGCTTGCAATATTGGATGGTCGGGAGATGGTGTTGTATGCGAAGGTAAAGAACGTAGTTTGTGTTGTATTTGTGGAAGCTTCATTGAAGTTATAATGGTAAATCTGTAATAGATATTGATGAGTGTGGCTCTGATACTGACAATTGCGATGTGAACGCCGATTGCACCAACACAAATGGTAGTTTCACGTGTGCATGCAGATCTGGATGGTCAGGAGATGGCATTGTTTGTGAAGGTAAAGATCGTAGTATATGTGGTTTCGTTTACATGACAAGTTTTGACTTGATAATATTGATTAGACATTGATGAGTGCGACACTGATACTGACAATTGCGACATGAACGCCAATTGCACCAACACAAATGGTAGTTTCGTGTGTGCTTGCAATATTGGATGGTCGGGAGATGGTGTTGTATGCGAAGGTAAAGAACGTAGTTTGTGTTGTATTTGTGGAAGCTTCATTGAAGTTATAATGGAAAATCTGTAATAGATATTGATGAGTGTGGCTCTGATACTGACAATTGCGATGTGAACGCCGATTGCACCAACACAAATGGTAGTTTCACGTGTGCATGCAGATCTGGATGGTCAGGAGATGGCATTGTTTGTGAAGGTAAAGATCGTAGTATATGTGGTTTCGTTTACATGACAAGTTTTGACTTGATAATATTGATTAGACATTGATGAGTGCGACACTGATACTGACAATTGCGACATGAACGCCAATTGCACCAACACAAATGGTAGTTTCGTGTGTGCTTGCAATATTGGATGGTCGGGAGATGGTGTTGTATGTGAAGGTAAAGAACGTAGTTTGTGTTGTATTTGTGGAAGCTTCATTGAAGTTATAATGGAAAATCTGTAATAGATATTGATGAGTGTGGCTCTGATACTGACAATTGCGATGTGAACGCTGATTGCACCAACACAAATGGTAGTTTCACGTGTGCATGCAGATCTGGATGGTCAGGAGATGGCATTGTTTGTGAAGGTAAAGATCGTAGTATATGTGGTTTCGTTTACATGACAAGTTTTGACTTGATAATATTGATTAGACATCGATGAGTGCGACACTGATACTGACAATTGCGACATGAACGCCAATTGCACCAACACAAATGGTAGTTTTGTGTGTGCTTGCAATATTGGATGGTCGGGAGATGGTGTTGTATGCGAAGGTAAAGAACGTAGTTTGTGTTGTATTTGTGGAAGCTTCATTGAAGTTATAATGGAAAATCTGTAATAGATATTGATGAGTGTGGCTCTGATACTGACAATTGCGATGTGAACGCCGATTGCACCAACACAAATGGTAGTTTCACGTGTGCATGCAGATCTGGATGGTCAGGAGATGGCATTGTTTGTGAAGGTAAAGATCGTAGTATATGTGGTTTCGTTTACATGACAAGTTTTGACTTGATAATATTGATTAGACATTGATGAGTGCGACACTGATACTGACAATTGCAACATGAACGCCAGTTGCACCAACACAAATGGTAGTTTCGTGTGTGCTTGCAATATTGGATGGTCGGGAGATGGTGTTGTATGCGAAGGTAAAGAACGTAGTTTGTGTTGTATTTGTGGAAGCTTCATTGAAGTTATAATGGAAAATCTGTAATAGATATTGATGAGTGTGGCTCTGATACTGACAATTGCGATGTGAACGCTGATTGCACCAACACAAATGGTAGTTTCACGTGTGCATGCAGATCTGGATGGTCAGGAGATGGCATTGTTTGTGAAGGTAAAGATCGTAGTATATGTGGTTTCGTTTACATGACAAGTTTTGACTTGATAATATTGATTAGACATTGATGAGTGCGACACTGATACTGACAATTGCGACATGAACGCCAATTGCACCAACACAAATGGTAGTTTCGTGTGTGCTTGCAATATTGGATGGTCGGGAGATGGTGTTGTATGCGAAGGTAAAGAAAGTAGTTTGTGTTGTATTTGTGGAAGCTTCATTGAAGTTATAATGGAAAATCTGTAATAGATATTGATGAGTGTGGCTCTGATACTGACAATTGCGATGTGAACGCCGATTGCACCAACACAAATGGTAGTTTCACGTGTGCATGCAGATCTGGATGGTCAGGAGATGGCATTGTTTGTGAAGGTAAAGATCGTAGTATATGTGGTTTCGTTTACATGACAAGTTTTGACTTGATAATATTGATTAGACATTGATGAGTGCGACACTGATACTGACAATTGCGACATGAACGCCAATTGCACCAACACAAATGGTAGTTTCGTGTGTGCTTGCAATATTGGATGGTCGGGAGATGGTGTTGTATGCGAAGGTAAAGAACGTAGTTTGTGTTGTATTTGTGGAAGCTTCATTGAAGTTATAATGGTAAATCTGTAATAGATATTGATGAGTGTGGCTCTGATACTGACAATTGCGATGTGAACGCCGATTGCACCAACACAAATGGTAGTTTCACGTGTGCATGCAGATCTGGATGGTCAGGAGATGGCATTGTTTGTGAAGGTAAAGATCGTAGTATATGTGGTTTCGTTTACATGACAAGTTTTGACTTGATAATATTGATTAGACATTGATGAGTGCGACACTGATACTGACAATTGCGACATGAACGCCAATTGCACCAACACAAATGGTAGTTTCGTGTGTGCTTGCAATATTGGATGGTCGGGAGATGGTGTTGTATGCGAAGGTAAAGAACGTAGTTTGTGTTGTATTTGTGGAAGCTTCATTGAAGTTATAATGGAAAATCTGTAATAGATATTGATGAGTGTGGCTCTGATACTGACAATTGCGATGTGAACGCTGATTGCACCAACACAAATGGTAGTTTCACGTGTGCATGCAGATCTGGATGGTCAGGAGATGGCATTGTTTGTGAAGGTAAAGATCGTAGTATATGTGGTTTCGTTTACATGACAAGTTTTGACTTGATAATATTGATTAGACATTGATGAGTGCGACACTGATACTGACAATTGTGACATGAACGCCAATTGCACCAACACAAATGGTAGTTTCGTGTGTGCTTGCAATATTGGATGGTCGGGAGATGGTGTTGTATGCGAAGGTAAAGAACGTAGTTTGTGTTGTATTTGTGGAAGCTTCATTGAAGTTATAATGGAAAATCTGTAATAGATATTGATGAGTGTGGCTCTGATACTGACAATTGCGATGTGAACGCCGATTGCACCAACACAAATGGTAGTTTCACGTGTGCATGCAGATCTGGATGGTCAGGAGATGGCATTGTTTGTGAAGGTAAAGATCGTAGTATATGTGGTTTCGTTTACATGACAAGTTTTGACTTGATAATATTGATTAGACATTGATGAGTGCGACACTGATACTGACAATTGTGACATGAACGCCAATTGCACCAACACAAATGGTAGTTTCGTGTGTGCTTGCAATATTGGATGGTCGGGAGATGGTGTTGTATGTGAAGGTAAAGAACGTAGTTTGTGTTGTATTTGTGGAAGCTTCATTGAAGTTATAATGGAAAATCTGTAATAGATATTGATGAGTGTGGCTCTGATACTGACAATTGCGATGTGAACGCCGATTGCACCAACACAAATGGTAGTTTCACGTGTGCATGCAGATCTGGATGGTCAGGAGATGGCATTGTTTGTGAAGGTAAAGATCGTAGTATATGTGGTTTCGTTTACATGACAAGTTTTGACTTGATAATATTGATTAGACATTGATGAGTGCGACACTGATACTGACAATTGCGACATGAACGCCAATTGCACCAACACAAATGGTAGTTTCGTGTGTGCTTGCAATATTGGATGGTCGGGAGATGGTGTTGTATGCGAAGGTAAAGAACGTAGTTTGTGTTGTATTTGTGGAAGCTTCATTGAAGTTATAATGGAAAATCTGTAATAGATATTGATGAGTGTGGCTCTGATACTGACAATTGCGATGTGAACGCTGATTGCACCAACACAAATGGTAGTTTCACGTGTGCATGCAGATCTGGATGGTCAGGAGATGGCATTGTTTGTGAAGGTAAAGATCGTAGTTTATGTGGTTTCGTTTACATGACAAGTTTTGACTTGATAATATTGATTAGACATTGATGAGTGCGACACTGATACTGACAATTGCAACATGAACGCCAGTTGCACCAACACAAATGGTAGTTTCGTGTGTGCTTGCAATATTGGATGGTCGGGAGATGGTGTTGTATGCGAAGGTAAAGAACGTAGTTTGTGTTGTATTTGTGGAAGCTTCATTGAAGTTATAATGGAAAATCTGTAATAGATATTGATGAGTGTGGCTCTGATACTGACAATTGCGATGTGAACGCTGATTGCACCAACACAAATGGTAGTTTCACGTGTGCATGCAGATCTGGATGGTCAGGAGATGGCATTGTTTGTGAAGGTAAAGATCGTAGTATATGTGGTTTCGTTTACATGACAAGTTTTGACTTGATAATATTGATTAGACATTGATGAGTGCGACACTGATACTGACAATTGCGACATGAACGCCAATTGCACCAACACAAATGGTAGTTTCGTGTGTGCTTGCAATATTGGATGGTCGGGAGATGGTGTTGTATGCGAAGGTAAAGAACGTAGTTTGTGTTGTATTTGTGGAAGCTTCATTGAAGTTATAATGGAAAATCTGTAATAGATATTGATGAGTGTGGCTCTGATACTGACAATTGCGATGTGAACGCCGATTGCACCAACACAAATGGTAGTTTCACGTGTGCATGCAGATCTGGATGGTCAGGAGATGGCATTGTTTGTGAAGGTAAAGATCGTAGTATATGTGGTTTCGTTTACATGACAAGTTTTGACTTGATAATATTGATTAGACATCGATGAGTGCGACACTGATACTGACAATTGCGACATGAACGCCAATTGCACCAACACAAATGGTAGTTTTGTGTGTGCTTGCAATATTGGATGGTCGGGAGATGGTGTTGTATGCGAAGGTAAAGAACGTAGTTTGTGTTGTATTTGTGGAAGCTTCATTGAAGTTATAATGGAAAATCTGTAATAGATATTGATGAGTGTGGCTCTGATACTGACAATTGCGATGTGAACGCCGATTGCACCAACACAAATGGTAGTTTCACGTGTGCATGCAGATCTGGATGGTCAGGAGATGGCATTGTTTGTGAAGGTAAAGATCGTAGTATATGTGGTTTCGTTTACATGACAAGTTTTGACTTGATAATATTGATTAGACATTGATGAGTGCGACACTGATACTGACAATTGCGACATGAACGCCAATTGCACCAACACAAATGGTAGTTTCGTGTGTGCTTGCAATATTGGATGGTCGGGAGATGGTGTTGTATGCGAAGGTAAAGAACGTAGTTTGTGTTGTATTTGTGGAAGCTTCATTGAAGTTATAATGGAAAATCTGTAATAGATATTGATGAGTGTGGCTCTGATACTGACAATTGCGATGTGAACGCTGATTGCACCAACACAAATGGTAGTTTCACGTGTGCATGCAGATCTGGATGGTCAGGAGATGGCATTGTTTGTGAAGGTAAAGATCGTAGTATATGTGGTTTCGTTTACATGACAAGTTTTGACTTGATAATATTGATTAGACATTGATGAGTGCGACACTGATACTGACAATTGTGACATGAACGCCAATTGCACCAACACAAATGGTAGTTTCGTGTGTGCTTGCAATATTGGATGGTCGGGAGATGGTGTTGTATGCGAAGGTAAAGAACGTAGTTTGTGTTGCATTTGTGGAAGCTTCATTGAAGTTATAATGGTAAATCTGTAATAGATATTGATGAGTGTGGCTCTGATACTGACAATTGCGATGTGAACGCCGATTGCACCAACACAAATGGTAGTTTCACGTGTGCATGCAGATCTGGATGGTCAGGAGATGGCATTGTTTGTGAAGGTAAAGATCGTAGTATATGTGGTTTCGTTTACATGACAAGTTTTGACTTGATAATATTGATTAGACATTGATGAGTGCGACACTGATACTGACAATTGCGACATGAACGCCAATTGCACCAACACAAATGGTAGTTTCGTGTGTGCTTGCAATATTGGATGGTCGGGAGATGGTGTTGTATGCGAAGGTAAAGAACGTAGTTTGTGTTGTATTTGTGGAAGCTTCATTGAAGTTATAATGGAAAATCTGTAATAGATATTGATGAGTGTGGCTCTGATACTGACAATTGCGATGTGAACGCCGATTGCACCAACACAAATGGTAGTTTCACGTGTGCATGCAGATCTGGATGGTCAGGAGATGGCATTGTTTGTGAAGGTAAAGATCGTAGTATATGTGGTTTCGTTTACATGACAAGTTTTGACTTGATAATATTGATTAGACATTGATGAGTGCGACACTGATACTGACAATTGCAACATGAACGCCAGTTGCACCAACACAAATGGTAGTTTCGTGTGTGCTTGCAATATTGGATGGTCGGGAGATGGTGTTGTATGTGAAGGTAAAGAACGTAGTTTGTGTTGTATTTGTGGAAGCTTCATTGAAGTTATAATGGAAAATCTGTAATAGATATTGATGAGTGTGGCTCTGATACTGACAATTGCGATGTGAACGCCGATTGCACCAACACAAATGGTAGTTTCACGTGTGCATGCAGATCTGGATGGTCAGGAGATGGCATTGTTTGTGAAGGTAAAGATCGTAGTATATGTGGTTTCGTTTACATGACAAGTTTTGACTTGATAATATTGATTAGACATTGATGAGTGCGACACTGATACTGACAATTGCGACATGAACGCCAATTGCACCAACACAAATGGTAGTTTCGTGTGTGCTTGCAATATTGGATGGTCGGGAGATGGTGTTGTATGCGAAGGTAAAGAACGTAGTTTGTGTTGTATTTGTGGAAGCTTCATTGAAGTTATAATGGAAAATCTGTAATAGATATTGATGAGTGTGGCTCTGATACTGACAATTGCGATGTGAACGCTGATTGCACCAACACAAATGGTAGTTTCACGTGTGCATGCAGATCTGGATGGTCAGGAGATGGCATTGTTTGTGAAGGTAAAGATCGTAGTATATGTGGTTTCGTTTACATGACAAGTTTTGACTTGATAATATTGATTAGACATCGATGAGTGCGACACTGATACTGACAATTGTGACATGAACGCCAATTGCACCAACACAAATGGTAGTTTCGTGTGTGCTTGCAATATTGGATGGTCGGGAGATGGTGTTGTATGCGAAGGTAAAGAACGTAGTTTGTGTTGTATTTGTGGAAGCTTCATTGAAGTTATAATGGTAAATCTGTAATAGATATTGATGAGTGTGGCTCTGATACTGACAATTGCGATGTGAACGCTGATTGCACCAACACAAATGGTAGTTTCACGTGTGCATGCAGATCTGGATGGTCAGGAGATGGCATTGTTTGTGAAGGTAAAGATCGTAGTATATGTGGTTTCGTTTACATGACAAGTTTTGACTTGATAATATTGATTAGACATCGATGAGTGCGACACTGATACTGACAATTGCGACATGAACGCCAATTGCACCAACACAAATGGTAGTTTTGTGTGTGCTTGCAATATTGGATGGTCGGGAGATGGTGTTGTATGCGAAGGTAAAGAACGTAGTTTGTGTTGTATTTGTGGAAGCTTCATTGAAGTTATAATGGAAAATCTGTAATAGATATTGATGAGTGTGGCTCTGATACTGACAATTGCGATGTGAACGCCGATTGCACCAACACAAATGGTAGTTTCACGTGTGCATGCAGATCTGGATGGTCAGGAGATGGCATTGTTTGTGAAGGTAAAGATCGTAGTATATGTGGTTTCGTTTACATGACAAGTTTTGACTTGATAATATTGATTAGACATTGATGAGTGCGACACTGATACTGACAATTGCGACATGAACGCCAATTGCACCAACACAAATGGTAGTTTCGTGTGTGCTTGCAATATTGGATGGTCGGGAGATGGTGTTGTATGCGAAGGTAAAGAACGTAGTTTGTGTTGTATTTGTGGAAGCTTCATTGAAGTTATAATGGAAAATCTGTAATAGATATTGATGAGTGTGGCTCTGATACTGACAATTGCGATGTGAACGCCGATTGCACCAACACAAATGGTAGTTTCGTGTGTGCATGCAGATCTGGATGGTCAGGAGATGGCATTGTTTGTGAAGGTAAAGATCGTAGTATATGTGGTTTCGTTTACATGACAAGTTTTGACTTGATAATATTGATTAGACATTGATGAGTGCGACACTGATACTGACAATTGCGACATGAACGCCAATTGCACCAACACAAATGGTAGTTTCGTGTGTGCTTGCAATATTGGATGGTCGGGAGATGGTGTTGTATGTGAAGGTAAAGAACGTAGTTTGTGTTGTATTTGTGGAAGCTTCATTGAAGTTATAATGGAAAATCTGTAATAGATATTGATGAGTGTGGCTCTGATACTGACAATTGCGATGTGAACGCCGATTGCACCAACACAAATGGTAGTTTCACGTGTGCATGCAGATCTGGATGGTCAGGAGATGGCATTGTTTGTGAAGGTAAAGATCGTAGTATATGTGGTTTCGTTTACATGACAAGTTTTGACTTGATAATATTGATTAGACATTGATGAGTGCGACACTGATACTGACAATTGCGACATGAACGCCAATTGCACCAACACAAATGGTAGTTTCGTGTGTGCTTGCAATATTGGATGGTCGGGAGATGGTGTTGTATGCGAAGGTAAAGAACGTAGTTTGTGTTGTATTTGTGGAAGCTTCATTGAAGTTATAATGGAAAATCTGTAATAGATATTGATGAGTGTGGCTCTGATACTGACAATTGCGATGTGAACGCTGATTGCACCAACACAAATGGTAGTTTCACGTGTGCATGCAGATCTGGATGGTCAGGAGATGGCATTGTTTGTGAAGGTAAAGATCGTAGTATATGTGGTTTCGTTTACATGACAAGTTTTGACTTGATAATATTGATTAGACATTGATGAGTGCGACACTGATACTGACAATTGCGACATGAACGCCAATTGCACCAACACAAATGGTAGTTTCGTGTGTGCTTGCAATATTGGATGGTCGGGAGATGGTGTTGTATGCGAAGGTAAAGAACGTAGTTTGTGTTGTATTTGTGGAAGCTTCATTGAAGTTATAATGGAAAATCTGTAATAGATATTGATGAGTGTGGCTCTGATACTGACAATTGCGATGTGAACGCCGATTGCACCAACACAAATGGTAGTTTCACGTGTGCATGCAGATCTGGATGGTCAGGAGATGGCATTGTTTGTGAAGGTAAAGATCGTAGTATATGTGGTTTCGTTTACATGACAAGTTTTGACTTGATAATATTGATTAGACATTGATGAGTGCGACACTGATACTGACAATTGCGACATGAACGCCAATTGCACCAACACAAATGGTAGTTTCGTGTGTGCTTGCAATATTGGATGGTCGGGAGATGGTGTTGTATGCGAAGGTAAAGAACGTAGTTTGTGTTGTATTTGTGGAAGCTTCATTAAAGTTATAATGGTAAATCTGTAATAGATATTGATGAGTGTGGCTCTGATACTGACAATTGCGATGTGAACGCCGATTGCACCAACACAAATGGTAGTTTCACGTGTGCATGCAGATCTGGATGGTCAGGAGATGGCATTGTTTGTGAAGGTAAAGATCGTAGTATATGTGGTTTCGTTTACATGACAAGTTTTGACTTGATAATATTGATTAGACATTGATGAGTGCGACACTGATACTGACAATTGCAACATGAACGCCAGTTGCACCAACACAAATGGTAGTTTCGTGTGTGCTTGCAATATTGGATGGTCGGGAGATGGTGCTGTATGTGAAGGTAAAGAACGTAGTTTGTGTTGTATTTGTGGAAGCTTCATTGAAGTTATAATGGAAAATCTGTAATAGATATTGATGAGTGTGGCTCTGATACTGACAATTGCGATGTGAACGCCGATTGCACCAACACAAATGGTAGTTTCACGTGTGCATGCAGATCTGGATGGTCAGGAGATGGCATTGTTTGTGAAGGTAAAGATCGTAGTATATGTGGTTTCGTTTACATGACAAGTTTTGACTTGATAATATTGATTAGACATTGATGAGTGCGACACTGATACTGACAATTGTGACATGAACGCCAATTGCACCAACACAAATGGTAGTTTCGTGTGTGCTTGCAATATTGGATGGTCGGGAGATGGTGTTGTATGCGAAGGTAAAGAACGTAGTTTGTGTTGTATTTGTGGAAGCTTCATTGAAGTTATAATGGAAAATCTGTAATAGATATTGATGAGTGTGGCTCTGATACTGACAATTGCGATGTGAACGCTGATTGCACCAACACAAATGGTAGTTTCACGTGTGCATGCAGATCTGGATGGTCAGGAGATGGCATTGTTTGTGAAGGTAAAGATCGTAGTATATGTGGTTTCGTTTACATGACAAGTTTTGACTTGATAATATTGATTAGACATCGATGAGTGCGACACTGATACTGACAATTGCGACATGAACGCCAATTGCACCAACACAAATGGTAGTTTCGTGTGTGCTTGCAATATTGGATGGTCGGGAGATGGTGTTGTATGCAAAGGTAAAGAACGTAGTTTGTGTTGTATTTGTGGAAGCTTCATTGAAGTTATAATGGAAAATCTGTAATAGATATTGATGAGTGTGGCTCTGATACTGACAATTGCGATGTGAACGCCGATTGCACCAACACAAATGGTAGTTTCACGTGTGCATGCAGATCTGGATGGTCAGGAGATGGCATTGTTTGTGAAGGTAAAGATCGTAGTATATGTGGTTTCGTTTACATGACAAGTTTTGACTTGATAATATTGATTAGACATTGATGAGTGCGACACTGATACTGACAATTGTGACATGAACGCCAATTGCACCAACACAAATGGTAGTTTCGTGTGTGCTTGCAATATTGGATGGTCGGGAGATGGTGTTGTATGTGAAGGTAAAGAACGTAGTTTGTGTTGTATTTGTGGAAGCTTCATTGAAGTTATAATGGAAAATCTGTAATAGATATTGATGAGTGTGGCTCTGATACTGACAATTGCGATGTGAACGCCGATTGCACCAACACAAATGGTAGTTTCACGTGTGCATGCAGATCTGGATGGTCAGGAGATGGCATTGTTTGTGAAGGTAAAGATCGTAGTATATGTGGTTTCGTTTACATGACAAGTTTTGACTTGATAATATTGATTAGACATTGATGAGTGCGACACTGATACTGACAATTGCGACATGAACGCCAATTGCACCAACACAAATGGTAGTTTCGTGTGTGCTTGCAATATTGGATGGTCGGGAGATGGTGTTGTATGCGAAGGTAAAGAACGTAGTTTGTGTTGTATTTGTGGAAGCTTCATTGAAGTTATAATGGAAAATCTGTAATAGATATTGATGAGTGTGGCTCTGATACTGACAATTGCGATGTGAACGCCGATTGCACCAACACAAATGGTAGTTTCACGTGTGCATGCAGATCTGGATGGTCAGGAGATGGCATTGTTTGTGAAGGTAAAGATCGTAGTATATGTGGTTTCGTTTACATGACAAGTTTTGACTTGATAATATTGATTAGACATCGATGAGTGCGACACTGATACTGACAATTGCGACATGAACGCCAATTGCACCAACACAAATGGTAGTTTCGTGTGTGCTTGCAATATTGGATGGTCGGGAGATGGTGTTGTATGCGAAGGTAAAGAACGTAGTTTGTGTTGTATTTGTGGAAGCTTCATTGAAGTTATAATGGAAAATCTGTAATAGATATTGATGAGTGTGGCTCTGATACTGACAATTGCGATGTGAACGCCGATTGCACCAACACAAATGGTAGTTTCACGTGTGCATGCAGATCTGGATGGTCAGGAGATGGCATTGTTTGTGAAGGTAAAGATCGTAGTATATGTGGTTTCGTTTACATGACAAGTTTTGACTTGATAATATTGATTAGACATTGATGAGTGCGACACTGATACTGACAATTGCGACATGAACGCCAATTGCACCAACACAAATGGTAGTTTCGTGTGTGCTTGCAATATTGGATGGTCGGGAGATGGTGTTGTATGCGAAGGTAAAGAACGTAGTTTGTGTTGTATTTGTGGAAGCTTCATTGAAGTTATAATGGAAAATCTGTAATAGATATTGATGAGTGTGGCTCTGATACTGACAATTGCGATGTGAACGCCGATTGCACCAACACAAATGGTAGTTTCACGTGTGCATGCAGATCTGGATGGTCAGGAGATGGCATTGTTTGTGAAGGTAAAGATCGTAGTATATGTGGTTTCGTTTACATGACAAGTTTTGACTTGATAATATTGATTAGACATTGATGAGTGCGACACTGATACTGACAATTGCGACATGAACGCCAATTGCACCAACACAAATGGTAGTTTCGTGTGTGCTTGCAATATTGGATGGTCGGGAGATGGTGTTGTATGCGAAGGTAAAGAACGTAGTTTGTGTTGTATTTGTGGAAGCTTCATTGAAGTTATAATGGAAAATCTGTAATAGATATTGATGAGTGTGGCTCTGATACTGACAATTGCGATGTGAACGCCGATTGCACCAACACAAATGGTAGTTTCACGTGTGCATGCAGATCTGGATGGTCAGGAGATGGCATTGTTTGTGAAGGTAAAGATCGTAGTATATGTGGTTTCGTTTACATGACAAGTTTTGACTTGATAATATTGATTAGACATCGATGAGTGCGACACTGATACTGACAATTGCGACATGAACGCCAATTGCACCAACACAAATGGTAGTTTCGTGTGTGCTTGCAATATTGGATGGTCGGGAGATGGTGTTGTATGCGAAGGTAAAGAACGTAGTTTGTGTTGTATTTGTGGAAGCTTCATTGAAGTTATAATGGAAAATCTGTAATAGATATTGATGAGTGTGGCTCTGATACTGACAATTGCGATGTGAACGCCGATTGCACCAACACAAATGGTAGTTTCACGTGTGCATGCAGATCTGGATGGTCAGGAGATGGCATTGTTTGTGAAGGTAAAGATCGTAGTATATGTGGTTTCGTTTACATGACAAGTTTTGACTTGATAATATTGATTAGACATTGATGAGTGCAGCACTGATACTGACAATTGCGACATGAACGCCAATTGCACCAACACAAATGGTAGTTTCGTGTGTGCTTGCAATATTGGATGGTCGGGAGATGGTGTTGTATGCGAAGGTAAAGAACGTAGTTTGTGTTGTATTTGTGGAAGCTTCATTGAAGTTATAATGGAAAATCTGTAATAGATATTGATGAGTGTGGCTCTGATACTGACAATTGCGATGTGAACGCCGATTGCACCAACACAAATGGTAGTTTCACGTGTGCATGCAGATCTGGATGGTCAGGAGATGGCATTGTTTGTGAAGGTAAAGATCGTAGTATATGTGGTTTCGTTTACATGACAAGTTTTGACTTGATAATATTGATTAGACATTGATGAGTGCGACACTGATACTGACAATTGCGACATGAACGCCAATTGCACCAACACAAATGGTAGTTTCGTGTGTGCTTGCAATATTGGATGGTCGGGAGATGGTGTTGTATGCGAAGGTAAAGAACGTAGTTTGTGTTGTATTTGTGGAAGCTTCATTGAAGTTATAATGAAAAATCTGTAATAGATATTGATGAGTGTGGCTCTGATACTGACAATTGCGATGTGAACGCCGATTGCACCAACACAAATGGTAGTTTCACGTGTGCATGCAGATCTGGATGGTCAGGAGATGGCATTGTTTGTGAAGGTAAAGATCGTAGTATATGTGGTTTCGTTTACATGACAAGTTTTGACTTGATAATATTGATTAGACATTGATGAGTGCGACACTGATACTGACAATTGCGACATGAACGCCAATTGCACCAACACAAATGGTAGTTTCGTGTGTGCTTGCAATATTGGATGGTCGGGAGATGGTGTTGTATGCGAAGGTAAAGAACGTAGTTTGTGTTGTATTTGTGGAAGCTTCATTGAAGTTATAATGGAAAATCTGTAATAGATATTGATGAGTGTGGCTCTGATACTGACAATTGCGATGTGAACGCCGATTGCACCAACACAAATGGTAGTTTCACGTGTGCATGCAGATCTGGATGGTCAGGAGATGGCATTGTTTGTGAAGGTAAAGATCGTAGAATATGTGGTTTCGTTTACATGACAAGTTTTGACTTGATAATATTGATTAGACATTGATGAGTGCGACACTGATACTGACAATTGCGACATGAACGCCAATTGCACCAACACAAATGGTAGTTTCGTGTGTGCTTGCAATATTGGATGGTCGGGAGATGGTGTTGTATGCGAAGGTAAAGAACGTAGTTTGTGTTGTATTTGTGGAAGCTTCATTGAAGTTATAATGGAAAATCTGTAATAGATATTGATGAGTGTGGCTCTGATACTGACAATTGCGATGTGAACGCCGATTGCACCAACACAAATGGTAGTTTCACGTGTGCATGCAGATCTGGATGGTCAGGAGATGGCATTGTTTGTGAAGGTAAAGATCGTAGTATATGTGGTTTCGTTTACATGACAAGTTTTGACTTGATAATATTGATTAGACATCGATGAGTGCGACACTGATACTGACAATTGCGACATGAACGCCAATTGCACCAACACAAATGGTAGTTTCGTGTGTGCTTGCAATATTGGATGGTCGGGAGATGGTGTTGTATGCGAAGGTAAAGAACGTAGTTTGTGTTGTATTTGTGGAAGCTTCATTGAAGTTATAATGGAAAATCTGTAATAGATATTGATGAGTGTGGCTCTGATACTGACAATTGCGATGTGAACGCCGATTGCACCAACACAAATGGTAGTTTCACGTGTGCATGCAGATCTGGATGGTCAGGAGATGGCATTGTTTGTGAAGGTAAAGATCGTAGTATATGTGGTTTCGTTTACATGACAAGTTTTGACTTGATAATATTGATTAGACATTGATGAGTGCAGCACTGATACTGACAATTGCGACATGAACGCCAATTGCACCAACACAAATGGTAGTTTCGTGTGTGCTTGCAATATTGGATGGTCGGGAGATGGTGTTGTATGCGAAGGTAAAGAACGTAGTTTGTGTTGTATTTGTGGAAGCTTCATTGAAGTTATAATGGAAAATCTGTAATAGATATTGATGAGTGTGGCTCTGATACTGACAATTGCGATGTGAACGCCGATTGCACCAACACAAATGGTAGTTTCACGTGTGCATGCAGATCTGGATGGTCAGGAGATGGCATTGTTTGTGAAGGTAAAGATCGTAGTATATGTGGTTTCGTTTACATGACAAGTTTTGACTTGATAATATTGATTAGACATTGATGAGTGCGACACTGATACTGACAATTGCGACATGAACGCCAATTGCACCAACACAAATGGTAGTTTCGTGTGTGCTTGCAATATTGGATGGTCGGGAGATGGTGTTGTATGCGAAGGTAAAGAACGTAGTTTGTGTTGTATTTGTGGAAGCTTCATTGAAGTTATAATGAAAAATCTGTAATAGATATTGATGAGTGTGGCTCTGATACTGACAATTGCGATGTGAACGCCGATTGCACCAACACAAATGGTAGTTTCACGTGTGCATGCAGATCTGGATGGTCAGGAGATGGCATTGTTTGTGAAGGTAAAGATCGTAGTATATGTGGTTTCGTTTACATGACAAGTTTTGACTTGATAATATTGATTAGACATTGATGAGTGCGACACTGATACTGACAATTGCGACATGAACGCCAATTGCACCAACACAAATGGTAGTTTCGTGTGTGCTTGCAATATTGGATGGTCGGGAGATGGTGTTGTATGCGAAGGTAAAGAACGTAGTTTGTGTTGTATTTGTGGAAGCTTCATTGAAGTTATAATGGAAAATCTGTAATAGATATTGATGAGTGTGGCTCTGATACTGACAATTGCGATGTGAACGCCGATTGCACCAACACAAATGGTAGTTTCACGTGTGCATGCAGATCTGGATGGTCAGGAGATGGCATTGTTTGTGAAGGTAAAGATCGTAGTATATGTGGTTTCGTTTACATGACAAGTTTTGACTTGATAATATTGATTAGACATTGATGAGTGCGACACTGATACTGACAATTGCGACATGAACGCCAATTGCACCAACACAAATGGTAGTTTCGTGTGTGCTTGCAATATTGGATGGTCGGGAGATGGTGTTGTATGCGAAGGTAAAGAACGTAGTTTGTGTTGTATTTGTGGAAGCTTCATTGAAGTTATAATGGAAAATCTGTAATAGATATTGATGAGTGTGGCTCTGATACTGACAATTGCGATGTGAACGCCGATTGCACCAACACAAATGGTAGTTTCACGTGTGCATGCAGATCTGGATGGTCAGGAGATGGCATTGTTTGTGAAGGTAAAGATCGTAGTATATGTGGTTTCGTTTACATGACAAGTTTTGACTTGATAATATTGATTAGACATTGATGAGTGCGACACTGATACTGACAATTGCGACATGAACGCCAATTGCACCAACACAAATGGTAGTTTCGTGTGTGCTTGCAATATTGGATGGTCGGGAGATGGTGTTGTATGCGAAGGTAAAGAACGTAGTTTGTGTTGTATTTGTGGAAGCTTCATTGAAGTTATAATGGAAAATCTGTAATAGATATTGATGAGTGTGGCTCTGATACTGACAATTGCGATGTGAACGCCGATTGCACCAACACAAATGGTAGTTTCACGTGTGCATGCAGATCTGGATGGTCAGGAGATGGCATTGTTTGTGAAGGTAAAGATCGTAGTATATGTGGTTTCGTTTACATGACAAGTTTTGACTTGATAATATTGATTAGACATTGATGAGTGCGACACTGATACTGACAATTGTGACATGAACGCCAATTGCACCAACACAAATGGTAGTTTCGTGTGTGCTTGCAATATTGGATGGTCGGGAGATGGTGTTGTATGCGAAGGTAAAGAACGTAGTTTGTGTTGTATTTGTGGAAGCTTCATTGAAGTTATAATGGAAAATCTGTAATAGATATTGATGAGTGTGGCTCTGATACTGACAATTGCGATGTGAACGCCGATTGCACCAACACAAATGGTAGTTTCACGTGTGCATGCAGATCTGGATGGTCAGGAGATGGCATTGTTTGTGAAGGTAAAGATCGTAGTATATGTGGTTTCGTTTACATGACAAGTTTTGACTTGATAATATTGATTAGACATCGATGAGTGCGACACTGATACTGACAATTGCGACATGAACGCCAATTGCACCAACACAAATGGTAGTTTTGTGTGTGCTTGCAATATTGGATGGTCGGGAGATGGTGTTGTATGCGAAGGTAAAGAACGTAGTTTGTGTTGTATTTGTGGAAGCTTCATTGAAGTTATAATGGAAAATCTGTAATAGATATTGATGAGTGTGGCTCTGATACTGACAATTGCGATGTGAACGCCGATTGCACCAACACAAATGGTAGTTTCACGTGTGCATGCAGATCTGGATGGTCAGGAGATGGCATTGTTTGTGAAGGTAAAGATCGTAGTATATGTGGTTTCGTTTACATGACAAGTTTTGACTTGATAATATTGATTAGACATCGATGAGTGCGACACTGATACTGACAATTGCAACATGAACGCCAATTGCACCAACACAAATGGTAGTTTCGTGTGTGCTTGCAATATTGGATGGTCGGGAGATGGTGTTGTATGCGAAGGTAAAGAACGTAGTTTGTGTTGTATTTGTGGAAGCTTCATTGAAGTTATAATGGAAAATCTGTAATAGATATTGATGAGTGTGGCTCTGATACTGACAATTGCGATGTGAACGCCGATTGCACCAACACAAATGGTAGTTTCACGTGTGCATGCAGATCTGGATGGTCAGGAGATGGCATTGTTTGTGAAGGTAAAGATCGTAGTATATGTGGTTTCGTTTACATGACAAGTTTTGACTTGATAATATTGATTAGACATTGATGAGTGCGACACTGATACTGACAATTGCGACATGAACGCCAATTGCACCAACACAAATGGTAGTTTCGTGTGTGCTTGCAATATTGGATGGTCAGGAGATGGTGTTGTATGCGAAGGTAAAGAACGTAGTTTGTGTTGTATTTGTGGAAGCTTCATTGAAGTTATAATGGAAAATCTGTAATAGATATTGATGAGTGTGGCTCTGATACTGACAATTGCGATGTGAACGCCGATTGCACCAACACAAATGGTAGTTTCACGTGTGCATGCAGATCTGGATGGTCAGGAGATGGCATTGTTTGTGAAGGTAAAGATCGTAGTATATGTGGTTTCGTTTACATGACAAGTTTTGACTTGATAATATTGATTAGACATTGATGAGTGCGACACTGATACTGACAATTGCGACATGAACGCCAATTGCACCAACACAAATGGTAGTTTCGTGTGTGCTTGCAATATTGGATGGTCGGGAGATGGTGTTGTATGCGAAGGTAAAGAACGTAGTTTGTGTTGTATTTGTGGAAGCTTCATTGAAGTTATAATGGAAAATCTGTAATAGATATTGATGAGTGTGGCTCTGATACTGACAATTGCGATGTGAACGCCGATTGCACCAACACAAATGGTAGTTTCACGTGTGCATGCAGATCTGGATGGTCAGGAGATGGCATTGTTTGTGAAGGTAAAGATCGTAGTATATGTGGTTTCGTTTACATGACAAGTTTTGACTTGATAATATTGATTAGACATCGATGAGTGCGACACTGATACTGACAATTGCGACATGAACGCCAATTGCACCAACACAAATGGTAGTTTCGTGTGTGCTTGCAATATTGGATGGTCGGGAGATGGTGTTGTATGCGAAGGTAAAGAACGTAGTTTGTGTTGTATTTGTGGAAGCTTCATTGAAGTTATAATGGAAAATCTGTAATAGATATTGATGAGTGTGGCTCTGATACTGACAATTGCGATGTGAACGCCGATTGCACCAACACAAATGGTAGTTTCACGTGTGCATGCAGATCTGGATGGTCAGGAGATGGCATTGTTTGTGAAGGTAAAGATCGTAGTATATGTGGTTTCGTTTACATGACAAGTTTTGACTTGATAATATTGATTAGACATTGATGAGTGCAGCACTGATACTGACAATTGCGACATGAACGCCAATTGCACCAACACAAATGGTAGTTTCGTGTGTGCTTGCAATATTGGATGGTCGGGAGATGGTGTTGTATGCGAAGGTAAAGAACGTAGTTTGTGTTGTATTTGTGGAAGCTTCATTGAAGTTATAATGAAAAATCTGTAATAGATATTGATGAGTGTGGCTCTGATACTGACAATTGCGATGTGAACGCCGATTGCACCAACACAAATGGTAGTTTCACGTGTGCATGCAGATCTGGATGGTCAGGAGATGGCATTGTTTGTGAAGGTAAAGATCGTAGTATATGTGGTTTCGTTTACATGACAAGTTTTGACTTGATAATATTGATTAGACATTGATGAGTGCGACACTGATACTGACAATTGCGACATGAACGCCAATTGCACCAACACAAATGGTAGTTTCGTGTGTGCTTGCAATATTGGATGGTCGGGAGATGGTGTTGTATGCGAAGGTAAAGAACGTAGTTTGTGTTGTATTTGTGGAAGCTTCATTGAAGTTATAATGGAAAATCTGTAATAGATATTGATGAGTGTGGCTCTGATACTGACAATTGCGATGTGAACGCCGATTGCACCAACACAAATGGTAGTTTCACGTGTGCATGCAGATCTGGATGGTCAGGAGATGGCATTGTTTGTGAAGGTAAAGATCGTAGTATATGTGGTTTCGTTTACATGACAAGTTTTGACTTGATAATATTGATTAGACATCGATGAGTGCGACACTGATACTGACAATTGCGACATGAACGCCAATTGCACCAACACAAATGGTAGTTTCGTGTGTGCTTGCAATATTGGATGGTCGGGAGATGGTGTTGTATGCGAAGGTAAAGAACGTAGTTTGTGTTGTATTTGTGGAAGCTTCATTGAAGTTATAATGGAAAATCTGTAATAGATATTGATGAGTGTGGCTCTGATACTGACAATTGCGATGTGAACGCCGATTGCACCAACACAAATGGTAGTTTCACGTGTGCATGCAGATCTGGATGGTCAGGAGATGGCATTGTTTGTGAAGGTAAAGATCGTAGTATATGTGGTTTCGTTTACATGACAAGTTTTGACTTGATAATATTGATTAGACATTGATGAGTGTGACACTGATACTGACAATTGCGACATGAACGCCAATTGCACCAACACAAATGGTAGTTTCGTGTGTGCTTGCAATATTGGATGGTCGGGAGATGGTGTTGTATGCGAAGGTAAAGAACGTAGTTTGTGTTGTATTTGTGGAAGCTTCATTGAAGTTATAATGGAAAATCTGTAATAGATATTGATGAGTGTGGCTCTGATACTGACAATTGCGATGTGAACGCCGATTGCACCAACACAAATGGTAGTTTCACGTGTGCATGCAGATCTGGATGGTCAGGAGATGGCATTGTTTGTGAAGGTAAAGATCGTAGTATATGTGGTTTCGTTTACATGACAAGTTTTGACTTGATAATATTGATTAGACATTGATGAGTGCGACACTGATACTGACAATTGCGACATGAACGCCAATTGCACCAACACAAATGGTAGTTTTGTGTGTGCTTGCAATATTGGATGGTCGGGAGATGGTGTTGTATGCGAAGGTAAAGAACGTAGTTTGTGTTGTATTTGTGGAAGCTTCATTGAAGTTATAATGGAAAATCTGTAATAGATATTGATGAGTGTGGCTCTGATACTGACAATTGCGATGTGAACGCCGATTGCACCAACACAAATGGTAGTTTCACGTGTGCATGCAGATCTGGATGGTCAGGAGATGGCATTGTTTGTGAAGGTAAAGATCGTAGTATATGTGGTTTCGTTTACATGACAAGTTTTGACTTGATAATATTGATTAGACATTGATGAGTGCGACACTGATACTGACAATTGCGACATGAACGCCAATTGCACCAACACAAATGGTAGTTTCGTGTGTGCTTGCAATATTGGATGGTCGGGAGATGGTGTTGTATGCGAAGGTAAAGAACGTAGTTTGTGTTGTATTTGTGGAAGCTTCATTGAAGTTATAATGGAAAATCTGTAATAGATATTGATGAGTGTGGCTCTGATACTGACAATTGCGATGTGAACGCCGATTGCACCAACACAAATGGTAGTTTCACGTGTGCATGCAGATCTGGATGGTCAGGAGATGGCATTGTTTGTGAAGGTAAAGATCGTAGTATATGTGGTTTCGTTTACATGACAAGTTTTGACTTGATAATATTGATTAGACATCGATGAGTGCGACACTGATACTGACAATTGCGACATGAACGCCAATTGCACCAACACAAATGGTAGTTTTGTGTGTGCTTGCAATATTGGATGGTCGGGAGATGGTGTTGTATGCGAAGGTAAAGAACGTAGTTTGTGTTGTATTTGTGGAAGCTTCATTGAAGTTATAATGGAAAATCTGTAATAGATATTGATGAGTGTGGCTCTGATACTGACAATTGCGATGTGAACGCCGATTGCACCAACACAAATGGTAGTTTCACGTGTGCATGCAGATCTGGATGGTCAGGAGATGGCATTGTTTGTGAAGGTAAAGATCGTAGTATATGTGGTTTCGTTTACATGACAAGTTTTGACTTGATAATATTGATTAGACATTGATGAGTGCGACACTGATACTGACAATTGTGACATGAACGCCAATTGCACCAACACAAATGGTAGTTTCGTGTGTGCTTGCAATATTGGATGGTCGGGAGATGGTGTTGTATGCGAAGGTAAAGAACGTAGTTTGTGTTGTATTTGTGGAAGCTTCATTGAAGTTATAATGGAAAATCTGTAATAGATATTGATGAGTGTGGCTCTGATACTGACAATTGCGATGTGAACGCCGATTGCACCAACACAAATGGTAGTTTCCCGTGTGCATGCAGATCTGGATGGTCAGGAGATGGCATTGTTTGTGAAGGTAAAGATCGTAGTATATGTGGTTTCGTTTACATGACAAGTTTTGACTTGATAATATTGATTAGACATTGATGAGTGCGACACTGATACTGACAATTGCGACATGAACGCCAATTGCACCAACACAAATGGTAGTTTCGTGTGTGCTTGCAATATTGGATGGTCAGGAGATGGTGTTGTATGCGAAGGTAAAGAACGTAGTTTGTGTTGTATTTGTGGAAGCTTCATTGAAGTTATAATGGAAAATCTGTAATAGATATTGATGAGTGTGGCTCTGATACTGACAATTGCGATGTGAACGCCGATTGCACCAACACAAATGGTAGTTTCACGTGTGCATGCAGATCTGGATGGTCAGGAGATGGCATTGTTTGTGAAGGTAAAGATCGTAGTATATGTGGTTTCGTTTACATGACAAGTTTTGACTTGATAATATTGATTAGACATTGATGAGTGCGACACTGATACTGACAATTGTGACATGAACGCCAATTGCACCAACACAAATGGTAGTTTCGTGTGTACTTGCAATATTGGATGGTCGGGAGATGGTGTTGTATGCGAAGGTAAAGAACGTAGTTTGTGTTGTATTTGTGGAAGCTTCATTGAAGTTATAATGGAAAATCTGTAATAGATATTGATGAGTGTGGCTCTGATACTGACAATTGCGATGTGAACGCCGATTGCACCAACACAAATGGTAGTTTCACGTGTGCATGCAGATCTGGATGGTCAGGAGATGGCATTGTTTGTGAAGGTAAAGATCGTAGTATATGTGGTTTCGTTTACATGACAAGTTTTGACTTGATAATATTGATTAGACATTGATGAGTGTGACACTGATACTGACAATTGCGACATGAACGCCAATTGCACCAACACAAATGGTAGTTTCGTGTGTGCTTGCAATATTGGATGGTCGGGAGATGGTGTTGTATGCGAAGGTAAAGAACGTAGTTTGTGTTGTATTTGTGGAAGCTTCATTGAAGTTATAATGGAAAATCTGTAATAGATATTGATGAGTGTGGCTCTGATACTGACAATTGCGATGTGAACGCCGATTGCACCAACACAAATGGTAGTTTCACGTGTGCATGCAGATCTGGATGGTCAGGAGATGGCATTGTTTGTGAAGGTAAAGATCGTAGTATATGTGGTTTCGTTTACATGACAAGTTTTGACTTGATAATATTGATTAGACATTGATGAGTGCGACACTGATACTGACAATTGCGACATGAACGCCAATTGCACCAACACAAATGGTAGTTTCGTGTGTGCTTGCAATATTGGATGGTCGGGAGATGGTGTTGTATGCGAAGGTAAAGAACGTAGTTTGTGTTGTATTTGTGGAAGCTTCATTGAAGTTATAATGGAAAATCTGTAATAGATATTGATGAGTGTGGCTCTGATACTGACAATTGCGATGTGAACGCCGATTGCACCAACACAAATGGTAGTTTCACGTGTGCATGCAGATCTGGATGGTCAGGAGATGGCATTGTTTGTGAAGGTAAAGATCGTAGTATATGTGGTTTCGTTTACATGACAAGTTTTGACTTGATAATATTGATTAGACATCGATGAGTGCGACACTGATACTGACAATTGCGACATGAACGCCAATTGCACCAACACAAATGGTAGTTTTGTGTGTGCTTGCAATATTGGATGGTCGGGAGATGGTGTTGTATGCGAAGGTAAAGAACGTAGTTTGTGTTGTATTTGTGGAAGCTTCATTGAAGTTATAATGGAAAATCTGTAATAGATATTGATGAGTGTGGCTCTGATACTGACAATTGCGATGTGAACGCCGATTGCACCAACACAAATGGTAGTTTCACGTGTGCATGCAGATCTGGATGGTCAGGAGATGGCATTGTTTGTGAAGGTAAAGATCGTAGTATATGTGGTTTCGTTTACATGACAAGTTTTGACTTGATAATATTGATTAGACATCGATGAGTGCGACACTGATACTGACAATTGCAACATGAACGCCAATTGCACCAACACAAATGGTAGTTTCGTGTGTGCTTGCAATATTGGATGGTCGGGAGATGGTGTTGTATGCGAAGGTAAAGAACGTAGTTTGTGTTGTATTTGTGGAAGCTTCATTGAAGTTATAATGGAAAATCTGTAATAGATATTGATGAGTGTGGCTCTGATACTGACAATTGCGATGTGAACGCCGATTGCACCAACACAAATGGTAGTTTCACGTGTGCATGCAGATCTGGATGGTCAGGAGATGGCATTGTTTGTGAAGGTAAAGATCGTAGTATATGTGGTTTCGTTTACATGACAAGTTTTGACTTGATAATATTGATTAGACATTGATGAGTGCGACACTGATACTGACAATTGCGACATGAACGCCAATTGCACCAACACAAATGGTAGTTTTGTGTGTGCTTGCAATATTGGATGGTCGGGAGATGGTGTTGTATGCGAAGGTAAAGAACGTAGTTTGTGTTGTATTTGTGGAAGCTTCATTGAAGTTATAATGGAAAATCTGTAATAGATATTGATGAGTGTGGCTCTGATACTGACAATTGCGATGTGAACGCCGATTGCACCAACACAAATGGTAGTTTCACGTGTGCATGCAGATCTGGATGGTCAGGAGATGGCATTGTTTGTGAAGGTAAAGATCGTAGTATATGTGGTTTCGTTTACATGACAAGTTTTGACTTGATAATATTGATTAGACATCGATGAGTGCGACACTGATACTGACAATTGCAACATGAACGCCAATTGCACCAACACAAATGGTAGTTTCGTGTGTGCTTGCAATATTGGATGGTCGGGAGATGGTGTTGTATGCGAAGGTAAAGAACGTAGTTTGTGTTGTATTTGTGGAAGCTTCATTGAAGTTATAATGGAAAATCTGTAATAGATATTGATGAGTGTGGCTCTGATACTGACAATTGCGATGTGAACGCCGATTGCACCAACACAAATGGTAGTTTCACGTGTGCATGCAGATCTGGATGGTCAGGAGATGGCATTGTTTGTGAAGGTAAAGATCGTAGTATATGTGGTTTCGTTTACATGACAAGTTTTGACTTGATAATATTGATTAGACATTGATGAGTGCGACACTGATACTGACAATTGCGACATGAACGCCAATTGCACCAACACAAATGGTAGTTTCGTGTGTGCTTGCAATATTGGATGGTCAGGAGATGGTGTTGTATGCGAAGGTAAAGAACGTAGTTTGTGTTGTATTTGTGGAAGCTTCATTGAAGTTATAATGGAAAATCTGTAATAGATATTGATGAGTGTGGCTCTGATACTGACAATTGCGATGTGAACGCCGATTGCACCAACACAAATGGTAGTTTCACGTGTGCATGCAGATCTGGATGGTCAGGAGATGGCATTGTTTGTGAAGGTAAAGATCGTAGTATATGTGGTTTCGTTTACATGACAAGTTTTGACTTGATAATATTGATTAGACATTGATGAGTGCGACACTGATACTGACAATTGCGACATGAACGCCAATTGCACCAACACAAATGGTAGTTTCGTGTGTGCTTGCAATATTGGATGGTCGGGAGATGGTGTTGTATGCGAAGGTAAAGAACGTAGTTTGTGTTGTATTTGTGGAAGCTTCATTGAAGTTATAATGGAAAATCTGTAATAGATATTGATGAGTGTGGCTCTGATACTGACAATTGCGATGTGAACGCCGATTGCACCAACACAAATGGTAGTTTCACGTGTGCATGCAGATCTGGATGGTCAGGAGATGGCATTGTTTGTGAAGGTAAAGATCGTAGTATATGTGGTTTCGTTTACATGACAAGTTTTGACTTGATAATATTGATTAGACATCGATGAGTGCGACACTGATACTGACAATTGCGACATGAACGCCAATTGCACCAACACAAATGGTAGTTTCGTGTGTGCTTGCAATATTGGATGGTCGGGAGATGGTGTTGTATGCGAAGGTAAAGAACGTAGTTTGTGTTGTATTTGTGGAAGCTTCATTGAAGTTATAATGGAAAATCTGTAATAGATATTGATGAGTGTGGCTCTGATACTGACAATTGCGATGTGAACGCCGATTGCACCAACACAAATGGTAGTTTCACGTGTGCATGCAGATCTGGATGGTCAGGAGATGGCATTGTTTGTGAAGGTAAAGATCGTAGTATATGTGGTTTCGTTTACATGACAAGTTTTGACTTGATAATATTGATTAGACATCGATGAGTGCGACACTGATACTGACAATTGTGACATGAACGCCAATTGCACCAACACAAATGGTAGTTTCGTGTGTGCTTGCAATATTGGATGGTCGGGAGATGGTGTTGTATGCGAAGGTAAAGAACGTAGTTTGTGTTGTATTTGTGGAAGCTTCATTGAAGTTATAATGGAAAATCTGTAATAGATATTGATGAGTGTGGCTCTGATACTGACAATTGCGATGTGAACGCCGATTGCACCAACACAAATGGTAGTTTCACGTGTGCATGCAGATCTGGATGGTCAGGAGATGGCATTGTTTGTGAAGGTAAAGATCGTGGTAATTGTGGTTTCGTTTACATGACAAGTTTTGACTGGATAAAAGTTGACATTTTCATTGACATTTTTTGTTGAAGGCACAGCAGGCACATTTTTATTTGCTTGCTGTATGTAGAAAAAAGAAAAAAACAAATGGAAACTTCAACATGTCAACATCAATTTACTGGTTTGGTTTTTGCGAGAATTTTGTTAGCCGTAGTGTTTGGTGTAACATTTATTTTGTTGGATTACTTGCCATATGCCAAGTGACTATTCTTTGAGGAGGTTTTTGTAATGGCATTGACTTTTTGTAAGTGTGAAACATGGTGTGATATGGCATTTCAACCACAAATTTTTTTTTAACTTTATGAGATTATTGCTCTTTTCATTCAGCCAAAAGTGCAAGCTATGCTTGTTCATCACGGATAAATATTTTTATTGATCTAGACGTAAATCTCATTCAAATTAAGGGATGCTCACCAGTCATATAATTTTTTTATTTATTCCTCTCCTTTATGCGACCCAATTCGACGTTTTTGTAAGCCCCTCCATCTTTATGTGCAGACTAGGACGATTAGAATTGTTAGCGATTTCAAATTAAATTAAACTTGGAATTAGAGTATGAGTGCTTTTCCCAAATTGGAGTAGAATAAAATTATAGCATTTCTGGTTATCACAAATTTGAGTAGAATTGGAATTACGATTGGAGCTTTCCGGTTTTTCTGAAATCAGTTTGAAATTTTAATTACCAAGCGAATTTTGATGCCAGTTGAACATCTTCGCAAAACCACTCAGTATTTGCGACAATTTTAAGACTATTTTATTTTTGCCACTAAATTATTGTAAAGACCTTTTTTCTTTTTGGGGATTACCTAATTTTGATTTTGATTTTTGGCCAAACTTTTTGCAAATGCAGGTGATTTTTAATAAAAAAAAGGTCTTGTAATTTTTCAGATTGGACTTTTCGGTCAGGAACTTTTCTATCTTTACTTTTTTGACGAAAAATTCTTACTCATCATAGATACTGAAATAGCTTATAGCACAGTAGAAATACCGTATTTGCCGGTGTATAAGTCGACTCGTTGTATAAGTCGACCCCCTAAAATTCGACGGAAATTTACGATTTTATGATAATACAAAGTTGAATTTCATGACTCGGTGTATAAGTCGAGGTCGATTTTTTTAGGTCGATTTTTGATCGAAAAAGGTCGACTTATACACCGGCAAATACGGTATGTTAAATATAAAGCTATATCTAAGATATTTATTTTCTTAGCGTTACCACTTTCTGACCATCAAAAATTTTTTTTACCATTTTCATCAGCATCTCTTATTGGTTTTTAATATAAGTTTAGAAAAATGTTTTAAATTTAATATCAGAAATTCTTTGCTTCATTTAATGAACACCATTATTGAAACATATTTTTAATTTAATAATTTTGCAAAATTTTTAAATGGAGTTTGATTAATTGTTTTAATTGTCTTTTCTCAGTATTTTTGATTTATTCTGGGGCTAACTGTTTCAATAACAAAGTATTTGACTTATTCAAAGACGGTTGAGTCTGTTATGATTAAAATGTTGAAATTTTAAATGTTGGATTTTAGGTAGAGCATTTGGGGTTTCTTAAAACTGGGGGTCAGTCCCTACCGGCTCTATTGGAATTATTTACACATTTTTTCCTGTTAAAAATGGTAATCTTGGGGCTTTAAATAAAGCATAGCTTAGAACGTCACACTTAAAAAACTTAAAACAGGTGTGCTGTGGTGAAAGTCCTGTCAGCGCTCTGTGAAAGAAGTACCACTCGTGAATGAGTGTTGCAGGTGCACTACATCCGCCACTCATTCACGAGTGCTATAACAACAACAGCACTAAAGAGACCTGATAGGTCGAAACAGCGTCACTGTCTGCAGTTGGCTCAATGTGCATCACTGGCTGCTTCTATTGCTTTTCTATTGCTGGCTGCTTCTATTACTTTTCTATCACTGGCTGCTTCTATTACTTTTTCTATTTACTTCTTGTTGATACGCTAGTAACTTCCAAACTTACGGGTTCTGCGGGCCAAAATTAGAGCGATAACAACATTTTTTAATTTTACATAACGCAGACCTACAACAAAAACAATTTCAATTTTCAATCTTAATGATTATTATTGATGCTTTATCATCATAAAATAAATATCTTTTTATTTATCTGCCTACACAGCAGTGCAACGAGTTATGTCTTAAAGATGGACATTTACAAACAAAAACAAACTGAAGAATTAAGAAATACAAATATTGGTTGCAAAACCGCTCAACAAATCCGGTAGAAACATGAGACAATTTTTCCACAAGTTTGCGTCTCGGCAGGAAATTACTGAGAGAAAATTTGACAAGTGTTGGAACAATCCGTGACAGTGAGAAAGAATTGTCAACATAGTTTGTCAACGTGAAGAACAGAGATGCCAAAACCACTATGTATGATTTTCAATCTGATGCTATGATCATCTCGTGCGGCCCTAAAAAGCAGTAAATCGTAACCGTAATGAGTACCACTAAATCAGAAAAGGTGGTTGAAACAGGAAGAGAAAAAACCTTGAAGTTATTAGGTATTACAATCCAACCAAAGAAGGTTTTCTCATCGTAAGCCAAAGGGCTCAATGCTGCAGTACAAAACGAACGACTTGCTCTGAATGCACTAACTAATCGTTCGCATATCAATAAATAAACATATAAGCATATAGCTGGAAAAATATCCGTCGAAAAAAGCTATTTGAGCCATAAGCTTTTCGTGACGCTCTCATCAGTGGCGGTATCGCGTCAAAAGGGAAGATCTAGAGTGAGTAAGGGTTTTATGTGATTAATTTGGACGTTAGGCAATCAAGACAAGCCAATGATAGCGCTAGTATTGTAAAGCGCGCCAAAGAAAGATTTCGCAATAGCGAAATGCTAAGAAAGCGCAGTAAGAGGCCAAATAAGAACGCTGCGATGATCGAAAGAGTTTGAGAGTGTAAACACACTCTTTCTGTCTACATAAAGCCGGTCATCGGGTCTTGATATAAGCAGCCTATAAGAGATTAAGATGGAAAGAGCTGCGTGCTGCGGCGAGGATTGAAAACCGCTTATGATCATAGTTTACTGTACATTGATCATTTTCTAAAAGATGCTGGCCAGTGGCAGAGTCACAATCCGGTTTGGTGTCGTTTGGTTTGCACGATCTATGTGGCTGAGATTGGCGTGGACGGGTCAATCGTTGTCTTAATCATTGCAGAACATGCTGCTTGATGCGATCCTGTAGTCTTTGAGATGTTTGCTCTACGTACCGTCTATCACAACGACACTTATAATAATATATGACAAAACTTTTTTGAATAGTAGTTAAAACATCCTTGCGGGCCACAGGCAGCATGCGCTTTGCGTAAAGACCAAGCGGGTGCTGACGGAACCATAGCAGCTTTCCACAGCGGTTTTGACTTTTTTTTCCAAGTTTGTGGAGGGCTTACCAATTCAAGGGACCCTCAAGTACACCGGGCACTTTTCTGGAGAACTGAGCGATTTTCTTGGCGATTTGAGCGTTGATGATGTTTTTAGGGTAGCCATTGTCCAGTAATATTTTCTTGATCCGTTCTATTTCTCCATTGAGTCTACGCTTAATAATCATGATCATGATTTGCACCAAGACAGACAAAAACGTTAAGTTTTCACTCATTGCTTGAAAAAGAAAGTGTCGCTATAAGTAGTCGATGAGACAATCTAAAATGTTACGCTTCCCCATCGTCCGAACTTAATACGCCAGTGGACCAATTGCAGTGCGTAGACAAATTTTTCCGCGAAAAAGTACTGCTTGTTTGTTTTTGACGAGAGTTGCTTGGAGGGTGGCCAGATAAAAAAAGATCTAGTAATGTCAACACTGTGAATTGGTTGTTATTGTAGGGGGGGGGAGGCAACACTGTATTTTAGGGGTGGCGCAGTCATGATTTTCAAGTAAATGCTCTCCAATTGTCGAGTCGCAGTCAGGGGGGCATGAAGAAGGAGTAGTCCTGGATTTTTATAAAAGTACTTGTATTTTTCTCTTCACGTCGAGCCTCATTGATTTGGAAGCACATTGGTTGATTTGGTTCTATGGTCTTTGGGATATGTGCCAACTTTATATTAGTCATAGCGGTCATATCGGCATACTCATTTATACATGAATTGCTTTGTTAAAATAAAAACAGGTCATCCTTGTAGATTGCAGGTAAAATAGAATTGGTGAGAATTTCAACCCATTCCTTGTTGTTCTGTAGCAATTGCTCACCGCAGTTTTGATTCGATTCTGGAATTTAAGAGAAGTATTACCGATCAAACAAATCTTTAAGCACACTGACATTTTCAGGGACGCTCACTTTCTTGGGGACAATAAATTTCGTGATATTCTTAGACATACCTGCCTGAACAACACTCTCTGGGTAGTTATTTTTGTGAAGAATAGTTTTGAGTTATCCAGCTCTTGTTGTAGTCTGGGCTTGGAGCAGACAGACAGAGCGCGGTGCGTCCGGGTTTCAATAAGATTTGTCTTTCGTTTTGGCGAGACAAAAGAATTCCGACGCGTGTATTCTAGCGTAAAAGTCGGTTTTTCGTATATGGATGTGAAGAATTCTGTGTCCGCTTTCTCAACTCATAATGTCGGAAAAGGAAAATTTGCCGTCAGCTTTTTCAAAAGTGGAACTTAAGCAGAAATGTAAAGAATTCAGTGCCGAAAGAAAGCTATCTTGGCCGGATTTCTCGTTGAAGATAGCAAAGGTGCATCAAGGCAACAGAAATACAAAACGGGTTTGTTCGTTGGCCAAAACAATTTCTTCTTAAGATATTCAAGAAATATATTGGCAAGTGCTGCGCCAAGTAGGGAGCCCGTAGCAACACCATCAATCTGTTTGTACTTAGCATCGTTGAAACTGAATTCAATTGACGTAGTAGCTGCAGTGAGCAACTCCGTGAAAAGTGCTTTGTGAATGATAGGCGAAATCAATTCACTGTTGTACAGAGCATCAGCATAGATTCAAATAGGTTTTGCGGGTGGGGTATTTGTAAATAGGCTAGAGATATCTCAGGAACTGAGAAAGGCAACTTGTAGATTTAAATGAAGTTGTTGTATAGTTTCAGCAACAGTGGAAGAATTTTTAACGCAGTTGCTGGAGTCAAGATTTAGGACTGCCTGAAAGACACTTGTAAGTCAGTCGACCAGTTCTTGATTGGCAGTTTTGATCACGGAAAGAATTTGACGTAGAAAGACATCTTTTTTGTAGGTCTATGATAGTCCGTGCATTCCCTCCTTGGCGATTCTGTGGGGTGGATTACTTTATGCACTGAGCGTGAAAGAGTTTTGTTCATGGTTAACTGCAATAGGTGTTGTTATAGCTTGGCATTTCTCCGGTAAATTTTGTTATTTTCTGTAGCAGGACCCAAGTTTTAGAATTTGGTTTCTCAGAATGGATTCTAATTTTTGAGCGTAATTTGAGCTGATTAGAATGACGACCCTTGAACTCTTCAAGGTTTTGTTTATGAGGATATCCTTGCTGGTACTTGATCGAACGTGATGTGATGGTCTGGAAGAGTTCACGATGCATAGTGAAGTTGGATGATTTAAAAAAATTTATCCTATGTTTATTGGTAGACTAACTATTAGCTTTTCTCATCACGCTTTTGAACTTCTTTTGGCGATTTAATGCGAATAAGGCAGCAGACTCGCAGTTAAGGTTAGCAATACCATCTCCGGATCGTTGTGAAAGTAAACATCTTAGTTTTTGTGGTTTAGAATCTCTGGTAAGTTATAATTCGATTGGATGTTGATGAGTGCGGCATTTGTACTGACAATTTTGTCATGAATGCCGATTACACCAACAAAAACGGTAGTTGTATGTGTGCTTGTAATTCAGGATGGTCCGAAGATGGTGTTGTTTGTGACTGTAAAGGTCGTAGTTTCCGTGAATTAAAGGTTTTTCTAGATTTTAAATTGGTAATATTTATTAGATGTTGATGAATGCAGCACTGACTCTGACAATTGTCACATGAACGCCATTTGTATCAATACAAATGGTAGTTTCATGTGTGCTTGCAACTCTGGTTTTTCTGGGAACGGGATTGTTTGTGAAGGTAAATACTTTGGCTTGTGTTGTTATTGTTTTGCGCTTGTTGTTTGGTAACCTTGTAGGACATTGATACATACAATAGCAGAATCAAGTTTTGCATGATTTATTTTGCCTTTTTTATATTGGCAATATAAAAGTTCGACTACTTAAAAAAATTTTAATTTCAGCTTTATCATTTCTGCAGGTTTCAAGGCTTGTAATTATAACATCAGTACACAAGCTTTGAGTGCAAGGGTCTTGTATCAGCTGTCACAGCATTTCACCCGCAATCTCAACTAATCTAACTTGCTTGATCAACTGAATGCACACCCGGTTGGAATAGTGGTGCTGCTCAACCAGCAAGTCCTGATCGCCCACCATTACCAATCCCGCCTTGTTCGTGGTATAACTATCAATCTACAAATTGCATTCATGATTGGTTCAAAATAGACTGCCGCTTTCCCTTAGCCTAATTAAAATATGGGTTGGCCGGGCAAACTTCAAATCTTCAAAATTTCAGTATACCATTTTTTAATGATAGCTTTCACAGTTGTTAAATAACTTATTTGGAGAAACTTTTTTATTTTGTTGCTCTTTTAGGAAACATCCTAGATTTTGCATATTAGCCTATGGTTTTTATTGATTGAACGCATAGGTCCATGCGTGGGAAGCTTGCTCCCAAAAGTAAATCTTGTATTTTTTGCTATTTTATGCATTTTTAGCACAAAATTTACATAAGAAGCAAAAAGCATCAAAAATAGTAGTAGACATTAGGGTGTTCTGATGTCCTCAAAAAATCAAAACCTTTGCCGATCACAAATTACTTTTGACATGTGGTGACATGTCAGCGAAAACCATCTAATATGATTTTTTAGAGAGATTTAGCTTTGTTTAGGTGATCCGCTTTGAGTTTCTATGGCAACCTGCTTGTTGGCTCTTCCCAATTTTTTTATCGTGTTAACCACTGGTGCTAGAAAGTTGATTTACAGCTCATGCGTTTCAGAAACATCAAGTTTCTATCTAAATTGCAGAGAAACTACGGTATATGGCTAGCATGCTTAACTTTTGAGTTATTGATATAAACGCATTTAGAACCACAATTCTTCACTGCTGCTCTTATAGGATTTGAAATTTATTACGCTCAATGATTTTTGAAAAAGTATTTTTGTATATTAATTATAGAAAATCTGTAACGATATCATAAAAGAAAAACTTTATGCCCACCTAATGGATCAGCTGTTGCAGTAAAATGGTGTAATAGCAATTGTCACTTCTGTACAATATAATACAATTATATTAAAGTTGTTTCAACTATCAATTTCAGATAGCAAGTTAATGCTAATGTTTTATGTAGTAAATGGCTATCAGAAAAGGAGTTCTGTTTTTGCAATTCTTCCGTCTAGTGTCATACATAGTGCCAGGTGGATAACAAGCGTAATACACAATGCCAGGTAGATGACAAAAATTTTGACATCCTGGAAATTACTACTTCTGAAATATCAGATCAAGTCAACAAAGTTGTCAAAAGGCTCAATATTTGAAAGGGAGCAACTAGATAAAATGTGTCGATTCATTTACTTGGCAATTTTTTGCTGTTACTTTGCAAGTTCTTCTGGAAAAGGTTTTTGAAGATGTCAAACAAGGTGTTCTGGAAAAGTTAATGGCATGCCTGCCCTCCACCAAAGCATTTCAAAAGCGACACGACACGGGTTCTGGCATGATAATATTACCTAAAGTCTTACCGAATGCTAAATTGACCGATTTTGCTGGACCGTTTGCACTGAGTTTTTGGAATTGTTTAAAATGATGCCAGTTTTCTTGATAAGCCTATTTTTAAATGAAAATACAGTCACGCATACTATGATGCGGATAGAAAAGTTAAAGTCCTGGCTGTCGTAAACGATGCTGCTAAAAGAGGGCTAAAGTTGGCACCGGACTTTCTTGAATTTTCTAAAAGCCAAGTAGCTTACGAAAATGTGCTACGAGTTGTGGAGCATCACCGTGGCAAGCACCTCTGCCAAAGAAAAAACGTCAGCAAATAAGCTTGCCGGATCTTGGAACAATGATGTTAAATCTTTTTGCTTAGATTAATAGTGAATAGCCTTTATCCTGTAATATTATGCAAGTTTTGTTGTTGTTTTTCAATTTTTACCAAATATCGTAATGCAAACGGTTACTGACTATTTTCAAAGCACCTAAAATCAAAAATTAAGCATGGTAGTTACATAGTACCTCTGAAAGTTATATAAAAACTTGATTATTCTCAGTCGTTTGAGGTATTAATTAACTTTTTAACACAAGCGGTTAACAAGAAAAAAAATTGGGGAGGGTCAACAAGCAGGTTGCCATAGAGACGCTAAGCGGTACACCTGAACAATGTTTGATCTCTCTAAAAATTCATATTAGGTTTTTGCTGACATGTCACTATATATCAAAAGTGATTTAATTTCTGACCGCTTGAAGGCACTAGGAGCACTCTAATAAGCATGCTAAATGCGTGAAGAAAATCCATTCAAAAATGTAAATAATAATTTTTAAAAATATGTATGCCATTATCAAAGAGTCAGCTCGTTTTATGGTTTGGGAACTCACTTTCAAAAATAGTCTTCAAAAATACGGGTAGATAATCCCTTGTTTTCGTTCAAGACAAAAATCTTTCATTTACTACTTCTGGCCAAGGAATCCTTTGGGAAAGTATTTCAGGACAGGCGTTAAATAACAAAGCAGATGAGTCGTCATTTAAATTTATGGAGTCGCGTACTCCATAAAAAGCTCAGTAGATTGGGCAGATTAGTATGGAATAATCTGAGGCTCGTACCATTGCACCATCATTGCAAGTAGAGCTGGGCGTCAGGCTCTGTCTGCGCATTGCTGCGTGAAATCACCCCGCACTGGTATGAAAGCCTCGTTTAAGAGCTGAAGCCCCTGGGGGAATGCGGTGTCAGGAAGGAAGACTGATTGTCTGGGAAGGAGATTTTTCAGTTAAGAGTTCCACTGACGCTCTGCCCATCGTGCCTCGCTGATGTTTTGTTCGCTGCATTGATGTAGCAGTTTTCTTGCTGCGATGGCAATTGGGTGTCTACAATTAAGGCAACGAGAGAGTTCTAATGAAGATGCTCTTCAATTGTGTGGCACATTGTGTTCGAGATATATTGAAAACTTGATTCTGGAGAAAATTTCTTCTATTCTTAAACTCTTTTGAGGTCACAGTAAGCGATTGTTTTGTAGGGAACTATGGCTGTTTTTTCTAAATGAATAAGCTTTTTTCTCCATAATTCTGATTGGTAATATTTTAACCGAAATTGCACAACAATGTTTGTTTTAAGAAGAAAATAGACAACGTTATGCTGAAAGAAGCGCTTAGGCAATGTCAGCCAATTTTACTTTTTAAGTGCCTAGTATTTAAAGTATGGCCAGTAAGCCTATGGGCTGTATCTGCAAAGTAGTTAAGAGACAGCCTATTTTAAATTTTATGTAAAATATTGCCAATTTGAGTCGCAATCCCCATAAAATTCTTTGACTTTCTTATCGTGTACTTTACTCGTGGATTAAGAATAAGAACTAGCAGTATCATTCCATTAAATATGTCAAAATATTGATTTGCAACTATTTTTTGAAATGCCCTTTGGATGAAACCGGGGTACCGTCTGAACTGATGATTTTATCTCGAAATTCGGTCAAAAACCTTGCAAGTGTTTAGGTCACAATCATCAATATTAGGCTGTAGGAGGCAGCAAAATCAACGTACGCGTCTCGCGCGAAAGAGTATTTACGTATTTTTTGGAAGACTTAATCTTTTTTTTGTAATTACTGAGTCGGTTGAGCTGGAAACGTGCAGGTGATATCAAGTGCCGCAGATTTGCCGAAAACCACACAACGTTGGCTTTGAATTATTTTTTTGATATAATGTTTTAATTTTTAATTTTCTCTTCAGGCTTCGATTGCGTTGACTTTAGCTGCATTGAAAACGCGGTTTGTGAAATTGTCAGTGACAGTCCAACCTGCGTCTGCAAAGCTGGCTTTCGTGGTGATGCAAATGTTTTATGCGATGGTAATTCGTTGGATTTACTTTTTTATCTTTTCTTGAAATATTCGCTTTTGTGCTTGTTTTTAATTTTCATCTTGTTGCTCACCTACACCTCCTGGAGGCCAATGACCGAAAGCGCTAGACGAGTCGAGCATGTATGACGCATGCGCTCACCGTAGTAATTTCTTGAAAAACATCTTCTCTCCAACTTGCGATTTTTTCAAAAAGAAATCAAAATAACTTGGTGATGATTTTGAGATGCCCAAATGAATAAGTAGCTCACTTGATGATCACTTTATTTTTTGAACTTTATTGTTTTAGCATACTGCCCGTTTTATGCTGCTTTGATTGATGGAGCAACATATTCATTTGCTGATGCCAGTACTGGAGAAAATGCTTATTCTGAGGAAGTATGCCCTAATTCTGGTAAAAGCTCGGTTTTTGATAAACTTGCGTTGGACACACAACAACAATTTTCTTGATATATTATTGTTTTTGTCTTTGCACAGGTCGAGCGAAAGCTTCCATCATCTGCACTCAATCAGGATTTAATCTCTCTACTTTGCTCGTACTTGGTTGCAATGAAACAGTTCAATCTATAACTAACTCGCTACTCAACTTGACTGTAAGTATAAAAATGTTAAGAAGACTCGACACCTTTGCAGCAGCAACTTCAAGACCACTAGCAAAATACTTAGCAGTGGATTGTTTTTTGTTTTTTAGACCAGGCATTATGACTCAAAGGCCTAAACGCGATAAATTTTTTTCAAATGAAAAGCGTATTTCTTTCTCTTAATTAGCTCTAAGATGCTTATTTCAAGAAACTCAGCGCAAGCTTGCCAAAAGAGATTTCATGTTACAAGCATTTTTTCACATTTTTTCCTTCCCTTGTTGTTAAAACAATCTTTGTTTATAGATGACACCATAATTGAGTTCACCTTTCGACCAAATGATTGTAACAGGTACTGAACAAAAGAAGGGGATGTTTTTTCATGCTTCACATTATTAAGTCAGTGCAAATCAAAATATTTAACACTGTCTGATGAAAGTTCTTGTACGAGAACGAGATGCTGGCGTTGCAAGCCAAATGCAGTTCTCCTTTTCATCAATTTTGATATTACCAGCACTTGCCTTGCTTAAATTCAAAATTGAAAAGTATTCACAAAAAGTAAAAACTTATTCTCATTCTGCAAAAGAATTGATTTGGCTACGTCACTTGTTGCTTCAGGAGATAACTGAATCGCAATTTGATGGCATCACAAATAACTTGCAACTGCTGACATCATCAACTGAATCGCTGAATGTGGAGAACGTTGAAACGATTTTGCAGGTTTACGAAAAAGCACAGGGCCAATTACAAGAGGTAAAATTTGTCGAGAATTAGTAACTTTGCTGAATGCTTAATTGATTTATACAACCTTGTTTAAATCAATGAAGATTAAAAAAAAACTATTCTGGTGATATAGCTTTCCGTAAGTCTTAAAGACTTACTCTATTTTTAGAATAAAAAAGTAAAATTTGACTGTGATTGTTTCTGTCCTATCAACTGCATTCAAGTAATTACTTTTGTATCCCAAACAAGCCACATGTTTAGTTTTCATTTCATTTCATTTGCTGCAGCCTCAAGCTTTGCATTTCCCATGAACATTTGATGTGCCAAGAGATGGTAAATTTAATAAGACTAATTGCATTAAAAACAAGATTAATTTAACAGCAAGATCAAATTTAGATTTCCCCGCAAACTTGGAGCAATGCATTAACCACTTTTGCCAATGTAGCGCCGTTGGTCGGGCAAAACGAAAGCAATTCTGCGCTTGGACCTCAAATCGTGAAGAGTATTGATGCTCTTACTGCCTTGGTAGAGCTGGCTGAGGATCAGGAGTTTGTCAGCATTGAAGCCACCGGCATTACAGGAAGGGTAAATCCTTTTTTTTGAGTAATTGGGAGTGGCTAAGGTCTAAATTTATGTTCACATTTTTCTTTTCTTGATTTCCAAAGTACTGTATCTAATACTTTTTTATGCATGAACGTCAAGAATAGATCTATGCTATAGAGCGCGCGCGCGCGCGCGCGCGTGTGTGTGTGTGTGTGTGTGTTAACTCCTCTGAAACTCGCTTCGGTCGCATTCTATTAAGTCGCTTGTTGCTTCTAAACTTTAGTTGCGCTTAGGGCTAATTAACCATTTTATCTAGATAGTAAATGATATAAACCGGTGATAAACAATGAAGTGATCATTTATGAGGTCAGTTGATCAGAACAGCTAGCTGACCTGCGATCTTACCCTGTGATGAAACAGAATTGCATGGCATACAATTTCTTAGCTTCTTTTATGTTTTCTAAGACGGTTTAAACTTTCCTTAAAAAATTTACAAAGGGACGCGCAGATGCTGCATAACTAATATCTATCCCTGATGTTGGTTTGGATAGAATTTGGTCAAAATATGTCACCACCATAAAGCGGTATCAGTAAAAACGGGCTTCAGGTGAACTTTGAGCCATTTATCCACAAAAAATACTCTAAAATGTGAACTTATGCTTTTGCTGACAGATCATTTTTTTAATCAATTATTGTTTGTGTTCACCTTAAGATTTTCAACGCTAATTTCAACCCCGCACGCCAACGCATCGCACGACAAGCAACATTCAACCGCGCATTTCTTAGTGATATCATAGTGAGTACTGACGGTGGTAACGCCACGGAACGGGCAGCTGTGTTCGTGATACCAGCAGACGCTTTTGAAGTAGCGAGAAATTCCAATCCCGATTTCAACAATCAGGTCTCCGTGCTGCTCTATAGGAATACTTTGTTTTTTCCTTCCTCCCTCAATGTCACTCAGGTACGTAGTGAGAAGATTTTTGATGAACCAGTCTTCTATATAAAGCACGTGTCATTTGTATATTGGAAGGTAGTCTGTCGTGAAGCAACATGAAAAGCTAAAGAGATCGTGATGAAATTCAAACAAACAGACCTCTAGTTGCCAGCACAATGACCTGCTAATCGTGCCACAATATTGTTTTTGCAAACCACGATTTATGCCCGTGGCAACTGGTTTTTGTAAACAGGGTCAATATAACAGACATAGTTTACAAAAAAACATGAAGTAAAGAGCTTTGTCCAGCTTGTTTAATTCTTGTTCTTTGTTAATTTGCAGCCGATTTCAATCAATTTGGGAGGCGGAGCTTCGATAAATTCACTTTTAAATCCCATCACGATCCAATTCCACAACCAACCGTATCGAAACGGGAAAGAACCAGTGCCGACAAATCATTTGGAGGTAATTGGATATGCCCGACACCGTACGTTTTGCAGACCTATTGAGATGGCGTGATAAACGTAACCTTGACTGAAAAAACTCTCAGTTGTCTCTCGTAATGGTCGCGCAAAAATCGTTGCTGTTTGCTGTTGCTTTTATTATGTCTTCAAGGGACTCGCCCAAACTTACCTTTCTCCACAACAACATTGAAACATTTTCAACGTTTTAAAAACCAGCGACCAGCAAAATTTCACATGTGCTTCCGAAAAACTGACTAAAAATTAACATTTTTCTGATTTTATCTGTTAGTTTTTTCCTTTAGATTAATGGTTGCAATGATTGAAAGCCTTTACCAGCTCTTTGCTAATATTTCCTACTAAATGGAGGCCATCATAAGCGCAGTCCCCTGTATTTCCCTAAGCGGTGCTTGCCATTCTCTTTCTCAGCGTACGTTGCGAATCTGATTAAAATTAGTTAAAGGGAAAGCAGTAATCTATTTTTTATCAGCCATAAATGCAAATTGCAGTCTGGTGTACCCACCACCAATAATGTAATTAGTGGACAGTCGACACTGGCCTCTATACATTGACTAACAAAATTCATTTCTAAAATTTTAGGTCGTACGAATTATTTTTAGGTCGTACGAACTGAACTTGAATGCCGGTTTTGGAATTTCTCTATCAATGATTGGTCATCAGATGGTTGTTGTTTGAACCAATCCCAATTTCCACCAGTTTGCCAATGCAACCATTTAACCAACTTTGCATTGCTAGTCGTAAGTTTTAATAAATTCAGGCGTTTACAAAGAGCTGCTGAAAACCATTTATATGTTTGACATTAAGTAATGTTTGTGCGCAAAATCTGCTGATATCCTTGTTGCTGTTATTCATCGATGTGCATGATTCTTTGTCTTTATGCCTTCCCTGTTTTTTTCATTATAACGTCACTGTAGGCGCGAAGCACTGTTCCAAATGACGTAGCGCTCGCTGTGGTCAGCGACATCGGATGCATCCTTTCCATCATCGCACTCGCAATCACCTTCTTTACTCACGCTTTGAACAAGTAAGTTGTTCATGCTTTGAACTCTCGCTAAGTACTGTATTTCAAAATGTTCGTAAAAAAGGGTAAGTAACTATTTACTCCAATCAATTCAACTTAACTTTTCAAACAACATTAGGTCTATTGCATGGATGGTCTATTGCTTGCACTAAGTAAGTTTGTAGTGAGCATCTAGCAGTCTAGTACCCGATTTTAAAAAGGAAAGTAATAGATGAATGTTAATGAGACTAAGTCAGACTGTTTGCAACAGAGTGAAAAACGTGACAGGTGGGAATCGGAATCGAACCGTGGAACATGAGCCAACAATAAATTTTCTAAGTGATCGGTGAACATATAACCAATATTAGTAAAAATATTTTGAAGAGAACGTTTCAAGGTCAGACCTGGAAAGATCTTCCTGAACATTTGCGGCAACTTGCTGATTGCTTATATCATCTTCTTGAGCGGCATCGAACAGACCAACAAAGGAGTGGCGTGTACGATGGTGGCTGGCTTGCTTCAGTTTTTCTTCCTCACCACATGGTGTTGGATGTGTGTTTACAGTATCGATTTGTATTTGTCATTAGTCAAAGTGAGTTTGTGAAACCCAATTTGGATCTATAACGGCGAGAAGGGAGTAAAAATGCTGCTACAGATAGTCCACTGCGGCTGTGAGAAAAAATAGTGAAAAGTAGTTTTACTCTAAAAACCTGACAAGTTCTTGTTATTGTGGCAAGAGTACTGAGTAAGTGCTTTAGCATTGCATCAAAGTAGGGGAAAAAACTGGTGCTGTAGCCTGGTAGCTGCAGCGTCCTTTTCTGTTTTGACAGGCTTGCAGTTCAATTCCACTCTGGGTCAGAAGTGTTAAAACCTCATTGCTTCCTTGACTGGCGCTTGTATTTAAAATTGCAAAGGTTTGTGTTATGGGATATCTGTTTATTGTAGCCCAAGAAAACAAAATCCCTTTGTAAAATCGTAGAGTATGCATTTTTTTAGGTATTTCAATTAGAACTTAGGAAGTTTGAAAAAGAAACATAAATCAAATGACATTCTCGTTGGAAACTGTTTCATATAGAGGGAACTCTTTTGCTTATTTACTTAAGCATAGCTTATTACACTTACGGGGTCGGGACAAAAATTTGTCACAAGGCATGCCTATTCATGTGGGCGGCGTAAGTCGAGGGACTAATTACGAGAGTTTTCATCAAAAAAATCTTTACATCGACTTCTTGGGTTGCAAGGAATCTGCTGCAGCCTAATCACTGTGCGTTGTTAATAGTGAGCAATACGATGAGCTGTAGTGTACTATATCCCATCGTATTGTTGGAATACTTTTAAAGTTGCCGCATCTCCTAATATGTGATGTTTGACATGGCTGAAGCTGCTAGGTTATAATATTCAACTGTTAAAAGTACCATGCACGTTTGTGGAACACTACATAAATGTGAGGTGCTGCGGTGGCGCTAATTTGCCAATCAAACGGAATTCCCCCACCACCACACGCTATTTTGTATAAAAACGACCCTAAGTACAGCAAGACCATAACACAAAAATCAATTACTTATTTCATTGCAGGTCTTCAGAGATACCAGCAACAAATCGTTTCTTACAAGGTCCTACATATTCGCCTATGGTCTTCCATTTATAATAATCGTTCTTAACATTTCGACCACGGTTGGATATTTAGATGCATTACCAATAACTACGCCCACTTGTGACGGAGGTAATGCTGAAGCTGTGAAGCATGGTCTAGAGAATCCATTAGTTTATTTACAAACGGATGCCAAAGCAGTTTGTGCAAAAGTGATTGTACCGATGCGGCTGCCAGCAGGTACTTTATCTCAATAATCAGTGAAAACTGCGTTGAAACTGCCTGTGATTCATGCAAGGAGATATTCCTGGCAAAGACATTTTTTTTGATTTTGTGATGAGTGAAACACAATGCGGTCGATATCATGTGACACGAAAAACCACAACGGCTGCTTAACGTCAGCTCACCGGTTTCAGCAGCCCAAGTTGGTTCATGGCTGTGCTTCATCCTTGAGTTGTAAAGCAACAGGGATCGAATCCAAGTCTAAAACGTTTGATGACAATGAAACTCGGATATCTTCAACGAAAATCGCTTTGAAGCTGCTTCGTAAAATTGATTTTACGTTCCAATAAGCTTGCGACTGATTATAACCTGTTAGTTTTGTACATTTTTGCAGAAATTGTCATGACGCAAGAGAAGGGGGCGTTATGGGGCAAGGAAAGGGGCAAACGAGAGACTAAAATATTGTTGCTTGATTATTTAAATACTTACTGCTTTGAGGTGATTCAATTTTCCGTGCAGAAATTGTATTTCCGGTATCAACGTACCGGGCGGACCACATATGCTGGTTACACGGCTACTCTCTTTATTTTGGATTCCTCCTTCCTGTCGGGATCATGCTCCTGGTTAACACCGGACTTTTCTGCGTGATTTTAAGAAAAGTTGTGTGGAAAAAGAATGAGGTAACTTGCTAATTGGCATGTACCTACAACGTAACCAACCACCCATTCGACTTTTATTCTTGAAGATTGCCGGCGCACATGAAACAAAAATAGTTTCACATACAGAGGGGAACCAAAAAAAGAAGGACGTTAGAGGCAAATTTTCGACGCTCTCTGCAAACAATTCTTTATAGAAAATCACTTTCGTTTTATTCCAATAGATTTCATTTTACAATTGGTTCTATTTGAATAAGAAAATTGATGACGTTTAGAGCTGCAACCAAAATGACTTTTTAAAATTGTTTTACGACGAATGATCGTTATTTCTATGTTTAAAGCCGAATTGTTACTCCAAACAACTTACATCAAGGAAGGTAGACCTTAAAACAAATTTAATCAAATTGAGATAAGCAGTTCTTTTTTCAGCATTAAATTGATATCTTCAATATCTGCATTGGAAAAGATTGCTTTCAAAAGTGGGGCAAAAATTGTCTTTTTATTCGAAAGCATGCGATGTATTTTCCTCAAAACTACAAAAGCATCTGATTTACAATGGTCGAATTCGTAAAAATTTGATCACTTTTAGGAAATTAGCATAATGCACATCATCGTCTCGAATCAATCTGCTCAATTCTATTATCCCTTATTTTTAATGACATAGCGAAAGTTCTATATTTTGCGCATGTCCCAGGAAGAATCTGGTCTAGGAAACTATTCCATGCTTTCGCTTTTATACTTTCATTTGACTAGATCAGCATCATTAAGAACTTAAAATCGATCGTTTTTAGTAGTTTGTTGGTGTTGATGTTTTAACGAAGTAACAAATTGCTTACATCCTCACATTAGAAGACCCCTGTAAATATGCTATTTGACATGGCAAATAGTGCATAATTATGCTTGAAAATCTGCTTTTCCTTGGATTTCATGCGTTGCTGTTAAGTGGCGACAGAAATTCCTAATCCCAAGTAATCGCGCTGCCACTTTGATCCCACTGTAACGTTTACGTAATGGCGTTATGATGTTGCAATTACGACGCCGCGTTGCAAAAAAGCTTGGGCTCTTATGGTTTCTGCAGCATGTTTGCAACTTTCCTTGTTGTACAGATTACCTCAACATCTCGACAGCTTTCTAACAAGCGCAAAATGTTCATTTCGTTGACACTCTTCAGCACAATGGGCTTGTCATGGGTGATCGGTTACATCATGCTTATTTCAACAGACCCCACCCATTCGTTGGTGCTCAGCTGGATCTTCGCTCTTTGTACAAGTACTCAGGTAGGGAGGAGAGAAATGCCGGTCTATTTTTTCATTTATAAATCATGTAAAGGATTAGCCTTGGGTCCCCCTACTTTTTCTTTGTCACTATGCTGTTGTGCGATAATGCTATAATTTAAAAGTTTTAATATAGCTTTAAAAGAAGCTGTTTCAGGCATAAGCTTTTCGTGGCGCTCTCATGAGTGGCGGTATCGCTTCAAAAAGAGAAGATCTAGAGTGAGCAGGTTGTTTTATGCGATTAATTTGGACGGAGAGCAATCAAGACAAGCCAATAATAGCGCTAGCATAGCAATACACGCTAAAGCAAGCGCAGCAAGAAGCGAAATAGATACGCCATCAATTATCGAAAGAGTTTGAGAGAGTAGACAAACTCTTTCTGTTCGCATGACACCGGGCGCTGAGGCTTGATATAAGCAGCCTCTAATAGATTAAGATTGAAAGAGCTGCGTGCTGTGGCGAAGATTACAAGTGCGCTCATAAAATAGTTTTATGACGACCCTATCCAAATAACTTCTTTCAGTTACAACCTCATGATTAACCCTCTAAGCGCTGAATTTTTTTTTACAGAAAATAATTTTTTACAACCTATTTTTAAACAATTCTGTAAGCTTAACCTTTTATTGTATACCCAAACAATGTACATAACATTTGTAGCACATAAGTAGGACTATCAAAAAAAGGTTGTAAAATTTGACAAACTAACTTGTCTGCCCCTTCCATGACCTCTTTGTCCCCTAGCCCTTTGTCTATATCGAGTCCCCCTCCCCCTACCACGACCACGCCTGACAAAGTTCTCGACAATGTCCCTACTTGACTGTACATTTTGCAAAGGTGGCTGTACATGTCCTATATCATCATCACTGTCACTAAATTTAGGCTCAGAATACTCTGGTTCACTCCCTAAATCGCTATCAGCAGCTACCATTTTGAAGGCTTGGTCAAGAGTATAATAATTCATAGCCATTTCCAATCAGTAACTTCAACCGCAGATATTAGCAATAACTTTATTAGCAACGTATAGAACACAATAGCTCATTGGAAAGCTGGTTTCCTAATAAACAAAATGATATCTAACTTGGGGTATTCCCGCTTTCGATACTGAAGCAGTATCTATTGATATTTGGAGTGTAGCCTTGTCGCAAAATTGCGACAGCCGCGCTCAAAGGGTTAAAACATGCTTGCATTTTTCAGGGATTTTTAATTTTTATTATGTCATGCATCTACAACACGAATATTCGTGAAGAATGGAGGAATGTAGTTGGAACTTTAAGGGAAAGAGTTGGAAACTCGTTTCGAAGTAGCTTCGTGAGCAGCTATGACGTCAGCCATCAAACAAGCACATCGCTGGAGATGCGAACAACAACTACAGAGGCAAAACACTACTTGCAATAAACATTTTGTCATAAAGGCACGGTTTCAATGAGACTTTACTCAATAAGCAGCTGATGTCACATACCCTTTTTTTGAACGCTTCACCTATTTTCTTGCGAAGTCAGCTAAGTTGTTACGCGCTTGTTTTTATATATATTGTGAACATATAGCCTTGTTGCAAGCTTTTATTGCATCTTGGGTAAATAAGGTAGGGCAATACTGCAAGTACCTGACTGGGAGTTTTTATTAAAATGCATTTTTCAGTATTCAGGAAATTACTTCCCTACTTTTCTAAAAGTTTTCATTCACGTACATATGTGGTTCAGCAAGTCTCGACATGTGCTCCTTTTGTCACTCGGAGAACGTCAAAACGATATTCAGTTTCACGTCTCGTGTTTTGTAGCATCTTCAGTGTTGGAGATTCGATCGTTCTAATAATCTTTTTTTAAGCGTGCGTAATTCGTCAACCGGTGTACGGTACCCTTTGTCCTTGACGTAATCTCAAAGAAAAAGTAAAGGAGTTGTGTCAGTTCTGTAAAGAATTCAAACAGCAAAGGCAGCTCGCTGGGTAGATAATTTGGATCCAGAGCAATTTGTATTTTGTATCTTCTCCTTGGTAGGCGTTTGTGAAAAATCTTGACTGTAGTACTCTATTGCACACTTAATTCTTTTGAAGCTTTGCGAGTTGATTTCCTTGGGCTCCGTTGAGATGCAGTACGCACAGTATCATGAGTATCATCGCTTGACCTTGGTCTACCCTTTTGCGGTTACCAACGCTGCCAATGTTTTTAAAATCGCCATACTAGTTTTTGATACATTTACACCCGAGGAGCTTCGCCGATATTTTTTTCTAAAATATCGTTGGACAGTAATTGCCGATTTTATTTCGTGTAGCCCCAAAACACATTAAGCTTTTTCTTTCACTGATGCTACGTTTATATCATACTTATGGTAAGATCATAGCGTTCCTGAGTACTGAAAAATGCATGTTAATAAAAATTTTTTGTGTACTGGTAGTATGCCAAAAAGTATCGTCCTATCTTGTTCACCTTTATTGGAATAAAAGCTGATAATCAGGTCAAGACTACACGCTCGCCTTGTATTAGTTCCACCTATTCCAGAGTTTTTATTTTTGTATTTAGCTTGATATTCAAGTTCTTATTTTGATGTAATATTTATGTTGACAAGAAACTATTTGTGATCAAACAATGCTGTTTAATCATTAATAGACGTTCATGCGGAGACCTCGATAAAGCTTAAAGTCCCTCATAGCCAACAATCACCCCAGTTTGTTAACGATTGTTTTACGTTCGAGCATGCAACGAAAAATGCAAATACAACAAAATTAACAAATGGAAACAGCAAATAAGACAATGGTAAAAATCACAAGTTATGAGATAACTGTCAGAAGTTTGGAAATGATATGGTGCTAACTGTGCTATAACAATCGATTTTCGTGAATTAGCCCATTCAAACAAGTGTATGTCTGTTCTGCGTGTATCATGATTGTCTATAGTTATTTTTACAAAGTACATTTATTCCTTACATGAAATGCAAGGTGTTATTTACAGAGAGTGTCAAGCAATGCAACACAACTCGACATGTCAAAATTTGTCAGAGATTTACGAACCATATTGGTTCAATAAACAGCTTTCTACTTGATTTTTGAAGTTATGGTAATTTTTCTTCTTCAATGATTCGGAAATGCCATTCCAAAATTATGCGGTATAGAGTGTGGTACTACGTTGGTGTTAATTAATGGCATAAAGTAATATTATTTTGCTCTTCTTCTGGTGTTGTGGGGATAAGTATTTTTAAGTGCGTCAAAATAGTTATTAAACATACTAACCGACTCCGTGGGGGTCTCGGCTTGGCAATCAATCAATTATGTCGGGTTTCTAGCACTAGTTTACCTGGCTTCGGGTTTCTAGCATTAGTTTACCTGGCTTCAACCAAATTATTTATAATATTAAACTCAGTGATTGCTACTTTTTCGTAACTGTGTGCCTATTTGTACAACCAAAAACCCTGCGCGCATGTTGCTTGGTCCTGGTATTAACACAGTTAGGCAAACAGCAAACTAACCCGAAATCGAGCGCTCGCTGTTACAATGGCAATCCCACGGCAGTGACGTCGAGGTTAACAAAGCGGTTCAGCCAGCTGCACCGGCTTCACCAGATTGATATTTGTGAGAATAGTAATAAAAAGTTAAGTTGTTGACATATGCAATTCTCGTTTCAAAATCAAAAGTACTGTTTTTGTAATGAAAATCAATTAAGCCTGAAAAACATTACAGGGAGTTGCGCATAGCCGCTTGGTGCGGCAGCACCAGGTTTCAACTCTTTGATTCCCGCGCCAAGCGTACCGTCGTTGATTAGCACTGAACCAGCAGAGTTGCTTTGTAGAGCTAGTAATATTAGCTCTACGGATCCTTTCTGCTTCGTCAAACAAAAAACAGGAAGCGGTTGAAGCTTGCTTGCAGTGTTTTATTTACAAATATGCGCAGCTCCCCCCAGCGTGCGCAGAACGAAAATTCACTGCGATAAAGGCTACCACACAGCCTTAATAACAATCAAGCAAGGGGACCAACACTCAGGCCTAAACAGAAATCCGAAGCATAATCGGGACTAAACGAAAATTCACTACTCGTTTCGCCACGTTCCTGTTTTGACAAGAATAGCGAAAATACACGTGGTCACTATATATACACGAGCAGATGCACCTGTTGTATATATGAGTCAAACATGTGGCCTTATTTAACCACAGGGCAAAGACCAAAGAAAGACAATACAACAAAGGAAGGCTTTTAGAAGTAGTCCCTAGGAAGCCCGGTTATAACGTCTACTACTTCTCAGTAGGGGCTAATTGCTCGGTTCGCTGTAGGGGTCTAATTTAAAGCTATATTTACTTAAACTCCTAACAAAACAACACGAGATCACTTAATTTACCACAATATCAATCAATTTTGTGAAAAATTGCTTATGAAGTCTTTGCGTCACATTCTCAAGAGACTACGCTGTATGAAGTCAAATCGCTGTAAAAAACTACATGGCGATTGGCGGAACACCGCTATATTTCTCCCAAAGTTTCTTGAGTTCCTGACCACGTATGGCTTGCCTTGTTTGGTACTAAGCAGGTGAACTTGCTCACCATTGAAATAGGCACCGTTTTTGAATAATTTGATCCATTTATTTTATCAGTGTGTGGTACCGTAATTTCAAAGTTGTGGAGTCGGGGGGGGGGGGGGAGGGGTAAAGTGATTGATTAGCATTTTCAGGAATTAGCTATTGAATATTAGGGCTATTACTTATGACTTTTTTGTTATTGTATCCTTATTTGTTCGTCTTAACGGCTCTGGCTGCGTGCATGTAGCCTGGTCCTGGCATAAACGCAGCTATGGAAAGTGCAAACTAGCCCAAAGTAAAGCACTCGGAGTTACAACAGCGAGGTCTCCAATAATATTGTCGAGATTACGATTCGCTGACTTCACATAATTGCAAAGGCAATTGCTCCACCATTTTTACGATATGTAGGTGGACGATAATATTCTGTTGCAAAAGACAAAACAGAACCATCTTTATCCTTCCTTTTTGGGAAAGGGATGTGAAGAATCACCAATGTCTTGCTTGGAGTTGGCTGCATTTCACATTTTTTAGAGACTTCATTTTTTGATAAATCTTTTAGAAAATTTTGATGGATAATGCAAATGAACCACGCTTTTGAAAAAGAGAAGACAAAAAGTACCGCAAGAGTTAGTTTTTTAGAAACTGCAATTTCGTGTAATGCAGGCACCAAAGTTTAGTGTGTTTTTGATTTGGGGCTACATTCAAAAATGTTTAGACTTCCTTTTTTGATGAATGCTTTTGGTAATTTAGATGACTAATGCCAAACAGTCATGCTTGCGAGGATAGTAGAGCAAATATACCAAAGAACTACAAAAATTTGCAAGATGCCTACGTGTAATTAGAAAACTTTCAACTAGACATGGAAAGTGATGTATGGCAATCAATTTCTGATCAGCCATTACAAACT